>CM064885.1:26276733-26876733 GCA_030347415.2 Decapterus maruadsi | reverse complement strand
TGCATTTGTACCATTTCCTTACTGAGGGCAATAATGATTTTACAGCCTGTTGCTAATTACTGATTCCTAGTTGCTCTGTTGCCAAAACCTATAGGTGGCTGGGCACATTTGGGTGTGTTTCTTGATTTGGCATCATTGCTTCAATGTGACGGCACACAAGAGTTGTACTGATCTAAACAAAGCATACGTTGTGTTACATCAAGTCATCAGTATATTTGATAAATGTTTGTTTTAACGGTGCATCTATAAAGACAGTCAGTGAGATGAACTGTTCCTTTTGTATAATCAGGCCTGCAAAACCATATCCATATTTAATCCTGTCATTTTTGAAAACACAATGCATTTTGGGTGCAGCAGCATGAGATCCGCACACAGTATAGAGCTTTGTGTGTGTGTGTGTGTGTGCGTGTGCGTGTGTGTGTGTGTGTGTGTCTTCCTGTTGGCAGTTGATGAGATTCCCTTTGGGTCTGGGAAGTAAATACTATTGTTTCAGTAGCAGCAAAGTTATAACATGGGGGGAGGGGGGAGTTGGAGAAAGAGAGAGGGGTTTATTATGGGATAGACATGGACCCAAAGCACACTGTGTATGTGTGTCCTGTCAACAACAGTCTGCGTTGAGGTTAATGACTGCCCCACTGACTCCCTCTGCCCTGCTCATTTAGAGGGCCACCTCCTCCTGTTTGGTCTCATCCAAATCACACACAATCACACACAGTCTATGTCCTTCTTCAAATAAACCCACACTACTGCCTGGCCTGTCGGTTAATTGTCGTTAACAACAATCAAAAGGTATTTCCTCCCTCATAGCTCTGTTGTGCACATCAGGTAGTCTACCCTTCACTGACTCAAAATGCAGCAGGCCAGATTCATAATTCATAATAAAGCAATAAAATAGGCCTATATAAATATCTGCATTTCCCTATATCATACTTGAAAATGTTACCTACTCCACAATGTTGCATGGAGCAAGCTATACCTAAGTGCAAACTATTAAATATGCCTTATTAATACCAAATACAACAGATGAAGTGGTTAAAGAAAATATGACAACATTTTGACAACTGGCAAATCTTGGTGGTGTAAAAGCTGCAGATCTGTACCCTTGCATCTTCATATGTTGGGCTGGGCTGTAAGATAGCTATGTCCTAAAAGGATAGAAGCGCACACAACCATACTGTTCCACATAATTCAAATTTTATACAGTACTTCTACTTAGAATTAGCCATTTACAAAAAAGCCTAGCTCCACAATGCGATATGTATTTGCACACCCATCCACACACCTTCCTGGAGAGGAATGCTTTCACAGAAACTTCCAGGTTTCAAACACACATAGAAACACAGGGGGCCATGCCTGAACCGTGGCATGTTAAGACGCGCTGAACACTGATAGTAAAGAACATGTTCCTGACAGCTAAAATAGGCATACTGCAATATTCAACAGGCAGTGCTTTCACATCCCGACAGTGGTTGTCAGGACTGACCCCATGTTCAACTGCTTTCTCCACTTCAGCCTTCAAAGTTTTCATTTGAATACTTGAGTCCACCACCATAGTTGTAAAAACTGTCATTGGCTCGGGAAAACACCGACTTCCCGCCAAGAAACGACCCAACTACACCAAAACATCAAAATACAGGCGAGGGGGCAGGGGGGGGACACCACCACAAATGAGTAGAAGAGAGGTGATAATTAAGCAGGATTTCTTATATGTAAGTCTATATTTACTTTCCTACAGACTCTGCCTTTAAAAAGTGTCCATACACTAAAATCTCAGAGTCCACAGACTTGGACGTACAGCAAGAGGAAGTGAAAGGCGAAGGCCGACACAAACAAAGTGACCTAGGAGTCAGACCCGCCGCTACTACGGCTTCTTCACAGCAGTCTATTCTCAGACAACAGCAGTGGAAACACTTCCTAAACACATTGGTCCCTTCGAAGCTCACAAAAAGGAAGTACAGTTTGGTTTTTGTAAGTCACAAGGACAAGCTCAACAAAAGCCATGACTAGTTCAGATTAAAACAGAACATCTTGGTATCTACTGTGTGTGCTTTGTGGTGCCGGATCCAAAAAGAGGTCACTTGGTACAGAGACTAAACCATGGTAGTTTCCATCTTAAATCAGCAGACTGACAACGGGGCCATGTTGTAGAGAGAAGCTGACAATATTCACCACATATTCAACATGAATTTTGCCTTGTGTCCAAAATCTTAGAGTGACAGTTATGATGACACTGTGTTGAGGTTTGTTAGTTTCAGTGGACGGTGTAGTGAGGAAACTGAAGAGTACAGGAGATAAAGAAGTCGTTCAGCATCAAGAGAACCTGCAATACACATCAGTACTAAGCGTCCAGGATGCTGAACCAGAGCCATGACTAAAAACAGTCAGCCATTCAGCAGCCTGGAGCCTTTTCAAGCCTCTGATTCAAATTTTACTTCCTGGAATTTTTTTTCTTTTTTTTTAGTAATGAAAGAATATTTGCAAAAGGTGAGAAATAAATGTTTTGTCTGACCACATCATATTTTCCTGTATAGCTTCAAAGAAGGTTGTTGGGAAATACTGGCCTCCTGATCTACAAGATACAAGTTGAGGTCTGACTTCCCCTCGATGCGGTGAACATCAACGAGACAACCTGACAAGTGATTTTCAGAGTTTTGCCTATTTCCTTTCAATCTAATTTTAACATCTCTTTCTATAAAAGGAACAGTGTTTATGAACGGAAGGCTTGCAATTTCCCACATGACTTTATCACTGGGGTTGAATTATACGTGGTCAAAATCACCACTCACCATGGATTGCAAAATGAACACATCAAATGCTGCAAGGCTGCAACACACAGCAAGCTGGAACCGCATTCATTTCCCCAATTCACGTGTCGTCTTGTGTTAAAAGTTGACAAAATCACGTAATAATCACAGACTGTGAGTGATATTCCGGCGTAAATTTAACCCATGGTCCAAGGCACCGTAACACCGAGTAAGACCCCCCCTCAAGAGATGAAGGCTGCTAACCGCTAGCTTCTTTAGTTGTAGCAACTTTAGCAATGACCGTGCCATAACAAACAGCGCAGTATACGGATCCACCCCATGGGATCCACTAGCCACCGACCAAACAGCCACTTACAGCCACAAATAATGCTCAGAACAGCACCAAACGTCATCAACAGTACAAACAGGGTCCCAGCACATAATAGGAGGCATCAAACATCTGTTAGCTTAGCCTGGTTTCTATTGAAATGAGACGAAAACAACTCACCCACTCTGCTCCAGTTATACTATGCAGCAACTTTCCGAGTCCAGCACAGAGTCCAGGCACTGACCAACACACTGACCACTTGATTCCCACAGCTCCAGCATTTAGACTTCACCGGCTATCTCCCTCTGTCACTTTTACCTCCATTTCCAGGACATAACCTCCACCGCAGCGCTCCCTATTTCAATTTTCTCCTCCATTTCCTTCAGCTTGTCTTCAGTCAACTAGGTCTCAAATTGATAGTGGTGCCCATCGAAATGAAACCGTGAACCCTGTTTGTACTGTTGATTACGTTTGGTGCTGTTCTGAGCATTATTTGTGGCTATAGGTTGCGCGCGGATCCGGTCATTGCTAAAGTTACTACAACTAGAGAAGCTAGCGGTTAGCAGACTTCATCTCGGTGTTACGGTGCGTTGGACCCATAGACTGGTTGGACCATGGGTTAAATTTATGCCAGAATATCATTTTAAGCTTGAATTGCTTGTGAGTATTAAATTACTATAACTGTTGCGAGCAATTCACATTATAGAACAACTGCCTGGTATCCACTAAATCACTCACGGCGAGTCTTTTAGAAACTGCACACCTGTGGTTTAATTATGTAACTTCTCCCTGTTGTTCTTCTTTTTATGTTGTAATATATAGGCTGGTATATTGTTTCCTTAAACAAACAGAGGCCACTCGACCAGAAGCAGATCCTATATAATACAACCTCACTTTCTTCTTGTATGTGAAACCTCTGCAAAAATACAATACCAGTTTTTGTGAGGCTCAGTTTGTCAAACTTCTTGCCATAACCAGTCTCAGCTTATCCTGAGGGAAATTATCTGAGATGAAACAGGTCGCTGATGTGAAAGGTGAAACGGGAGAGGAAGGGAGAGGTGGAGGCGGGAATAAATCCGGAAACGGATGTGAGGAATGTTGTTGGTCATGAATTACTGGTGCATTCAGCGAAGAATGAAAAGTGGATATTGTACAGTAACTGATGTTTATGAAATGTCTTTGGTTGGGTATATTAAAAAGGCCAGGATGCCAAAAATAATTCAGTTTACTGATGTCAAACAGAGAAAAGCAGAAAAACCACAAGGCAAGCGAGGTAGCTAGTTAAGTTTTGTTGATGAAGAACTCAATTAAACAAACTTTCTTTTAGGATATTCTTAGATATTTTTGCATTTCCACATATCTACATAGAGCATAAAGTATGTAGTGCTGGTCTGCACTTGTATACACACGCTGAACTCAGCATGGGGTAAACTTTCAAATAGGGGATGTAGGTCGAGTCAATGTCAGAGAGTATTGTGTCACATGGAACAGGCCTTTTATTTACTGCATCTGCACTATTTAGTAGCCTGTGATGCATCCGTAGGCAAAGAGCATGGCATGTGAATCATTTTGGGTCATTTGTAGTTTTTAAACGTTGACATTCCTTGTCCGTGGGTCATTTGACCTGGCTGAGTCACTGTGTGAGTACTGATTGTCCCGTCTGTGCATCAAGGTTTAATTGTCTGGCTGAACATGGAAATAGATGTTTGCAAAGTCTCCCTTGTGAAATGGAGGGTGGGCGTTTCATCACTTCTTTTAGCAAGGAGGATGCCCGGCCCTACATCACCACCATCACCACACTCTAAAACAGACACACTGTCCACACTATATTGTTGTTATTGTTGTAGCTGGTGGTGTTTTTTGTTTTTTTTTTCTACATAGTATACTGTGTGTGTCGGTGTGAAGATCATTTGTGCAACCCCAGATAAAAAGCCTGGCCTGCTGCTTCAGTGCTGTGCTGATCTTAAACGGGGCCTCCAATTAAAACATCTGATGCTTATATTTACCAGCCCTCGGTTTAATGTCACTGCTCTCAAACCCGCAGGCTGATTGTAGCAGTATGCCGTGTAAAAGAGTCTCCGCAGGCGACCACATCAGACTGTAGGCAGAGAGGGACAGCCCTAAAGTTGTGTGCCATGCAGAAGTTTCACTGCTACACACACACACACAGTGACTCTTTCCAACTCACTGACTTCCAAGAGAAAATAAACAAATGCGTTTTTACTCAGAATTCACTGTAGAGAAGTTGATCATACTGTGCCTGTGTTTGTCGGTGCTGCTGCTGCTGCAGGGATGTTATGCACTACCTAAACGTTTGCAGACGTAGTAGTAGTGACTTGAACACAAAATCCAAGATTACCTGAAGGCGTGTGTGCGTGTGCTAGTGGTTCACATACCATTTAAACTAACCCTTGGGCAAAGGCATAATAACTGTTTTTCCCTTGTAAACAAAGGTGGTTGGTTGGTTATACACGCACACGCTTCTCTTTTTCTGTGGTAAAGTTACTTACAGTACACACAAAGCGTATGCCCCGTTGACACTCTCACTGTCCCGCACCAGGAAGCTCCCGTCTCTCCCGGCCCGGGCCAGCAGCTCCTCGGCCGCCGCTCGACTCAGGTCCCGGTGATACCACATCGGCGGTGCGGGCCCCAACGGAGAAACCCCACCACCACCACCGCCGCCACCTCCTCCTCCTCCCCCGGCCATGGCCACAGCCCTTCACACCGGGTTCAAGTCGAGCTGCTTCCCGAGTTCTCCGAAAAAGCTCCCCCGTCCTCCTCCAGAGACGTGACAAAATAATCCACAGGGAGAAAAGTTACAAACGTTGGGAAAGTCACCGTAAACGTTACTCCGACGACGGCACCGACCGACTTGACGACCGGGGCTACAACAAGTTGTTAATTAATGTGTGAAGTTACGCCGTTTGCGTCTGATTCCTCAGTTCCTGAAAGGCTCACCACCCTCCTCCTCTTTCGCTTCCCAGTCCCACGGAAACCAGGGTATGTAAATCCACAGCACTGGAGACCGGGGAGCAGCAGCAGCAGCAGCGGTGACGACCCGTGTCAGCACCGCCATAGTGTCGATACAGCGCACTTCCGGTTGGGATTTTCAAAATAAAACGAGCTTCAGGTAATTTTTACACTGAGGTATTTAATTGTAGGGCCAAAGCCAGCCAAAGTTTATTTCCGGTTATTCTTTCTTTAGGTAGCTTGACGTAGTTCTGTGGGAAGGAGGGATGTGGGATAAAGAGATACTGTGAGAAAGAGAGAGGAAGAAGGAGAGATGGAGAGAAAGAGGAGTAAAGGAATAGCATGCTAAAGGGGGGCAGGGGTGGAAAGTCACCAAATATACCTTACAATTACGAGCTATACTTTCACTTTATTCAGCTTTACATAAATCCTTTTAATCCACTCAAAGAGAAATGTTGTAGGTTTTCTTAGGCCTACAGGACAGCTTCAGTCCTGCTGCAAGTTCAGAGTTTAGGCCACATACAAAATAGGCTATATGACCAACAAGTAAAACATAATGCATTGTTACTGATTGATCTACAAACAATTAGCCCCACCTACCACCTGCATCATTCAATGGCGATTACCTGCTTCTATAATAGGCTAATAATCCAGCAATATGAAATAATGCAACACCTTGAAAGGCACTGTTTCTCATTATGCCTACTTTAAATTCTGTTTTTGTTTCCTATAGCTAATATCTATAGTAACCCTGACCTCCCTTACTGGGAATTGTATGTTTTCACAAAGTGATAACTAAAATCCAAGTAGCTTTTCCACAGTTCCCCCCTTTTGCTGTATAAAAAACTTTTAAAATCCTATATCCTATTGGAACCTGGCATGGGCCCAAGTGTCTGTGATTTTCATAACTTAGGCTATACTTGCACCAATTAACTCAATCCATTTTTCACAAAAAAATAAAAAGCAAGAAAAGACAGCTAGCCCACTCATAGCCCATATAATCACAAAAACACTCGTAAATTACCAGAGGTTTGCAGTAACATAGTACCTGAAGTCCATGTTTGAGGTTTTGGAAAGATTCATTTCATTTTAATGTTTGCTGTGTTTACCACAACCAAACGTCATCCTCATCCATTTTGAGAAAGCATGTGATGTTTCTCCTATCCCAGACAAACTTTTAAACAGACGGCTTGTAGTTTAAAGTGACTAAGAGCTATTTCTACAGACTTTGTTTCATATCCTACTACTAACTTTTTATTATACAGACTCGACAATATGTCTGTGGGTTATGTAAAGTTGGAAAAAAAACTTCCAAATATTAATTAAAAGTATAAAAACAACTACTCAGGTTCTCTAAATCAAATAATAACCCATTTAAGTCCACTTCTGTAGGCTACCTGGTTTTCATCTCCACTCTTGTATCACAGTTCTTAGTTGTGGCCAAAGCCTTCACTAATGCCAGAGGGCTTTCCTCTTTGAATGTTACTGACCTGCAGCCACTGAGGGGGCCAAGCTACAGTAATTTCTCAACACAAGCCCCAATCCAGTTATGCAATTCCTTTCTTTTCCAGACCACACACACACAAACACACACAGTCTTCCACAAGGTGTAACTGATCACCTAGGGGAAAGACTGGCACACCACAAAAAAAAAAAAAATCCAACCCGATTCAGAGTTTGCAGCACTTTATTCCTTCTTTTATTTATTCATTGTTTTTCCTCTAGCTGCCCACAAAAAGTCTGACTCCAGAAATGTGGTGTGGACCCCACACCTCCCAACCCCCCACTGTCCAACCACACAAACACACACACGGCAAGAATGAGGCAGAAAGTGAGAAAGAGGGAGAGAGAGAGAGAGAGAGTTGGGGCACTGTGCTGTGTGTTGCCAATGACCTCAGAAAAGTTGAGTATTAATAGCCACAGGGACAGCAGCCATCCCAAAGCTATTTCTGGCTTTGTCATCACACTGTGTATTGCCCGTGTGTGTCTATGTGCGTGTGACTCGACAAATTAAAATGCGGCTTGACAATATGTCTGTATGTGGTGATCATCAAAGCGTGTTGCAGGATGTCACATCGTAATAAAACTTCACTGTCTGCAGAATGTCTTATAAGTTTTCCACATTTTCCCTTTTCTGCGTCTTTGTTACGAGACCAAAAAGCTGCAGCTAGCATGATGAGCTGAAGAGCAAAATTGTTGGTTGGATGAACAACGAGTAAACAACTTTTGAGACAATGGCCATTCTTCAGGATTTGTTTTGTTGAGCCTGAGGGCGTAGCTAGATGACAGACCACGTTGTAACCTGTAATACAGTATCTTTTGTTTGTTTGTTTGTTTGTTTCAGGCCACCACACTACTGTGACATGCATGACGTCAACTGCATTATAAAGATGGATGGGATCATGACAAATTGATGGTGAGTGGTTCAAACATCTCTGTTCTTTTAAGCGTTCTGGTCACAGATGATATTGAGATATTGATTTAGGCTTATACATGAATGAAACTATTGGGTCACTTGTTGTCCCAGTATTATGAAACCTCTGCAACGGTATAGTTCTTTTGTGTATAGGAGCTGCATGCAGACGTACGTACATTCATGCTGAGAAAAAGAAATTAGAGCAAAACATCTGAGCTGTGTCAGAGGGTTGAGCCCATAGTGAGCCATATTTTTGGAAGTGTCTTTCCACATTACTAGATTAATTTTGATGCTCACACAAGAATGAATGTGAAATTAAAGTTGCCAAATTTATGAAACTTATCTTTAATCCACCAAGGACCTCTGCTGATAAATCTTGTAGACACACATGCACACCAGCTGACCAATCACAAGACTTATTCAGATGTGAGAAGAGAGAAGACACACTCACACGTGGCATTCACACACACACACACACACACACACACATGATTGTGTGACACTAAAATACACTTAAACATAGGGGGAGTGAGGGAGACATTAACACACCCTTATTCTCCCTATTTTTCTCTTTTTCTCCCTGTTCTTTTCTTCCTCCCTCTTACACACACACACACACACACACACACACACACACAGGGGACTGGAACCCCATAATTACCAAGCAGTGGAGCCCACTGCTCAGTCTCAATGTAGAGAAACACTCACCCTCAAAGCAGATCCTGGGTCAGTTTTACAGTTTCCTCGCCAGTGGTTGAGGTTATAAAGGGGTTATTAAGCTGATCCACAGTCTGCATTTAAGAGAAACGTCATCCCAGAGCTGTGCAGTAATACATGTGGCATGTCCCGTCATGCTTTGTGCAGAAATACATTTTTATTTTTGTTTTATTTTCTCTATCCAAACATCATTTCATTTTCAAATCTACAACACCTTCACAAACATAAACCGCCATGCTGCCTTGATTTTCACTACCTCTATATTGTGGTGGGAAAACTATAATCTTGTTTTTTTGCATGTGTGAACTGTACGTAATGCTGGGAACTCATCGCTGTTTTTATTTATTTGCCCTACATGGACATTTTCCACTGTCCATCCAGTAAATGATCAAAGCTTTATGGACACATGGGGATTGATGGTTGGTTGGATGGAAAAGAATAGTAGAAGAATAATCTAAGGAGGAAATGGGGGCGGGGGGCACAGAGAACTGCAAATCACAAAGAAAACAAACCAGTTATAGCTGAAAAATGTATATGTGAGAATGCAAAGCACAATTACAGTTTTACTATCAGTGACTCAGAAGAAACAGAAAGAGGAGTGCCTTTCATATTGGTTTTATTTGTTCCTGTAAGACTGATACAGGAAAACACAAGGATGTCATGTTAATACAGCCTTAAAGAGAAAGTCGCCACCCCAAGGAATAGAAGTGTTGTCAAGGCAAAGCTTTGGTGCTGCTGTGCATTGTTGAGGTAATACTCAGCCACCTTCTTGTTGGGGTTTGGCCCAGTGAACCAGAGCTGCATGCAGCGACCAGAAGTGTTGGAGTGGGTGGTGTAAAGGTAGGAGTTGGACCAAATTTGCTCACACATGGACTTGGGTGTGGGGAAAACATCGGTCCACTTTGTGCACTTGCTGTCTTTAGGGCATTTGTTAGTACCTGTCACAGAGAGAGACATAGAGATATGTTTGGACTGAGCAAGCGTCATAAGACTAACAGTCAACCACCAGCATAATTATAATAATTTGATTCAAAAATTTAAGATGGAATCCAGTGAGGAAATGTGTGCTCTATTTTTATTTCAAGATGATACAGTATTGTGTGCAGAAGTGTCTTGTGTTGTGCACTTACCTGAGCTCCAGTCCCATCCCTTGTGCCAATTCGTTTTACAAGTGTAATCATTCTTGCAATCTTCCCACCATGTATGGCAGTCCTCCTTGCACAGGGGCACATCCACGATACGCTCCTTACGCCAGCTCTGATCCACCTTCACACATTATTCAACACAATTCACCAGTTTATGTGAGCCACATTTCATAAAACAGTTGCAACGTGCTGACATGAAAGCTGGCTATCCTAACGAACCCTTATAGTCATTTCAATATCGTATGCTGCCATCTAGTGTTTAAAGTGCACACATGCAAGAAGGACAGTACACACTTTTTGTATCCAGGGTCCCAAGTGTGGTGAGCACTCATAGAAGCAAGTGTCCTGGATGAAATGTTTCTTGCACTCGCTGCTCATAACACCACAGTGATTCCAGTTGAAGTTGTACAGGTAGGAGTTGTCATCATGGGCTTCTTCGGTGGTATTAGCCGTGCAACAGGCATTGTCGCGCCAGGGGGTACACTGGAAAAAGGGAAGGCAAAGAAGGGTCAGAGGTCTGGATCAGCTGAGGCAGCAAGATCAGGGACATTACAGGGAGGAACATGTTCATCATATCTGTGTATTTTGGTAATTCATTACCTGATTGTAAAGTTTTCCCTCAGGGCCTGGCTCTACTTTGTGGTGTTTGGCATCCATACACATGTTGAGTTTGTCCAGAGACAGAGCCCCATTGGAGAGGCCAAGCAGCAGGGAAATGACAACCCACATGGCTCTGCAGGAGGGAGGCAATCAGCCCAAATGAGGAGTAAATCACTGGGGCATGAAATGACACCTGTCAATCATTTACACTTGGAAAACGACCAAGAGCAGATTTGATGAGCTGCATAAAATTAGCCCACTTAGAGATATCCTGTGTTTCTCTTACTATTGCCACTCTAAGTTTCTAGGTTTCACTAAATTTTATAACAATCTTTTGTATCTTATTCAGAGAAGTATAGGCCTACAGAACAATTCAACTGTCCTTCTCATTTGTGAGCAAATCATGTTTATTTCATTACTTCTACAACTGTTAATCATTAATTCCTCTTACTGTACAATGTGTTTTTCATTTTCAATAAAGAACCTTTTAAAACATCATTGACTACAAGTAAAAGCTGTTTAACGTCAAACTCAGCCTTTGATTGTGATAATAAGCGAATGAGGACTTCTATTGGGCTTCGACCAAATGAGCAACTGGTATGTGCATTAATCAGCTTCTGAAATGCATAAAACACACTTATGCACTGCACTCTAACTCATACGCAGAATGAAAACAATACAGCAACTTTTTCAAGATCTATACAACCTCACTTTGTCCTATAAATATATTTTGCTTATTTCTTATTGCCTTTTGCATTAAGGAATTCTTCTATTATTTTATGTATCAGCTTAAAAAAAAAAACAATTACAGATATTGATCAAATTCTAATTTCATCAAACAAATAAAAATAAACACAACAGAACCACAACCAAGTGAATTATCAGGCCATCTTACATGTTGCAAAGGAATCAATCAGAAAGTCATGCATTGTCTTTTGGTTTAATAATTTAAAAAAATGGCTATATGATGAACAGATTTACCTTACCTTGTTAGATTCCTTAAAGGATTATCCTGGAAATGAGTGTTCCTACTGGTCACCTTTTGCTTAGCTGAAACACGATTTAGAGAAGACACATCTGTACATAAACAACTTGTGTGTGCATGTGAGTGAAAATGAGGTTGGTCGTTTTACAAGGAAAATGTGAAAACTGTCAATTAATATGTTTCGAAAGTCCAAAGTCTGTGTGTCACACCGAGAGAAAGAGTGAGAAAGGTGCAGAGTATGTCCATGGATGTGAGTGTGTGAGTTTTATGGGATCCTACTGTGTTGAAGGTTTTTCTTATCTCAAGGTCTAGGCTACTCTACTCTCTCTCTCTCTGTCACACACACACACACACACACACACACACACACACACACACACACACACACACACACACACACACACACACACACACACACACACACACACACACACACACACACACACACACACACACACACACACACACACACACACACACACACACACACAGTCACACAGTGGTTAGTTGATGTTACAGTAAATGGCAGTGTGACCTGGTAATAACCAGAATGACAAGATTGCAGTTAAGATAAGTTTCTGCTGGATGTGTACTGGTATGAGTCCGCAATAAACGTTTCAAGCTTTTTACATGGTTAACTTGTAAATGTGCTTGGTTGTATCTCAGAATTAATAATTAAAAAAAATAAAAAACAAAAAACATGAACAACATTACAGTACATTGTGCTTTTATGGCGATATAGATCCCCTTGGGTCTATAAAGAAATTAATGAATGAATGGAATAGTAAAACTGCAAAGTCTGGTGTAGCCTAACTGGATAATTGTTCAGTAGTAGCACTACAGGACCAAATAGGCTACAGTAGGGAGGCTGGGGACAGTTGAAACAATTTTCACATTTTTCTCAGTTACTCAGAGACTATTTTGACTAGGCTCACCAAACTTTGATAGATTAAACATACATTTATCTGCTAATTAGTCATGCCATTTAAAGATGGTTGCATATGACATATCAATCACAATTTGAATGGAATAAATCAGACATTGCAACTGACCCCAGTTGTAACACAGTTCAGGGACGGTTGCAACATTTTTATTTTGGCTCCTTATTGCCTTTATTTGATGGTACAGTTGAGAGAGAGACAGGAAATGAGGGGGGATGACATGCAGGAAAGGGCTGCCCGATGCAGGATTCAAACCGGGACCACCTGCACTGAGGACTGTAGCCTCAACATGGGGCGGCAGCTCTACCTAGTGAGCTAAACATCACCATGGTTGCAATATTGGCCTTGAGTCAATGTGCAGAAGTTACCGGTGGTATTACAGTAAAACTCAATAGCTTAGTGTGAAACAAGAAGAATGGGACAATTTGCAACACAAAAAAGTTTTATTAAACATGTACTCTACTTTTGGATGATTCATTCACTGTATGACATCAAATAAATTATTTGGTTATCTTTAGCGTTAGTCTCTCATGGTTTAATATAATTGGTTGTTCTGTTCATCATGAGAAATAAAATGGATAAATTGTGCCTATTTTAAGCTAAAGAATTTCAATAAATTTGCATTGGCATATGTGCTTCCATATTCAAAGTTGTTGCAACCATCCCCACTCTATCAAAACATCATAGCTAGACACAATGACTGACACATGCTAACCATGTCACTTAGTAGTCAACAAAACTGTGATTCAAACTAGGAAGTTTTGAATTTATTCAAAGGTCAGGACAGTATGACAAAAATACAGCTCAAGAAAAAAGCTACTTTCATACCTTTAAAATAACTTTGTCTCAGCACAAGCAGGAGCAGATGCTGAATATGTCTTCTCTATTTGGCTATTAGTGGGCAGAGAGTCTGACATGTGCATGTGCAGCGTGTCATCACTCTAGCATTTCTGATTGGAAAAATAAGACCTGTTGCATCAGTCCCCAGTCTCCCCTACTTCCTGTTCCCTGGCTGTCAGCCAATGGAGTTGTGATCGTTTATCCCAGAGACGTTGTTTGTCCTTTCAGTTTGGTTTCAAACTAAACCACACAGGAAGGAAAAGGCTAAATGCACCCCTTATTTCCCACTGAATGACTAAACTAGGACAAAGATTTAGGCCATTTAATCAACACAAGCAGAATCAGATCTCAGAATCAGTTTTGTTTTGATCGAGGAACAACAAGGAAGCTAGCCTATGTCATCTGTACATCTTCCAGAACATGTCATACAATTAAATGATTGAAATATTTACCAGAAATTCAGCTATATTTGCATTAGGGCCAAGGGGCAATCGCCACAAGCACTGGCCAGTGCTGAATTGCCTAAATGGGAGGAGGTCAAAAAATGAACAAATCATTGGACTTTTTGTAGGCTACTGCCTATACTGTCTACTGCTCCGGCATACTTTCACCTTGAGACTCAATGTAAACTTTAAACTGTGGACACAAGTCTATTGCCTATTAATCCACCTTTCGATAGGTCATACCTAGTTTTTGATCAATCACTGTTCAATGACCATGATCTTTTTTGGGGAAAATTTGATGGGTTTCCAAATTTGTTTTGTCTCTCACAATTTGCTCAAAATATATGAGAGATTTACAGAATTTGTTAGCCTATCTGAAAGGCAGGATGATTTCAAAAAGAAGAAAACACCGTCGTTTCGATCATAGGAGAAAAAAATATTGAAATGATGGGACGTTGGATAGAAAATGAAGTGTTGCCATTTAGACAATAACCCCCTCCACCCCCTTCTTTCCCCTTCCCTAAAACGGAACCATTGTTCAGTGGCTCTGGCGCAGAGGGAACTCTTGGAGCATGAACACCAGCAACTTCCGGTAGAATTTGTTTTTGAATTTCTACGAAGCTGCAGCGAGAGACTGCCAGGTATTTATGCAGTTTGTAACTGGAAATAGGACATTGTGCCACGATACGTGACAGAGAGTATTGATACTGAGGTGATTTTACATTTCAAAGTTTCGAAGAGACTTTATTTTTGCGTTAACAATGTGTTTAACCCAGACAGATGACGTTAGTCTACATCTCTTCAGTTAGGACCCAGTCTGACGCTCAGTATTTGAGGCTAAATGAGGTTAAATAACACCTGCCGACTGACTGTGTGTCTGTTTTTGTTGTTGTTGTTGTTGTTGTTGTTGTCGTCGTCGTCGTCGTCGTCCCTGTATTACAGACATGTCCACGCAGTTCCCGTCTCTCTTCCCTCGAATAACTGAGTCCCTGTGGTTCAACTTGGACCGACCCTGTGTGGATGAGACCGAGTTGCATCAGCAGGAGCAGCAGCACCAAACCTGGGTAAACAAAACCTCTGCAGTGCTGAAACAACCCGTCTCCTTCTCAAGCTAACTAACATCTAACTAACGTTTAGATTTTTCCACACAAACATTGTAAATGTGTTATAATGAGTTTGAACAACTAAGGTTAACTGCTCTATTTTGATATCTTTGTTGACATATGCACATGTTCCTCCTCTGTCTTTTTTTTGTTTGTTTTTTTTAATCAGTCAGGCTCTAAAGTTGTGTTTATTTGTCTTACTGTAGTTGCAGAGCATTGCAGAGAAGGACAACAACCTGATGCCCATTGGGAAACCTATATTTGAGGTACTATATTTTTCATTCTGTAAAATGCAACACTGTATTTGCTTGTCAACAGATGTGTTGTGGCACAAACAACAACAAAAACTAGTCCCTGCTCCATAAACCTGTTTAGAAGCATTTTTGAGATGAGATGTCTGTTTCTTCATCTTTTTCTGTTATCTTCATTTACTGCGGACAGGCAGGGTATGAGGAGGAGGACGAAGAGGATGACGAAGATGAGGAAGACAGTGAAGAAGACTCTGAAGATGAAGAGGACATGCAGGACATGGATGAGATGAATGATTACAACGAGTCACCTGATGATGGCGAAATCAATGAGGTGCTTGGAGAGGATCTTTCTTAATGGACACAAGATCTCAAATTAATTGGAATAGCTATTAAAGATACTAAATGTTGTTTTCTGTTTCATCTGATTTTGCGTCCTCAAACAGTGGAATTTACAGTCCTTTTTTCTGGCTTTGTTTCTGTCTCTTAGGTGGACATGGAGGGAGCAGACCAAGACCAAGACCAATGGATGATTTAAGACAAAAGACAATTTTCATCAAGCTGTCTGCCACTGGATATCTGCTCTCCACTCAAGACTTGACTGCTGCCTCTTCAGTCTTTGACACATATATTTTTATTTGACTTAATTTGTACCACCATATCCTTCAGATAAAGGCTGGGTAGTATCTTCTGTCAAGCTTCAGTCAGCAGTGGACGACACAGCGAGTGTTGCAGTAGCACTCTGTTGTTAAGGTGTGTGAAAATAATGCATGGATCTTTGTTCAAACACTTGCGCAGGTGTCATATTTTTTTATGGTAAATCAGTAAACCAGCTTGATACCTGTAATCATTGAATCCACTGATAGCATTTCCAAACATCTTCAATGCTGTAAATACTAGCCTGGTTGTCACGACATTCAAATGTTGATGCTCAGCATTTAGCAGTCAGCCGCGCTCGCAAGGTGTGACGTCACTAGTGTGGGCGCGACCAGGCTAGTAAAATACACAAGGTCCTGCTGTTTTGCAACCACAGGGGCAAACTCCCATGCAGTAGTGCCACTGGTAGGTATCATCATCATCATCGTGATCTCACCCATTTAAACTTTAACCTCGTCATATCTCCAGTCATGTGCCACTTCTCAAAAGTCCGAGCTGAATGAGCACAAACTCCAGTTAACTCAGCAAAATTATAAATTACAAGACATTAGTACACACAGTCCAATTCAGTTTCACAGCTGTCGTGTATGATGTCTTTCACTACTTATGTCTTACTTTCAGCAGCAATTTAAGAAAGGCTTGTTGAATAGTATTATGTTCATATTTTAACAGTTACAAAGCAAAGTGGTCATTCACACAGTTGTGTATTTAAATTTTATTCTGGTTACACAATGAAAGTGTCTCATGTTGCGCTCAGCAAGGCTTTGCTCATTTGTACTGAAAAGAAAAGAAGCCTTGACAGTTTGTATAAAATTAAATTATTTTGATGAACTTCTGTTTTGTTTATTGTGTGTCTGTTTTCTACATTTTGGTTTGCTGTTAATAAAGAGCACACATCGAGCATGTTAGTGAAGTTTGTGACATTGTCCAATGAGATTATAAAAAAAAAATACAGGATTAAAGCCCAGCTCTGATAAAGACTAATCAAAATGTAGTGTTGGTAAAACTAACCATTTAGTTGATTATTTGGCTATTATTTTGCTGATGTCCACAATTCAATTACCCAATTCAACATTTAAACTCAGCTAAGGTTTTAACACAAATTGGTCACAACACTTACCCTAGGGCAAAGTTATTTCAGTGTATTAAACATTTACATTGATTTCATATATTAACACCAGAAATTTTCATAACGAATCATGAATTTACTCTTGTGATCATTTATTATGATTTTTTTTATCAGATAGCTGAGAGAAGATGGTGACAAGTGACAAAAATCCCCAACTGGAATAAAAAGGTGGATTTGGTTTCCAAAAACATACTATACAGTATGTGCTTGTTACTCATGAGGATGTATTTTGCTGATTGGTGTCTTCTCCCCAGTAGAGGGTGCTGGAAGTGAGGTCTTTCGAAAGATATGTGCAGTTCCTTGAGTTTGAAAAATTAGATGCTTGAGTTTTCAGGTGAGGAGTTTTTTTTTTCTTTTTTCAGAAGGATATTCAGCCATTGCTTCCATCGCATTAGCCTTCTTATTTGTTTTAATGTGAGCTATAAAAGAATTCAATCATCCCTCTCCTTAATGTGTATTTGTGTAGGTGTATAGTTTCCCAGTCTGTATGATCTACTTGATTCCCAGGTACACCAGTTCAGCCATCCCATCTCTGATGCCCCTGCTGTACTCCAGCGTGGCACGGTGGACTTTCCACTCATACAGGCCGCTCTTGCGAATGTGTCTGAGGAACTTAGGGGCCCCAGGAAACAGTACGTTGTCAGCCACGATCATGGACCCTTTCCCCAGCAGACCAGAGCCCTCCAGCATCTGTGACAAACACAGACAGTGAAGTGACATTTAACCAGGTAACAGAGGTACGGATCATAACTGTCACATTTTGATCTAGCGCCATTTCAACTTCAATACATCAATGGTATTTCTTGATATTTCTGCATGTGGTCACTTCTGACAGATTGGACGACAAACTATGAGCCAGGATTTTCATTAGTAAACATTCTTCCCACCTGCAGATCAGGGCAGTAGGATTTCTTCCAGTGGTCCATGAAGACAAAATCAAGCCTTTCCAAACCATAGTCAGAACGCAGGCGAGGGATTACTTCATCAGATGGATTCACGATAAGCTCCACCTTGAGAACATACAACATGAAGGTCTCAATATTATACTTAGTACTCTGTGTATCCAAAACCTGACCTGAACATGTCTGAGAGTTTATATAAAAACAATGAATGTTGGTGTCTTTCTGGTAGTTTTTTATCAAACGGAGATCACTGGACAGTGAAATGTCAAAGATAGGTCACATCTTTCTGCTCACTCACAGTGTCATCATCAAACCCTGCGAGGCGGATGATTTTCTCAGCGATGGCTGCATTCCTCTGGTCCATCTCAATGCTGTAGAGCCTGCCACCCAGAGGCAAAGAGCGGGCGATCCTCACAGTACTGTACCCGCAGTGGGCACCCAGCTCCAACACTACCAAAGGGCTCTGCTCCATCAGCAGGCGGTCCAGGATCTTCCCTGCAGACAGATAAAGTCAGACACATATGCACAGTATGCAGTGCTGCATTGTTTGGGCTTTAAGTCATGTTGTGTTCATTATCTCCTCACCTTTTTTGGGCCCAATGTTGCTGATGAACTCCACCTTGCTGCACCAGGCGTCGAAGGCGTCCAGGATGCTGTCAGGGTCTCCAGGGGTGGCATGAGTGAGAACATACTGGTAGGCACGCTCCTCTCGAGTCAGACCAGTCACACAATCCTTCCATGTCCTGACCAGGACCGCCCGATAGAACAGTGTAAAGTAGTGACGGTACCTGATGATCAGTGTCAGCAGGAGGGGGAGGAAGGCCAGAGCGATAGCTGGAGACACCATCCTGTTGCATGCAGAGAGAGAAACACACGCACATAAAACTCAGTTCAGTGGTTTTATTCAACTTTTACTAAAATGTTGCAGAGAAGGATTTTTTAAATCTCTGTCTTGCTGCTCTCTGCTTTTACACTTAAACTGTGGCATAAAACTACTGTTTCTGTTCCTTTAGGAAGCTGCCGTCAGAAGGTGAAGATTAAGAGCATCTTCAGTCTACAAATTTTCAGAAATATTTTTTCAATATAAATTTCATATTGAAAATAGATGTCATTCATATGAATCAAAGAGTAACATATGAGAGGATTGAAAGTGCCACAATGTTTGTACTTACAATGATCTGGGAACAGGTTGTAAGATTCATTTTTGTCATTTCACATGATCATTTGAGATGATCAAATTTTATCGGTGTCAAAAGGAACAAACTCATTGTTCCTCTTCTGCTTGCCTTAATAATTGCAGGAAAATTACATAATCACCCACAATTATCAAAGAAAAGGGGAAAAAGGTGCATCAAGCTGCTATTATGCCATTGTAAGACTGAAATTATAGTGACTATTTTATGAATGGAATCATCTTTTCCTGACATCATAAAATGCTAGATGAAACACGTTGAGACAAATATTTTCCCAGCTTTGAACAATGTGAGATGAGATCCACAGAGAAACAAGTCCCATTGCTTTGCTCCTGTGGTGGACACGAGAGAAAGTGGCGTCACTCTATGTTTCTGCTGCTGTGGGTAACTGAAGACGCCACAGGTGCACTGCTCCGCACATAACAGATGTTACAACATATTTGCATTAATGTTAACACTAAGTCTCTTTTACTGCCCCCATGATAAACAGACAAACTCACCTGTTTTCAGAAAGGTTTGGTGGAAGCAGAGATGCTGCGCTGAAGATGGCAAAGATGAAAGCGGTACTTCAACTGTGCAGAAAGACGACCAGGTGTCTGTGTGTGTTTGTGTGTGTAGGAGAAGGTAAGAGACCTGAGGATATAAATAATTTATGCATTACGTGCATGGCCGTATATGTCCTTTAGTTACTTCCAGTTAACAGCTGCTGAAGCTGGTGTCAGTGTTTGATGGTAAACATCAGTTTTTGTAGATTCAGCTGAATCACATTGTTCAGCTCTTCTCCAGATATTCTGAATAGACCGACACTAAAATGAAGCAGCGACAGTGAGACAGGGAGAGGCAGTGTGAAAGAGATATTTGATATATCAAGTTAACATCAACAGGTGTGTGTCTGTGTGTGGTTGTATGGAGTCCAATTTCTTTTACTGAGTCATGATGGAAAGATTAAAAAAAAAACTACACGCAGAAATAAGCTAATTTATGGAATATTATCTCTCATACAACACATAAATGTCTTTTTGTATATGCTTATTTAAATGAATAGAGGAGACTAAACCCAAATCTAAATGATTTATTGTTCAGATCATATCACATTTCTCATCCTGTCCTTTTTTTCAGTGCTTCTCTTCTTACACGACTTGAAATTACAGCATCTTAACATGTGATAATCACACCCTCGTCTTTTCACTTGTTTAACTACTGATGCTTGAAGAAAAATTGACATGTTATATTATATTTGTGTATAAAAGTGTTGTGATAAGAATGTAGGAAAGTGTCAGAAAATATTTTATCAGGACTAATAACTATTTTGCTACTTTATTTCAAATATGTAGGCTATCTTTTACCAAAAACATTTTTGTCTTGCCTATATACATAAATGTACACAAAGATACAAATAAAAATAAAATACACAAATATTGCCAGAGATGTGTGTTATAACTTTTGTCACAACTGATTATGATTTACGCCTCTGTGAGACACCAACAACACCTCTTCTCCATTTTAGGTCTACGAAAAATTAAGTCCATTATCAGTGCAAAAAAATAACAAAGAGACAAATACACAAAACAGAAAAAAAGAGTAACAGAATAATGTCCATGAGGAAGGACTACAGCAATTGATGACTCCATGTCTACAGCTCTGGACAGGGCTGTTTGAGAAGAGCTCTGATGAACTTCTTCAGTTCTTTGTCTCCTTTGGTCCACCTCACCACCCTGGTCAGCACCAGTCTTCCCTCTTCAGCCTGAGCCAGGGCCAGGTACCATCCGCTGGGAGCCCTGTTTCCCTCCTTCCCCCCTTTAGCTTGTCCTTTCCCCGTCTGTCCCTCCTCCAGCCTCCCATTTTCATTTGTGTCTGCAATGTCTAACCCAGGACAAGTACAGGTGCCTCCTTCGTTCAGCCACAAAGCACTGTGGGCCATTGCGCCTCCAACCCCCTCTGCCCTCTCTGCACCTCCCCCTGCCCACCTCAGGATACGGCTTCGGGCCACTGGCACCAGCTGACGGTCCCCTCCCACAGTCGACACACTGCCCAGACGCATCTTAAATGCTGTGACAGAGACAATGAGAACATGAGTCAACAGGTGTCATTTCAGACACATTGTAAAACAACCTCTCTATCTCAGTGATTAGATGATTTCTTCTGTGGCGTCTTTGTGAGAATTAAGTTTCTAAATTGCAGTGATACTCAAATGGTGGTTTCCGAGTTAGATTTTATTTAAATATTTTTCTTCATCAGATTGTTCTCACCATATGGACTGCGGCAGAAGTTTTCCTGGATGTCAGTTTCTCCTTCAGCAGCCAGACTGCAGGCCTCACAGATTACGCTGCCTGGGGGATGGAAAGGAGAGGTGATTAGATATGTTGAGTGTCTGTAGTGGAGATGCAACAAAAAATCACATGGTTAGGTTAAGAATGCTGCTTCTTTAGCAAAAACTCTAAGATCAGTGCATGAAAAACAACTAAAAGTCAGAGACGTTGTAATAAGTTTCACATAACAGTGGGCTACCTTAGACTCAGACCATATCCATGCATGATTTTGTCTATGAACTTCTAATACTAACACTCCTTATGAACAGAAAAAGCACTGATAGCAACATGCCCATGTAAAAATAGCATTGGATAATAATACAATGACATGCTAATGGCACATAGTTTGTTCATTGTGCAAATAAATACATGCAGTGGCAATTGTTGTGCAGTGCACTGGAAAAGCAGGCTGTCATTTTCAAACTTTGCTTTTGACAGAAGATCATTTCAAGTGGGATTGTTTGGTGGCACAATTAAAAACCACAGCTACACTGTAAATCTGTAGGGAGATCACAAGCTAAAAAACTTTGTAAATCTTTCAAAATGCATGATCATTCATTGTATGTTTGAATGTAAAATCACATCCTACAAAATAACAATAGGCTATATCAGAATACTACAACTAGGCCTATCCCAGGACTGCACAGTATGCAAACTAAATGTGAAACGTAGTAGGCTAGGCTATTTACCAGTAGGTGTAGCTGACAGTTTCCCTGTATGCATGACATTAGCCTAGTGATGAGTGAAAATTAAATTAAAGTTGCAATTATAACAAATGTATTAGTCCAATCTCAATCAATACAGCTATTCAGCCTATTTTCATAATCAATTGAGTCTATTTATGCCATTAAAAAAAGAAGAAAATCAAAGTTCCTCAGTTGTTATTTTTTTGTAACTCCAATGCATCAAATCTGCTCGGCATAATTAAGATGAAAGTAATCGATCTAGGGCACTACATGAGTTTTTAAAGCGTAAAACCCGACCGGACACAGACAGATCCATCCTCTGACCTTTCAGCGCCTCCTCGTGCTTGACCTCCTCCGCCGTCCGCCCCTCCTGCTCTCCGGTTGCCGGGATACAGAGCTCGGTCCCGCGAGGAAACCGGGTGCAGTTGAACATCTCGGGCCACGGGAACCCGAAGGCGTTCATCACGGGCACGCAGCCGTCCCGTACGGCCTCACACAGGCTCCTACAGGGGCTGACTGGTCCGCTGAGCTCCGGCAGACACACCGGGGCGAACAGCGAGCACAGGAACTTCTTGGTGTCCCGGTGGCAGAGCTTGGAGATGAGGGGCAGCCAGGCCGCCGACTGCTGCTGGGCCTCTCTCAGCGAGTCGTGGCCGAGCAAGTTTGGGATCCGCATCTGTCTGTAGCCGATGCCGTGGCACAGAGACAATGTGCTCGGGATGGGTTTACACACCGAGCGGGACGACGAACTGAAGCCGATCGTCGGTGGCCCGAGCTGGGTAGGAGCCCCGGGGTCAGAGGCTCCAGAACCTCCGAGCACCACCACCACAACAACAACGGTGAGCAGGAAGGCAGGCATGGTTGGTGTCCCAGTGAGCTCACAGTGAAGTCTGCAGAGCTACAGTACCTCTGCCTGGACTTGACCGGCTTGTAGGTGTAAACAAAGAGGTGTGGAGGAAACGGGGGGTAAATGAGAGGCCAGGCGCCTCCCAGTCACCATCCCACCCCATCAGACTGGAGCCTGTGTCAGCGGGGGCAGGTAGACTACTGTTTGTTTAGAGTTAGTCAAACTTCGTGGTTACATGAACACAATGATGGTGCATTCAAGTGCAGACATAACCAGCATTTTTTTTTCTTTGAACATTAACCAGAATCTAGTTTATCTACTTAGGCAACTTTATTTTCTTTTTCTGATTGATAAATGAGACGTTTACATAAGTCATTCTTTTTTCTTTCTTTTCCATTTCAAACATTGATTGCATTTTTGGGAATATGAACTTTTTTTTAACAACACTTGAAGGTCTTCTGAAAATACTTTAACAGCCTATACAGTTTGCTTTTGTTTGTAATATGGTAACTTTTAAGTAAATCTGATTAGTATTTTTTTTTTTGTACACTAAATTCAGTGTCAATGTGTGTAGCGTTAATGGTCATTACTGGAAATGTACTGTTGTGGCATGTTAGAGAAGCAGTGTGTGTGGTAGTCTTTCATCATACTCAGCCAGAGGGTGTTACAGACTTTTTTCTTTCCAGGTAGACTGCCACATGTGCATTGACAAGCCTCATCCTGTTGCCTCCGCCTGCTGCTGTCTATCAGGGTTGTCATCTGACTCATCTTGGCCTTGGACAGATGTTCCAAAGCATGACTTATGGAGGGAAACATAAGTGCTTTAAAAAACGTAGAAGAAGACACTATAAGGTTTAAAGGAGTCAACTTAGAAAGCTGACAGTCACAGGTGTGTTTTTTTTTAATCTTCACTCCTCACTGACCTCATGTTAGCCTCCAGCACTAAATCAACATTTAGTTGACAAGCCCAACAGAGAAAGCTCCCATTGTCTGCTGGATGACTAATGCACAAGTTCAAATGATTTAAACAGTAGAGTAAAATCAGTCACAAAAGCATTGCCAATGTGTAGGCTAACAGATCTGTGAGGAAAACAAAAGATTTAAAGTGATTTTAGTGTTTGTTTAGGTTTACTACAAAAGATTAGGATACATGTTGGAGCATGTTGATTAAAACTACTGGAAGGATACAGACTTTTTAATAAATAAGAACATCTTACGCCAAAATGTCCCTTCTTTTTGTCCTTATCTTAATCATAACATGATGTTTAATGTCAGAATAATGATTGTTATTCAAATAGGGGTAATTTTTGCTCTCTGCGCTGGATGACAAAGTAAATCACCAATTTCTTTGTGGAAACTGTACACAGACATTCAAAACACTGTGTCTGTGCTGCCATTGAACATTTGACTGCTCTGTAGAATATTGTTTGTTCGACTGAAATAAAAATAACACTTGTGAAATGTCCACTCTCACTGCCTGTAGATTTATATTAATGCACATTAATTACCAGGCTCTTGCACGACATAGTTCACAACAACTGACAATGTTGTTGAGTGGCATCACACAAATGACAGAGGAAACCACACGTGACAGCACAATCAGACGACACACCAGTGAAGCAGAGTGTAGAGTGGTAGATAGTTCAACATTTTGACAAATTCATCTGCCATAATCCCTGTAGTCATAGGAGTGGGTTCATTACCTTTAATTGTCAGTGCATGTTGTTTTGCTGCCAAGTGAACACAATGGAGGTGTGGTACAGGTCCAATGTCACAAACTGATCAATTACACAATCCAACAACTCCAAATGACGCTCATAGAGAAGTTGTGACCTGCACATTTGCTATGCTATGAAATGCATGAATGCATTAAAGTAAATATGTTTGTGTATTTGATGAGTTTTGAGAGACAGGGCTGTGAATGGCTATGCTGGATTTTGGCAACGATTACAGGCTGTAGGTGGAGCCAGAGAAGTTGGATTTTGTCCTAAACTAACATTTCTTGTACTACTGTCAGAATATAGTGACAGTTCCAGCAAATATGGCTGAATAATTGTTATCAACTGAAGCTTGAACCTACTACAAAACGTTGAACTATCCCTTTAAATTTGAACTCGAAATTAACTATTTATTTATTTACTTAAAAAGTTGTAAAGTCGAAGTTGAAATTCACCGCGTCACGTGAGGAAGGCCTGGGCCGCCTCTCAAGTACCGGAAGTGGTCGTTATGTTGTTGCACCACACACACAGCTGCTGTCATGTGATAGCTCGACCGAGGAGCTGCTGCTGTTGACAGTGGCTTCCTACCTTTTGGAAGAAGCTAAATCATAACCACGCAGGCGAAGAAAAGTTGTATCTTTGTCGGAAAGGGATAAAAGGACACAAAAAACACGGCTCCATATCTGACGGAGGACAGGGAAGCTGGGGTTGTGACGTTGCCATGGGTTGCTGTTACAGCAGCGAGAACGAGACCACAGAGCAGGTAGCTATTAGCCGCTAGGTGGCTAACACAGACACGAAAAATAAAACAGGGTGGATTATTTAACACTGTATGTTGTGTCATTTTACTCATAGGGGCGTGTTTCACAGATAAAATGTATTTCAAGCAACCGCGCCCAGGTTATCTAGTGGTCACTGTTTTTGTAAGGTTTTGTTGGTCAAAGTTATGATACCTAACAAGTAGCAATTAGCTAACTAGCCTAAGCCTAACGGGTAAGGCCTGGTCCAAAGCAGCCCGAGAAGTTGGCACAAAGATGAGAAATGGTCATTGATAAGAAGAGCTATGCAGATCTGCAAGTAAAACTGTGCATATGGCAGTTTTTTTTTTTAACAGACACTTTATGGGCCCGGTGATGTGCTAAGTTGGTTTAATTAGCCTATTTCCTGTGACCTGTGAAGTAGTGAGTTACCTTTAAATTCCCAGTCTTGACATTGAGAGGCAAATACTTTCAGATGTGACCGATATCGTATGTGGCGTGGGTTTTTGTTGTGTTTTGTGTCACAAGACTCCTTAGCTATTTTTAGTTTGCGGAAACAAACTCACCCTCATGCGGAATATTTTCCTCATATGCAGCAATCTTGACAGCAGCTAAACGAGTACATTGGAAATTACTGTAGAACAAGCCATGTCTTTGTTAAAGCTTCATGTTGCGTATCAGTGTGATTTTATTTACATTTCGTTTTTAATAATCCTTATATTACAGAATTGTGTTTGTTTAGGGTCAGTGTCAACCAGTGTAGTTTTAGATTCATCTGTTTTCTCAGGTGAGATCAAAGTTTGGGAGTATGCTCAGGTCACTGGGGGATGTTAGATTTTTATTGTGGGAAGTTGAGCTCACACAGGCAGGAAAAAATGCTCAGGTAGCTTTAATGCAATAGCATGTGCTGTTGGAAACTAAATGGCATCCTTGTAAAGTTGATAATCTACACTTCTCTCTTAACAACTAATTATGTTGTAACATAACCCATGCCAATTGTTGCCATCCGTACTGTGAGCTGAACGCTTGCTCATGATCATCATTCACTTATATTTTGATTGTCCTTCTCCAGGATCCTGATGAACGAAAGCCGCTGATCCCCCACCCGAACCCTGTCAGCAAACCTCCAAATGGGACCGACTGGATCACTACCAGCGTCCCATCAGCAAGGACTGATGAACAGGCCCTCCTTACATCCATCCTCCACAAGACAGCACAGTAAGATGCTCCTTCTTGTAACCAGAGACAAGCCAGACTCTTGATCTGTTTCCTGATTGTAAATTAGTAAATCATTCGGTCCTTTTAATAATTTTACAATGGATTCTTTTCTGCCAGGAACATCATTGATGTCTCAGCAGCTGACTCTGTCATGATGGAGCAACATGAATACATGGACAAAGCTCGGCAATACAGGTATGTGGGTGGGTGGACATTTAAATAATAATTACAGAAGGCTGTTTTTTGGTTTGTTTTTTGTGTGTGAGTTTTGGAAGGGTCTCTCTGGAGGTAAGGCTGCTTTCAATGAGATGGATGTCAATGTATTGCACTCATCAGAGATGGTTGTGATTCCCAAGCCATATAATGGTAACATATTAGTTTCCAAGTTGTTGACGGTATGCTGTAAGAAGCTGCTTTTAGGTGTAGTGTTTTATTTTGTATGATCCACACCAACTCAGTGGCTCAAGAAGATGGTGAGAACATGACTCAATCATAATAGACCTTATCCTCCCAGGTGTTACAGAGGAACTATGCAAGTCCAGTTGCTTTTCCGCAGATTTGTTAACCCTCCTCCTGACCATGTGTATTTGTTTTCAACGAAGCTGGCGAGAAATCAATCAATAGAGCGGTAGATAACGTTATTTATCTTAAACGATGTTACGACGTGTATATTTGTGCGGTTTAATCTGTCATAAACAAGAGATTACGGTTACGAGGCGCGTTAGTGTCGCGGTGCGCAGAGATGAGAGCTGGGACAGCGGGTCAACGGCCCTGATCTTGCAAAGTTGTTTTTCAGCCAAAAGACATAAGTGACACACACATGGACGGCAGAGAGCCTCCATTCTCCCTTGTAACAAGTTAAGCCATTTATTAAACCATCACAATTACGTCAAAGCTGTTTAATTAAGGTAAAAATGTAGTATACATAGTTAAGGTAAAGCTCCTGCATAGTTCCTCCTTAAACCTCAGATCTAGTGACACCTAGTGGGAAGACTTTACAAACTGTGTGTACATGAACTCATGAAACCTAAAGAGTCTGTTTTTTTTATATTCCAGTACAAAGCTGGCTGTGTTGAGTAACAGTCTGCCCCAGAAGAAAGCCCTGGCTCTCCCCTCCCTCACCAGCCAGCCCCACCAAGTGCTTGCGAGTGACCTGGTGCCATACTCAGATGTTCAGCAGGTAACCGGGATATGTTGGTATATTATACCAGCACTGGTGTTGCTGCTTTTCATGTGTGATTCATGGCTAGGGTTAGGGTTTGTTGAAACATTTATCATCAGAGTGGTACGCTTTTGGAAACAGTATACTCCATGTGTAACTGTGTGGTATTTTGAATGTGTGGGGGGGGTGCAAGGAAATGTTTGGTTAAAAATAGATCTTAAAGATATCTAATGCTTTGCTGTTGTTGCCCATTTTGCCTCCCTGATACTCTGCTGGTCTGTTGTTGGACTAGTCTTGTTTCTGAATAACTTTTGGAATTTAAGTGTTTGCACACCAATCTTAATGGTCCTTCTCTTTCTTTGCAGGTGTCCAAGATAGCAGCTTATGCTTACAGTGCAATCTCTCAAATTAAAGTGGATGCTAAAGAAGAACTGGTGGTCCAGTTTGCCATTCCCTGATTCTACGACTCTGACCTGCATATTGTTCCTCCCATCCCGCACTCTCTGTGTCACTCCTGCATCCTCCACCTCCAGCCCACCCTTTATTAAAGCATCTTGGTCCTTGTGCTTCTTAGCTATGCCTCCAACTGCTACAAAGACAGAGACAATGTAGGTTTGCACCCTATGGCTGTCTGTCCACTAGTGTGTATAACTATGGGTCAGTGACAAATTGTCATTATGGAAATAAGTTTCCCGTAGATGGGCCACTGGGGTATGATCTCATATTTACAACAACCATTGCTTTGTCAGAGCCAGCTGTGGAAAAATCATTGTTCATTCTTCTCAGTGATCTCTCTGATATTCTTAAACGGTTGTCTTTGTGTTTTATCTTGCTGGTTTCCCCAGACTGTTATCCAGAGGCATGGAAGAATGTACAGTATATTCACCTTGGGCAGAGCAGTAGGGTTTTTGACACAAGGCATTGGCTATTGTTGTATTTATTTACATAGTACAATCTCTACTGGAATAAGATAAATATTTATCACTGACACAGAATAATGGCAATTTTCACTGTACCCTAGGTGCAAGTTCAGTGGTTGAATGGTTTAACCATTTACCAGGAGAAAAAAAAAACTTGCAAGTTTGCACTTCATGTGTCTTCAACTGTTCTGATACAGCTCATTCTCCAGTGTTTCTCTTTGCACATTAAGAAATATGTAAAGATTAGAATGAAAAAAAAGAAGAATATGTTTTCTGTCAAGGTTAAAGTTGTCATTATAATTTAAAGGTTGTATTGATGTGTACTTGGGTATCAATCATCCCACAGTAACCTGGTGTCACTCAACATCAATCAGCGAAGTAACCTGACCTGAGTAAATTTCATTGATGTTTTTAGCTGTAATAATGTTAAAAACTGACTGAAGCAGGTTGGTTTATTTGTCGCCCAGGGTGTGATCTGTTATTCTAGTTGAGTGAACTTGTCCATCGTTGGTGTCCTGTGCTGGGTGAGGATGCAAACATAAGCAGTGTGGGTGCTGGGGGGCTTACTAATGTCACAGGGGGAGGGGGCAGGAACGACCGCAGCTTTCTTGGGGCACAAGTTCTCAAGTTTACAGACAGTAATTTGTCCTCTGCAATTTTCTAGCACTAAAATAATGAGCTGGCCAACTCTCCAAATCCCAGACTCTTCAATAGCAGTGGAGACATACAGAGATGAAGGGGGTGGGGGTGTAGAGGGTGCAGGGACAGATATCGTGTATTCATGCCTTCTCTTTGTACAGAATTTTCTGATTGAATATAAAAACAGATGATGGATTGTATGAAGTTCTTCTTTTTTTGTAGAGAGTCCATTGGCCAGGACTGGCTGAAGTCTTGTGGTGATAACAAATGTTTTTACGAAACACGAACACTTTTAAGGCCTGCAAAGCTTTTCGCTGCAGATTGTAATATGATTGAGTTGTTCATATTAATCAGAAACTAACCATTGTAGCAGTGTAGGGGGGCTTGGGAGGGAGGGGCGGGGGGATAACAATCCACAGTATGTATCACTGCAGATAAAATTATCCGAAACTTTTTTTTCTTTTTTTGTGATTATTTATTTGTGTTTTAAATGTATATTTGCTCTTTCCTGGAGAGCACTCCACTATGCGTGGGCAGTGAGCATGGTGAGCTGCTCTTGAGTCTCTAAAGGGATGATCTGCAAGGCTGTGATTATTTCAACCACCGAATTGATTTGAGCTTTTTTGCAAGGGGTTCTTGGCATTTTTTTTTTTTTCAGTTTTGTTTGTTATTCAAATGTGTAATACTACCTGAAATATGTTTGTAATATCTTAGGCTAGTACCAAAAAGTTTTAAGATTTTGGTTTTTGTTTTGTTTGTTTTTATTTTTTGGGTTTAATTAATTCATTAAAGACTTTCAACATAAGAACCTTTGTCTTATTAAATAGTAATGAGGATCCACACTCTTACATTTGGGGTAACAATAAAAATTGGATCTCTACGTTATTGCAAAAATAGCAATATTCAAATGTTAAAATAACTTGAGTGATGTTGTTCAGGATAAAAACATCAGACAAATCTCAGAATGTTTCACAATCTAATCCCATGGCTGAATCAATATTCAAGAAGTGACGTAACTCCTATGTCAAGAGTTGGGGAAAGCTACAGACATGACTTCTGTGTGGCGTATCTAATAATACATGATTTGTATCAGTAGATAAAAGCATTACCATATACATACATAATACAGACAAACCTGGTATATATTCACTATCACAGGTCATTTAAGTGAACCTATGCTTTTAACACACCACTACTGAGATGAGTGGGCAGTCACCAGAGAGCGTCTTGGCTGCTTCTACTGCGGTTGTAACTTGACTTCTGAACTTGATGTGTGGAGTATCTAATAATACTTGATTTGTATCAGTAGATGAAAGCATTACCATTAGTACTGATATATACATAATATATACAGATAAACCTGGAACGGAAATTAGCCTATTGGCTATAATTGGGTGCATTTGCATTTTATCTTTTTAAAATGTTCATTAATGTACACTGTCCCTCTTGAACAAATAAAGGAAAAAGAAAGAAAGAATTCACGATCACAGGTCATTCGAGAGAACCTATGGTTTTAACACACCACTACTGAGATGAGTGAGCAGTCACCGGAGAGCGTCTTTGCTGCGGTTGTAACTGCGATGCCAAATCTTTGCCATGGCTCGTTCCTGCCTCGTCACAGCACTGAAGTCCATTGTCTTTAACCGAGGCAGAGCAGAAATCACACGATTCCTTCAGATGGAAAGATTCACACAGATTTTATGTAGCCTACATTTAAAAATGTATGTCTGTATAATGTATAAACAGGATCCCTTACAGTATCTGTGTTCAGCACCACTTACAGAGATCCTATCTCTATTTAAGTGGTGCTACATATTTTAGAAGCTGACATATTATTCAATTAAAACGCTGAATTGATTCTACAGTTCAGCTCAGTTCAAAGGAAACGTTGTTGAAGCAGCAGCTCATCTTGCTGTGTGTGTTTGTGAGCAGTGTTGCTACGCAGACTAGGCTGTGTAATATGAGCTTGATCTGCATTTAAGCACCTGTTACAATGTTATGCACCTACTAGCTTGCAAAGCATGTCTCACATACGCACAGTACACACACTCTCACAATTGTACATGAGTAGTCTCTCACTCTACAACTCTGAATGTATGACAGTAGGAGGTTACAATACTGTATCATTAAAGAAAGTCTCCACACCTGTACGCTTTGTTGGTTTCAATGACATTTCCATGTAGAGTGATGGTGTGTAGATGTGGCAGTACTCCCAATCTGTCCACCTCTGACAGAATAGAGATGCTGTTGCCATGAAGATACAACACACGGAGCTCACGCAGCTCACACAAAACCTGGAAATACACATACACATATTCACCCATATAGCAGACATTGAATTGAAGTCTTGCCCTAGTGTTAATAATAAGATGATGAGTCTGATGATCAATTGAAATGCCCGAGATGAACTAAATAAATAAAATAAATAAATAAATAAATAAATAAAATGCCAACACAGATTCCTAACAAACTGTCACATAGAAATTAAACTCACATGGTCTATATGTGTGATTTGGTTGAATGAAAGGTCCAGCCAGGCAAGCTTTAATGGCTCAGCCAGGAAGTCACTGACAGTCTTCTGGATGTCAAAAAGGTCAATGATGTTGTTGTTATTGAGACGCAGTGATTGGCTTTGGTATTTCATCTCTGAATTTTTCTTGAGAGGCCGCAGACCACTGTTTGGCTCCTCTATCCATGCATCTGAGACCACAAATAGCATAAAGAATTAAGCCTTCAAATTTATATTTTAAAAAAATACTGATACACTGAAAAGTCTGTGCTGCAGCACACTGTAATGTGCAGCCATTTACAGCTGCAATAATGTTAACAGAGAGTGTAATACCTGCCAAACTGCTGATGTGTTTAAAAGACAAATCCACAGGAGCTCCATACATACCCACACCTGTAAAAGAATCACTTTACCTGTGGAAGGAATAAAAAAAGTGAGTCAACAGTAACTTATCATAAAACACCATATAAAAAAACCCCTCATTGTAGGCTGCCGGACTAGTTTTAACAAATACAGTATGCTACACTCATTTTAAAAAAAGTTTTTATTGGTCGACGACAATAAAATTCACTTACCCGCAGCAAGTGATAGTGTGGATTTACCTCGACAGTCAGTTACCTGTCCAAGGACAACACAGCACGTCGCCAAGGAAACGGACAGGTAGGCTACGTCATACGTTGTGGGATTTGTTTATGTTACCAGACTACCATGCAATAAACTGATTTTGATTTTTTTTTCTTTTTTTAGGATACCTAAAATACATTTTCGAAAAACACAGGTCAATAGGGAACTATTGCTTTTAATTTTTTCAAGCCAGTATGAATACCCAACAATTTAATTAAGGCGGGTTTGACCAGCTGGAACTTGCCTAGTGAAACACACAAGCAGACAAAAAAGAAAAGAAAAAAATAATATAATGTTGAAAGACTCCAGGGCGGCTACAAGTTTAGTTAGCGGCCCCACCCCGCTCACCTCCTCACAGACCGCAAGGGTGTGAAAAACCAGCACACTCTTCAGTTGACGCAAGACGTTTAAACCAATCACTGCGGCCGCTTTTCCGACACGTCGATACGTGCGACGTGATTGGTTGGTTCAATCTCCAACAGCCCTGTTTGAATATAGTGCGGCGTCCCAGGACTGTTTATTTCACAGCTGTAGGTTGAAGTGGACGTGGTTGCTGGACCTGTCTTCGGTTGATTTTAGAGAAGATACATTCTAATAAATAAACTGAAAAGTGGCCAAAGTCGTCGTCTTTTAAGGTGAGTCACTATACATGGAAATGAGCAATGTTGAAAGTAACGGCCGCCGCTAGATGTGTCTGTGCGCATCTGCTAGCTTAGCAGCGTAAGCTTGTATAGATATTAGATATAGTAGTATATTTTCTCTTTCAGGTTGAAATCCCTTTGAGATAAAGGGTCAGCCGAGATGGCAGTTAACTTGGGCGTTAAGGCTCTTCTATGCTGGGTAAGTTGTTCGTAACATTAGCTGTGTGACGTTAATGTAAATTCACCAAGTCCAGCGTGCCTCCACGCCATCCACGTTAACTTTGCAGCTTTGTTGAACTGACTCTTCAAATTACTTTCATAGGTCAACAGCATAAAAGTGTCCCACCGTGTACTGACTGTCGATGATCTACAAGATGGGACGGTATTGCTGAAAGTGGTTTATACACTGTAAGTTGGAGAAGTGTGTTGAGATGTTTTGGTCTGTGTACACAAGAGAGGGGTCACTGACTGGTAGTCAGCCCTGCATTTCATTTTAAACTCAACTCCTCCAGTGAGTGGGTTTTTCATAGTGAACATTCCTATTTACTTTTTTGTTGTTGTTGTTTTTGTGTCATCTCAGGAAGAAGGAGCCTAGCCCATGTTTCAGCCATTCCCTAGAGGACCGATTCAAACTAATTGCAGACTTTGTGGAAAGTAAGTTTTTTGCCAGTGTGTTTACTGCATGTATGATCTTAATCTTTTCAGCTGAATGTGATTTTCACAGCATTTGGGTTTTTTTCTTGAAATTTCTGTGTAGTCGGTCAGAGTACTTTTGATTGCTGTATTTAAGATGCAGTTTTAGCTGACATTCTCTGGTCAAAAAACACTTCCTATTGCTGTTGGGTGTGGTCTATTGTGTCCTTTAACTGCCAGATAGTGATATCAGGGTATAAGTCATGATTGTAGTCTTGAAAGCAGACAGTTGTTCAACATTGCTGTCCTTGAATAATTAACTTATCTCTATCTGTTTTGTTTATTAGGGGACTGCAGATTCAATGCAGCCAAGGGCACTACATTGTCCTGGGACAAAATAAGAGATGGCACCAACATAATTGTAGAAATTGCAAAGGTACATGACAAAGAAGAAATAACTACTTTTTAAAAAAAGAAATTCACAACATTTACAAATTCTGACTCGTGATTTGTAATTTCACCAGGTGCTTTTGTTACTCGTATACCATGACATGATGAATGACCGCTGCACACTCAACACGTTGGAATGTGATGTAGAGGTAAGCACTCAAATGCGTCTTATTTGTAATCGAGATGTATCACATTTAAAATATCATGTGTTCTGCTTCTTGGCCATTTAATTTTGTGCCAATTTATATGTATTCCTCCTCTTGTCTCTTAGCGCGAGATAGCAATTCTAACCGGTTCCTTTGTGATGGAGAGTGAGGGCTGTGTTTATCTTGCTGATGGCCTTGAAGCCCATTTGGCAAGGAAAAGTAAGTCACAAATTTTAGTCTTTGTTGTTTTGTGTTTTTTGTGGGCATGTCATATAAGAGAAACTGGTGTCATACAAACAATGCTGCTGCATAACATACATTTCCTGGTTTGAGTTTAACATTGTAAGAGCCATATTTGTTTTGCATACAATAGTTTATAGTTTTCCTTTAAAATGTGTAACTGCTCCTTTAATTATGCTGCTGATGACATCACAGTAGCTTAGCTCGCAGACCAGGCTAAGCAGCCTAAGGGGCAAGACAGTTTTTTGAAAAATACCTCAGAGTGAATCTTGTAACTTTGTTTTTGCCTTTTAAGAAAAATAATTTTTGAACAGAATTACTGCCTTGGAAGATTCTTTTTCTTGTGTCAAGCTTATTGCAAAGAAGACTGCTTAGTAGTAGCGGTAAAGTGGAGTAGTCAAAGAAGAAAGATTGCAGCTACAAACATGTTGTTAAATAAGGCAAAAACCTCTCTCCTTCATTCCAGATTTGCCAGTCTCCCGTGAAATATTTGCACGATCACCAACCACCTCCACCTCCAGTGTGCCGACAATCTCCTCACTGTCTGATGAAGACTCCCCTATGTTCCATCGCACACCAAAAATCACATTTGTGGATATGCAAACTGTGGCTTCCTCCTCAGTCAGGTATTGATGTGGCTTTCAATTTATTCAGTGTGGTGCACTGCATTCATAAAATGTGATTATCATCTCACAATAAATGTTATTACAGTTTCTTAAAATTATGTTTTGTCACATGCACAAACTAACATTAGTGCTATGACATAATAGATGATAATGAAAAATGTCTGTATTATAGATTTATACAACTAGACATTTTCAGTTTAACTGGCTATTAAAGCAACATTGCAGAGTTTCAGCTCAGTGCATCCACCATCTGGTTGAGAGGCGCTATCATCTGGGGGAAAAAAACAAAACTTAAAGGGATAGTTCATCATTATGCCAAATTGGCCCATTGCCAGTAACAACGATTTTGCATATCACTGCTTATCCAAAGTCCATGGGATGTTGGCATGTCACTTATAGATCTTAACTTTGTGTATTCTGCCTTTAATTCCCACAGCAAGTCTCCTCTGCAGGATATTATGAACACTCCTAAATTCCAAATGAGGAAATTGCAGCGGCAGATGTTAAAAGAGAGAGACTACAGAGATTCGTTAGAGAGGGAGCTGATCAGCAAGACTGCAACTCTTGCACAGAACGGTACAATTTCTAAGTATTTTTTTATTTAAAAGTTTGATTAAATCCCTTGACATCAAATGTGTCACAAACTTTGGGTGTTCTGTCAAAATTCTATAATTAGATCTGCTCTGCGTACTAATGCCTTTTCCGTTCTGTTTTTGTTTGCAATTTTGATTTCTTCAGAGTGTCACATTAACAAGTTGCAGTATCGCCTGGATAAGTTGAAGGAAGACCAAGGCGAAAGGGAACAAGTCACCAGGGAACAAATCCATGATCTTGAGACCAAGAACGACACGTAAGTATTTATAAAATGTAGATTTTGTAGTACTGTAAGCCCTTTCTGATGATGCCATGGTAACACCACTTAGGAAAACTCTGTATGCAGATGAAAATATTTAATGCATACATTATACACATGTCAAAAACATTAAGACCTCAGTGGAAAATTTAAGAAACTGCTTTGCTTTTTTGTCGTAGGTTACAAACACATCTTGGTGATATTTTAAAGCAAAATAAAGACCTTAAGAGCACCTCCTCACTTATGGAGCGTAAAGTGGATGAGCTGACAGAAGAAAATGGTGCGCTGTCCTTTCAGGTAATGACACAAGCAAAGTTTATTTTGTTGTAGAAGGATCATTAACTTATGGCATTTGCTGTTAGTAACTCGTGCAACTCTTGCATCCTTGAAAATATCAACATGAACAAACATCTTGCAGCTGATGCGAATAGGTGATGTAAAGTCTTTTCCATTTTTTTTCTCAGATGAGAGCAGTCTGTTCACAGCTGGCCGTCTTTGAGGCAGAAGTTGGTCGGCTGACAGAAACTCAAACATCAGCTCAGGAGGAGTGGACTAGCAAAACGAGCCACCTACAGTCTGAGCTCAACCAAGCTAATGCTCAAAAGGTATGATGGGGTCTTATCAATATATACTGTGTGTAGTTAGTGTTTCTACATGTTTCCAATATTTTTCTTCTCCTACTGTACTTTGATCAATGTAGCCTGGCTGATTTGTGTCAGGTTGACATCAGTTTAAATTTCATAGGTTAAAACAGAAAGAATAAACTGGGTTCTAGCCATACAAAGTAATATGATGTATCATGTTATATTCCTTGTTTCTCAGGAGCTCCTGACTGAACAAATCCAGATCCTCCAGGGAAAAATATCCTGTTTGGAGGAGGAACTCAGAGGGGCTACTAAGGAAGAAGTAGGGGAGAATATGGGGCCTGTAATGGAGGTAAAGTGCAAGCTTCTATGCAAGACATTATCATTGTACTATCCAGCTGACTACAGCAATGTTTGATACTAAAATATAGTCTGCATTTTTCTTATAATGGTAGAATCCTTTTTTTGGATTAGATAGTTACTAACTTCTCTGCTTAAATTGCCAGAGGCTGTTGGAGACTGAGATCAGTGGTTTGAAGAACGAACTGGAAAGCACAATTTGCTCTCTGAAAAATGCTGAGATGGATATTCAGGCCAAAACACATCAGATAGCAGGCTACCAACAAGAGATTACTCAACAGAGGGAGCTTCTGGAACAACAGAAGTCCCAAGCAGAGGAAACAATTCAAGCCAAGGATGAAATGTTGGACAAGATGCAAAAGGACATCATGGAGCAGCGAGCAATTCTTCAACAAGAGATCCAGGATCTCAAACTTCAGCTTGAGCAAGTTGAACAGCAGAAAACTGAGCAGATGATCAGGCTACAACAGCATGTTGCTGCTTGTGAACAAGAAATCGAAAAACTAAAAGAAACTAAGAAAGAAAAGGAAGACCTTCTTCAAGAGACTGAAGAAAAGGTGACAGATCTTGAGACGAGGCTATCTGCTGCCAATTCACTCCTGGCCAACAAAGATCAACAAATTAAAAGTCTCCAAGAAGAAATGGTTGTTCTTACAGATGAAACCAAAACAATCAAAGATGAAATCCAAGCCAAAGAGGAAATGCTTGCCAAATTACTTCTGGAGAAGTCTAACGAGCAAGAAATTCTTAACAGTAAAATTCAGACCTTAACTGTCCAAGTGGAAACCCTTAACTTGTCTCTCAAACAGGCTGAGCAGGAAATTCAACTCAAACAAGACCTACTGGCTAGAACCCAACAAGAGAATGTCCAGCAGAAGGAAATACTCCAACAGCAGGTTGCAGCCCATGAAGAGGAAATTCAGAAGCTTACGACAGAGATATTGGTAAAAAATGAGCACCTTGATATGCTAAAGAATGACAGCGCTCGACAGGCTGAAATGCTTGAGCAAGAGATCAAAAGTCTAAAAGGCCAAGTCGAAACTCTGAATGACTCTCTCAAAAAGGCAGAGGAACAGGTTCATACCCAGGTAGTTGCGCTCAACAAACAGGAGCAGGAGAGTGCTCATCAGAAGGAGCTTCTGGAGCAACAACTGTCTGCTTCTGAAGACAGGGTTAGGAGCATGAAGGAGCAGATCCAAGCTAAAGAGGAACAGATGAACGTGTTGCAAACTGATAGTTCAGAGCAGTCAAAACTACTCCATCAAGAGATCTGTGATTTAAAGACACAAATAGAGTTTCTTAGCTCCTCACTAAAGTCTGCAGAGGACAATTTGAAATCACAGGAAAGTCTGTTTGCTGAACAGCAAATACAGAACACTGATCACATGAAGGCACTACAGGCACAGTTAGTGACATCTGAAGATGAAGTGAAGAGGCTACATGCAGAGATTCATGCCAAGGAGGAACGACTGGTTCAGCTAAAGACTGACACGTCTGCAGATTCTGAATTGCTACGGCAGGAGATTGGGAGTCTGAATGAGCAAATGCAAAGCATGAGCAATTCTCTTGAGGCCTCCAAAGAACAGCTTCAGGCCAAAGAGGATTTGATTTCAAAGCAGGAGCAGAAAAGCTCTTTGGAGATTGAGGCACTTAAACAACACAGTGCAGACCTTGAAAAGGAGTTAAATCAGCTGAGGGAGGAGATCCTAACCAAAGAAGACGAGTTAGACACACTAAGGACTGAAAAACACAAGGACTCAGAGATGCTGCAAAATGAAATCCAGACTCTAAAGCATCAAGTAGAAAGTTTGAGTGAATCACTGAAGACTGCAACAGAGCAGGTACAGGCTAAAGAAAATCTGCTTATTCAAAAGGAATTGGAGATTTCTCAGAAAAAGGACATGCTCACAACATCTGAAGAGGAGAAAATTGGGCTTAGGGAGGAGATCCAGGCTAAAGAACATGAGTTGGACATGCTAAAAACTGAAAAACACAAGGACTCAGAGGTGCTGCAAAATGAAATCCAGACTCTAAAACATCATGTGCAAAGTTTGAGTGAATCACTTACAACTGCAACAGAGCAGGTTCGGGCTAAAGAAAATCTGCTAATTCAAAAAGAATTAGAGATTTCTCAGAAAAAGGATGCACTTCAAAACATGATCACAACATCTGAGGAGGAGAAAATGGGGCTTAGGGAGGAGATCAAAGCTAAAGAAGACGAGTTAGACATGCTAAAGATTGAGAAACACAAAGACTCAGATGTGCTGCAAAATGAAATCCAGACTCTAAAACATCATGTGGAACGCTTAAATGAATCGCTGAACACTGCAACCGAGCAGGTACAGGCGAAAGAAAATCTGCTGATTCAAAAGGAATTGGAGGTTTCTCAGGGAAAAGATGCACTTCAAAACAGGATGACAACATCTGAGGAGGAGATAAGAGGGCTGAGGGAGGAGATCCAGGCTAGAGATGAACAACTAGTCACACTAAAGAAAGAGGGCTCCTTGCATTCTGACAAGCAACAGCAAGAGATCAGTTGTCTAAAAAAGCAACTAGATGATATGGGTGACTCCCTCACAAAATCTGATGAGAAGGTGCAGACACAACTTGTTGTGCTCAGCAAACAGGAGCAGGAGATTTCTCATCAGAAGGAGCTCCTGCAGCAACAGCTGTCTCATTCTGAGGAACAGGTTAGGCGCATGAGGGAGGAGATCCAAGCTAAAGAGGGACAGCTGACACTACTGAGGACTGACAGCTCAGAGCAGTCAGAATTACTAAACCAAGAGCTCCAAGGTTTGAAGGAACAGATAGAGATCCTTGTTTCCTCACTGAGGAAGGCTGAAGAAGATGTGCAGTCCAAAGATGATGTGTTGGCTCAACATCAAGAAGAGATTCAAAAACTAAAGGACTCTCAGAGCGACAAAGAGGGCCTCCTCTTCAAGGCTGAAGAGAAACTTCAGATTTTCCAGACAGAGTTGTCTACCCTCAACACACTTGTAGCTGATAAAGAGCAAAATCTCAACACTCTCAAAGAGGAGGTTACTGCCCAAGCTGGCTTGGTGCAAAAGGCAAAAGAAGAAGCTGAAGCCAATGAGAAAATTCTGGCTGAGATGAAGGAGGAGAGCTCCAAGCAGACAGATGCTCTTCAGCTGGAGATCCAGGATCTTAAAGTGGAAGTGGATACCATTTCTCAGAAACTTATGGCTAAGGAACAGATATTACTTAAAACTCAACAGGAGTCCTCTGAGCAGATAGACCTTCTCCAGAAGCAGCTTGATGGGGTAAACGCAGAGCTAAACCAACACAAAGAGAGTCGTGCTGCAGAACTTCAACTCAAAGTGAATGTACAGGAGCTGCAGGTTGTCACTCTCAGGGAAAAGGAGGTTCTTGTTCAGGAAAAAGAAGTACTTGTGACCAAGATACATCAGGTGGAAAAAGATCACAAATCCCTGCAGAAACAGCTTGAAGCCATAACCTCTGAGAGGGAGAGACTTGTTCAAGCCAAGCAGGCCAAAGAGCGGGAGAACATAGCCTCCCGTAAACTGGAATCTCTTCTTCAGCAAGAAGTAGAAATGCTGAAAATGGAGAAAGAGAAACTCCTGAAAGCAAATGAAAGGGTGGAAGAACTTGACATTCTGAAGAGGGACCTGCAGGAACAGCTCACAGCTAAATCAGAGGCTGTAGAACACTACAAAGGGCAGGTCAGTATCACCACAAAACACACAGCAATACAGATTTATTTTTTAAATTTTTTATTCAAAAGCAAACATACCCTTTCTTCAACTCCTATTGGCTGATTTCTGCTGTCACATGAGTAATCTGGGTGGTAGCACTGATACGAGTACTTTTGTTTGTTTTGTTGTTGCAATGCTACAGTTGGAGAAAGCAGTGAGTCATTACAACAACAAGAAGGAGCTTCTCCAGGAAAACCAACAGGTGGTGGCTGAACTCAAGCATTCCCTAGAGGTTAAGGGAAGTGAAGTGAAAGCCATAACCATGGAGAACAAGCTACTTCAACGGGATTTGGACAAGGCCCAGATGAATGAGAAAAAACTCTCTGACACAGTGGCCAATTTGAAGGCACAGGTTGGTAGTGTATAAAGCACGAGGAAATGTGAACACTTTCAACTTCAACATACAGTTCAAGGATGTGTTTAACAGAATTTAATCAGATTCCTCTCTCTACATTTGTCCAATTTCAGCTGGCCACCGCTGACCACATGTTGCGGGCACAGAATAAGATTCATAGCCATGGAGGAAGTGCAACAGATGTCCATCACTTTGACTTGCCCAACACACGCTCAAGGGTGAAGAGAACTATGAGCTCTGATAGCCTGGACCAGAGCTCTCTGGAGGACTCTCTGAACAGCACCAGGTAATGGTCCTCCCAGATAAGTAACATGAAATCTTTCAGTTCTGCACCAATAGAAGTAATGTGTTACAATATCCAGCCATTTCTTTTCCAGGACTTCTTTTTTAAATGTTGGTTTGGATTTGTTCTGTGAAGGTAAACCTCTGATGATTTGTATGCTCATTTTGATTGCTTACCTTTTGCAGGAAACTTTCAGCACCCGGTGAATCAAGCACACCACTTGTTCGCAGTTCAGAACGCTTGGCAGCCAAGCGACGGGAACTACAGGCGGAGTCATTGGAAACACTTTACTTCACACCCATAAACACCAGACACATTAACAGGTATGTCACACAGGTGTAACAATTGTGTCCTGTAATTGCTAAAACCATCTCTACCCAATATTATATTGTCAACATGTACTTGAGAGACTTATGATTTTTGGCAAAACACAATGTCAATATCAGTCCTATCAGATTTTATATGTTTTTAAAAAGTATACCATTGTATGTTGAAGTTCCCTGTCATCAAATTGAGTGTTACCTTATTCCTTCCCTCATACTCTACTATTAATTAATTGTTTTCTTTTTCATCACCTAGGACCAGTACAGACAATAAAATGGAACTGGATTCAGCTCAAAAACATCTGAGTTCGTCTGTCAAACGGCGCAGGACCACCCAGGTTATAAACATCACCCTGACCAAGGTGGCGGAAACTCACCTCCACACTGCATGTTTAGCATGTTCACAGTATGGCACACACACTGCAGAAGATGGTGAAAGATCGCTGTCCATTTTGATAATCATAGTGGTTTCTGACACTTTCTGAAATGTAGTGCTATGCACGATCATTTCGGTCAGCTGTAAATATTTTTTGGTTGGTTTAAAAATACTTATCTTTGATTAAGACTTTAATGACATATTTTAGTGCACCGAACTAAATGTTTCCATTTGTCCTTTCAAAGCATCCCATACGGTCACTGCATCATTGTAGCCATATGTGATTGTATTAACTGTGATCTACAGAAAACCCCAGGTCGCAATGAAGCTGATGAGACTTTCTACAGTCTGGTCTCGGCTCGGTCCCAACCAAACCTCTCCAGTGCACGACCCGTGTCTGTGGAGTTGTCTGACACACCCGCTGGAGCTGATCAACTCTCTAGTCTTCCAGGGTTTAGACGGAGCACAATCCATTCACAGAGTAAGTACACTTGGCTGACTTACAGGGATGTGTGCTAAGATGAGAGGTCATATTTCAAACATAACATTTCCTCACAGTGTCTTCCTCAGTCAGCTCAGATTAATTATTCATTAGTTTGATCAGTTTTACCGTCACTCTGGTCAAGAACTGAGATTTTTGAAGTATGTAACTTTTTTTTTTTTTCTCCGCATCTGTATGTCTTCAGCCGCTAGCACATTCTGTGTGGGGGCAGAGAATGAGCCAGAGGGTGGACCTGAAGATTGGATGAGGATTGCTGAGCTCCAGGCCAGGAACAAGGCCTGCCTTCCTCATCTGAAGAGCAGCTACCCAATAGAGTTTGAGGTGAGAGGGACACTTGGACCGACAGTAAACAAATCAAACATATAGATGCTTTTTTGCTCCTATGCATCTGGTGATACTGCCTAAAATTGTATTACTGGTACTTGGATTACTACCAACAGGGCTTTCTGGTGGTTGTAGCAGCTGACCTTTTGACAAAACCTTGCATCAGTGAAACCATTAGTTTGAACATGCTTTCATTAATGTTACATTGCATTTGGTTGACTTTCATTCTTTTCCCTGTTGTTTCATGAAATCCCTTCCTATCTGTTCCTTTAGACTGGCAATGGTGGTGGGTTCGTTTTCACAGATGACGAACTCCGCACAGGTGACCCGTCTGACACAATCCGCCGGGCATCCATGATGCCTGGCCAGCTGCAAGACTCTCTCTTCTCCCACCGGCACTCTCTCATGATGGGACAATCAGGTGCTGCAGCCAATACTCATTCTCGTCTGTCCCTGATGCCCGGCCATCTGCCATCAAGAACAGTCAGCTCCGCTCAGCTGAGAAGTCCAAAAGGCACAAAACGGTCTTCATCTACATTGTCTGTGCTTCAAACTTCACCTGAGGTTGGTTTTATTAATAGTTACACATATTTGTTATGTAATATTTTCTTTGCATTGGAATTTGTTTCGTTGGAAATAAATGTGCTTTTAGTTGTTTTTTTCTCTTAATTTGCTGTAGTATGTACTGTATGTATATCTTGGAGAATTAGTGAATGGTACTGCCATAGTATACATCTGTCACTGCTCTTAAAATGAAAGAAAGAAAAAACACTGGTTAGGCTTTTGTGTTGTTTACTTCAAAGGAAATCTGAAAGGTGACATTTTAAGTAAGTCATTGAGCAGTTCCAAAATTGTATAATTAGTAAATGTTTATAGATTTCATTTACTGATGCTCTATTTGTCTCTTTCTCACATTTTGTTTTTATCTCAATTTCACAGAAAAAGGTGAGGGCCAGCTGCTTCCCTCGTCCCCTCACCCCTAAAAACAAGAATGTGCCCAGTGGACCGTCCAGCTCACAGATTCGGCCTGCTCTCAGTCCAGTGAGTGTGGTATACGCACACACATGAATAGATTAATTTACTGTTGGGTTAAAAATGAAGAGGGTGACAAACTTTCATTCATGTTATTGTGGAATATGTTTTTTCATGCAGTAGTGTCACTTGTTGTTCATGCAGGCTGACCGGAGGCAGTCTATGGCGTTCTGTATTGAGAACACCCCAAAAAGCAACAACTATCTGAAGAAACGGCTGGATAAACTTCGCAGCTCTACCAGAAAATCCCCAGGAAAAAGTTTGAAGTCACCCGCTCAGGCAACTGCGTGCAAGTACCAAGAAAACATATCTACAGGAAAGCCTCAGACTAAAATGGGACGAGTAAGCAAAGCTACAAAAGCACAGAAGTCTCCACAACCCACCAGCCGATCTGCAAAGGCACCTGGACTGACTGCCAGTGCTCGCAAGGTAAACACACAGACACAAACCCATTCAGGTTTTTACAGGAAATAATCATTTTAACTTACCCTATGGAGTTTTTGGATTGCCCATGCCAATATGCTGCCTGCTGTGTATTGACAAAGTGTGGGAGAGTCAAACAGCTGCAGGTAGAAGACACTGTAGTAAAGTTGCATTCTTTTCTATCTTTTAGTTGTTGGCAGAGACAGTACAGTCTCTTCCTCATTTGAGCCATATGAGATAAGCGATACAGTATGTGTTGCGTCAGTGTATACATGTCAGTAACTGCTAAATGTGAACACTGTTTTCAGAAATCTGTGTCTGTTACGGACGGAAAACCTAGCGGCCAGTCGTAAAAGGTCAAATGTCACTTTCAATTTGGTTTATGGGGATTTTGGTCTTATGGTGGTATTTATTAAGTGCTGGTTGAGGGTTCTGGTATTATGGCATAGGTAACTCATGGTGTTTTTCTTTTCATGTATCAATGCAAGGGAAGGGGTGTCCACACTAACAAAACACTATTTCAGCCGGAAATTTCAAAGTTGTATTGCATTTATGCCGTTGTCTCTGACTTTTGTTTTAATACTGTTTCTCCTTTTCAAATCCCACAGATGATGTTGAGGAAGATGAAGGTGTGAGGACAGTCTTTGAGGACTTACTTGATTTTATTTCTGTATTATATTTACATGTTGTTTCTTCATAAAAACCATTTTGTGACACGATGTCAAGGAAGACAAAGGTGTTAGGACAGTCTTTGAGGACTTGATTTTATTTCTGTATTATATTTACATGTTGTTTCTTCATAAAAACCATTTTGTGACACGATGTCGAGGAAGACAAAGGTGTTAAGACAGTCTTTGAGGACTTGATTTTATTTCTGTATTATATTTACATGTTGTTTCTTAATACAAACCATTTTGTGACACAATGTCGAGGAAGACAAAGGTGTGAAGACAGTCTTTGAGGACTTATTTGATTTTATTTCTGTATTATATTGACATTTTTCTTAATAAAAACCATTTTGGGACATAATGTGGAAGGGTCTGCTTATTGATCCCTTACCAATGGTCCAGGTAATCTTGGGAGAGAGATTGGCCTCATGTTTGACACGGGATGTTTTTGCTACCACACATTTTTCAGAGGATCAAATGATGACATTTTAGTCTGTTCATGGCATCAACTGCCAGTGACAATAGGGTTTTGAAGTAAGGAAAATCTAATCCCCCCAACCGTCCAACCTCATTTCATGCAGTTGCCAGTTAAACAGGAAAATAACTACACTGCACCCTTGTGGTCAAAATATTGCAAAAAATGAAGAATGGCTCCTACGATGCTGTAACTGCACTTGATGCTGTAACTGCACCTGCTTGGTATCTGCTTGTCTTGGCTAAAAAATGTAAAGGAGTCAGTCACCTGAATTTCTGTCTTGTAATATCAATTCATGAGCTATGAATATCAAACACATTGACTTCCTCGATGTTACTGGCCATAATCGCTATGGCCTTCAGAATAAAAGCAGAGTTATTTGTGTTGTAACAAAACTTGAAAATCATGTTACATTATTCGCATTTAATTAAGCTTAAATGTGTAATGTAGCCAGTCATGATATCTTTTTAAATCTTTATACAGTTGATGAACAGAAACGAAATCTTGACCAAGCTCAATCTACACGGTTTTCCATTTTGTATTAGAAGAAAAAAACAAAATAATGAAAGACTTGCTACATCGTTTCCACCAATTTTGTCTTGAACAATTCGAGCATGTTTTAGTTGTAGCTTAGTCTTGTGGATAAATGCACAATATCCATTTCGTCCACATAAAACTAATTTAATCTTCACGTCGGGATAAACATTTATTACGTCAAGTGACAGCCGGTGTCAAGCACGCTTTTATTCTGAAGGATGTGAACCGGAAGTCAAAAAGTTTCTGACGGTGAACACCGTGAACACGCCCTCCCGAAACCGAAACTTAGCTCGCCAAACATGGCGCAATAACCTAGAAAGTAGACCGTCGGCAAACTGACCGTATAGTTCGTCGTTTATATTTAGGATAAACATTTTTCTATGAAACATTCATGTTCAGTGTGTTTTTGTCTTCGTGCGTCTTCTGGTCCGTTAGCTTAATAACGTTACTGGTAGCGTAGGCGCCAACGCGAAGACCGACAGCGGGTTTTTTACTCCAGCGATGTGACTGCGGTGGTATCTGTCCGTGGGTGGAAAAGTTACTTCGTTCATGAACATTTAGTGGTGTCAAAGTTATTATTACTGCTTAAGTGTGTGAGTCTGTTACTGCTGGAGACATGGACCCAGACACTGAAGTGGAAAGGTAGGCTACGTGTTGTAAGACAGTCGAGTTCTGCCATACTACCTGTCACTTCACCTTTTACAACTTTGTTTTTTGTTTTTTTTACCATGGCAAATTCTTTATCCTTTTGTCTGCTAACGTTAAAGTCATATTATCCTCTGTTCTGGATGTAACTTGTTGTGTATTTTACCGGTTATCAAGTAGTTAGCAGTTAGTTATGCTTTGTGAGTCCTTCCTGTAGCCTAACTTTCTACTTCCATCTTTACATCACGTGACATTACATTACGTTGTAAATTAATATGTTTCAATGCACATTGAACAAATGCGTATTGTACGAATTTGGTGGTTTGAAATTGTTTGTTTATTACAGGCCCTGATAATTGATCAGTAGATTAGCCAATAATGAATACAACGATGAGTTACAACCCTATGCAATACAGATGGAAATAACACCCAACTTTAAGAAGAATATGTTATATCTGTATTGTTATATCCTTGTGATTTAAACCATGATGGTATAGCAGTAATAATGGCCATTATTCTACATTGAGTGCATAGGTAGCTGCACACAAATTCACATATTTACACTACGCTACTCAAATAAATACTAGTTGAACTCCTGTTATTAAACCACCTGATCTGTACTCACATGCTTTTTTTGTTCCCTCAGCATCTTGCAGCAGAAGGCAAAGATGAGGAGACCACCCTCAAGCTATGGTTCAATGAAAAGTGAGAGTGAAGTGGATGAGGAAGAGGAGGGGGAAGAGGAGGAGAGAGAGAAATATGGAGAAGAGGAAAATATGGGAGATGAAGAAACCCCTGCATTGCCTGAATTCAATGCTCCTGGAGCGACAGTGTAATATGTCTTTGTTTTATATTTGAGCATTGTCCTGATGTGTTTTTGTCTTATCCACTTAACTTCAAATTGCATGAGAGTCACATATATATATATATATATATATATAGATAGATAGGTAGATAGGTAGATAGATACTTTATTTATCCCGAAGGAAATTCAATATTACTACTACCATCGAGTGGTTGACTGTTTCACTTCATATGTACCCTGTCCCTGCACCTGAGCGGGTGTTATTTCACAAAAGTTTGATTTCCTATTATCCAGACTGCCCTTTCCGTCTCCATAATTTTAATGTACTTCAGGGTAAATTTCATAAGACAATGCTTCTTTCCAAAATCAAATTTTCAAGATTGTCTTCTACTTTTTCTGAACATTAACATTTAATCACTCACCTGTTGCATAGCCTGTAGATGTGTGAGTAAAATGAGCACAACAGTCTGTCCATGAAAATGTGAAGTCAGTTCATAATCACATTAAATTGAAATGCTCTTATATACCTCTCACGTTTACTCTTTCCAGGATGCAGCTGATTCGCTCCGAGTCTCCAGAGACCCTCTACACTATGACCACGCAGCAGCAACCACAGGAAGCCGGCGTCATTGACACCAGGTGGAGGACACACGCTCAAACACTCAGACATTGTAGATCTGTAAAATGTGTAGCAAAACAATAGCTACTTTTTCTTTAAAAGAATATTTAAACACTGATCACACAACTAACACAACCTGTAAATGTAACCACCAGAAAATACTTTGCCGTGTGTATTTTACTTTTTTTTTTTCATTGACGGATATCATTTACATTGACAAACATTTTAAATATGCAATATGGTTTATTCATGTGTACAAGTCTGAGAAAACATTTACTTGTGATTTTTGTTTGACGTTTTATCAAATGCGATAAAACATGAATTGTGATCAGTGGACCGTGTTCTGCAATTTCTGACCCTGGGGTTCCCATTGTCTCTCAGGTCTGAGGATCTGGGGGATTTTGAAGAAGACCTTGAGGAAGATATGGATGAGATTTTGATTACAAATTCTCCAGAACCACCTGAGCCTATTGAACCGGATGATGCATTGGAGACTGACGAGAACAGCCAGCCTGGAAGACTACACCCAGAGCAAGACCTGCCCCATATATTTAAGGTTGGTGCACCACTTGATTATTTAACTTGACTTATTTAACTTGATTATTATTAAATCACTTGTTCATTTGTTATGTTCACATACAAAAATGTTAAATATACAGTTAACTTTGACAATAATAATGTTTGGCCAGGAGGAGAAAAACGCAATATGATTAAACTTGTACTAACTTGTGTGTTTTTGTTGTCAATTTTCTTTCTATAGAGTATCCAGAAAAGTCTGACGGAGCTCACTGTGGAAGAGCTGTTCAAATTTCAGATGTGTTTTTTACAATGGGAAAAAAACATGACCAAGCAACAAGTGATGGAAGGAGACATTCTTGATTTTGTGGACAAGATGCTGGAGGTCCTTGGTAAGTACACACACCACGAGCAGACACAGTAAATGACACTTAAATACAGCTCAGAATTTACCGTTCTACACTGATTGTAACCATTTTAGTTGTTGTTTTTTTTATTAATGATTTGTTGTGCAGGCGTGGATCGTTCCCTGACACACACCATTAATACACTAGAAATGATCGGCAAGGTGCCAGAGTCTGAGGCCCTGCGAGACCAGTGCAAGAGAGGTAAGTGGACATGTAGGTTGTTTGATTTAAAACTTCTGAAACTTGAGATATTTTGCGGTTTGTTTGAGAAAATCTTCTTCATGTTTCAGCAGAGGACATGCTACAGCAGTTTCTGTACTATGACCTTGAAAACATAACTGATACCATCCACACTTTTAATTTTGCAAAACATACCGGTACTTAAACTGGCAGCCTTAAAGAAATGAAAATGGAGGATATTTTTGTCCTCTATAGGCGTGATTAATGCAACATGGATACCTGTTTGAAAGTGACAACTGAAAATGTCAATCATTAAGTTTAAAACCTACCCATGAAAGAAATATGTAGGACTAGGATCAGGGAACGGGTGGACGATTTTTACCTCTTAAGCTTTTCAGCAGGTTGAGGTTCACTTACTGTTCTAAAGACAACAAGAACCTGTCATTGTGGGAAATATAGGACTGATGGATGTTTCTCAGATGGAGATGATATTCTCATTTTCACAGAAGTAATATGCCAAACTCCCTGACAGACTGCAGGTATAAGTAGGATTCGTTGTGGCATGTCTTACCAAGTGAGAGCATGTGCAGAAACATAGCACTGCTGTCTACAGGCATGTAAATCCCCATTGCACAAGTGTGCCTCCCTTCAAGATGTTGAATTCATATATACTGTATATAGACTTCTTACTTTCGTTTTATCTTTCTCCACCGCCAGCATTGATCCGGTCTTATCTGAAGGAGTATTTGATCAGAAAACACGAGGTCATCCGTGAGGGGGTCGTCAGAGCTGGGAAGCAGAATCTTCTTGACACCATCTACGTCGAGCCCCAGATTTCCACCTGTGGACTTGGAGGAGTTGACCCCTCCCATGAGCTCAGGCCACAGCCTCCGTCAACTCCCCAGTTCCCAAATCCAGATACCTTTGTTAGTTTGAACAATTTGTTCCGACTCCAGAGTCGTGACGGCAAACCAGTGAGGACAGTCGTCACTACTGGGATTCCAGGAATAGGAATGTCGGTCTCTGTGGCAAAATTTGCCCTAGACTGGGCAAGAATGCGCGCTAATAAGGTGAGACATGAGGCAGAAAAGTTCTTCTTTCCCGTAATCATACACAGCATCCAGATGAACCCCAACTTAAAGGACAATTCCTACAATCTTTTTGTAGTTGCGCCTGTTTTGCAGTAGTTCTGTCTGTCCTCACATCACCACAGCAGCAGACCGATCTTACGCTGTTTAGGCTATTTACATCCCATAAAACCACATTTTTTCCCCACAGACAACGTCAGATAGCTATTCAAACATACACAGAGGGGTTTGTTGACTTCCAGAAAGCGGGCATGTTTGTAAACGGAGCTGTAATACCAAGTCTTGCGCAAGAGTCAAGTTGACACGCAGTATGTTGACAGGCAGAATAAACAATATCCAGACTTACTCTTCTGCTCTCTTCTATAAAGACTTAATGGCTTAAAAGTTAATATTCCTTTGTTGATAAAACCAATGGAAGCGGGGCGTAGTGGTTAGAGCCGGCGTCCCATGTACAGAGGCACAGTCTTCGCTGCAGTCGGCCCTGGTTCGAGTCCCGCGTCGGGCGCCATTTACTGCATGTCATTCCCCCTCTCTCTGCCTCCTTGTTTCCTGTCTGTCTCTACTGAACTATCTATAAAGGCATAAATGCCCAAAAATATACTTTAAAAAAACAAAAAACCAATGGAAGCGCCTCAGACGACCTGTAAACATAGTTAGCCGTCAGCTTTACTCTCGTGTGAGACTTGGTAAGATGTTGGCTTTCTCTCCTGCATAACAGGAGACATTAAAAAGAAATCTGTAGATTCATTCTTTTAGCCCTAAAATACTAGGAAACTATAACCCCAGGTTGAATTTGCCTGGAATTGTCCTTTAACTGCCAGATACTGAGCAGTTCGTAGAGTCCAAAATTCAGCTAAATAGTGGCATGAATGTTGTACTTAATGGTCATCGTGTGGCTTTCACTTTGAATCTGTTAATGGCCCTCAGAATAGTCCCATTAATGTGTAATCTTAATTTATTGAAACAGGCCGCAAATAAAGGTTTTTTGCGAAGATTACTTTTGTGATGATATTTAACTTAATTTACTCTGATTAATTTCAGTTCCCAATACTTAGTCTTGATGTTTTAATTTTCTAAGTCTGCTAATATTTGTCTGTGCATTTTTTGTGCAGGATTTGCAGTTCGTCATCAAAATATCCTTCCGCACTTTGTGGTTTCTGCGAAGTAGAGACTCCTCCCCTAATCAGAAAATGTCCATCTGGGATGTCATTGTTAATAATCATCCTGGCTGCAAAGACTTGAAATACCTGGAGGACAAGGACTGTCGATTTCTCATCATAATGGACTCCTTTGATTGCTATCAAGTTTCTCTGGACTGGGAGGTATCCATCAGTGCACACATACTGTACATTTGAGACACAGAACTATTTCAAACATAAAGGTTAAATCTTACAGATTCATTAGAATACAATTAATTTTTCATTCATTCATTCCTTTTTTGTCCTTGCCCTGACGAAGGCCACTTTGGCTGAAACGCATAGGCATGTTTTTAATAGATTAGCCATGTATCAATAAAGGCTTTTTTAGTATTACCCTCATGAGTGCCTCAGTTCTCTGTTTGCAAGCTTTTCCTGGATTTACTTATACTTATTGTACTTGTGTTGTCCAATAATTTGTACACCTTTTATAAGTTACTTTCTTTAGAGTTGAACAGGAACAGAATCATATATTTTGTCTAAATTTCTTTGGTTTCTCTCTTCAGAAAGCTCCTGTGGTAAATGATATGAACACCAAGGCGCATCCTGATCACCTGGTTGTAAACATCATCAGAGGCAATGTGTTCCCTGGTGCCCTCATCTGGATCTTGGGGCGACGGGCGGCGGTCTCACAAATCCCATCTCAGTTTGTAGATGTGGTCACGGAAATTCAGGGCTTTAGGTGTGTGTGTGTCTGTGTATCTTACTTTTACCGTATGTGTCATATTTATATGTTCTGCTTTGTGTGTTTATTTTTGGTATGATATTCTGTAAATATGTTTGGTTATTTGAATGGAAATTGGCTCATCAATAGACTTACGTAAGTTAAATTCACTTTGACTTAGTCTGTTTCAATTGAGATTTGTTTCTCTTTTTCCTCTTTTCTCCAGTGATGAGATGAAAGACGACTATCTGATCAGACGCTTTAGGGACGCAACGCTAGCAGCGAAAATTGTGACACACTATAAACGCATACCGATGCTCAACTTGCTCGCTCGCCAGCCCTTTATCTGCTGGATGGTGGCCACAGTGTTTGAGCGCTGCTACCGTTATCATGGCTATGGGGAGCGACCCCCGAGACTGACTCCGTTCTACGTCAACATCTTGATTGTCCAGACAAATCGCAGGCTGCAGTTCTACTATGGGATATGTGAAAATAACCTGGTAATGTCCATCATGTTTTATAATTTCTGAATGTGCAATATTAGGACCACAAATTTCTGTATCGTCGTTCTTTGTCCCTCTTAGTCATTATTTTATTAACACTACGATGCAACTGAAATTTAGTAATGAATGTTTTACAAGTTAATATTTACTAATTCCTAGTGTACAATTGTGTTACAATTTTACAACACTTCACACATCTGACACAATTAGTCAAAAATTCAACACCTTAAAAAACAGCCAAGTTGCTGTGTTGAATAAACATCTGGAATCAAACTTTAATGTGTTGGATAGTTTTATATAAGAGACATTTGTCAGAGCACACGATTGAATAGCTGATCTTCAGTGTTTATTTATTTACTAATTTACTAATTACTAATAATTTATCCTGTGTTTGTTCACCCAGAAATGGACTGACAATGACAAGAACATGCTGATGAAGGTGGGGAAGATGGCGTTTAAAATGTTGGAGAAGAAAACCTTTGAGTTCTTCGAAGAGGACGTGAAGGACTTCGGCCTGAACTTGACGGAGGTGACGGTGTGGTCCGGCCTGTGCACTGAGCTCCCTGCTGCATCCTCCAATGGGAGGAGGACGTTCTGCTTCATACACGTCACCCTTCAGGTAGAACCCCTCTCGTCTCACATGCTTGCACCTTGATATTCAATGAAATGTAATATGTTCACGACAATTGACTATGCATGTAATTGAGAGGCCATTAATTAGGATATCCATGAAAATAATTTCTATTCTTTTTTCTTCTAGGAGTTCATGGCCGCCTTGTACGTCTTTGTGATGTTCCGCTCCGAGTCTAAGAACGTTCTAGACTCAGGGATGCTACCCAAGCTCTCATCGAAGTATCCAAGTAAATCAGCAGCAGGCCTTGTCCACTGTGCCTTGGGGCGAACCCTCAACTCCCCAGTGTGCGATTACGACATGTTCTTGCGCTTTCTGTGTGGCCTGCTCTCCCCAGAGTGCCACGCCAATCAGCTGAGTGGGTATTTGTTTCGCCACAACATGGCAAAGGTGGGTGGACTAGATGAGGTGCAGAAACTGCTGGAGAATACCATACGGAGCGCTCCAGCAAACAAGGTGGGAAATCTACAAGAGTGCATTAGAGAGATGACCCAGGAAGATGAGTGAGTTGGGGATAAGATTGCATCATGAAAACTTGTGTCATTTCATGTGGACATGATGGAAGAAGGAGAGGCAATTGCTGCTCTGTTATAGTTTTTTTCAAGTTTCAACATCATCATAGAAATCAAGTATCGTCAAAGTGGGACGTTCAGCGCTGAAAATGGTCGACATATTGCAAAAAAATTGGCTTTGATAACATTGAGTTTCATACATGAGATCATTTTGTCTTGATTATGGCATCAAAGAGTCTGTTAGTAATGTTCCTGTCGCTCAAGACAGAAATAAAATGTTGGGCTATGCATTCCAGTATAGTAGCATTTATGCAAAACTAAATTGTTTGTCATGTTTTACAGTGCGTGCTAAGGAAAATGCATTCTTACAAAGGATTTTAAATCACATAACTGTTGTCATTTCAATGTGTGGCCTTATGATTTGTGAAATCAAAGTTTGTTGACAGCAAGATGTTACAAAAGAATCTGACTTTTCCAATAATTGCCAGAAAAATACCTCATGTTATGCTGGGGTATGGAAGAGAGATAGGCATGTGAAAACATATCATGCACTGTTTTTACCAACACAACACTCTAGTACTATTTTGTTTGTCAGACGAAACAAGGCGTGAGGGGTGGAGGAGTGATCAAAATCATTTTTGTGTCAGTCTGTGAATTTTGCTGGCTAATGTGTTTTTCTTTGTGTCCCAAGTTTACAAATGGCATCTAAATAAATGATATGAGGTATGGATGAGTATGGTATGGATAAGGCTACTCTAAAATAAGATTGGCTTTAAATGTTGTTTATGTGAATTTGGAATCAATGTTGGGTTTTCTACTTGGTGTCACCTACAAATTGATAGGCTCCTGAATTTTCTCAATACATTTCTCTGGATTTTACATTTGTAGTCTTTCAGTCTTTCAAACTACAGTTGTACCTTGATTTCAGTATTGTCTTTGCTACTAGGAATATTCATTAATAGCATCATTCTTGACCCCGGATTTCATTGATTAGTTTGATTATTCCTCGAGTACAAACCCGAGGAATAGGTAAGAAGTTATTTTTGATTGAATTTACTTAGATTTAATTTCTGTGTAACCTGTGCCAGTCTTCATTAGTGAATCAAAATGTTCCTCCTCTTTCCAGTTATTTCCCATACATCCTTGGCTTCATCCCATTCCCATTTCTTTTTCTACTGAAAGTAGACGTTAAGTAATAGTACCAGTTATGCATTTAATGCGGTTTTAAAGAAGCAAACGTATATGCGTGCAATTGACCTCACCCACTCTTTCCTTCTATAATCACCACAAAGCCTGTCATGTGTTCGTATACTTTACTCTTACGCTGTTGGTATAATGTAACTTACTATGAGACCAATCATTTTTCAATGGTGCGCAAAACTTCGTGAATTTCTGGGAATAGACGGAGAGCTGCTTCAGTAACCAAACTTGTTACACATGGCAGCAGCCACACAAGGCTTTGAATACTCTTTATCTCGGGCTCAAGGAATGAAATAAGACAATTAAGTTATAGAGACATCTACTGTGTTTATTTTTTATTTTATGAGCCTGTGTTTTATATATAAATATAGATATAAATTAAAGTCAGTGCCATTTTTGTGACATCCATCATGTTTTTTTTTTCTCTCAGACCAGTATGTGTGAAAATGTTTTTGTTCTTTCTCCCCATAATGGATGGATTCATTTTTATTTGGCTCAGTTTTTACAAAAAACAACAACAAAACAAACGTAAAAAGTGTAGATTATTACCAGCCACATAACAAATCAGAGTCCAGGTAGTGTAAAACCTCTCATCACAGTTTGGTGCTTTGAATAAGAGTCAATTGACAGACCAGTGCTTGTTTCATGCAGGTGGTGTCAGGGTCATAGCTGCTGCGTGAACAGTGAATGCTGCGATGCTGATTTGACGCTTGACTTCCTCCCAGGCCTTCTCTGGGTCAGCTGAGTTCTCGATGTCGAACAATGCATCATAGATCCCAGGGAAAGACTCCCCTGCATATTTATTGTGGCTGCTGGGAGCAAAAATCACATGTCTGGAACAGAGAGGAGGATGTAATGTTAACGACTGCACTGGAGGTGTTGCTGAAACTGCAGGTCACACTGTTAAATCATACTGACTTTTGCAAACCAGCTACAGTCTATATTTGCCCACTAGTGGTTGCAATAGTGAAGTGTGCGTCTAGGTGAGACTTCCCATGGCTGGTAGAGGTTATACTAAATCTGTAGCTTGTGGATTTCAATTAGTTTATTTGCAAATAAACTCAAATTTTAAATAGGTTTCCACTGCACTCCCCCAAATTAAAAGCGGGGACTTCCATTGTTCCTGTTATCCTACTCAGTCTTTCCTGTTATTGTATTCCCTGGCCCCACATGCTGTACTATCCTCACATGCCCCAAGCACACTCTCACATAGTCTTGGTGCGTTCAGCATCATTGTGACAGTGTGAGCCCTCACTGTCACTGGACAGTACTGAACTCCCACAAGGGTGCACACTTGTGGTGAGGACAGGAACAACAGATCTATCACTCCACCTGATTCTCTGCAGTCACTACACAGGGTAAGGTGACACACCTGTGACTGGTTGGGCCTGATTGGCTGGGTGCCACCATCTCAGTGTTATTGTGCAAATGAGGTGCAAAATATGCTAAGAACACTACGGTACATGAGATGTTAAGATAATTGCTGTGGATATATGCCATGTTGTTTTGTTTGTTTAATAATTGTTTAAAGGCAGGGATTGCAAATCCCTTTCCCCCTCGTCAGTGAGCTGGCCCAATTAGTGGGAGGGGCCAAGTGGCTAAAAGGGGGTGAGTTGAGGCTCGGCCTTCTCTCTGCTGCCAGTCTGAGGTGCTCAGGAGTAGGCCCACTACTATCTCTGAGGAGGTAAAGTTTGTTTTGTTTCTTTTTAATAAGTCATGACTGTAACTTTAATTTGTTCATTTTTGCCATAGTTAATTAAGTGACTAAAGGTTAATTTGAGTTTATCAGTTGTAATTTATTTCAAGTAATATATTTGTGTTTAATTGTGATTACTGATACTTTTCCTTTGTTTACAGCACAGCATGTTGGTCTCCTTTTGTTGTTGTCCACATAAACCACTTTGGGTGAATAAACTGTGTAAACCTGTAGAAACCTGTGTCTTGCCATCCTTCTTGCATTAACCTGGGCCAATCACTACCCACACTTAAAGCAGAGGTGTGACATTTGGTGGCAGTGGTGGGATGGCAAGCCGCAGGGTTTATACAAAGAAGTCTGGTAAAGTGAGACGAGGTTTACGATCCCAAGTGGCGGAGAGGGCGGCGATGACAGAGGAGGCTGACGAGGAGGCCGTGGCGGGGCCGTGGGTGGAGCAGCCCTGGTGGAGGAGCTGGAGGAAGAGGAGTGGATCGGAGATGAGGAAGGCTGGGAGGACGTCGTGGTTCAGCCAAAGATCAGGGACCAAGGTTGGTGGAGCCAGCGATGTCGGACCCTGCTGGGACTTTGGAGCTGGTCACCCTGGTAAAGGACTTTCTGACTGGTCAGCAACAGAGGGAAGACGTGTTTGTCCAGGAAATTCAGCGGCTGAAAATGGCTATGACGGCGCCTGGAGTTGGTGTAGCCTCCGTGCGCCCTGACCAGGCCGCTGGGGCCCGCCAACGCCCTGTCCCTCCCATCGACCTTTCTGCTGAGGAAAGCCCCGCATGCCTCTCCCCACTCCAGCGCCCAGAACTGAATTACGGCAACTCTCCACACCAGCTCCTCAGCCACGCCGATCCCTGGGGCCCAGTTCCACTCCACAGTCCAGTGAATCCATGCCGGCTGTGGGCCCCCCAGACATGCACCTACGACATGTCCCCAAGCTGCTTCCGTTCCAACCGGGAGAGGACATTGAAAACTTCCTGGTGCGCTTTGAGCGCATAGCTCGCACCTGGGGCTGGCCACAGTCAGAATGGGCCTGCCGACTGGTTCCTCTCCTGAGTGGGAAAGCCCTCGATGCCTACTCGTCGATGGATGAGGACGCCTCCAACATCTACGCCCAACTTAAAGAGGCACTCCTCGCCAAATTTGATATCTCCCCTGAGACCTACAGACTGCAGTTCCGGTCAACACACGTGCCCCTGGGTGAGGCACCGAAAGAGACTTATAACCGACTCAAAGGTCTGTACAGGAGGTGGGTCAAACCCGAGCAGCGGACGAAGGAGGAAATCGCTGAGGTGATGATTCTGGAACAACTTCTTCGTATGTTACCGAATGAAATGAGAACCTGGGTCAAGGAGCATGAGCCAGAAGATGGACTGACTGCAGCCAAGCTTGCTGGCCAGTACCTCAATGCCCGTAAAGGTCTGATACCCCCACGGACAAGTACCAGAGCTGCTGGTGACAGGACCCGGGAACACCGACCGGGAGGCCCAGTGAACGTGCCAGGCACGGTAAGAGAGACTAAGGGGGGGGTAAAGACGGGTCCAGTTATGGAGCTAATCTGCTACTATTGTCAGCAGCCAGGACATCGAGCCTCTGTCTGTCCCTTGAAAGGGCCCAAGCTATCTAGCTTTTGTCATGTCCCGCATCCATCAGGATCAGCGGTAGGACTGCCATCTACTTCAGAGACTGTGTCTGACGCTGGACTGGAACCCGACACTGAATCCATCCTTAAAGCGGTGCTCGTCAACGGCCAGCAAGTGCAAGCTCTACTGGACACAGGTAGCTCCATGACCCTCCTTCACCATTCCTTTGCCTCTCCTGGTCAACTGGATTATAAGCATGCCACTGTCGTCCAGTGTGTTCACGGGGATCAAAGAAGATATCCGGTGATGGATGTTACAGTTGTTATTGATGAGCAGGCGTTCCTACTCCGTGTCGGAGTCCTGGAAAACCTGCCCCACGACATGATCCTGGGCAGAGACTTGCCTATCCTGCCTGATCTTATTAACAGAAACCGTCATCGGCAGGAACGGACCTGTGCGACCACAGATGTTCCCGAGGCCTACCCAGTCCTTACCCGGTCCCAGGCGGTCAAGTTTGGGCTGGAGCCACTGCCTGACTTGGATCCCTCCATATGTCAGGGTGGACATAGAGGGCCCCGGAAAAGCCGGCAACAGCGTCGCCTGGAGAAGATCCAAGGTACTCCTGTGTTTAGTGTCCTTCCCAACTCGAACTCCGACGGGAAATGGCAGGTACCAGAGGACATCCGAGAGCTACAGCAAGCTGATGTCTCCCTGGCACCCCTGCTGGCAAAGGTGGGGAAGTTGGAGACCACTGGGAAACCGGACCAAGGTGAGAAATATCTGCTTGAGGATGGAGTCCTGTATGTGGCCGGTCAGCCAGAGAACCGGTTGGTTGTTCCTTCCAGTTGTAGGCCTTTGGTCCTTCACCTGGCTCACTCCATCCCGTGGGCCGGTCATCTTGGGCAGGACAAGACTCTCGCGAGAGTCCGGGCCAGATTCTTTTGGCCGCTGATGGTGAGAGATGTCATTGAGTACTGCCAAACCTGTCCACAGTGCCAGAAGACCTCACCGAGGAAACCGGAGAGGGCCCCACTACTCCCCCTCCCAGCAATTGATACCCCATTTCGAAGGATCGCAATGGACATTGTTGGACCCCTTGAAAAGAGTAGTGCTGGTCATGAATACATTCTTGTCCTCTGTGATTATGCGACCAGATTCCCAGAGGCCTTCCCCCTGCGGAGTATCAAGACGCCGAAAATCATTGATGCCCTCGTCCAGTTTTTCTCCCGAGTGGGTATCCCTGATGAGATACTTACCGATCAAGGTACCAATTTCACTTCCCAGCACATGAAGCAGCTTCACAAACAGCTTGGCATCACAGGTCTCCGCACCACTCCCTACCATCCACAAACGGACGGACTGGTGGAGCGGTTTAATCAAACGCTGAAGTCCATGCTACGGAAGTTCGTCAGCGATACAGGTAAAGACTGGGATAAATGGCTCCCCTTTGTTCTGTTTGCCTATCGAGAGGTACCCCAGGCTTCTACCGGGTTCTCACCTTTCGAGCTTCTCTACGGCTTCCCTATTCAGGGCCCTTTGGACCTTTTGAAGAAATCGTGGGGGGCTAAACAAACTGCACCGAGAAGTGTTCTTTCTTATGTCTTGCAGATGAGGGACCGGCTGGAGCAATACCGAGGGGAGGCAAAGCACAACCTGGGGAAAGCCCAGCTGAGGCAGAAGAGCTGGTATGACCAGAAGGCTCGCCAGCGGGTGCTACAGCCGGGTCAGCAGGTGATGTTGTTGCTTCCAACCTCCAGCCATAAACTGCTGGCTCAGTGGCAAGGGCCCTACTCCGTGGTCAAAAGGATTGGTCCCGTCACCTACGAGATTTCACACCCGGATAAGGGTAAGATGTCACAAGTGTACCACATTAATCTCCTGAAAGAGTGGAAGGAACGAAGGGGCCAAACAGGCGGAGCTGATGTGGCCCAAACCGGTCCAGACCCGTCAAGCACGGAGTTGCGGGTGAAGAAAGTGATGCTGGCTCGTGAGGTGGAGACTGATGAGACTGTAGAGGGGACTGATCTTTCCATGCTTACCACCACCCAAGCACCAGATCTTCACCACCTGTCGGCACAGTCTGCTCATGAGCTCCTGCAGGTATGTGGGGAATTCCCTGAGCTGTTCAGTGGGAGGCCAGGGAAAACACCTCTGATAGAGCATGTCATCCGCTTAAAGAACCCCTCTCCTATCCGCCAACGCCCCTACAGAGTACCGGAGAGATTGGTGGAGCCACTCAACAAAGAGGTCCAGACCATGCTTGACCTTGGCGTCATAGAACCATCAGACAGCGAGTGGTGTAATCCCATTGTCCTCGTCCCCAAGAAAGACAACACCATCCGGCTCTGCAATGACCTACGCAAGGTGAACGCTGTCTCTAAATTCGATGCTTATCCTATGCCGCGCATTGATGAGCTTCTGGAAAAGCTGGGCAGTGCTGTGTTTATTACCACCATCGACTTGTGCAAAGGATATTGGCAGGTGCCTTTGGAGAAGGAGTCCAGGGAATACACTGCCTTCCGAAGCCCAACAGGTCTTTACCATTACACCGTTATGCCTTTCGGGCTCCATGGGGCTCCGGCCACATTCCAACGGTTAATGGATCGGGTCCTCCAGGGGTGTGAGCCGTTCAGCGCTGCATATCTGGATGATGTGGTCGTTTTTAGCTCTTCTTGGGAAGACCATCTACTCCACGTACGCCAAGTCCTTAAGAGCATCCATTCCGCAGGCCTCACACTTAACACCCAGAAATGTGAGTGGGCAAAAAGGGAGGTTTCCTACCTAGGGTACCATCTCGGTAACGGAAAGATACATCCTCAGGTGGACAAGATGGAAGCCATCAAAGCCAGCCCCAGACCCCGAACGAAGAAACAGGTCCGTTCTTTCCTGGGTCTGACGGGCTGGTACAGGAGGTTTGTGCCCCACTTTTCAACCATTGCAGCCCCCCTTGTCAACCTGACCCTGAAAAGTGCTTCCAACCCCGTGAAATGGACTGTAGAATGTGAAACTGCTTTTAATAACCTTAAAGCTATTCTGTGTTCACCCCCTGTTCTGCAAAGTCCAGATTTCACCCAGAGATTCCTGGTTCAAGTTGATGCCTCGGGTGTGGGTCTCGGCGCCGTCCTAGCACAAGGAGAACAAGGTGAGGAACGACCCCTTCTCTACTTAAGCCGTAAATTACAGCCCAGAGAAACCAGGTACTCGGCTGTAGAAAAAGAATGCCTGGCCATAAAGTGGGCATTGGACAGCCTACGCTATTATCTTTTGGGCAGGACCTTTGACCTGGAAACTGACCACCGGGCCCTGAGTTGGATCAACTCGATGAAGGATAAAAACTCCCGGGTCACAAGGTGGTACTTGGCTCTACAGCCCTATTGCTTTAACATCCGCCACCGAGCGGGGAAAACTAATGTCCTGGCTGATTATCTGTCCCGTCTTCCAGAGCTCACAGCCAACGGAGAGGGGGGAAGTGATGTGACAGTGTGAGCCCTCACTGTCACTGGACAGTACTGAACTCCCACAAGGGTGCACACTTGTGGTGAGGACAGGAACAACAGATCTATCACTCCACCTGATTCTCTGCAGTCACTACACAGGGTAAGGTGACACACCTGTGACTGGTTGGGCCTGATTGGCTGGGTGCCACCATCTCAGTGTTATTGTGCAAATGAGGTGCAAAATATGCTAAGAACACTACAGTACATGAGATGTTAAGATAATTGTTAAGATAATTATATGCTGTGGATATATGCCATGTTGTTTTGTTTGTTTAATAATTGTTTAAAGGCAGGGATTGCAAATCCCTTTCCCCCTCGTCAGTGAGCTGGCCCAATTAGTGGGAGGGGCCAAGTGGCTAAAAGGGGGTGAGTTGAGGCTCGGCCTTCTCTCTGCTGCCAGTCTGAGGTGCTCAGGAGTAGGCCCACTACTATCTCTGAGGAGGTAAAGTTTGTTTTGTTTCTTTTTAATAAGTCATGACTGTAACTTTAATTTGTTCATTTTTGCCATAGTTAATTAAGTGACTAAAGGTTAATTTGAGTTTATCAGTTGTAATTTATTTCAAGTAATATATTTGTGTTTAATTGTGATTACTGATACTTTTCCTTTGTTTACAGCACAGCATGTTGGTCTCCTTTTGTTGTTGTCCACATAAACCACTTTGGGTGAATAAACTGTGTAAACCTGTAGAAACCTGTGTCTTGCCATCCTTCTTGCATTAACCTGGGCCAATCACTACCCACACTTAAAGCAGAGGTGTGACAATCATGTAAACATTAAGTATACTGTTACTCCTGCCTTCAAAGGGAAGAAGGATTGAGAGAAACTAACCTGTAGAAGGGTCTATCAGGTAAGCCCAGGGGATCAATAAAAGCTCTCTCCAGGTACATGAGCTGATCGTTCATGATGCGTACCTGCAGGGCACTGATAGACGAACACACATGCACACCAGATGCCGTTAGACGTTTCATCGTAGGAACAGTAAACAAATATTAAACTGGATGGTAAGCAGAGCACATGCTCCGACAATGTATCCTTTTGTTTGGACAATGAAAATGTATGAAACATAAAACACACTCTGCTCTGTTGATAGTCTCCAGGCGCTTGTGGAAATCCCTGGCTGCGACGGTGAAGTTCTCCACTGAAGAAAACAGAGAATCTGGAGGTACAGAGAGAAAAAAAATCACGACAAATGCAAAGATTTTAAGGTCACTTCTTTTAATCATGTGAGCAACACTGTGACTGAAATCAACTCACCAAATGTCACCTCGTACATCTCCATCTCTTCTGAGTGGCTCTGTGCCAGCTGTGCGATGCTCTTTGCGTATTTCCTCAGTGAGTCTGCGTACTGGGTGGCATCCAGAGGGAGCAGCTGGGAGTCTGCCAGGCTGAAGATGAGCGCGCCTCGCACCTGAGCCACCGCCAACAGTCTTCTGAAGGTGGGGTCGTAAAACTTCTCCACAACCTCAAAGGTCTCATACACACTGTGATAGACTGGGTAACTGCTGTATTTCTCTGTTTTCTAAATGAAGACACACAGATAAACACACAATGATTAGTAAGCATAGAGGGCAGAAATCAACTGAAACAAACATGTAGTGTGCAAATGAATCTGTATAAAACAGACCTTGTTCTTGGTGTATCTGGCTCGGCCTGCAGCGATACCCAGACGGATGAAATAGGCCTCAAAGTCGCTGCCTGAGCCAAGTTTACTGATCCTACAGTCAGACAGAATCAACATTAGACCGGTTCATTTGTCTATTTCATTCATGTTGAATTCATTTTTGATTGACTACCTAAGACAGAACGACAGATTTTTACATTCCTAACTATTCCTAACTACTTTAAATATACCACACACTCGTCAGTTGTCATTTCTCTCACAACCCAAAGAAACAGCTGATACTGATGCTTTGTACCTGGGTGCGTCACGGTCGTTAGTCCAGTTGTCCCTCTTATGCCAACTCTCATAAAGAGAAACACCGTCCTCTTCTTCCTCTGGACTGGCAATCTACGTGCAAAAAGAGACAGATAGAAAAATGGACAGGGTGGATAGAGGGACAGGAAGACAGGATCAGAGACTTTAAGATGCAGTATGTTGGTGCTTTGCATGTAGGGCTGCACTATATACAAATGATTTGTTGTTTTTGCATTTACAGTAAAGCTGTAAATGATGTGCTTTAAGAATATGGAGAATATGATTTGTAGGCCTTTTTACATTTATCAAACAAAGTTGCAGCTTCTGCAGTTTAGACATTGCACTGTTGTATTGAGATTTCTATTGTATTTCAATTCATTGCACAGCCCTTAAATCTTCTCACCTGCTTGGTGACGTCATAAACCAATGTGTGCAGAGATGGAGTGCAGTCAACCCGCAGTGTGTACATCCCTGAAACACACACACAGCCATCTGAAAACGACTCCAGCCTTTTCACTGTCGCTTGAGAATATTGAGCTGCGCTACAAATACACTCACCCTCTATGGCAGAGTCGGCATTGATGTAAGCTACAGCTCTGTCCTGCAGCAGCTTGGCATTGTCCTGTGGAGAAGGGGCGAAGTGTGGTCAGTGTGCGTTTTTGTGTGTGTCAACATAAATGTTGATGTGTTCGGTACCTCTGCCCATTCTGTAGATCCCTGCAGTCCAAATTCTTCTGCATCCCAGCTGGCAAATATTATAGTCCTTCTCGGCCTCCAGCCTACACACACACACATAGACAAACTGAGTAACTGACAACATGATGTACTTTTTTGTTAATCAGCACAGACATGTACCTTTACTGAGCAGCCTGCCTGCACTCCGGACATTTTCATGGACCACTGCAGCCCCAGACATGGGATCGATTCCTCCAAACACCCACGCATCTCGGTGCCCTCCCAGAATCACATACCTGTCTATGCACACAACATAGACCACACAAAGACAATGACACAAATTAGTGATTTTTCTTCACATTGCTTGTGAAACATTGGGCAACATTTTCTGCCAAATGCTTTGATTGTCTCATTCTAGCCATTTTTTTCCCTTCTTTATATCTATCGGTATTAGAATCAATAGGGACATTAGCAGTGTTACTTTAGTTGTGTGTAAAATGTTGCAGGCTGAGTGTCTGTACCTGGCTCCAGAGCTCCTCTGATCCTGCCAATGACGTTGTAGATCCTGGTTACCTGGTTGTTAGTGTGGATGTTCATGCGCACCTTCCTGGGACAGACAGATGGTTAAGAAATGACTGGTACACTCATGAACACGTGCAGAGATGGAGGACAGATCAGTATGTGAGAGGAAATGACTGATGTGAGCAGGACTAGAGATAAGTTTATATGAAAAATAATGTTTTTCTTGTATGTTCTGATGCGCAGTGTTAATTCATGCAATGAGGGAACCTGGCAGTTAAACAGAGGGGAGCAGAGAAGAGTGGGGTTGTTACTCCTGAAAACCCCCTCGACTTCTATGTTCCTGTTGTTGCATATGGGTGCATACTAACTACATGCTTAATTTGTGAGTCCTGTGAATGTGTATGCATGTCCCTCGTCACACACAGAAGCCACAAGGGCCTCCATTGTACTTGAGTTGGCTCGTTGCCACTGGGCCATTAGATGAGAGCTGAACAAGAGAACAGCAGTGACAAAAAGAGGGAGAGACAGTCTGAATACTAAAATACAGAAGGTAGTGTTGAGGAGTGACTATTACCTGGAGGATGACTCTCAATAAGATACTACATAAAACACTTTCTTTTTATAACAAAAGCTCTTACTGGCTCTTGAAGTCATCAGTAAAGCCTGGACCAATCCTGTAGGAGACATTCAGACTTCCTTTCCAGTTGTTGGGTGGAATTTGTCCTCCCATGTTCCTGTTGAATAGTAAATAATTCACATATTCTGTAAATAATACAAATCAGCTGCTTATTTCACTTAAGGACCCCAATAAAAGTTTTAGCTTCTTGCCCTAAATTCCAGTTTCAACTAAAAGTTAAAATAGTGGGGGGAAAAAAAACACTTTGTACTTAAGCAGGTGAACGGCATCGTGGAAGCCGATTGGATGCACAGGAATCTTGGGGAGTCCCACTCCATCGTCAAGGCTGAACCTGTAGGTGTATTCTGTGAGGGGGGAGTAAGTTAGATTAATTTACACACGCACATACATGCTTGTGTCGGCTAATAGCACAGCCGGTACAACAACGCACACACCTTTAGCAGGGTATCCAGGTGTGAGCGGGTCTCCTGCTCCGTTCAGATTCAGAACATTTCCTCTCTGTGCTCCTCCACCGGGCAGATTCCAGCCATCAGGGTAGGGCTACACACACACACACACACACACACACACACACACACACACAGCCTGTATTTTCATAAAATACTTTCATACCTCCTCTACATTAATAATGGTGGTTACACAATCACATGCACAGTTTCATCCCGCTCTACCTGAACTCCTGAAGCCCAGTAATCTGCTGGGTCTGAGAACATAATGATCCCCTTTGCTCCGGCCAACATGGCGTTCTTCACCTGGTGCATAGACAGAGACAGACACACAGCGGTATTTATTTTCTATTTCTCTACATCATGACAAAAACTCATATCATCCAACCATCATGATTGATGATTTGAATGACTGGACTTTGGCGGATTGCGTTATTTGATTTCCTTTTAGCTTTTAGATGCTCGGTGACTGACTTCCTACCTTGTTGCCTCTAAATATTTTCCCATATCTGACAATGACGATCTTCCCAGTTACATTGATGCCCATCTCCCTCTCCAGCTGGAAGAAGTCTTCTGTTCGACCATAGTTCACATAAACCAAATCTCCCTGGAGACAGAGACAAAAAGAGGAGACAGATGGATGGGGATGAGGATGAGATATATTTAAAATCCATGTTAACTACTGGCTTTGCTGCAGTGAAACTATTAAAACATCACTGTCTCTCTCATAATAAGGTTGTGTGTTATGTTTTTTTGTGTGTGTTTGTACCTCAGGTTGTCCCTTAGCGGAGAAGGCACTGTATGGAGGCACAATGTCAGAGACATCTTCATAGCCCTGTGGGACCGGCTCCGCCAATGACGTGTTAAACACCTGAGGAAGTTACAATGGATTAAATAAGGTGAGAAGAAATTACTAAAATGATTATTTGTACAAAACATGGGTCATACAACAGTTTATACAATTAGAGAAGAATGTGGAATATGAGGGTTTCTACCTTTTCCTTTTAATTGTTTTGGTGTTTTTTGTAAGACGAAGATTAACAAACCAATCTGTCAGTTGGTTAATCAATTCAAGAAGAAAAGCAACCTATAATTTTCAGGATTTGAAATCCACTTATTTGATATGTAAAACCTGACGGCATTGAAGTACCTAACCACATCCTCATTGCGTACTATAATATGTCCCTGCAGTAACCCCAGTTAGTTTGTTGACACCTATCTTACAACAAGGCTATAAATGGACCTGAGCTGTCTCATAGAGGTAGAGTGGAGAGGTGGAGAAAAGGCCTGCATAAACATGTGGGTGTGTTTTTAATGTAACTGTCTGATCTCCACATGCACTCTGTCTACAACTTTTTTTATTTTTCCAAACACACTGAGCAGCAGTCAGGGCTTTGGCCTGAATTAGTGCTGTTGTTTTGTATGTGATAAATTCACAATCCCTTTGAGATTTTTGTCACCAGGGGAGCATGTGGAGAATGGAGCCTTTCATCAGTGTTTGGAGCAGTAAAAACAAAGAAAGGAAGAAGATAATTCAATCAATAATTGTTTGGCAAACAGTAAACTCAAGAGTTATTTCACAGTAGCTTCACACTGTGATGTAACTGGCTCTCCAAAGGGTGTGACCGCTGTCCTAATGCTATAATAGCTGAGAGCGGAAAATAATGATGAATCTGCACCAGAGAGACTTTTTGCAAGGTGTGTGTTTTTTATAGGTTGAAATTATACATGCTCTTTGGGTATTAGTGTCCGTGTACATGTAGCTACTACACCTCATTGCCCAGCTGATCAACAATAGAGATGTAATTCGGCTGTGATTTGTTGGGGTAGGACAACAGCACGTCGTAGGGGACCATCTCCACTGAGTCCAGGCCAAACTCCTGCCACTCTCTCCTGACCTGCTCTGCATACCTCAGATTCTGCTCTGTACCAGCCAGGTGGGGGAGTCGTGTTAATTTCCTGTGAAGAAGATGAGACAGTAACTGAGGTAAGCGTTTTCCACAGGAAGAAAATATTGCATCCAGGGAGCACTGTAGTGCTGACTTGATACGGAACGTGTTTTGATTTGGGCGTACTGCGTCTGGGAAAAAGCTGAATATCCACACTGTAAGCTGGTTTAACACTACAGGTCATCATGGCTGCTGACACTCTTTGTTTACGATGATTTAAGAAAGCCAAAGCCGCCATTTGGGTCTGTGGATTTTTAAAATATACAGTCTCGATAAAGATTGTTTTCTAAAACCATGAATTAAGACAAATATGAAGTTAAAAAAACACACACACAGAACATGCATGCAAATATCTTGCTGACGTTTGGATTCATTTGAACACAGAATGATCCATGTCTTAAAAGATCTTTGAGGTTTGTGGGTTTCAACAATGTTTGGCTGCACAGCATGGGTCTGTGAGTCAGTGGGGTTAAAGAGGCGACAGGTTAGTGCCAATATTATTTTTAGACACATCATGCTGAGAGTTGTTTTGATTGAGTCGCTCCATGGAAAATTGGGTTACAACAGATTTTTGACTCTGTGGCATCGATTAAGATATTAGTCTTGGCAAAAGTGGTGGACGTTAAGCTATCTGATTCCCCCATTAAACCATACATAGTATCTTTGCATTTAGTTTTCATTCCTTGTGCTAGTAGAGAGGCCAGGTTGTGTGTGGGGGGGACGGGGGGTAGTGGTTTTCATATATTTTTTACCTGAGATGTTCTCTGATCTGGTTTGGCTTCATTCCATCCAGAAACTCCCTCAGATACTTGCTGGACGAACTGCTGCTTGCAGTGTTTGAATGCGTGGGCTTTGCAAACCAGCCTACAGCACACACCGTTCAAACAGGGTCAGTTCACTTCAGACAACGTGACATCACCATGTGATTAAAACGACTTTTTCCATCATGTACACAAATCAGAGAGAACATGCACTTTTTTTGTCAGAAGCTTCCTTTCATCATAATTTTAATAAGTTGCGGTTATGGATAGCAAGTGTTAACCTGCTGTGAGCACAAAGATGTGAAATATGTCAGGGTGGTGACAAACTATCAAACACACAAAACAGCCACGCACCTGGAATTTTCAGCTTAAACAGCTATGAGAAGATGATATCTGATTAAATTGACTGAAGATACTCATAGTTTTAACTCACTGTGTTATGTAGCTGTTTATATTATAAACAGACATGCAGAGCACACAGTAGAACTTGCTTTCAGGTTGTTGTGTTCTTGTTGCTTTGCTTACCTATAGTGAAGCCCAGGAAGAACAAAGCTGTCACGACCACAATCCACCAGATCCACCAAACTAACCTGCTCTCTTTTCTCATCGTAGAGCCGTACGTCCCAGAGACTTCCACGCTAAAGTGTCAGCACTGACTCTGCAGAGCACGCTCGCAGAGAATGAGATAGAGAGCAATTTGTTTAAGTAGTGCACACACAGTGGGGGCAGAATGAGATAGAGCGAGTCAGAGAGGGAGAGAGGGAGGAGGGTAGGTGACAGCGAGTATTTGGCAACAGGAGAGACAATGTGTGAACGTTGCAGAGGAATACAAAGAGGGAGTTTGTCATTACTGCCGTGAATGACCAGCGCACTAATGATTATGTAGTGAACCTTGGCCGCTCCAGTGCTGACTCAGTAATACTAAACCTGAGCCTTGATGGCCAAGAATCCACTATGGGGACAGTTCTTCCCCAAAAGAATAATTAAAAAGACAACAACTGACCCCTGCAGGGAAATTACTTTGTTACAACTCAGCACCCATTTGAAAAGTTCAGTAAAAGAATCGTGTTTATATAAATAAACATGGCAAGTGAAATGAAAATCTACATATTCAAAATGCAATACATAGTTAAGTTTATGTGCAATATTGAATCACATTAAAAATAGCAACATGCAAAGTAGATTAACAATGTTAACTGAATGAAAAGTGTAACGTGGGTCAACAGCACGTAAACAGCAGAGCACTGATGACGACTGTGAACTATAACTGTGATCAACCGTGTGCAACAATGAGTGTTCCAGGATCAGTAGAGACATCTACTTGCTTATGTAATTTAACAAGAAGCTAAAGTAACTAAAACTGTAATAATATGTTGATCACATCCTGCCTAGAGGAAAAATAAAGAAAAAACTAGATTAGGAAACAAAGGGCAGTCAGCAGATCTCAGTTTAGTTTAACACAGGGGTGGCTATGTTTTAGACAAAGAGCATCAAAGCTTTTGGAGGTCCAAGCTAGACGTTAGTCCATCCATTAATATGTGGCCCATCCGCAAATGCAAATGGGAAGGAGGTGCGTCAGAGCCACTCCCCCCTTATGAAACTTAAAACTTTTTTCTCTATTGTGGAAGTGTACAAATAGGCCTAACATATTGTCAATATTTAGATATTGTTGTGTTATACTTTACATGTTGTTTCTACATTTTGATAACATGTGTGACTTTTTATAACATTTTCCTGAATGGGAGCCGGTGCGTCATTCCGCCCCTCCCTATTTAAAGACGGCTCTCAGCCACTTCCTAATGTTTGCCTAATGAAGGTCTACACGACCGAAACGTTGCAATAAATTTCCTATTTAGCAAGTTATTTGGTGTGCAGGACTTCTCTCTTTTTCTACCATCCGCAAATGCTGTAATTCCTTCTGTAGTGTATTGACGTAAACAAGTCTATATACGCTTCATATCAGTGGAAGTCATTAAAATTTAGGGTGTAGCTCTGCTTCTGTCAGTTAGTTACACTTGGGACCTATCCTGAATATCATAGCTGGTGACATCTTCAGGGAGGTTCTTGTTGCTTTGAGACCAGTGGATGAACTGATGAAAAGATGACAGACAAAGAATCAAAGGTCATGGTCACTGTGAAATCACTTTGACTCAATGACTCAAGACTTTATTTACTATGTATTGCCAAAATTCATACAAAAGATAATGATGATAATAATGAAGGGATGATATCATACATCATAATGTTCTCCAACAACAGCCATTGTTCAACAACTGAAGGAATGGAGCAGAGAGAGAAATTGTGCTGGCTTGTTTATGTGGATTATATAGCTATATATACACTCAGACACATTTTCCCACACTGTAAGATATGGCCTCTGCCGTGCTTGACCCCTTCTGCTTTTGTTGAACAGCTGTGTGGGGTGGAGGGTGGCTCTTTCATGCGGTGGGCTGGAGCGTGAAGCGGGGAGGAGACTCAGCTCTCAGGAATGTGGGGAGGACACCGACCGTGGCTCTGCTCCATCCTCAACTCATTTTATCTAGAAGAATAATCTCAGTTCAACCAACAGCCCCACTGAGCTCGTTCATGGAGGTCGGGTTTGATGTAATTTGTATCATCTTGCTGGGGACCTCAGTTTTCCTTTATCAAATGATAGAAAAATTTTAAATGTAGCGACAGGCTCATATTTTCTGGTGTTAATGTATTTCCACAAAAACACTATAGGCTACATACCTCTACTGTTGGATTTTATTCTGTCTCTACTCTAGAGATCTGAAACACCAAAAATACATAGAGCAGCAAGTGAGGAAATGATCTCTGGTGGTGGTGGATCAATGACGTGTAACCAGAAAGAAACACAATTTGACCCCCATGTTAAAAAAACAGCACTTGAAATGTGATAAAGGTGATGAATGTTTTATCCAGAAAAACATGAGATAACCCTGTGATGACTTCATATGATATTACTTTCCTTTTTCCTTCATTTTCTTGTAGACTTTAAGATTACACCCACATGGGATTAAAGACTAAATTTGGATGAATAATACGCCTCTACAAGACCCTCAACTCCTTAGGTTTAGATATTCCTCAACAGTCTCTTTCCAAGAACTGGCTTTTATTCAGCCTCAGAGGTATTAGGTATTATATGTATATGAGACCTGGCTTACAGTCATTATTCAACATTCATCCCAAATTACCCTGCTCCTTCAAATGGTGCCACACAGTTAGAGCATAGGCTAGTGTAACTGCTGCAACAATCACACCCCAGTGGCTCAGTTTGAAGCTCCATTATTTCAGACAGTGTGTTTTATTAGTTGCTCTTTCTAAGGACTAGCAAGATGTCTGAAATTCACCATGTAATTGTGTAAAATAAAGCAGTGCAGTTTAAGTAAGACTTCCCTCTGCTGGAACTAAGTGGCGATGAAGTGGTTAATGTAGTGGATACAGGTGTCTGCACATTGTTTTGTTGTAGTTATACTTTGTGCCACATGTTTTGATTTATGACTTAACCTGATCACCGTCCATCTGTCCGGACTCTTGCCCCCTACTTTCACTGCACATTTTTAAAATGTATTTATTTTTCATTTCATTAATTAGGCCGAAAAAAATACAGAAGTCATGACCTCTGTGTCCTCAATGGTAGTTCCAGCCATGCATGCAAACTGTATAAGTAAGAACAGATAACAGTGGAGAGACTAATCACATATTGTTCTACTGAGTTTCACTTATGAATAACTGGAACAGTCGACTCAGCTGTGACATCATTCCCTACTCCAACCAACTCCGACTCAGTGTTATATGATGAACAAAATGTCAATTCCACAAAAGTCATTTCTACCACTTTATTTATTTTGGTGGGAAATTGTAGTGATTTAAATAGAAAAATAATTATTCATACATATTTGAAACTCCCCCATCTCTCCCACAAACATTCATGTCTCTCTCCATTGCTCTAGTGAAATAAACACTGGATATTCACATAAATATGGAGACAATACCACCCCACGTTGACGGCCTGTACATCAGTAAGTCCATGATGACGTGTGACCCCAAAACAGAGAGCAAATGAACACAAGGAGGAGGTATTACAACACAGCACATTGCCGGCTGTGGGAAAAAAAGGGACAATATGTTAAAACTCATGCACACATCTCGACTCAACAACTCTGACACAGAGTCTCAGATAAATTCTACATTCAGAAATACCAATATTATTCAGCTGTAGGAACACCCTTCAAATCACACTTAGCTTTCCTTTTGAGACTGCGTCTTTTTTTATTTTGATATTACCTTGTGTTATCATTGATATTTTTCACGTCTTTTCTTTGGTCGTAATTCAACTCAAGCTCTTTGGCCGACTCCAATTGATATAAAAAATGTTTCATATTTATCCAATTATCGATTACATCAAAGTGACATACCAGAAAAGGAACCTGCGTGCAGCGTTGAAGCCATGAAACTCTTCTTGTTTGCCGATCGACAATATCGTTTCTGTCAACTTTCTGGAAGGAAACACAAACAAATCATGTAAGCACCAAGTCCTCTCTGAAAGGTTACACCTTAGAAGAAATCATGAATATAATTCCCATTTTTCCCCAGACCAGTTACTTACATAACAACTTTTCTAGAATGTTCTTCTACTGTCACTTTCTCTTTCTCTGAAGTCAAGTACCACTGAATCTCCTCCTGTAGACAAGGATCCTTCAGTTCACGCAGACATTCAAACAGACTGATGGCCTTTTCTGGAGGCAGTTTCTCTTTGATCTTTCTCTTGATGCACTGGATTATTTCATCTTTTGTCTCAGAGCAGCTTCCTGTCTGTGTCAGCAGATCTCGTAGGAAACTCTGATTGGTCTTAAGTGAAAGACCCAGGAGGAAGCGAAGAACCACGTCCAGGTGTCCATTTGGACTCTGTAAGGCTGTGTCTACAGCGCTCTGGTAGAAGTCTAGAAATTTACCTTTTCTTGTGGTCAGTCTTTGTGATGTTGGTTGTTGTTCAGACATCAGGTTGAGTTCAGAGTTGATGAAGGTCACATGGATATGAAGAGCAGCCAGAAACTCCTGAACACTCAGATGGACGAAGCAGAACACCTTGTCCTGGTACAGGCCGCTCTCCTCTTTAAAGATCTGTGTGAACACTCCTGAGTACACTGAGGCTGCTCTGATATCGATGCCACACTCTCTCAGGTCTGATTCATAGAAGATCAGGTTTCCTTTCTGCAGCTGCTCAAAAGACAGTTTTCCCAGAGCCTCAATCATCTTCCTGCTCTCTGGACTCCAGTGTGAATCTGTACCAGTTCTTCCATCGTACTTGATGTTCTTCAGTTTTAGATGAACCACCAGGAAGTGGATGTACATCTCAGTTAGGGTGGTTGGCAGCTCTCCTCCCTCTCTGGTCTTCAACAGCTTCTCCAGAACTGTAGCAGTGATCCAGCAGAAGACTGGGATGTAGCACATGATGTGGACGCTTCCTGATGTCTTGATGTGCGAGATGATCTCTCTGGCCTGCTCCATATTTTTGAACCTCTTCCTGAAGTACTCCTCCTTCTGTGCATCAGTGAACCCTTCGACCACTGTCACCCTGTCGACACACTCAGGAGGGATCTGATTGGCTGCTGCAGGTCGTGTGGTTATCCAGAGGCGAGCAGAGAGAAGCAGTTTACCCCTGATGAGGTTGATGAGCAGCACGTTGACTGAGGTGGACTCTGTCACATCAGTCAGGATCTCAGTGTTGTGGAAGTCCAGAGGAGGTCGGCACTCGTCCAGACCGTCAAAGATGAAGACCACCTGGAACTGATCAAACCTGCAGATTCCTGCTTCTTTGGTTTCAGAGAAGAAGTGATGAACAAGTTCCACCAAGCTAAACTTTTTCTCCTTCAGCACATTCAGCTCTCTGAAGGTGAAGGGAAATGTGAAGTGTATGTCCTGGTTGTCTTTGTCTTCAGCCCAGTCCAGAGTGAACTTCTGTATCAAGACTGTCTTACCAATTCCAGCCAGTCCCATTGTCACCACTGTTCTGACTGCTTCGTCTCTTCCGGGTGGGGCTTTAAAGATGTCTTCTAGTCGGATGTTTGTTTCAGCTCTGTCTGGTTTCTTTGATGCATTTTCAATTTTTCTGACCTCGTGTTCATCATTGACCTCTCCAGTCCCTCCCTCTGTGATGTAGAGCTCTGTGTAGATCTGGTTCAGAGGGGTTCGATTTCCTGCTTTAGCGATGCCCTCAAACACACACTGGAACCTCTTCCTCAGGTTGTGTTTCAGTTTAGGCTGGCATTTGGGAAGAGCTTCTGAAAGTTTAACAAAAGATAATAGAGCAACATGGTAAAGGTCTGGCCACAAAAGATCACAGTAGAATGAATTTTAACATGGACAGAAATATTTTTCTTGTACTGTTCTGAACTTTACCTGCTGCTGCTGCTGCTGCTGCTGCTGCCGAGGCTGACAGATCTTGAGGCCAAACTTGTGACAATTTCCCTGTTGGAGGAAAAAGAATCTTTAATCAACCAACCCAGTTTATTTTGTCCTCTGTGTGCAAATAATTACAAAGCCAAGAGGTTTAACTTCAAAATGTATTTATTTATATAGCACCTTTCATACATAAAAAATGCAACACAAAGTGCTTTAACAATGTAAAACCCTGGCTGCACTTCCCATGACTGACCTTTGTTAATTCCAAGCTTCTTCAGAATGAACCCCGCCACCTGCAGAGCTTTCTCAGTGTACATGCCAACCATCAAGTCCACCGTCTTCTCTCTGCTTGCATCCTCCACATCACACCTTTTGATGGCAGGGAAACCGTCCAGTAAGTCTTTATTATACAGGTACCACTGGAAGCGGTTCAGCTGAGGATCCCCCAAATCCTGCAAAATTTCCAGAAGCTGCTCCTTCACAGACGGCTCCATCTTTGCCACCTGACAGAATCAGATCAGACACTTTTCACCAAGAATGAAAGTTCCAGATTACAACAATTCGTCATGGTAGGAAGTGTGACCCTATCTAGAGCCATCACATCCCTGGCTGTGATTAATGGTACACATGTAATAACTGTGCTTACTTAAATCATAGGCCTAATAGTGTACTTTACTTATCTGTCCCTATCCTGTTGATTTAACTCATGGAATGTAAGTATGTAGTCATTTTTCCTCAAAGAGGTTCAAAACTAAGTTCATCCGAGTAAACTGGACTTGAAACATTCTGTTCCTGGAGTTTGGCAGTGCACATGCGCAGTAGAGCAGCACAAAGGAAGTTTCCAGAAGCAGTGGACAAATCTGTGAAGAACACCACACTTTCGGGTCTCAATTGGTAAGTTATTCAAAGTCTTTTGTCAGCTATAATTTCATTACTTAGCGTACAACTAATCTTTTGGCAGGACATATTTTTTTCTGGAGCTGAAATATCTCTGGAGATAGGATGCTATTGTTAGCTAACATTAGCCAAGCCAGCTAACTAAAATCCACATGTCGTTCAGGTGCTTTTCTACCTCAGCCTCGTTAACGGGCCAATGTGTGGTTTTCCACACAGCAGTCAGTGAACGTAGGTGACAGAATAACAACTGTCTCGCCGCTGTAGCCCTATTTTTTAAAATTAGCGGGGTTTGATTCTTGGGTCAGACGTCACCCTTCAGTGCTAGTGGAAAAGCAAAAACAGAGTGGCGCTAGTGAGAGGGGTGGGGGTGGCGGGGTTGGAGCAACTGGTGGGCTACTCACATTCAGAGAAGTGAATGTGATCGCGAGATTTGCGTCGACGTCATTGCAATTAACTGACACCGCCGCAAATCTCGCAAGACTTGGGCCGACCAGGAAGAGGAGCTTCCGCTGCAATTGACTTTTTTTTTCGGGACAATTCCGCATCTCCGGGCTCCAGTACAAGACAGACATTTTATACAAACCGCATGGAGGTATTTGGACGTTTTTTGGTGTGTTTTTTTTTTTTTACGAAGACCTCTGGTGTCCCTTTGCAACCGTTACATTGAAATGCACTGCTACGCCGAGACCCCCTGTAACTCAGAGAAGCTACGGAGGACTCTGAAACTTCTTCCAGCCCTTAGTCGACATGAGGGTGAGTAGATAATGAGTGAAACTTCATTCTAGGGTGAACTATCACTTTAAGCACAGATTTTTATTGATATTGTACCGTCTGACCCGACGTAACTACAACAACATAACACAAACTTATCTGACAGCTCTCACTTCCTCCTCTGCTCCTCCTCACTAACTCACCTACACACAGACACACACAACTGGCTTCCTCACCCCGGCCCCTCAGTTTCTCATCCAACAACCCTACCTGCCTGTACACATTCACAGTCAGTCAGAAATCACACAATTTAAACATCGCAACAACACCTACTGCGGGGTCGCTACAATATTTCCAGTTGTGCAGTATGGCTATTATTAATCATTAATAAATTAATAATAATAATGAGTCCCATTACGTGATGGACTTTGCTTTGCTGGATCCAGATGGATATTTCAGTACAGGCCATCAGAGTAGTAAGGTAATGACCGAAAATGTAACATTTATTGTGTCATATTCATGCAGTTATGAAAGGTAGGCTACACCAACATATTGTATATGAAGGGTCATGTAGGCTACGTTAATCATTAATTATGTTGGTAGATCACTATGACTTGGTCACTTGAAAAGTAGCTCTCAGGCTGAAAAAGTGTGAACACCCCTGTTTTAGAGGATATGAGCTTTCCTCCATCTTTACACAGGACAAACATACTCACAGCTTCGATGGCCGACAGCAGACAGACGGTAGGCTATCTCAGTGTTCACTGTCTCCTCAGACACCACAGTGTCACCTCCATGGGTGAGACGACTGCTGAAAGATGGAAAAGATCAGTGGTGTAGTGCACTGGAAGACTAGACTACACCACTGGAAGAGATCATTTTAGCTAACTGTGATTGACTAACTAACACTGAGTCAGATCATAAACTTATTCTGCAGAGCTACTTCCTGGTTCACTTAATCTACTGAGCCGAGTTTGAGAGTTCAAAGTCCAAACCTAGAACTAAGAACAGATAACAGTGGAGACTGAGGCAGGGGGGGCATGTCCCGAGTAACTTTTGTGCTCTGATTATGAAGTTGTAGTAAAAAAGTTGTATGTGTTTTTAAGAGCCAAGTCACCACCACCACACATCTTAACTGCTGCCGATAAAAAAAACTGTCACAGAGTGCTGCGTTTTGATTTCAGTTCGTGAGTCTATCAAGTGCATTGTTTATCAATAGCCTACGTCATGAGTGAGTATCTGAGGTGTATCAAGAAGCAAGCTCAGCCTACCCGCGGTCACTCTCAGCCTATCCAGTTGTCTATGAGCTGAACCTATCCACAACACTGTCAGTCTGGATCAGCAGTAGGCTACAACAATGCTGGTTATCAACTCGGTAACTCAACCCCTGTGACAGTGAATGCGCACATAAAGGTCGGATTCAAGGCAGCAGACAAATCACAGAGCACCAGAGCGCAGCACACACGTCATTTCTCCTATGAGGATGGAAAGAAAAAAAGAAGCCCGTGGTCCAACCTGGCCCGAGTTATTGAATGTAAACATGTATAGAAGAAGTGTAATTGGTGCTGATTAAACTTGTAAATGAATGCTGCTTTGGATCCGATTCCCTGCTGTAACAGTGGCCAAACAACAGAATGAAGGCCATACACTCTAATATTTCGTTGGACCTTTAGCTCTGATTACGGCACGCATTCGCTGTGGCATTGTTTCGATAAGCTTCTGATATTAAATTTTTCTAAATTTTTCTAATATTAAATATTTAATGTATATATTTTTATATTCTTGTACACCGGAGGGTATTTTGTAGCCCTTCGTTTTTTGATGTTTTGCCCTGTGGGCCTTATGTGTGTTCATGTTTATTTTGTGTGAGGAGGTCTTAAATGACTGAGGGTCATACACCTGGTTCAATTAGCCTCTAGGGTATTTATCTCCCACCTCAGGCACCTGTGTGTTTACATTGAAAAAGACTTCGGTCGAAACGTCTGTGTCGTGCCTGCCTGTCCGACAATAAAAAGTTAAAAGGAGCTGATTGGAGGGTGCTGGTTTTCTCTTCTTTTCTGTTAAATAACTTGTTGCCAGCTGAAAGATAATCGCCCATGCAGTAGCCTAATTATCCAGTAGGCGGCTCGTACGGGTGCATTTATGAAAAAAAAAAACACCTAACCCTAAAAAAATTCTAACAAAAGGTTTCTCAGTTGTTTTTTATAGTATTAGATGTCCTTAATAACATACTAAAAGTTTACCAAAGTTTGACCACTAGAAAGGTGTCATTTTCAGGATGGCATCCTAATGTAAATGTAATGGGTTGAAAGCCCGGCGAAACACCCCAGGTGAATAGGGAAAATTTTTTTAACTTACAGGTATCACCATGAAACTTCCCAAGTTTATCACTTACATTAAGACAAATATTTTTTGTATTACAAGTTTTGTCAAATGTTATGTTTAAATATGTAAATGAGGCAATAACTAATTAAATGTGTGCTAAATTGCATACTTTTGCAGAACTTTTCCAGATCCACTTCAACAGCACTTACACACACCAAACCTTCCAGTTTGATCATTTTCCATATTTTGAAGGTTTTTACAGAGGAGATTGTTGATATATCATTCACAGCCTCATTTATACAATATTTTAGTCCTGAAAACATGGCGAAATTTGATTTATTTAGGGCTGGTATTTTCTCATTTACAAAGTGATAAAAAGAGATATCCAAAATCCCCTCAGTAAGACCTTCTGACTCTAATGTGTCAACAAAATAAAACAAGACTTTTGAAAGTGGCTTCATCCATTAAGTTTTTGGATTGGAAAAGTATGCAATTTAGAGCATATTTAATTAGTTACTGCCTCATTTACATATTTAAACATAACATTTGACAAAATTTGTAATACAAAAAATAAAAGTGATAAACTTGGGAAGTTTCATGGTGATACCTGTTAGTTAAAATTTTTACCTTATTCACCTGGGGTGTCTCGCCGGGCTTTCAACCCATAGGACGCCATCCTGAAAATGACACCTTTGCAGTAGTCAAACTTTGGTAAACTTTTAGTATGTTATTAAGGAGATCTAATACTATAAAAAACAACTGAGAAACCTTTTGTTAGAATTTTTTTGGGGTCAAGTCATATTTGCACCCGACTAATTTGCTTAGTTACATCCAGGTGGTGACTTTTTTTTTTTGGCCAGGCAGTGTAGCTATTCTCCATCTTTGTTGGGCATGAGGTTTGTTCTAAATTAAATAAAAGCCTGTCCCATAGGCGGGTCCGCTTGGCACACACACCCTTCAGAAAAAACAAACAAACTAGCCTATTGTCAGAAGTCCGGGCCGTGAGAACAGGTGGCAGCCTGACGTTACAGTACCTCTCCTATTGATAATCATCGTGATAATCCAACGGATTTGATCCGTCCCGGAAAATCCGTTGTTGTGATAGACTCATGTTTTCATAATGTTTCATAAACTGGATACAATCACCGCAACTCTGTCCGGAGTTTCGCTAGCCTGCTTTTATTTCCGTATCCGTAGGCTAACTGTAAGCTGGTACAGTATAAGGATCCAGCCTTCTCCTCTATAAACATAACACGCAGTCTGAATTATGTAATATAAGTATCACGAAGCAAGATAAAGTTAACGTGTCAAACAAACTAAACTTAAAGCAGATCTGGCACGGCCGTTTCGGCAGCTGCTAATGTGGACATTTTTAAGAGCAAACTCAAAACACACCTTTTTAGCTTGGCTTTTGATTAGATTTTACTTATAGGTTTTGCTATTTTATTAGGCTAGTCTTCCTATTCTTTTATTGCATTTGCTGATTTTTACTGTTTATCTGATTTTCCTTTTTAGTATTATTTTATTGTTTTTTTTGTATTATTTTTATTTATTTTTAGTCTTAGCATATTTTTAGTATAAGCTGAGCTGTTCTTAATCATTTTATTTAATGATTACCTATTTTATTTATTTTATTATTACTTCATATCCAGTCCCTGGTGTTCCCTCACGGCAAATTTTAGAGTAAGATAGCGTTTCAGTTGCCTTCTTTTAAGCTTTATAACTGAGTGTGTGTGGTGTGTGTGGGGGTGCTTACGTACGTCTCTCTGTGCGTGTATGTGTGTTGTGGGTGCGCACGCGTGTATATGTATTTTTCTTAATTCTTTATTCTGCTTTGCTTTGTCTGTTATCGGGATGTAAAGCACTTTGTGCTACATATATTTTGTATGAAAAGTGCTCTATAAATAAAGTCTGATTGATTGATTGATTGAATGCTGTGTTCAAGGCAGGCTTTTGAAACCGTAAGTTACAGCTTCAAGTCACAACTACGACTTTGTAGCGTTCCAGGTCGTGTTTTTACCGTCCTGTTGTCTGTGAAAGTGCACTTTAACGGCCACTCGTAACTTCTGACCCGTGAAGTCGTACCAGATCGAACTGGTATGACTTTACAGGAAGGAAAAACACAAAGTACGAGTTTCCTTGAACGCACCATGAGTTAGCAGCCCCCGCCCTCGTCAGGCATCTATTGGTCCTCGTGCTACGTCACCACATTCACGCGCACCCCTTGGCTGCACCATGGATGTATTATATTGGGCTGCACACACAGCCCTTCATGCCGTTCTCTCTCCTCATTGGATAACACTTGTATCCCACAAGGAAAGTTTTCTCCTCGGGTTACAGCAGAGCAGAGTGACGCAGAGACTCGTGTTTCGGCTGAAACACTCCATGTAAGTGATTGCTGACGGAAAATAGGACTATTTAGGACTTATATTAACAAAAACATTCCACTGATATCTGCTTTATAGTTAATTACTTTAATCACAGTTCAAACAGCAGCAGGGAAAGAAGTAACCTTAAAGAACAAAACTAATCAATATACAACCAGTGGATTAGCCTATGTTTTAACCTATGGTTTTAACATAACCTATTATGCACTCTGCACATTAAAAAAAATTAAGGGCATTAATACGGAAGCGCATGGACGGCTTCATTAGTCTCTGGCTCCCTCTAGTGTCAGGACGGAGCAGTGAGCAGCGCTGGATCTTTGTTTATTGTTCTCCTGTCTGTCCTGTTATCTTTATTGGGCCCAGTGTAGACTAGTCAGGATGTTTGGGGCGGTGCTGCTCTCTCACCGCCCGGGCCTGATGTGAAACGGGCTGCAGTGAGGTGAGGAGAGGAGCCGAGCTCAGCGGTGGGTGCTGCTGCGGAGCTCGTCACCGCCGAGAGTCGCTTTGGGTTTTTTTTTTTTTCGGGGGGGAATGAGAAGAAGTCCAAAAGCGCTCAGAGCAGACAGACAGGAGCGGAGCAACAGGACGGAGCAAAAACACCGGCCGGTCTGTGGAGGACACACACACACACACACACACACACACACACACACACACACACACACACACACACACACACACACACACACACACACACACACACACACACACACACACTGAGGGAGAGAGGCAGACGGATAGAGAGGCAGAGAGAGGGAGCTCCGCCGGGGGAGGACAGGACGGGTCTGCGCCTCTCAGTCACACCGAGGCTCTGGTGAGAAGTTGCCGCTCGGCTCGGACCGGACTGTGAGGGAGGGCATCATGGTTGTGTCGCTGCGGAGCTGGGTCGCCAACGAGGGAGGAAAGCATCTGGTCCTGGTGAGAAAAAAAAAAAAGTTTTAAAAGCTTCGCCCAGATGGTTTTTGTCTTGAGCGAATTTGTCTGATTTAGTTGTTGCGTTTTTTCTCAAGAGAAATTCTTAGGAAAATCAACTCAGACACTAAATGAATTAATTTGACACAGCTCACAGAAATAGTGAGTTCATCATGATGTAGGCTATCCATAAAACCTGCGACAATCATTATAGCCTATGCCAAACAGTACGTTTTAAGATGCAGATATGATGTTATGACTGATTTTGTATTACATGCTGTGCCTTATGTGGATTGTGAGTGTGTGTAGATGCTGTGGTTGGGAGCTAACACATGGCTGTTTGTAAAGACCTTCCTGCTCTACTCCACTGGACAGCAGTATCACTACCTCTACAAGATGCTTGGGGTAAGTAAGACCTGACACATTAACATATACAGCCCATGATGTATCATATTCATTATTTTTCTTGTATGTTTTAACGAAGAGCTCCATGTATACACAGCACACTCACTGTCACATACTCGAATGTAGACATTGCAATAGTAATATACTGTACTTCTATTAGTAAGACCATGTATAAAGGTATGGGTGACGAGATGCTGCCAGTACACTGGTGAATATCAGTGAGTGTGTGGGCGTTTGACTAAGTGAACTGCTTGTATTTTGTTTAGTCAATTCATCAAGCTACAACACAGAAAAAAAACAGACAGACATTGATGGATATCGCCATGGTAATCTGATCATTGATCAGAGGACACCTCATTCAAGACTTTTTGTAACAGCTGGTGCTTGTTACCTGCTCTCCCATGCACTGCAATTGGGAAAATGCGCCACCATAGAGAATTACATACTGAATTGAAAACTAAAATAAATAGCAGATACTACAGACTCATCAGCAGAACCAGGTTTCTAGATGTCGAAGGTGTGCACACGGATTAATCCAGATTCTAATGGCTGACAAAAAATAAATTAGCAAGAAGCTTAACTCAGCATGAAAACTGCATTTTAAAAACATATCTACAAGTGCTGTGAGTATCACTAATCAGCAGAGAAAACGCACTAGTTTTCCGACTTTTTCCATCTTCATATATCATGAATCTAAATGGGTCATGTGATCCTTTCTTAGTGTCCGTCCACAGTGACGACGAGGCTGCAAGTTTTCGTGAGCAGAGTCTGAAAATGTCGACAAAACCTGCCGCTGTGCTCAGCCGCTTCACAGATTTCTATTAATATCTCTGAAACCAGTTTAGTGATGGACGGTCATCTGTCACATGCAGCTTTAATGAGTCCGAGTTATGACTATAAACTCTGTGACAGCAATTAGCTGTGTGTGTGTGTGTGTGTGTGTGTGTGTGTGTGTTCCCCAGTTGGCCTGTGTAGCACTGGCCTGTAGTGACATGAGCCTTGGCACACACACAGACACACACTCACAGAGAATCAGGGTTTTGGTGCATGCAATAACCCACGTGAGCCTTCATGTAATTGTTGTCACAAGTTCAAGCCTGGTGTGTGTGTGCGTGTGTGTGTTTATCTGCGAGTGTGTTTGTTCCAGAGAAAACATTCCCCACTTTTTGGAGAGAATCATACAAATACCACTGCACTGACATTACTGTCCGACCACCTGAGACTCTGTGAGCTCAGACGGCTTGGCTTCCTTTCTCTTTGCACCAGCTGGAACTCTGTCATGTTGAAAACCTGCGTCTGCATCGCCGTGCATCGCTCAACTGATTTTTGTTCAAGTTGTGATTTAGTGGAAGCATTAAAAGTCATTAAAAGTTCAAGTTCTTGCCAAGATCGCTGTGATTTTATGCTCGATGTATAGAAATGAACAACATCTGTTATTGTTTTAAGCCACTGGACCCATTGGCAGCTTCATTGTTAGATATTTACATCAGGACTAAATGTTGCACTTTGATGTTTTCAGTCTTCTTCCACTTTAGCACCTTTTGTTGTGAGCGATGTGATCTGAAATGTGCTACCGCTTTGCCAGGCGCAGGTGTGTAGCAGTGTTTTGAGTTTTGGTACAAAGCGGCTTTTACAACATAAAGAAGGCAGTATGAAAAGCAAACAGAGGGAACAAAATGTGTGCAGCATGAAATAAGTGGCAAAATGAGATGTGGCAGCGAGCAGCATGTGTGAGCTATTCATGCACTGCCTGTACAGTGGGAGGCACAGGGGAGAGAGAGGGGCAAGTGTGGGCACGCCTCTGGCTTAAACCAAATGCCTTGCCAGAGGGCTGAAGGTTGTGTGTGTGTGTGTGTGTGTGTGTGTGTAGAAAACTTTATATATATGCATGAGTATGTGTGTGTGTGTGTATGTCCACAAGAATGATGGAGATGTATTTGAAAGCATTAATGCTGCCAAGGGGGATTTTGATTTAAGTTCAAAAAGCATCTTATCATATTCACCTGGTTTGTGTCTGTGTGTGTGTGTGTGTTATGGTAGTCTGGGCTCGGGGATGTACAGAAAGCTGGATATCTGATCTCCTGCTTGTGGTTTTGTCGTCAGCTGCCTCTCTTGGGGAAGCTGTGTCGAGAGAATGTGTGTGGGAAGTTTTTCAAGGGTGAAGGTATCAGACTTTTTGAGTTCACTGGTGCTGAGCTTCACTTCGCAGGTGTCGATTATAACTCTGACCTGCCTGCGTGCTCCATTTTTACATTTCAGAAACCCTGCTGCACGTATTGCACTTTCGTCTTTTGTGTAGTTGTGCTCCTTCAGTGTTTTTTACACTTATGATGATCAATCATATCTCTTCAGATAACCTTCTGCCACTACTATACCATTATTTGAATCCACTGACCTTGGATTGAGCGTCCCTTAAAATATTGGGCTTCAGCTTCACACATGAGCTGCCTCTCGTCCCTTATTCCTCTGATCTACACACCCGCACGCCGTCATCTCACACTAGTTGTTGCAGTTCCTTAGGAATAATCAGAAGAGACGGCACCTGCAGTGCACAAGGAGCCTGCCAAGAAAGTGTTTAAATGTGCTGAGTTTAGCAGACGCCAAGGTACATCCAGTGTTTCCGCTTGAAAACAGCTTCGATCATTTAGCTGTAGCTTGAGCTTTGTAAAGCCAGATTATACGCCTGACATCCCCTCCCCATGTCACTTCAAGTAAGCCGCGCATTTTTCATCCCGGTCTGGAGATGCAGTAGTAAATGTATGTGTTTCTTGCACTGCCTGAGATGAACCTAACCTTTAATCGGAGATGACAAATTGTAGAATCGCATCACAAGTCAGACAGTGAATGTGTTTTTGATTTGCCTGCACCTTACCATCAGATATGATCGGAGAGGCGAGTCACAGCTAAGATTTAATCAAACAATCACACATATGTAGATTTGATATGACGCACATTTCCCCGTATTTATGTCTAGTGTATTTAATAAACATAAATAAAGTCAAAACAAAAGATGAGAACAGAAGAACTTTACTTTCTTTTCCTTTCACCTCAAAGTTATCTGTCAAAAAGGAGCTGCCACTTGCTAGTAACTTTCTCTTACTTTCAATAGCGTCTTGTTTTGTACTGCTGTTGAAAGCCTGCACAAATTTAAAACTGTATCCAAGGAGAGGCCCGCACTAAAACAAACTGAGTTGTTATTGATTCTTTTATATAAGAGCAACTCCAAGGTAAGGCAAGGCAAGGCATCTTTATTTATATAGCGCATTTCATACCAAGGCAACTCAATGTGCTTTACATAAAGACAAAACATTTTAAAGAATTTAAAGAGAAGCATAAAACAGAATAAAAACAAACATTAAAAACAGAATTAAAAGTAAGAGTAAATGAAAATAGAATAAAATAAAATAGATAGTCATTTAAGATTTGTAAAGCATGTTTCAAGTCCATGTGCGTAAAGGCAAAGTCTAATCAGAGAGATGCCTAAAGGAAGAGCGCTTCCTGTAGGTCTCCATACTGAGAAGGACAAAGATGGTTTTAGAAAACGCTGTGTGGCAGGAAGTCATGCCTCAAGCCTTCAGCACACACTAAATAGTCCACATCTGAATAGGAACAACTCAAAAGTGTGTTCATAATCCGCCAGACCCTTATCACTTTACATCCGCCAAGGAGCTCCTGTTGCAGCAACTGCCAAACTATAAATGTGTGTGTGTGTGTGTGTGTGTGTGTGTCTGTGTGTGTCTTCCACAGCTTGGCCTGTGCATCAGCAGGGCGTCGGCGTCTGTGTTGAACCTGAACTGCAGCCTGGTGCTGTTGCCCATGTGTCGCTCCCTGCTCACCTTTGTCCGAGGAACACACGCGGTGAGGAAAGATTAAAACTGAAGGGTGAAGGGATGATGGGAAGAGGAGCAGGAGGAGGAGGAGGGAGGACAGAAAGACAAATGGACATGCAGAAGAATGGAGTGATGAATGGGTTGGATTTCGTACTTTGTTAATGCAATTTTGAGTCCCGTCATGTCTGTTGACAAAACACTGAGGAAGGTAGTAAAGTAGAAGTGATTTATTCAGGATTTTTATTTGAAACGGCAAATTGATCACAAGTTAAGACATCCACATCTGTCTCTAATTTCATATCCTTCAGAATAAAGCCCTTAAAACTCCCACGACAAGGCTGTTTTCGATAAACGAAAAATGTTTTTTCGGTTAATACATTGGGCGGGTACACCCTTTTCTCCTCTTCTCATGTCACATCGCAAAAATGTATGATGGTGTTCTTGTAGTTATATTGTGTAGATCTGCCTAGAAATGAGGTGCTGAGATTCTGATTTAAAAAAAAAAATGCAAGAAAACAGCCGAAAGTCTGCTGCATTAAAAGTAACGATTCATGAGTTATTAGTGTCGGTTGTTGCTTGAAAATAACTGTTGTCTGTGTTACCAGGTATCCAGCAGGAAGACACGCAGACTGTTGGACAAGAGCAAGACCTTTCATGTGGCCTGTGGAGTCACCATCTGCATCTTCTCTGGTAAAAACGTTCACTTATCAACACAGCTCATGTATCACTGGGTGTGTAAACTGTGTGTGTGTGTGTAAAGTGTGGATAAGTGGACCCAGGCTGGCTCAGCATTCCTAGAGTACCTACCAGCTGTGATGTCCTCCCAGCTGGTCATGTGTGTTTTTGCTGTCAAGTTGAGTGTGTGTGGTTGTGCGAGTGTGTGTGTGTGTGTGTGTTCTTATTGTTGTTCAGAGTCTCGTCTCATAACATCATGGCAGCTCCTGGCAGCTGTGTGTCCACTAAATCTTTGATTTACAAGCTGCTTCCTTTTATTCAGCAGCCAGCGTCGAGCTTTTTAAAAAAATTTTGTCCTGAGGAGCCTGGATCAGACTGGTTCGCAGTTTTTTCACACTAAGAGAACAGAGTCACATCGAAAAAGATTAACTCAAACTAAACTTTACGACAACAACAACCTGCTGCGTGCTTGTGCCTGCTTGGGCCTACAGACATGTTGACTCGTAGCACTGTGATGGTGGCTGATGGCGTTTAGGAGGTGATACCAAGCTGCAACCTCTGAGGATGAAAAATGAAACAAAAAATTACACAACTCAACTCAACTCAACTCAACTCAACTCAACAATGGCCAATAAGCACAAAGTCCACAGCCTGGTACAAGAAACATTTTATGTCTCCTCTCGAAAGTCTGGATATTTGTGCAAAACATCATGGCAACACATCCAAAAGTTGGAGAGACTTCAAATGTCAAGGTCATGCTGCTGAAAAGTTCACGGCAGTCCACTCAAATATTTCAGTCTGACAACGGCGTCCATAGAGGCGACATAGAACGATGGAAATAGGAGAAGTGCAAGAGCTGGCATCTATTCTTCTCTATTACATCATCTGTAAAAAGCCTTCTTTCACTGTTGCCACACGCACACGCGCACCTCTTCCCTTTAGGCTACGTTCTCATGTTCTAATAGCCGAGGAGTTCTGAGACAACAAATGACAATGAAGACAGCGAGGGGATGGGAGAGAGACATTGATAAGACAGACAGATGGAGAGAGAGAGAGAGGAGGAGGAGGAGGAGGAGGAAGAGGAAGGGGGGTGGGAAGCAGTGGGAGTGAGAAAGGATGTGAGTGAGAAAAAGGACCCTTGTGTCTCATGATTACGCCCTCTAATTCCATCAGCTGTCGGAGGGCTGCGTGGTTCGCCTATGATGTCAGGAGAGCGTGTGTGTGTGTGTGTGTGTGTGTGTCAGTGAGTCAGGAGGATGTTTTGCTGACTTTCTGCTGAATAGACAAAGAGATGTTTGTACATGTGCTCGCTTGCACTTCATTTTGACGCTCATTATGAATTGTTTGTGTGTCTGGAGCAGAGGATGTAGGATGTGCGGTGTAGCTGCTGCTGTCTGTGCACGAAGACGTGTGTTTTAAATCAGTTACATGTAACCCCCCCCCCCCTCCTCTCTCTCTTTGTCCCTTCCTCTCTAGTCATGCACGTGTCTGCCCACTTGGTAAATGTCGTGAACTTCAGCGTGAGCTACTCGGACGACTTCCCTGCTTTGAATTTGGCTCGCTACAGAGGAGAGGTGAGACACACACATCTGCGTCTGCAGCCCCTCTTCAATCAAAGACTCCACCAGCTGATTAGTGTGATTGCAACTGGAGGGGAGGAAATTAGTAGTGGATGTGTTGGGGTGAAGCCTCTAGACGGCTCAAACTTAAAGGAATAGTTCACCCAAAATTCAAATTTCACTCATCCATATAATGGTTGTCAATGGACACCACTTTTCTTCGTCCAAAAAGACACACCAAAAAACATCCAAATACCTCCATACTGCTCGTCTGTAATGTCCCTCTTGTATTGAGGCCCCGACATGAGAAATTGTTCCGCCGGTCAGTACAAATCACGTGAGAATTGCACTGACACAGGAAGAGCAGTGAACTGAGACACTGGGAGCTTCTGCTACAAACAAGGTTAAAATATAGACTTATTTAATTTTTTTCGGAACAATTTCTCATGTCGGGGCTTCAATACAAGAGGGACATTACAGATGAGCAATATGGAGGTATTTGGATGTTTTTTGGTGTGTCTCTTTGGACGAAGAAACCTGGTGTCCATTGACAACCATTATATGGACAAATACTGCTGCGCGGACCCCCTCATAACTCAGAGAAGGGACGGAGGACTCTGAAAATTCTCATAGCTCTTAGTCGACATGAGGGTGAGTAGATAATGAGTGAAATTTTTTTTTAACAATATTTATTTATTTGTTTTAGTTATCAATGTTTACAATACATTGCCATACAAACTCCTCTGCATTATGGAGGATGAAAAAACAAACAAATAAAAATAACAAACTCAAACATATAAACAAACAAAAATAACAGTAAAAGAACAGAGCCTGTATACAGTCATGTAAGATCCAATCTCTTCTTATATAATAACCATTTCCCCCATCTTTTAACAAATAGGTGTTCTTTCACGTTCAACTTGTATGTGAGATGTTCCATCGTTTGTATGTCCTCTATGATTGACATCCATTGTTTGTTGCAAGGGGGTCAGTTTTGAAGGCCTTCTTCCCAGCCACCAAAAGAGTCTTAATCAGATATTGGTCTCCTATATGCACCGATCCATCCAAATGTCCCAGGTACAGAACAAAAGATTTAGGAATCACATATCCCAGCACTTTGCAGAGAACTGAGTGAAAATTGGGCTGTATATTTGTGCATTTCAAAAAATGTGTGTATGATCTGAATCTATGTCATTACACAGTCTCCAGCAACTCAACTGTTTACTTTTGATTCTAGGTGTAATAAAATATCGAATTAAATTTTTCCAATTAAATCTCAAGATAGTTTGGTGAGTTTTCTTATTTAATTTTCCCATTTGGCTTTGACACAATTTCCATTTTAGATTCTATTAAGCAGTTATATAGAACAGATACAAGGATAGGGACTATATGCCTTGACCAGAATTTTACGAGCAATTTGTTTTGTATAATAATCCCTTAATTGCAGGTATCTAAATAAATCCTGATTAGTTAAATTATGTTCATTTTTTATTTTACTTTTCATTTCACCCTTTTTCAAAGTTGTGCATATGGCTGTAATTCTCTTATCTGCCCATTGTTTAAATGTCTCATCAACTTTTCTTGGTGCAAATTTGTCGTCAAAAGCAACCCATTTTAATAGTCCAATTTCTTTACCTATTTTTAATTGTTTCACTGTGGAATACCATATATCTAAAGTAAAGGATATCAACCCCCACTTATATAAGTAGGAGACTCAGTTTCCCCAATATTAGTTTGAATTGGCTTTTTATGAGCAGAAATTTCAATATCTTTCCATCGAGCTACATATCTTTCATCACACCAGCAGATTAATTTACGTAATTGCGCTGCACGAAAGTAGTCTTTTAAATTTGGGAGTGCCATTCCCCCTTTGTCTTTAGGTAGTTGCAGGGTGGTATAGGACTCTGATATGCATTTATCCCATTTGTGAAACTGTTCTTTTGATACATGTACTGGTAAAGATAAGAACACATACAGTAAACGTGGCAAGATGTTCATTTTTACCACGATTATCCTATCGATTAATCCCATTGGGTAAGTAATCCATCTGTCAATATCTTCCCTTATATTTTTGTCAATGTGTTCATAGTTGCTTCTATATAATTTGGAAAGGTCTTTAGTTATGATAATGAGTGAAATTTGTTTTGGGTGAACTATCCCTTTAAATTAGTCCTCCTAAAAACTGACTTGGAGCTTGACATGCACAAACAGCTCTTTATGTTGTTCCTTTTTCTTCCCAGGACCCCAAGCTGATCATTCTGACCACAAGTAAGCAGGACCCATTCTCCCTTCTTTGTGTTTCTTATTTTTTGCTGGCTGTCGGTATAAATCTTGTGTTGAAGAAGAAGAGTACATGTATGTTTCGTTTGATGTTTAATTTAACTGTTGGCTTTGTTTCTGCTCTCTCATTGGCTGCAGTCCCGGGAGTCACGGGGGTCCTGTTGGTTCTCATCCTCTCCCTGATGTTCCTGTCCTCCTCCTACTGTGTGCGGTAGGTCGCCTTAAAACGCCTCGTTCCATCATCATCATCATCATCATCATCATCATCATAGCTCGTCTCTTTTCTATATGTGCTGTGTCACGGATGTGTTAAGAGAGCTGGATACACTTCCTCCCTATGGCAGTCTCTCAACCATTATAAGAGATGGGTCTGTAAAACACATTGAACTGCAGAAAAATGTATTTACCATGAAGCGTTTTTTTTAAAAAACAGCTGCAGATTTTGTGCTTAAACACATGTGTCTGCCTTGCGTCTTCTCTCCGTGTGTAGTATACGCCTTTGTCTTCTGAGTTTATCACTCCCTTGTTTTTGTTTGTGCATGAGTGAGAGAGGAGGAGAGAAATGGTCGATGGAAAGAAACCATGAGGAGACATGCTAACAGCGCTCTGTTACAGAGCAAATCCCCTCTAAATGTTCCACTCTCAGCTCTGTCATTACTGAGGTCACGGTGGGTCACCCACTCAGCATGAGTGTGTCTTAACTTGTGCAGGTGTGTATGCCTCGTGTGTGTGTGTGCTCCTCTTGCTTTCTTCAGTAATTGAACAAAGGATAAGAGGCTTTTCCAGACCACTTCAGGCTTTAGATAAGAGTTTGGCTAAGTGGCTGGAGTGGTGGGATGATGGCTGCAGCACACCAGAGGAATACCGACATAATGAGTCGCAATGATCCAGTGACATTAACACATATTAATGTGCTGAAGGTTATTACAAAACAGAGGTTGTACATTTACAAGACTTTCCATCAGCATTTTTACTCCTCAACATTTAGTTCCCAGTTTGTTTGTTTTTTCAAAAAGCTGCAGCTCACTGGCACAGGATCAATACAGTAAAGTCAATTTATCAATCAGCTAAGAATTCAGAATTTTCCAATTTGGAATATGGAACGCACAGCTCTCAATGTTCCAGTGGATGGATGGTAACATAAAGAGGTCAGCGTGATAGGGTGAGAAGCTCAAACATCCGGAAGGAACTTGGATTTTCCTGGCCGATGCCCGACTGGGAGAGGACCCAGAACCCACTGGAGGGATCACATATCCCATCCGGCCTGGGAACTCTTTGGGAACCCCCAGGAGGAGGTGGCGAGCATTGCTAGAGAGAGAGAGAGAGAGAGAGGGATGTCTGGAATGCCTCGCTGACTCACTTACCACCGTGACCCGACCCCCGGATATGAGGGAGCAACTGGATGGATGGATAAAATGAATGATGCTGCTCAGTCTTTGAGGAAAGCCTGTACAGAAGCAGGATATACTTAAAGATCACAAACATGAAAGAAGTTGCAGTAAAAGAGGGAGAATACGGTGTTTATGGAGGGGTCGTTGTGTGTAATGACCCCTTTAATACTGACCTCTCGTGTCCTGCTTACTCAGCAGCCTCTGAGCTGGGACTCTCTGTGTCTACTCCTGAACAAACTCTGACTTTGCTTTGATCTTTTGTTGTCTCCTCTTATTTTCTTTCTCCCATTGATCTGCTTCCTTATATTTCCAGGTTAGTATTTCTCATTGACATCTATTGTTTCGGTCTCTATTTCCACCTTGAAACTTCCTGGATCTTTCAAAACAATCATGTACTGTATGATGTCATTTTGCACTTTTCTTTTTTTTCAGGGTGTCCCACTATGAGATCTTCTGGTACACACACAACCTCTTCATTGTGTTCTACATCATCCTCTTGGTGCACATGGCTGGGTAGGTTTCAGGGCTCAGCCCACTAATGGCAGTGTTAAATCTGTGTATGTGTGTGTGTTGGCTTCTGCACTGATGGTACATGTTGTCCCCATCATAACCTCCAACCTTCAGAGATAAGAATGCTTCGTTACAGTTCATGTTGGAGACTCCCGCTGACAGCCGGAGACATCCCAGAACGTTTTCTCAGCAAATGAAACCTCATTCACAAAGTCATGTTTTTCAGCTCCTCTGTCAACACCCACATTCATTTCTCTGTCCTTCCTCTTGTGTTCATGAAATCATGCCACAGTTGATTCACCTCATTAGAAGTAGTTAATATACTGTACTATTGACAAAGTCAGTATGAAGTACTGTATCCCCTCACTTCAACATAAAATACCCATTCATTTCTTTGTTCTGTATCAAACTGACGTCAACTGTTAAATATTTTCTTAGGGCGATTGTTTTATGAGGTTTTTGTCATGACAGGCCCAAACAGACAAAGACATACAAACACAATCGTGCTAGCTTTACGGGCATGATTCCCATCTTGGTTGGTTGAATATACACTGTTGCTTTTAAAGTGTATTATTATGTAATTGTCACTATATTGTCTTTCTAACGTGTCAGGAAAATAGTGCAGCAAAAGTGCATGTGTGTTGTTTTTAATGAGACTAAGTGAAATCTGAGCATATGGCTGGGTGTGTGATCAGTGTGTGAAATTGAGGACATACTTGAAAACCGTTGTGGAACCACTGTAAACAACTGACGCCCCTGCGTCGTATTTGCATTCAGCCCAGTGTCAACTGGGTTCAGCCCTTTATCCCACTGCAGCCTGTTCATGTTCCTCTGATTACGTTGCTTCATTTCGAAAGAACAACACAGCCTATCAGGAACCTCCCAACAGTCAGCTGAACAACCAGAAGATGCTTTTATCACTCAACTCTATCACTCTCTCAGTCAGTCAGAACATTTCACTTTATAGAGGCGGCCCCACTGTGCAGCCCGGCCAAGAAACAATCAAAATACTCATGTAGTACTCAAACATTCTTTATACTTGAATCGCATTTTTATAAAAGTTGCTATAACCTAACCAGACTAACATCAGGTTGACTCTTGTCTTTTCCACCAGTGGAGCCCTGAAGTACCAGACCAACTTAGAGGGTCATTCTCCTGGCTGCCTCCGAGCCAATCAGAGCAGTGCAGAGTCGCAGGGCGAAGAGCCAGACCGGGCTGAAGATGAAGAGAGGAGGAGATGTGTAGAGGAAGCGCACTTCCAACCGCACTACCCTCAGGTGTGTGTGTGTGTGTATTCTTCCTATATCCTAGCATTTAAATGTATGCCTGTGTTTGTGTGTCTGTGCTGTCGGGGCTGTGTGTACGTTGTGCGTGTGTGCTGAGTTTGAGAAGTGTCAGAGGGAGTTTATTAGAGGCGTAGTACTGTTGGGGAGGAGCAGACATCCTCTTTCTACATCAAGGCATGTGTTTGTGTGCGTTTCTTCCTGCGTGTGTGATTATGTGTTTGCACATGGTCGTTAAGCAACGAGGTGGTTCCATAAAATCCCCCTTTATGCCCGATTGTGCTCCCCAGGCTTTACTGGAGCTGTGAGCAATTAGTCTTCCACAGGTAACTGCCGGCAGAAGGAAACAGAAACACCACCCACTGTGATGGAGAGGCAGATAGATTTAGTGTATTTTCAGGAATGTCTCTCCTCTTCCACAGCGCCCCTGTGTTGGTGCCGTGGGAACAAGTTGGGAGAAGCAGAAAGCATTAATAGACAGCAACTGATTCAGTCTGAGATTCCCAAAGCCCTTCCCGTATCAGGGCATCATATCAGGATCTCAGAGAGATTTCATGAGCTGCCATGTGGGAAACATGGTTGTAATTTAAATTCAGCAACAGCAGTGCAGTTGATTTAGCTACTCAAGAAAAAATGTAAAAGGGATAGTTCAACATTTTGGCAAACTGGCTCATTGCCATAATCCCTATAGTCCTAGCAGTAGGTTTGTTACCTGTGAGTTGATAACAGAACGTTACGAGACAGAGTTGTTTTCGAGGTAAATTCACGCAAAACCGCTGATGCACATTTCCATCTGTGGCAGTTTTTCGGCAAGCAGTGTCTGCATTTGCCTTGAAAACAACTCTCGTCTCGTAACGTCCCGTTATTATCTCATAGTGTGGTGAATGTGCAGGTCACAACTTGTCCACCAGAGCGTTTTGGAGTTGTTGGATTGTGTATTTGATGAGTTTGATGAGGGAAACCAAGAAATCCCATTAGCCTCCGTAGCGTAGCTCTGAGCAGCTCACGGCTCTGCTCCGCCGTTCTAAAAATAGCTTGCAGCGACAATTAAACGTAATGAACCTACTGCTATAACTATAGGGATTATGGCAATGGGCTGAAAATGTTGAACTATCCCTTTAATTTAAATGCATCTTCTGTGACTATTTCCTACTGCTGTAAAGATGTAAACTACACTGAAAATCTTAAAATCTTACGCATGATTGCGAGTGTAATACCTGTGTAAATTTGGGTCTTGATGTGTGCTCAGACGTGGCTTTGGGTGAGCGGTCCTCTCTGTCTCTACTGTGCGGAGCGCCTCTACCGCTACATCAGGAGCAGCGACCCCGTTACCATAGTGACAGTCATCAAGCACCCCTGTGATGTCTTTGAGCTGCGCATGCTGAAGAAGAACTTCAGAGCTCGTCCAGGACAGGTGAGCGGACATGACATGCAATCGCCAAACATTTTTTTTGTCGGTGTTACATTTCCATTGTCTCATCTCATCGTGTTTTACTATTCCTACTTCCTTTGTTTCCCACCCCCTCCCTCTCTTCCTCTCTTCCTCTCCCCTGTCTAATCCTCTCACCCCCCGCGCCCCCTGGTCATCTTCTTTTTCTCAGTATATTCTTCTTAACTGTCCAGGTGTCTCTTCATTTGAGAACCATCCCTTCACGCTTACGACGGTAAGACTTTATGTAACTCTCCGACCCGCCGCAACACATTCCTCCCTCATGACACAATGCAAACACACACACACATGCACGTGTTATTACAGTTTCTTAAAATCTCTTCCCCCTGGCAAAGAACATGCAGTCCTTTGTCTGTCTCAACGTCCTGCCCCCTCTGCCCTCGGCTGGCACTTGATTGACAGCTGGGTCGAGCAGGAGTGTTCGGTTTCACACTGTTTACACATTTTTACACATTTACTACATTTAGTAGTTTAGGATTCTGTGAGATCAAGGCAGACGATAAAGAAACATATTTCTGCTTAGCCAGCATACACGGATAGTCATCCACATACACACACACACACACACACACACACACACACACACACACACACACACACACACACCATCACAAAGACACACACATAAACTGCGTGCATGCCTGCTCCTGGTGTGTTATGGAGCTTTGAGGACGAGGGCAGAGAATCACACTGACAGAGAGCAGACAGACCCCCGAGGCTAGTAACGCTGTCTGCCAACAGGAAGGCTGTGTGTGTGTAGTGTGTTTGTGTGTGTTTGCATTGTTAAATGTAATGAAAGGAACTGTAGCTTTGTTGTGTGTGTGCGTGTGTGTATGCGTGTGCGTGTGCACTCTGGATTTTGTGTATGTCTATGTCTATATCTCTTCTATTAGTTGCATATGTGTTTGTAAGTGTGTGCGTGTGTGTTTGTGTGTGTGTTGCACTGACTCACCGTTTGCTCTCCAACTCTTCACAGTGTCCCACAGAGAACAAGGGAACTTTTGGCATCCATCTCAGAGTCGTGGGAGACTGGACCGGTGAGTTCACACAAATGCACCTCGCACACACGCACACATGCACATCCACACCTGAAAATTTAGTTTTTCGGAAATGCATCCTCCCCTGAGAGAGGAGAGGTAATAAAGAGGAGGACAAAAAAAAACAAAGTGACCTCCATCCTGTCCACTCTGATAAGGAACAGCGGGAGTGTGTGTCTGCTTATCTGTCTTTTTGTAAGGCTATGCAAGCTGTGTGTGTAACTACGTTTTTACCTTGACGCTAGAATGGTTCTCATTGTCTGGTGAAAAAACTTCACTTTCGTGCACAACCTCACGCAACACACACAGTCTATATACTATATTATATAGGTGTATGTACAGTATGTCAGTGAAAAGTCAGTGTCAGTCAAAAACAGATGATCCGTGTTGTGTTTTGCCCGTGCAGAGGTCTCAATAGCGACTCACTTGTAGAGGAAGCTGTGGCCCTTTGGGGCGTTGTGACAAAGGCAAGACCCTGTCCACTGATTTCCATTCACTACTGTACATATTCACACACACACACGCACATGTTTTCAGAGCACAGGAAGGGAAGTGGATTTGTTTATGTTGGCCCCTTAATCTGCCATGACGCATGTTGTAAAGACACATTGGAAAAAACTGAACTGGGACGTATAGAAAAGACCTGAAACTCTGTGTAGTGGTGGTATTTGTGAAGAAAAATACTTTAATTATGTATGACACTGTCTGTTGTCCGAGGTTAGACCGGTGGATTTGTTCCTGTGTAATTCTCCTCTCCTCTCCTCTCCTCTCCTCTCCTCTCCTCTCCTCTCCTCTCCTCTCCTCTCCTCTCCTCTCCTCAGAGCGCTTCACGCAGCTGTTGCTCCCTCAACCAAAGATTGACGTGAAGATCGAGATCCTTCCCATGGTGCAACAGAGGAGATACCCCAAGTACATTTTCTGTCTGTGTCTGTGACTGTGTGAGTGATGTGGCTGAAGTGATTTCTCATGAAGGCTCGGAATCACAGCGGGGTCAGAGGTCGCGACCTCCCGACCCCTGACCCTGTGCTCTTCCTGCTCTGTGATTGAGAGGGAGAGAGAGAGAGAGAGAGAGACAGGCAGAGACAGAGGGAGGGAGATGTGGCACCGGAGAAAACACAAGTTTGTTTTGTGACAGTAAACCAGAGCTAAACAAACCATCAAACCCCCCCTCGCTGTGTGAAGGGGGCTGAGGTTTACAAAAGTGTGCATTTACAGTCAGGAGAAGGTTGATTTCCCTTTAAGTGTATGTTGCAAATAGTCTACATGTATATTACAGTTTTTCACAGTTGTTAAAACACCTTTTTTGAATCCTCCTGTCCTTTTCTCAGAATTTTAAACACAAAACTCTTTTCTTACACTACATTCACAAAACCTCTGATTCTTTTTGGAAAACCAAACCATCGCCTCAAAATAGTTTCATGTGCTCAAAACCCTTAAAGTCTACAGCTTATAATGCAAAGTAAAGTGTAGAAAAATCAAAAGACTTATTTGGTTGGACCCTTTGTCCTTCCTCCCTCATTGTCATGCCATACACAAGAACATGGTGTATGACAGTAGAAATCAGAAATGATCAGTCTTTGTCTTCTTGCATCCTAAAGTGGTTTATATTGGTTTTCACATCATGAGAAACATGTGTGACCAATTTTGAGTCATTGTGTTTGACGGATGACACGTGTGTTTATTTGTGTTTATGTTTTTCCACGTCATGTGTCAAGATATTTTATGGTTTTGTCAAAAGGATGTCGGTTTCAGTGAATGAGTTTAGACAACTGAGCAGCTGATTCACACAACAAGAATTAGTGTCTTAGCAATTCAGAAAAACGTTATGAGGATCAACACCTCTAATTGAAATCAATAATTTCAGTTCTTTCAAAAAGAGGATTTTTACTATAATCAGTATCACAGTATTTAAGTTAAATGAAAGGTTAATGTGGTTGTAACTGAAAATGAAGGTTCTTAGTAATCTATTTATCAATAATTATAATTCCTTATGTGGACATCCATAAGTAGAGCCTTCTATATAAATGCATATTACATTTAAAGATTGTATAACACATATTGTCCTTATGGGAGAAATTAAAAATTCTTAACAAACACTTAAATGCCCCTGTGGCAGCTTACAATTACATTATGATACGTCATAGAACATATATTACATTTTCTGTATACTTGACTTGACATGAGGTGTGGCTTTTTTTCCTTCTTTTTTTTATTTTTATTTTTTTTTACACATTTTCAGCCATGAATAAAATGTTCTCAGAAGTGTGAGTGAGCACAGGGTTTGTGATTATGTGAGTGTGAGGCTGAGCCAAGCCTCACTTGGCCTTGTGGTGGGTGTTGGGGTGTGAAAGGCTGCTGAAGCATTTCCAGCCCTTTTCTGGGCTCAGTTTTCAGATTGGATGTTTAATATAGTCCGAACATATTTTGGTATATGTTGTTCCCGCAGTAGTTTTGGTTTGACTATGCTATGTGATTTTGTGTGTATAGCACACACAGACAGACTGTGGGATCCCAGATACTGTACAGGATGTTTATCTGTTTTTTTTTGTTTCTGACCTGCGTGCATATTTGTCCAGTTTCTTGGCTGATGTGTTCCTGTGTCTTTTGTCCATATTCCCAGGCTTTACGTGGACGGCCCATTTGGAAGTCCATCAGAGGATGTGTTTAACTACGATGTCAGTCTGTGTGTTGCCGGTGGGATCGGGGTCACGCCGTTTGCCTGCGTGCTGCATGCTCTGCTGTGAGTTGTGAAACTGTCACATACAAGAAAGTGATGAATGATTTGAGCAAGTATTTGATGTTTACAATCTCTTCTCTCTCTCTCTCTGCTCTCTGCTCTCCATCCCAGTGATGGTTGGACAGGGTTCAGGTTGCAGAGGTTGTATTTTGTTTGGGTCTGCAGGGAGATTCAGTCCTTTTACTGGTTTGCTGAGCTGCTGTGTGCCCTTCATCACAAGGTCAGGACAAAGTCAGCACCCTGTAGCCTACTTGTTTTATACATTTTAATAACATTGGAATCAAACAGTGGGTCATAAATGGAGTGTGAAATCGTTTAACCATTCAGCATTTTTTTGTTTGCATAAGACTTGGTCATTTTAAACTGAACCACTGCACCGCAAACAAGTTTACCAGCAAAGATAATTCACTCGCCACAGGCTGTTAACACAACTTTCCAACGCTGCGTGTGTTTTATGGGGTTGAAGTGGCCGGGGGAGGTCAAAGGTCATGAACGTAAAAATTGACTGATGAGCCGGGGGAGCGCTTACTGTGGCACCTGTGCATTTAAAGTCAATTTTTTTATATTTTATAACTGATATAGTGTTGCACTTTGTCTACTAAATAAGTCCAAACAACACGTCTCTGCTGCACAACTTCATACTGAACTCTGCATGTTTATATCTGTCATTCAGCTTTGGCAGGAAAACAGACCAGACTACCTGAACCTGAGACTGTACGTCAGCCGGGCAGACAGTCTTCAAGTAAGTGACGGACACGCACAATCATTTCAATTAATTCATGCATTAAACTCATTGTAATCACACATTTATCTCATCATAGAGCCACTTTTCCACCAGGGGGCAGTATATAACAGAGAACACACTATTCTATTGAGTCTTTTAGTAAACTCTTATGGTCTGATCCTCATTCTGCCCCGAGTCCTGAACCCTGAACCCTCACAGACGTAACTGATCAGTGATAGACAGTGAGACAGTTACAGCTTTGGGACTTCTTATTGTACTCTCTTTATTGCTTAATAAAATAATGATGCTCCAGTGACAACAGATTGAGTTTATCATCACATCACCACAGGGCATAAAACTACACAAAGCTCTGGCTCTCAATCTCAACCCTGAGCAAATGTCATTTGTCTTGTGATGTTAATGTTAGGCTTTGTCCATTTGATGCGTGTTTGTTAAGTATTATTCTTCAGTCGTATTATAATTTTCCTGTTTTATGGCCGTGTCATTTTCCATTTTCATTTCCAGAGCATGTCTGAGGAGAAGTACCTGCCACTCACCTCGAGGCTGCTGGTTGGTCGGCCCAGGTGGAAGTTACTATTTGATGAGATTGGGAGGACCAATAAGGAGTGAGTGAAGTTAATATTTTTGTCCTGTGAAAGTTATAAAATGGGAATGTCTCACAATATTGTTACTGTGTTTCCCTGTGATTTCAGTAAGAAAGTTGGGGTTTTCTGCTGTGGACCGAAGGGCATCTCCAGGACTCTCCACAGACTGTGTAACTCAAGCCGATCCTCTGGGACGATCTTTGAATTCAACAAGGAATCCTTTAGCTAAGCGAACTTCAGCTCTTGTTCTGCACCAGAAACTTTTGGATCTACGAATTTTAATACATTTTGGGACAAATATTTTTTCAGAAAATTTCTGAATATTTTCAATCATGGTTACTTGAAAGTTTGCCCAAGAATTTGTAGAGTCAAAACATTGCATTATTTTTCATATGTCTCACTGCCCATAGTCACATATGGTGATGCTGATGCTGCCCACTGTTATGATGTTACACTATTGGGAGTTTATCTGTCTGTGGACGAGGACTGAAACATGACACAAGACAGTGAAGCTGTTTTTTTATATGCAAATGTTTTAGAAATGGTTGCCTTAGATAATGTGTAAGCACATGAACAAATCAAATGTGATCAACACCATGTGCCAGTTTTAGTATTAGCCAAGTGGCTGGTTTACGCTCAACTTTATTCAACATCCGCTTGACACCAAACTGCCAACCCACAAGCTCTGACCAAAAGGTTCTGATTATAGAAAGCCAAATCAGCACCAACCTGACCTCTAATACACTGACTGTTTTGTCTAAATCCAAAGTAACAGGCTTTGTAAACTGAATGCCCTGTTTTGTTTATTTGTTAGCATTCAAAAACTACATCTCCCATGAGTCTTAGCCTTTGGCATGCAATCACAACACCATGGGAGGTGTAGTTGATAGGTGCTGTGTAAATGATTACATCTTACTAGCTCTTAACATTTTAGTGTCTGAGCTGGGAGACAGACCTAAGGATCTGATTGGTGTATATAAGAGTGTCACTCATCAGGATCTGAGAGACACGCTCGAGCAATGGACGACTACACCTCATGCCAGTACTTTAGTTAGTTGTTTTTGAATTTATTTATATATTTTTATAAAGTTATTTTATGTGAAAAATGTCTGCAGGGCTTTGGCAATTTCTCCACAAAATATTTTTTACATTTCTCTAAAATGTAGTTATTGATATTAAAAAAAAAATAGAAATGAAGTTTACAAATTCAAAATAATTTTAGTTAAAGGTTAGTTTGACACTTTTTTTTTTAGTAGTTAATTATATTTTAGTGTGAGATAGCATTTTCAAAATTGCCAAAACTGGAAACATCAGGTTTCTGCAAATTTAACCTCTTTACACTTCTGATTTTTTGATGAAAAAACAAAACAAAACATATCCTCTCAAACTGTCATTAGCTACCATTTATTTAGCATTTTAAGTTTAAATATATTTGAATGAATAATCTGAAATAAAAGATTTTCTATTTATTGTATGTTGCTTATTTTCATAAAACTTTATGACACAGAGAGTGTCATATAACTATAAATGTTGGTATGTTTTGGGTTTTTTTTTTGTTTGTTTTTTTACAAATGTAGTCAAAAAAACATATCCTATAACCTATAATGGCAGTGGCTTCGGCACATCAGACAATGACCCTCCAACTGAGCTGCTGCTAAACAATATGAAAGAAGTGCTGTTATACAAACTAAACACAAATTTAATGTATGACAAGTATAATACCCAAATCAAAATTCCTGTATTATCCACAGATGGAAGAAAGGACAGCCAAAACTTGGATCAAGTGTGATTTTAATGCAGCATGTACAAACGCATGAGTCATCCTTGTTTTCATGATGCATCTTCTTGGCCTGAGAAACCTCACAGGCATCATAGCACGTTGTGGTCCTTTAGCACCTGTGCTAACACACATGAGTACGTGAGAGTTTTGTGCTAAAAACACACAAACTCAATTGAAAAAGAGGTATTTTCTTGTTGTTGTGACAATTTCATTTGGTACAAGGGAGCTAATAATGTGACTTCAACACCCTGAGCAGTAACTACAGCTACAGCAGACCTGGTCTCACTTTACATGATCAATATTACTTTATTCCTTCTCATTTTTCTTTTAAACTATAGTCAGTGCTGTTGAGTTTTATTTAGAAAACTTACTGTATTCACATATGGCATATATCCCGTAGCGTAGCTCAAAGTGATGGTGTTTAGGTCAGTGAGTAGAATAAAAAAAGAATTACTTATTAGGAAGGAATAAGATGCCATCTTTAGTGATCCAAACAGATCTGCAGTCACTGTCTGCTGAGTAGCTTTTGTAAAGAGACAGGAAAACTGAAAAACCTGACACAACTCACAGTATAAATACCCACAAGAGAAGAATCTGTGTAGTGTATAAATCTGTATATCATTTGGATGCTGTTGCATTAGTATAATGAACATTTAATGGCCCTGAAAGTCTGCCAGTTTGTTAGTCAAACAGAAATATCACACACTTATCCAAATGTGTAAAATATTAGGGACATCTTAATGATTTCCAGCTCATACTCCATAATGTTTTAAACCCCACATTCCCCCTCGCAGCCATTCAAATCAGATCTAACGCTGTCTCTTCTTTCGCCTAAACACACGGGAAGGGAATGAAATTGTTGTTTTTGTTGCATAAAAAAATGTGAGAACCTGTGAAAACTGTGCCTCTGTGAAGACATGTTCCTTTTTTCTATGTCCAAGTCGCCAGACAACAAGGTTTGACTCTTTCAAGATGCTTCACTAACTCATCTGTGCCTTCCTATTTGAACATTTCCTATAGATTTATCACTCCAAATCAATTACAAAGTCTTGCACTCAGATTCATCTCATTCGTTTGCTTAATGAAATACTAAGTGTCCCCAATTGTTTTTTACATTCATATAGATCTGTATGTGCAGTATCTGTGTGTGTTACATCGTAGTCTGATATGAAGATGAACCTTCCTCGGAGCTGCTCTGGAGCAGTGGCTGTGACTCTCCGTAGCTTGACATCCTCTTCCTCCTCTGGCTGCGCTTCCACTTCCTTCTTGCAATGATGAGCACCGTGGCAACGACTGCAGCGATCAGAGCCCCGAGGATCCCAGCTCCCAGGAGCCACTGCCAGATCTGCTGGGCCTGCTCGAGGTAGGGCGCCAGGAACTCCTGCATAAACCTCTGGCCTGTGATCACACAGACAAGATAAGGCAGTGTTAAATAGAGGAAAAGTTGTAGTAAAGACTCAAATCAGCACACATTGTTTGTTTATTCTATACCCACCTGGGTCCAACAAGTAAGCATACTCGTATCCTAGAGACTTGTCAGTCAGGAAATAGTCCCCGTTCCTATAGAGAGGCAGGAAGGGAACCATGTAGTAACCATCATTGTGGCCAATGGGAGCATTGGTGCTTGGGTAGAGGCTCCGGAGAGGCTGGTGAAGCCTGAGCCAGCGCTCAAAGATGCTGCAGAAGAAATAAAGAATATAAAGCAGATATACCAGTACAACATAAATAATCAAGAACATAACAAGTGACTATCAGCATTTGATAGACATTATATTTGCTTCATCATACCTGTCAATAAAAGCGTGGTGCAGCAGGAATATGGGGTCGTTGGCTGAAGCCTGCACTGAGGACATGGAGCCGTTCATGAAGAGATGCAGGGCGTTGTGCATGGTGCTCTGGCCTGACAATGCCATACCTGTCTCTGGACTGGCAAAGCCTGCAGGAGAGAGGGAGAACCAAAACAGGAAGGCTCTATAAGAGAGTGACAATGAGAGTTACTGTGGGATAGAAAGAACGAGGGATGGTAAAGTAACACGCAAGAGAGGGAGAGAGTAGAAAAGGTTTGCAGTGTGGCGGCGTTGAGTGGAGTGTGTGGAGAGAAAGATAAGTGGAAAAATTGAGACAGTGGGAAATCACATTATCAATAGACTGAACATTTGAACTTTCAACAGAGCTGAATTGGTTTGGATGAACCCAGTTGTAGTGTTTCAAGAGCTATTTCACAAACTGGAGCTTTTCATATCCTGTCAGACGTGGAGGACAAGGCGAGCTGAAGGCCGCTGACGATGGAAGCACTGATAGAAATGTCTGCGAGTCATAGTCACAGGAATGATGAATAGTATCTAAACTGACATGTTTTAATTAAAAATAAGTTATTTGTGGGTTTATATATTCCTGCTGTTTTTAGATTTATGTGTGGATGAAGTGGAGCTTGAATAGTCAAACAAACATGCAACTCTGCCAGTGTGTGAACCGAGACTCATTTACTAGATTAGACTGATTAGACCAAGGATTATGTTGGAGTAATTCCATGGTTACAGATGAAAGAAGTAATGCCAGTGTGTGTGTGTGTGTGAGAGAGAGAGAGAGAGAGAGCGAGAACTCCTACCCTCTATGACATTTCTAAAGCTCATGTTGGAGAGTCGGTCCATTGCTCCCGTCTCATACTCGGTGAGGCTCACGGTGAAGTCCACATCAGCTGTTGTGGGGATTCGAGGCACGCGGTTCGGATCATGGTTTCCAGGGTTACGCAACAGTGGGCCCTCCCCGGTAGCATTGCACAATACTTCTCGCAAGTTGTACTCCTCTGGCTGGGTGCAGATCACCTACACACACACAAACACACACAAGAGCATGCGCACACATTAAATTGAGCCTGAAGACCAGCAATGAGTTCAGTTAAATGACTGTAACACATAATATCCCTTTGTTTGTGTGCTATATTGCAGCAAATACTCTAAACAAACTGTTATTCATTCCTTGATCTGTTGTGAATTGAGCGTGTCTGTGCATGGATGGATATTAGTGAAGATAAATGATTCCATTGTAGAATAACATAGCAGGTTGAAGTGAAAGGCACAAAATACAATCAATGACTAAATAACAGAATAAAATGCATCTCTTAGATAGATTTTCTGGGACGTGGAGACAAAGCCTCTGAAATAGGATTTCTGCTCTGATCTTTCAAGTTGGCTGGATCACTTGATGAATTCTTCTTGTCTTTCTATCCCAAATCCCTCTTTTTTTTGATAAATCAGATAAATGGGATTAAAGACAACAGGAGTGTGGCATGAGATGGAAACAAAACAAGGCTTCTGCACAAAAAAAGATTCACAGTCTCTAAATAATGGACTCACCTTCCATGAGGAGAAGATAGAGCCAGGGCTGATGAGGTTGGGATTGAGGGAGCTGCGTCCGCCCATAAGAGCGTCGGTGCACACCTCGCAGGTCTGGGCGTCTCTCCAGTCCCAGTATGGGATGGTGAAGTTGAAATCTCCCGTTATCTTCCTTATCTCATTCTCCCAGTGGAGCAGGTAGACTCTGTGCCATGGCAGAAAGGCTGCAGATTCATGAGCAAAATCAATGTCTCTCCATACATTCCCTGGTCCTCCCAGGAGGGCGTCCCGGGACACGTAGTAGTGTATCCAGACAAACAGGTCATAGGTGTTGATGTCGGAAAACATGGGGTTCTCCCCATTTTCACCCATCTCTGCTCTGGTCCCTGTGGCGATGACATAGTCAGGGCTGATGGTGTTTTTAGCCAGGTTCAGATAAGAGATGAACTTCTGTTGCTCAGCGGTGGACAGGCTCAGGATGTTCCTACGCACTGACTCCCTGTATTCAGCGCAGTTTGAACCCCAGTAACCAAACCTGCACTCCCCACAGTTAACACCTCCATAGTTTCCAGCACAACGACACGTCCGGTTAAAGAAAGCCAAAGGCCAGCGCTCTCTGTCATCGATCCCACTGTGTGGGTACTGGGGCCCATGGGGCTCATCTGAGACCAACACCTCAGTGCAGAAACCACGACCTGAAAGGGCACCACAGGCTGAACCATCACCCTCCCACGCCGGGCAGCACTCTTTGGTTCGTAGTCCCTCTGAGTTGGCACAGGGGCGAGGGAACTGACACAGTGAAGTCCCAAGAAGCTGCAGCAGAAGTGCAGATACACACAGGCTCCTCATGGTAAAAAAAAAAGAGAAAAGAAATCAGAGCAACTCCAGTCTTAACCACAGTGGGAATGTAGACTCCTGTTGAAAAGGTGGACACAGGAGACCCTGACGCCCTCACAGAGTTTTATGCAGCTGACAAGGTTAGACTCAGTAAAAGCAGCACAGAGGAAAACATCCACTGCTGAAAAGTTTCCTCTAGTTTTTCTTAAGTCGATTTCAACAAAATATGATCCAGAGATGGTTTGCAATGAAAATCTTCAGGCAATTGTATTTATCCAGTATCAACTAATTAATTTTTCTTTTGAGTCACCATCTTACTCTGCACCTCTCTACCAGACCTTCCTTCCACCCTCTCTCTCTCACACCCAGCAGCCAACTCTCTCTCGCTCTCTCTACTCATTGAGCTGTCTGGGGGGACGTCCTTTGACAAAGTGTGTGATCTCATTGTGATCACACATACACACACTCACACACACACACACAAACACACAAGCATGTGCACTCATACGCCATCACATGCTCAGGATAATATTCCTGATACTCTTTCATTTGGTCTTGAGACCAGCTGACCTTTGCTTCACTATACCTCAGGCAGAAATGTGTGTGTGTGCGTGCTACACCCCCGCCCCCTGCCAAAGGCTGAACAGGAATTTGTGGGTGATCAAGTGTGTACGTGCTGCCTACATACAAAAAGTTGGAGTTGGAGGAGAAACAGAACATAGTATGAAGGTGAAAAACTTAGGCCTACATGGTGTATTAATCTGAATTATGGCCCTGTGACCTTCAGGTTCCCTGTACATCCAGACTCTGGGTCAGTTTGTCCTCAGGCTGAAGAAGAGCTGCAGGGTTAGTCCTTAGGTAACGCGGGAAAAAACACTGAACTGGTGATAACAACAGGCATCATGTGTGTTGACTCCCTGTCAGCTGATGAGGAGACAGTGGTAGATGAGAGCTGATCTGAATCTTTGTTACATGCGGTTTTATTTGTAGAAAATAGCAAAATGTTAGTCTGGGCAACATGTCATTAACATTAAATCAACCTTTTAAAAAAAAAAAAACTAAACAAACAGAAAACTTACATTTTTATGCTCAGTTCTGATTCCCATAACACTATAGAGAATGTGTTTCAGAGATGCAGTGTGTGGGGACTAAACAAATTCTTCCACGGATGTGGCAGGCAGAGCTGCAGTGTGAATAATAATATCTTTTGTATTTCAATGATTTCACATTATAAAACCTTTTACGGTGCTCCCTGTGAAAAATAAAGCCATAAAATACACTTAAATTTTTATGGCTCACAGGCAAGTATTGAGAGACTTTAACATTTTACTTTTCGATAAAACTAGGTTATCACTTGTGTTTACAGCTGAGATTTACAGAATAGAGACACTTTAACAATAAACAGCCAAATTATTGTTTATTTTAAATCACATTGTCATGCTTTTCATAGGACTTATAAGAAACACCAACATGTTGCAACAGACTGACTGTCTGTTGCATCATGTTGGTGTTTCCTCTTGTATCAAACACATGCAAACACGAAATCATAGATGCCATATCCAAAATAATAAAAACATCTGCATTTACATATAGTTAAAATATTGTGGTCATCAGTGGTGTAAGAAGCGTTTAGATTAAATACATTTGGTAAAAGTGGAAAGACAAATGTAAAAAACAAACAAACTTGTATGTAAAATTAAATGTAAAAGTCATAGTCATACTTATTTATGTAGGCTAAAACATGTAGAAACATGCTAACAGCAAATACAAATTTAAAAAAATACTAATACAAATTTAAATACTAAGACTCAGTTCAAGTAAAATAGTTTTTAGTCAACATTACAGTATGGTCTGATAATGCTTGTTTCAATTCACTATTAATTTCAATTACAATTTCAAAGCTTTTTGAATCAAATTACTATTTGTATTTTCCCACCACAATAAGTATTTAACAGTGTTGTCATCATCTGTACTACAGCGTGACCGTCATCCACAGCGCAAGAATGTACTTGCAGACTACAAAGGGGCTAATTTTCCCTGCACTCTGCCTCCCCAGGTTCAGTATCTGCGCACTAGCCAACATCACAAGCTGGTCACATGCTGCCGTAGCCAGGCACGGGATGAAGCTTATCCCGGTGCAGGAACGCGGTGGAGCGCACAGGAATGACCATCACAGGATAAAGCTGTCCGCAGGGCTTCTCTGGCAGAGAGAGCCAGACAGCCAGACTGCCTGTGCGTGTATATACAGTATGTGTGTGTTGTATTGTGTTGTGTGTCTCGGTGTGTGCGCGCGAGAAAGAGTTTAGAACTTTCTAAGAATTCCAACCTCTGTAAATTACTGAACTCACAGAAGTTCACGCGCCCAGAAACCACGTGATACGAAGTGCACATCTGAATGGTCTCTGATCGAAACTTTTTCATTCGAAATAATTGTAATACAATCTTCTCTGTCCATCTGCCCCGACCTAACACAAGGGGGCACCACCACACGGTTATTGCCTTTCTCAGCGAGATTATTGAAGGCAGCTCCATCTCCCGCCTCATCGGCCTATGTGAGGGAGGACACTCCTGATGCGACCAGCTGCTGGTGTTTCTCACTGTTATATTTGGATTTCTTTTGATTCTATAGCTATAGTTTATTCATATCAACATCCACCCTGCTGCTCTAGCCTGCAAGATCTGACACAGTACATCCTCTGCTACAGGGGAGAAAGACATCTGTTGCCCAAGGAGATCATTTGTCTTAGCTACAAAATCTGAGATTTTGCTTGAAAATCAGTGTTGCTTCTCAAACTGATTTCGTGCCTGTGAACAGGTGTCTAACAAGAGACAGAGAGAGCATGTATTGTGTGTGTGTTTTCTGCCCACCATCACAGAGCTTGACAGAGCATGTGACCTCCTGACCTGTGACCTTGTGCTCCCTCATCTGCATCTAGACAGTCAGTGAGGCATATCCATATTAGAGCCATATCTGTTACTCAATTAATCAATTGGTTAATCAGGTGGTTTTTTTTTTTTTTTTTTGCTGTTTGTATTTGCTGATCGATTCATTCTGAAAATGATTGGTGGACTAAGTGATAATGAGAACAGCTGCACCCTTGAGATAGTCAGATATTTTCTATTTTTAATGTTGCTCCCTTTTCACAGGGACTTTGAAATGTTTGTTATTTCATATCTTCTGGGTATAAAATTCATACACTGCAGATCCCTCCAGTTTGAGTGTCGTTCCTGTTATCAGGGCGTCCTGGCAGTCAGAGACACCATGACAGCTTGTCAACCTGTGCTGACAGTTAACATCGAGACTGGGGCTGCTTTTAGTTTGTCTCCGCACAGACTATGGAGCAGCCTGTGCCTGTGGATCTGAGGACTATAACTTTCTTTTTTTTATGCACATTGAATTTCAGTTTGCCTGAATAAAATATAAACAAACACAGTAGTATGTTATGTTACATACTAAACCCACTTTTGTTCCAATTGGTTTGCGTCGTGCCTTTTGTGTCAAAATATCGCATGAACAACATTTTCTAGTTTCTACGTTTCTATGGCAGCTAGCGACTTCATTTCAACCAGCATCTCAATATCATATTCAGGCGACAGGCTTATTAGCCTATAGAAAACCAGGCTATGAATATTTACCACACATCGTTACCTTGTTATTTATTTCTTGTAACATGTGTGACATTAAAAGCCAATCTTCACTTGGTCAGTGAAGCATTACATGAGAGTGAACATTTCATAACTGACGCCCTTGTGTCTCTGTTGCCGTTATGCGGTTGTAGTTTCTTCTCTCTCTCTCTCTCTCTCTCTCTCTCTCTCTCTCTCTCTCTATTTGTCCTACTTAGAGAGAGGGAATATCACAGACAAGTGACAACCCTGTAAATCAGCTATGTGTCTATGGCAACCATGGGTATCCACTGTTATTTTGAAATGCCATTGAATAATTGATTTGCCGACTGTGACACTGACTCTGTTGTGCCTGTGATTTGCAGGGGAGTGTGGTTAAAAAGAGATTTTTTTTTTTACCTTATAGATGTTAATATGCATGTGATGCACACACCTGCATATAGCTACGCACAAACGCCCACACATAGGAGTGCAGGTATATTTCATAAGGTTTCCTTGTTGTGTCACTGTAATCGTATTATCTTCCAACCAGGCGACCTGTAGCTATGTGATACACTCCGCTGTAGCCCACACACTCTGCTTAACAGTATCAGTGTCAGATTATGCATATACAGTGCGGTAACTGGATGATTTTCATTTATGATACCTTTAAATCCAATTCCTTGTGATTCGACACAGGCAGTTTCATCAATATCAATTCATTTATTGATCCAAACTCGCAGCAGTAATGTTTCAAGTGTCCCCCCTTAGAGGATAATCAGGGATGTATTTGTGTGCATGAGTGAGCGACAAAGAGAGAGAGTCTGACCAGCGTCGAACCTGACAAATTGAGCTGATCCATTGGCTGCTTGTTGATTTTGCTGTTTTATTAGAGAAGGGTTGCCATGGAAATGTGACCCTAGTTCATTCTGGCATTTCATCCATCCAAAACACCTCTATTGGAAAATCAAGGATAGGATGTAATATGACAGCAGAGAAAAAACAAAACTTTGCCGTGCTGTTTCAAAGCATTAACCCATGTGAGCAATGTCTAGATCTTTGTTTCTAAGGATGCGTTTATATGTAAATTGGTGCATAAAACAGCTCTAATAAAGATCTGTAAGGTCGATCTAACCTTGATTATTATAACCTGTTAATGGGACATAAGAGCAGATGACGGATTAGCCGACTGTACATCTGGAGTCTGCTTTTAATACCTAATCCGTCACAATTTGTATTGCTTCCTCTGTTTGAATCTGCAGCACAGAGGCAGTCGATCATTTCATCTATTACTATCCCATAGTCCATTGCAGCCCAGGTAACACTTAAATGGTATCTTTAGGTGATCTCTGACCATGTACCCTATTTATTCATTAAATGTGAATATTAGGGTGCTATACAGTGGTGTAGTGGTTTGCCATGTTCTATAGGTTCGATTCTTGAGTGGAGTTTACATGTTATCCCTGCGCCAGTGTGGATTCTCTCTGGGTACTCTGGTCTCTCCTGCCACAGTCCAGAGACATTGCAACTCTAAAACGGTGCAAATGTGAGTGTGCACTTTGTTTGTCTCAAGGTGTCAGGCCTATGATGGCCCGATGACCTGTTCTGGGTGTACACTACCCTCGTTCTATGTCAGATGGGATCCAGGTCCCCCACAACCCTGCAAGGATTAGCAACAAGGGATGGATTTCACATAGATGGTATATTTTCGTGGGAAACTGAAACATGACAACCTGTATTGTACCTTTCATGATCTTGCATGTAACTGATATGTAGCTCTTTTATTGCTTATTTAACACATGCTGCTACATCATTAGGAGATTGCAGTCTGAAGAGCAGGTGCAGATACAGTCTGGCTAAGAGCTTCCCCGAAGGCCCTACCATTGTAGACCTTGTCCCTCAGAGCATTCAGCTCTTGATGTGGATCAGCTTTTAATGTCCTTCATTCATTGAGCAAATGGTGATTTATCTTCAACTGATCTCTCTTGGTTGACCATTCCCTATGCACTCTTCTACAAGCAAACCAGTTTGATTTTCATCATGACAAAATCATGTCAGTATGGTACAGTGTGGCTTTTTCAGGACTACATGAACCCACTTATGGACCCTGAGTCCTGAGGACTCCTTCAAGTAGCCTATTTATAATTGGTCAAGCCTGGGTCCTCTTGGGTCCCTGAGGGTCAGGGGTCTTGGAGCAGTTGCAACTTCATTCAGCTTTAAGGACATGTACTCTTTTAGTTTTGTTATGGCTCTTGAAAACATACGGAGTGAGGCATGCAAACCTACAGCCTCAACGAGCAGCACTCTCTCTCAGACAAACATACACACCCCATTAACACAATAGTGTGAGAACAAGAGCCTGTTTATGTGTGCACTTGCACTTTCGTGCTTAGTAGTTAGCTCATTTGTCCTGTCAAAACAAGCTCAGAAAGTGAGACAGAGAGTGAGAGACATTAGTCAGGGTCAGTAAGGCTATCACTGCATCATCTAAAGCCGCCGCCTCAAGCCTGCATGTGTGTGAATTTCTACTTTGTGTGTGTGTGTGTGTGTGTGTGTGTGTGTGTGTGTGTGTGTGTGTGTGTGTGTGTGTGTGTGTGTGTGTCAGTGCTCTTTTAATGGTCCACTAATCCCAAATGCATTTGGCTGGCAAATTAATCCAAGCCTGGTCTAAGCCAAGCTTCTAAAACCCCCTCCATCCCACACCCCCTCTGCCTCTCTCTCTGCCTCTTGCTGGTGCTCTAGGGTTACTCTCTATCAGCATCTATCTCCAGATGGTATCTTGGAGGTAGGTGTGATATCGAGAGAGAGAGAGAGAGAGAGAGATGGAGGGAGAGCGAGGATGACCTGTGACGCGAATGGATCCTCCTCATTGGAGCGCGTGGCGTGGCTGAGAGAGAGAGAGAGAGAGAGAGAGAGAGAGAGAGAGAGAGAGAGAGAGAGAGAGAGAGAGAGAGAGAGAGAGAGAGAGAGAGAGAGAGAGATGGAGGCGGTTCATTTGTTGCCATAGTGAAAAAGTAGATTAACCACCCAGAGCATGATGCTGTGATGGACGCGTGAGGGATGCTGTGTTTCTCCAGGAACCTTCACCTGTCCTGCAAGCAAAGGTATGCAAGTGCTGCTTCTCCTCTTTCCCTATACGTTGTAGATGCAGTGGCATCAATGTGGCAACAACGATGTCCAATGCATTTAAAGTTGATGCATGAGAAAGGGGACGCTTCCTCAGGTATCCTCGGGTCACCTATCCTGTGCGTATCTAGGAGTAAAGGGAGGGGGGGCAACTCATGAAGAGTTAAATGCGACCGAAAAGCACCTGGTATTTTTTTTAATCCCTAACAATTCCTACTGCTTTAAGATTTAACTAATAATGTGAGTGGCACGGTAGCCTATATTGCTGATCTCGGTATGTCTATATCTTTATTTGACCCACTTGTGATCATACAGGAAGTCACATTTCCAAACAAATTCCCCAGGGTTGAGTTTAGATTTAATCATACAGCCATAATGACATGCAATGCCTGTGCTGTATAGCACTATATATCTTTTATAGTGACAAAATATTATGTAAAATTTTTTAACATACTATCTTATTGGGTTTGCTTTATTTTGACTCAAAATGAAACAAAATTAATTATTTTAAAATACTGACTGAACACATAACCAGTCGTTACTGGCTGTGACATATCGGTGCTATATAGTTGGAGACGTTTGCAAGGAGGCAGGATGTTTCCATTAGATTTGTATTGATTTTTTTTTTTTATCTTTAATGATTTGATCTCTGTGGGTCTTTAAGGTAGACGCCAGGCGAAGCTGTATAGGTTAATGGCTCTTTACTCCTGTGACCGCTATGAAACTTAAATGAAATCGATCCCCATCCACTGCATCGTTATCCCAGCCCACGGTGTCACCTCTGATGTCTGTTTGATCAGAGAGGAGAGGAGCGATACACTCAGCGGTCCACCTCCAGCCTAACACATAATGGGCTATAACTCGTCGCGAGGGACTACAGATACGGTATGTTTTGGTACATTGTTTTGATCAGTCTGTTTGAATGGTAAAATAAAGGCGTCTCTAAGTGGGGGAAATAGGCTGAGGTGAGAGAGACCGACAGAGAGAGAGAGAGCGAGAGAGAGGGGCAGAGGGATTGGTGGAGGGTGCGCGCGTGCGTGAGACATTGGTCGCTGGCAAATCATCCAAAAGGTACCACAGTTCCTCAGCGCTGATTGGCTGGAGGTTGGAGCACTCTCGAACCCAGAGCAGGTGTTACATCACAGTTTACCATTCAGTTCGGTTGCCATCACCAGCCGCTGCCCATAGATATTAGAAATATCTATGCCACTGCCAACCAACCCCGTAAGTAGGCTATGAGATTTGCTCATTTTTAAAGCAGACCAAATATTGTGTTAGCTTTAAAGGTGGCTTATCTGAGTTACAGGAGGTCTCCACGTAGCAGTGCATGTCCATGTAAGGTTGCAATGGACACCGGCGGTCTGTATTGAAGCCCCGAAATGTGAAATTTCCCCGAATAAAATTAAATAAGTCCCTATATTTCAAGCTTGTTTGCAGCGGAAGCTCTCGCGAGAGTCGGCGAGACTTGGACGGACCAGGAAGCGCAGCTTCCGCTGCAAACAAGCTTGAAGTATTAGAATTTCTCTGGTATGGACTTAATATTTAATTTTTTTTCGGGACAATTTCGCATTTCGGGGCTTCAATACAAGACGGACATTAAATACGAGCAGCATGGAGGTATTTGGATGTTTTTTGGTGTATATTTTTGTGACGAAGACCGCGGGTGTCCATTTGCAACCTTACATGGACATGCACTGCTACGCCAAGACCCCCTGTAACTCAGAGAAGCCACGGATAACTCTGAAACTGCTCCCAGCCCTTAGCCGATGTGAGGGTGAGTAAATAATGAGTGAAATTTCATTCAGGGGTGAACTATTCTTTTAAGTTAAACACTACAGGAACAGACTTGTTGGGGTTTAAGGTGAAAAAAAGTTCGGTTGCCAGAGGAAACACCTTGAGTCACCTCAATGGAGTGAGCTTAATTGAGTCACCTGTCCACCTACTGTTGCCAAGAAGATAATGGCTGAACTTATATCAAGACAATTGGCTTCGTTTGTTGTTGTTGTTGTTGTTGTTCTACAGTAAGCGTTTGTAGTCCACGGAGTGCAGCACCAGACAGGTGCAGGCGATGGACACGAGGATAAGATAAGGCGAAGAGAGCTTAGGTGAGGCGAAAGAGCTGTTCCGAGAACAAACTGAATGACCAGCAGGAACAGACTCCGGAGGATAACACAGAAGCCAATACTGTACAAGGGAAGGAAGCCAGAAGAGGTAAAATGAAAAAGGTGGGTGTTTTGGGTAGCCTAAAGGGGGAAATCAGAGAAGAGAGGTGGCAGGCAGGAGGGTAAAATTGTGAGAGATTAAAAATGTGGAAGAAGGGCTGTAAAGAAGAGGGAGCGGGGCAGCCTAATAGAGACAGAGAGTAGGGGTGGGTGTTTGTGTGTCTGTGTGTGTGTGTGGAGGGAAAGCGGGGAGAGGAGGCGCAGAGAAGAGAAAAGGGGGAGGGATGAAGGCGCGAGGTGTTTGGAGAGAGGCTCAGGTGTGCGTGACTGGAAAACGGAGGAAGCTCGGGAGCTGCACAGCACTCAGTGGCAGCTCCGGCGTGTTTGACATTGGACTACACGTTATCAGCCGTATCATTGCTCTGTGATACTAAACTCTCAGTCCCATTGTACAGTGGGACCGTGCGGGTTGCGCCGGGGGAGACGTAGGCTATAGGTTCCGTTAAGGTAAGGCTTGCTCGTAAGGTTACAGAAAGATCACCGAGATCCAGTCAGTATAGGCTATCCCCAGGGACTTACCCTGTCTACCCTCCTCTGTATAGTCCTCTGAGTGATTTTGTCGCTCTTTATCATTACCTACTGTCCTTGCATATTCCTAAATGAACTTAGTTGCAGTTGCATCCGGACTAGTTATCCTTGAATTAAATGAGAAGGTTATGTCCTGTGACGGCGTAACGTGAAACAGCCAGTTGCACAGCTGTGTTGGAGATAACAGTCATAACAGCAAGACAGAGACGCGTCAGAAACCCGGCTTTCATCCGTGCATGCTGTAGCCGTGTTCATTTCAGACGGTGTCTCTGTCATGTTTTGCAGCATTCGCTCATTATAATTTTTTTTTAGTGTGTGTGTGTGTGTTGGTGCAAATGATGGACTCTGATCTCCCATTGCGGCTGACGGATGCAGCGCTGCGCCAGCCAGTCATTGTTGTTGTCTCTGGATTTTATTTCTCCTTGGAGATATGCAGTGTGACCAGACGCTGTACGTGCATGCCAGCGACTAAGTAATTAAGCATATACAAAATAGCCTATCACAGCTACCAGCAAGTGAATTCCTCTGGAGGGACGTTACACTAAACACTATTAGAAAATGTAAAGTAGCCCACTATGAGGGCGCTGAAAAATCGATGATTGAGAGACTATACCAGCAGACTGCCTGCCTGTGCCCGCTGAAACATTGCGGGATGAAGTGATTTGAGGTCAGAGCTTGTTTGGGGGGAGTTAATGCAGGCGCCGCTGTCACACCTTGTCTGATGTCGCTGCAGCAGGTAAAGTCGTGTTGGTGCTCCTTGACAACAGTGACCCTGCATGTATCATCGAGAAAGTCAAATATCAACAGAGAGAGGCAGCTCATAGGGAACAGTAGTCTGCTCGACAGCACGTTGACATAGGCTACTTGTTGGCTATTTGGTGTTTGTATTGTCTTTGTCACTGCACATTGGTATCAGATAGATTCAAATGGTGTTTGGCATCTCTGTGCCCTTAATTCTTTGATAAGGTCATTTATTATTATAGCGTGTTTGTTTAGAGAGTCTTTTTCAGAGAGTGAGAGAGACTGAGGGAAATCTAATCTGCTGTATGACAGACAGTAGGCTATGTAACACAAGAGGTGTTGCGTCCAGATAAATAACAAAACTAGAGTAGTACAATTTTGAATGCTGTGACTGTTGCCGTCTCCTTTACCATGATGTTTTTCTGAGGACCAGGATCAGCTCATAGAGGCCTAATCTTTGAAACATGGTAGCACTTAGTGGTGTTGATCTTGTGATCATTCTCAAACCTGGTTCCTGGGGCTCAGGTGGAAAAAAAAAAAAGTCCCTCTGACCATTTGGGAACAAGATGCACATGGAGACACTGTGACACGCCCACTCAGCAAAAATCTTCCCTGAATAACTGGGGCTTCCCAAAATATTGATGCTCCCTTAAGTTATGCACAACGGGAAAAAAAGCAGCCTGACATATTTTTGGTGTCATAAAATAATTTGAGGAACACAATGACAGTATTGTCTCTGACATCCATATCCCTGGTTTACTGTAATGGAAAGGTGGAAGGTCTGTGTCTTCACATTTTACAGAAAGACACCAAAATATTCTATTCTATTCTATTCTATTCTATTCTATTCTATTCTATTCTATTCTATTCTATTCTATTCTATTCTGTCCTTGCATTGTCTGTTGATGGTACATGATTGAGAGAAGAGGACATGTCAAGAGGCTGATGCAAGATCCTCTTTACAATTGTTGGTGAATGTACAGTACATCTGTTTGTGTACAGCAAGAGGTGTCGTCTTTTTCCACTGGTATGTCTGTGTCTCTGTGTGTGAATGTGAGTGGTGTATAAAAATGTGGTCGGTGTTGTGATGTATATATTTGTCTTAAGATTATTTATTTTCCCTTAATTAAAATAGTCAAAATATGAAGCTAGCAATATTATAAGCTGCTCAGAGGATGAAAAGAGCAACTAATATCTATTTTGGAAACTCCAGACGCTGCCCCCTGCCCCGTCATTAATTACACGCACAAATGTCTGTGCGTCATACCGAACAAGATAGAGAACATAAATGTATTTGTGATAGAGGGATGCTATTAAATAAACTGCCATTGTTTTTTGCCCCTGTTTAACGTACAGCAAATTGAATGCTCTCTCAACGCATAAAACAGAGTGTCTGCACTAATGAAACACATTGAATTAAAGTGAAGCACAGGGAGGGAGAGTATTTGTCTCTGTCTGGGTTGTGTGTTTATGTCAGTGGGAAAGTTGAATTGTAGGCCTGTACAATGCCCTTGTGCGTAGTTTGTATAGAACGAGCGATATACTGTAAGTGCCTAATGTCGTGTGGAAGATGTGTGTTTAAGGATTAAGGATTATTATTATTATTTCTTTGAATATTTTCCAGCCACTGTTAGGCCCACGCAAATGTCAGGGAGATGTAGAAATGTGTTGTGTTGAATTTTCTTTTTTTTTGGTGAGTGGGAATGCGTCTATGGATATAGTTAGAAGTGAAATTCTAAGTGAGCTGATCAATAGATAAAGAGCGTGGGAGACAGAGACAGAATTACGTCAGTGATGGAGACAGAGTGTGCAATCGAGAGCTAAGTTGTGTTTGATTTGTTCATTATCGGAGCAGCAGGTGGCCCTGTCGCCATCCTGACACTGTCATGTTAATTACGTTTAGTGAGACACTATCCCTTGATGCCTCTTTTTTTGTTCTGCTCTCCTTTTGCTTTCTTTTTTCTTATCTCCTTCTCTGACTCCATCTCTCTTCCTCTATGTCTGTCTGCACACATTTACCTTTTCTCTGTCACCCTCCTCCTGTCCCCCTTTTTCCTCCTCTCTCCATCTTCCTTCCCTGTGTTTTTTCATCTAATGTCCTCTGTTTATCTCCCTTCCTGCATTTCGACATTTCGCTACACCCCACCACAATTGCTTTCTCCTGCCTTCTCTGTGTCTCCTCTTCCTCCCCTTAGGTAACTACCAACATCCCTGTCACGACCTTGATCCTGTTTTGCATATGCAGTGAATGTGCTCTCAAAACTGTCCCAGCGCTCCTGCTGTTTACGGTCAATTAAATTGCTACATTGCAGTGAAGTAAAGCATTTTTGTAGCTCTGAGGTTAAGCGAATTATAAGATTCACCCATTCCCAGAGGGATGGCTACTTCAAAGTTTACTTGTGGGGCTAGGAAACAATTTGGCTGACTATTAAACACAGTATGCTTGGTGTATTTCTTGTAGCTAGATGTGTCCTATATATCTGTTCATCTGTATCATCCACTTTGTGGCTGACTTGCCCACATTTTTGTTACCTTATCTCTGTTTAGACTTCATTAAAGGGATACTTCACACAAAATTGATGATTCACCAATTTTTTACTCAAGGATTTGGAGAACTTTCAGAGTTATGAAAATGCATGGGGTGGAGGGTGGGAGGGGCTAGCGACGGGTTTTCATATAATGGCGGAGGATAGAGTTCACTTTTGAATTGTCCAAAACACACACTATGAAACATTCAAATACCTCCATACTGCTTGTCCGTACTGACCCAAGTGTCCTGAAGCCTCGACATGAAAAAGTTTCGAGATTTGCTGCAAGATGTTCTTCCGTGTTTACATCCAATGGTTTACAACGATGAACGAACATCTTGCAGCAAATCTTGCGCATGCACACAAACAAGGCTAAAAACAGAAATCAAATTATTTTTTCTGAGCAAATTTTTGCATGTCGTGGCTTTAGGACACCTGGGTCTCCTAACCCTTCCTTGGCGTGACGGTGAGGAGAAAATTGGTGAGTTATCGGTTTTGGGTGAAGTATCCCTTTTAACTGGATGCATTCTCTAATTTATAATAGCAAGGCACATGCAATTGTATATCCTCCTTTCAACAAAAGGAATACAAAATCCCCCTGAATGCACACTTTTTGCCAAGGATGTGTAGTGTTCAGTCTTGAAAACAATTATAAGTACAATGACAGTGATGCGAAGGAGCTAAATTTGAAGAGAGTATTAAAGCTAGTATTATAGTACTAATACTATCAAAGTAGTAAAAAAAATAGCTGGTGACATACCAAGTTTTATTTGGTTGGAGTTGAGGGGCAAACACTTGAGAAATGAACATGGCTTCTCAATGGTGGAATTAATCTTCAAGGACTGAAACAAAATTAAATTGAAGAGAAAAATGGGACCTGCCAGTGGTTTTATGTGACCTTGTTGGAGCGATAGTTTTATGAATGAATGTGGTATAAAACTTGTCGGACAACCAAATATTCCTCACTGCATCTCCAAGGTGTGATATGCTGTTGTGTTATTGATGTTATGTTGACACAGTATGATGTGTGATGACTCTGCTCAGTCGCGGCGATTTAGAGCTCCAGGAAGAACATGGCAAGGCTGGAAAGATAGGGGCAGTATTTGTAAAACCTTCATATATAAATTAAAGGTACCGAACCAGAGTCTATACTCTAGTCATCACATCAAGCTCCATTAATATGATATGACTTAGGATTAAGAGTAATGAGGAGCTCCACATTATGTTTTAAACATCAAGTGTGATGAGATTGAAATTTGCAGAGAAACTGTGCACGTTAACGTCGCTTTAAATGAGAGTGAATGATATGAGCTCAGGCTTCAATCACACAGTTTGCCCCACCTTCTATTGATAAGTGAAGAGACAGGGTTTGAGTAGCAGCTGGTTATAGATGACAGTAAGTCTTTGGACCTCACATAAATGTATTTGTATTTAATCTTAAACTTGAATGAGGGTTTGATGTTTTTGGTGCTGTTTTTGCCTGTTCATCTTAGACACATACATCATGTTTTTTTTTTTATCCCTCATTTTCACATACACTTGACTAAACTAATCTTAGACAGGTTTTACACCTCTGATAAACAAGTAGGAAGGTCCCTATCAAAGTGATCCTGACATAGAAGCATAGTGTGTACAAATGCACAAGTGTTATGTTGAAGGTCTGTCAAGCTCAAGACGAGAGGTGTCTGCAGACAGTAATTATATTAAACAGATTAAACGAAAAAATCCCAACTACTCTAGTCCATTTACAGTAGAAGTATATTTGCGAAAACCACCTACAACAGAGATGTTCAAATTCTAACAAAGTTTTTTTTCTGCTCACAGGTTTATGTGAACATGTCTGTCTTTCACCTGTTACTGTGGAGACCATCTCTGCCTTATAATATGGGGAGCCTGGAGTTATGTCAGCCAATGAGACTTAGCCCAGATTTTCTTTTGAATTTCCCAGGTTGCACTGCTGCACCTGTCTCGGCTGCTGCAGTGATGGTTCCACATTGAATTCCGAAGGACAGAAGAACAAGTCGGAAGAAAGGAATATATTAAAATCAACCATTGTCAAAAACTCCCGTGTGCCAGAAGCTCCTGCCATGGAGAGGGAAAGTATTTCTCGGACAAGTAGTTCCCTGTGACGGCTCTACACAACAAATTTGACACGTGCTTCTCCTTTGATACCTGAACGGACCAAGATGATGCTTTGGTTGCTGCTAGCTTTGTCCATTTGGGTCGGACTGGATCAAGCTGACTCTGCCCAGTCCAACGAACGACGGGTTGTAGCACACATACCTGGTGACATCATCATTGGAGCATTGTTCTCTGTCCACCATCAGCCCCCTGCTGACAAGGTAGGTTTGAATGTCTGCACATGTCTATGAGATAATGTATGTTTTACAGAAGGATAACAGTAACGGTTTTATGAATGTAAATTTTCACGACTTACATCTGTTATCTTAGCTGATTTTGAAAGACGATATCTGGAAAACAAAAATGATGGTCCAGAAACTCACTGGAGATCAGTTTTGGCCCATGCTCTGCTTACTTGGGTCCCATTTGTAGTGGGTACCCCTGTGAGTCCGTGAGCATTCAACCTCTATTAGCTGACCCACTGAGTTTTAAACTTGGGTAATTGCAAATAAACTCTATGAACATGGGAGCTATGTGGACATACAACCAATATTAATCTAACAATGAAGCAGTTAAAACTTATATGACCATTTAGAGTGTTTGTTTTCTGAATGCGAGTGCAATTTGACTTGACTTTACCTTCCACCATGTCTACACAGGTACATGAGCGCAAGTGTGGCGCGGTGCGAGAGCAGTATGGCATCCAGAGGGTGGAGGCCATGATGCACACACTGGACCGCATTAACAATGACCAAAACATCCTTCCTAACATCAGCCTGGGCTGTGAGATCAGGGACTCCTGTTGGCATTCAGCCGTGGCTCTGGAGCAGAGCATCGAGTTCATACGGGATTCCCTGGTCTCCTCCGACGAGGCAGAGGAGTGGGGTGGAGGAGGGTCTTGGGGAGGCGGAGGAGGGGGAGGAGGAGCGACAATGAAATGTGCAGACCCCTCTGCCACCCCAATGCGAGGGAAGAAACCAATTGTCGGTTTAATTGGACCAGGGTCAAGCTCAGTGGCCATTCAGGTCCAGAACCTTCTGCAGTTGTTCAACATACCACAGATTGCCTACTCTGCCACCAGTATGGACCTCAGCGATAAGGTAAGCCCATGCACCTGTCGACCAAGTTCTGTGTAACTGAAATTGTACAGATGCAGGTGTAATTATTGATGGAATCAGTTATAAAGAGACTGCTAATTTGATACATCTTTTATTAATTTCTTTGGTGAATGTTCTAGATGTTCTGCATAACTCTGTTCATCATTGGCTTCATTTCTACTGTTTCAGAGCCTTTATAAGTACTTTATGCGGGTGGTGCCTTCAGATGCCCAACAGGCAAGAGCTATGGTGGACATTGTCAAGAGATACAACTGGAGTTACGTGTCTGCTATACACACTGAAGGTACAACTACCCACACATTCTGTCTCTGCACTGTTTGTACCTGGCACATAATGCGTTTCGAGTGACGACTGGCAATAGGGTCTACAGTATATGTGCAAACAGACACATACACCGTTTCTGTTTGAAAACCAAATGTATTGTAGTTGCTAGTTCTGTGTGTGTGATAGGGGAGCGTCAACAAGGGACAGCAGCTCTACAATGAACTAAGGTTTTAGCCATTTGAAATAGTACAAAAATAGAAAATTAATACTGTATGTGGCAGTCAATGTTGATTTTGTGGTGAGTCAGTGTGTGGGATACACAATGAGAAGTGTAAAACTCTCTTTGGTGGCAAATTAGACTGCTGTAGCTAAATGATGTCATTTGAGTAGGGGGATCCTTCACTGTGACACAGGACACATACTCATCCTCAGTGAAGGACGTGAAGGAGGAGATCGGACCTCAAATATGTCAGTGCATATTGTGTGCATTCATACCTGTCCTTAGAGCTGTTTGCTTGTGATGTGATTAACAGAGACACATGTTAATGCCCGGCCTTTTAAACTCCTCTACTAAGCTTGATATTCATGCACAATGCACATTCATGAACTCTCTCCCGTTCTCTTTCTCTGCCCAAATGCACAGTATGTATTTACGGTAACCTAATATCTTATCCATGAGACTTATTTTAATTGCAACAGTACTGTTATATGTCCATTTGTAAAATAAATTTGTAATGCTTCACAAGAAGGAAATAGTCTAGAAAGTAGAACTTGAAAGTTTTCTTTAACAAGACAGGAGAATTATCAATGCAAGGACAAGAAGAAAGAGGGAGATAAGCGAGAGAGGAATGTAACTGACAAGATCAGGTCGTACTGTAGCAATACTGCAGCAGAATGAGAGACGGAAGTGGTTTTTAAAGAGATGGGTTTTTAGGTTTTGAAGGAGAACGGGGTAGAGATTAAATTACTGTAGTTGGGTTGAAACTAGCCAGATGCCAAGTAGTTATCACACAGAGTCTAAAAACAGTAGAGATGGCTCGAGGATAAAGTACAATGTGCGAAAAAAGGATTTGGGCAGTTACCCCTGTGATTCCCTATTAGTCAGTTCACAAAACTGTGAATGAAAATGAAATGAAAGAAGCAGGGAGTGTGTAGGCATGAAGGTTTACTGCACTCCCTCACTCACTTATTCATTCATTTGGTTCAAACTGTTAGACACAGCTACAGGAACTAGAGGACAATGCAATGTGTGCGTGTGAGGTGTTCATGAGAAGGCTTGTCGAACCTGTAAGCATGCACTCAGTATTATTACAGTATTCTTACATTAAAGGGACATTGCGGTGTTTGTCAACCTCTGTCTATACAAATTTCATAGGGATTTATCTTTTAGATGTTAAACATTTGCAACTCTGTGTCAGTTTGTTTACATATGTTGGGTTGCAGGCAATTGACCCTGCACATTTGTAGATTTTTTTTTTTCGCTTTCTCATGAGACAGACCTCCGTAGGACAATGTTTGAGACTATGCCTGTGGCTGTGTGTGCAAATATGTGCATTTGGTAGGAAAGCATTCGTCTTTGTATTTCAGGCGTGTTTGACCTTGCAACTGGTATTCAAGGTCGTCATCTGCTTTCTCAAACATCATCTACTCCAGACACCAAAAGCCAGAGAGAGAGAGGATGTCAGAGAGGAGACAGAAAGAATGAGGAAGGAATAGGAAAGCGACGGGAGCCGAGAGAGAGTGATAAGGAGGAGAGGTGAGGGATGCCAAAGGCATCAGAGAGAAGAAGGAGAGGAGACGTAGAGAGAGAGAGGAAAGCAGGGAGGAAAACAAAGGAGAAAGGGAGGAAATGAATGGTTTACTGGGTAAAATGGAGGAAGAAAATGGAGTATGAGGGAGAAGAGAGAATAGGCAAAGCAATGATTACCAGAAAACCACAGAAGACATAAGTGTGTGTGCTTGTGTGTACTGTGGAGTGCTTGGGATAGATAAGAGCGTACAGGAGCTGCTGATTCAGAGAAAGATGGTAGGGGGCTTAAGTTTATGGAGACTCATTAATTCTCTACATTAACATTTTGCATCTGGAGGCAAGAGATGATGGAAGCTGATGTGCAAGAAACTGAATAATACATGTAATATCACACACTAATTACAAAGAAGTAATGAAATAATGTTAGTGAAGGGGAGCATAGTCTGAGTATTACTTGTTCGTTGAGATTTCAGGCTCTGTGGGACAGACAGTATTTCAATCCATTTGTGGCTGCAATGCTACAATCAATACAAAGCCCAGTGATCTTTGCTGGGATTGTGGGATTGGACATGTAGAAACTCTCTAGCCAAGCATTTTCATGCAGCCTTTACTACAAAGTGATAATATCAGTTTTAATGGGAGCAAATTGTTTTGACTACATCAATATCCTTAGATGTCCATGTTTTCTAACCCAGCCTAACTTAACCTAACCTAACCTAACCTAACCTAACCTAACCTAACCTAACCTAACCTAACCTAACCTAACCTAACCTAACCTAACCTAACCTGCAATGACTATAAGTTTGAATTGTAGGACCTCAGTGGTAAGATAATTCTATGAAAATCATCCGTTCATTTTACCATTTTGTATTATCTCAGGGTCATTCACCACAGAACGTGGCCAAATCAGACACAACAGACAGACGGGCAGACAAACAGATATTTTGCAGTGCATACCAAATGAGCAGTGTTACGTAAAATGTGATTAAAAACAGGATCAACGGAACTGAAAGGTCAGTTGCATAAAAAAATATGGTTATTTGCAAATAATATAATACTGCATATTTAATACTAATGCTGTCATTGAGCCGATGTCTGTGGGACCTCTCACTCAAAGGGCAAATAGCAGAGGAAACACTGTTTTTTCAACACACTGATGTCTGTACCTCAACACACAGAGAAGAAGTTGTGAAGTCTAACAGCACTGGAGAGAAGGCTTTGTATAACACCTCAGGGAGACCAGCCTGAATCTTATAGTGCTCCTCTGTTTCACAAGGCACAGGGATGGGGAAGTCAGGTGTTGCTCCATTGTGGGAGCATTTTCCTTTGATTCACTGCTCATCCACTTGAAATATTGCTGAACCTGTGTGTATTCTGTATGTGTTGTCAGTCTGAACATAAAACAAACTGATATATACAGTAAATGGACTAATTTTGAATTGTTCAGCATGTATTGTGCGGAAGATGATGATGATGATGATCGTCCACTACTGCATTGCGTTTAGGATTCCTTTGTTTCTCTGTCTCATTTCTCTCTGTGCCGCTTTGTTCAGTTTAATTCAATTCAGCTCAATGGGGTTTATTGACATGAAATTGGACATGTCACCCAATCTCACTCCAACAGAAACTGATCAATCTCTCAATAAATCAAGATGTCACCCTTCTCTTCACCCAATCCTCTTTACTCTCACTCCCCTTTGGTCTTTCTCACTTTCTCTCATTTCTGTCTCCTCTTTGTCTTTATTGGCTGTTGTGATCCTGACATCATTGATTCTCTCTTCCCTTCCATCATCTCCGTTTTCTCTCCCTTTCCTTTCCCATCATCCCTCTTTCTATTATCATCCTCTTCTCGCTGTTGCCTGACATGCCCTTTGCCAATTTAACTGTGATGGCCTTTGCAGGATTGAGGAAGATGAAAGCGGGGTCGGTTGGGGAGGGCAGTGTAGAGAAAGGCGTAATGAATGGGCAAGAGAAGAATGACAGAATTTGCTCACATTTTTGCCGTTGTTTCAGGCAGTGTTGCTTTAGGGTGAAGATTCAAAGTGGGTCATGGGCCAGTTTCTGGTGGGTCTATATAGTAAGAGCTCTTCTATGTTTTAATGACTTTAGGTCACAGGACTAAATCTACTCCAATTGGCTCGGGTTCAGGTTTCAGAACCCATTTCCGTAGATCTATGTAACTTTTCTCTACTGAAAACTTTTCTCCACTGTACCCTCTCTCACTGTAGGCATTAGAAATTCATTAGTTTTGCTACATTCATTTGTTAATACAGCTCATTTAAAAATAACCAAGTTGACCAAAGTGCTTTACACAGACATAAAAATAAATAAAATCAACATCAATTAAAATAAAGGAGCAGATAAAATAAAAGCAATTTTTAAAAAAGTAAGCAATAAACAAACAATAAAAACATACTGCTGAAGTGTTTGGGTTTCAAACTGTGTTAAAAGCTATGGAATAAAAGTAGTTTTAAGACGTGTTTTAAAGACAGCGAGGCTGGGGGCTTGTTTCACATGACGGGGCAGTTTGGAGCCAGCAACAGAAAACTCACGTAGCATGCATAATGAGTTTAGCCAACTTGATGTTAGCAGTGATTTTTTCCAATTAAATTTTTCTCAGGATGTGCCTCCCCTGAAGGTACAGTATACCTAAATGCTATGAAAATTGTTGCCTTACAGTGATGTTGTCAGTAAATGTGGCCGATTCTCACTCTTTCTCTTTCAGTTATGTATTTGGTGAATTTGTCAGATGACCTTGTTGTCAGGATTTGATCATGGGTGGTCCAGACACATACAAGGATTTGACCTAGTCTTGTTTTATACTTTTGGATTATCTGAAGTCGAGCATTGGTTTATGTAGACATGTAGAATTTCTATTTGCCATTTTTAAGTCCATAAAGTAATATTTGGGGGATCAAGCTTAGGTGTATTTTTAGATTCAGAGTTCAGACATTACTGTAGGTAGAAAAAGAGCGTGATGTAAGTGCAGCTTCCATGAAAAACTATGGTTATGTCATGTATAAAACTGCTTATATGTATCCTGTCTATACACTGGAATAAGAATCTGGTAACATAAACATGCACATATTATTTTAAATTCATGAAAATAAAACCCACAGCTGATTTTTAATAGGACTTTGAGTCCAAAAGTCATAATGGTTAGTGATCCCTTGAGGTCTTTCAGTTTTTCCCTAACATTCAATTAGTGGGTTGAACTGAGCTGCTAATGGACATTATAGCCCTGCGGTATGACTTGCAGTGCTAAAATTAAAAAATAATTATACAGGAATATGTATGTTAGAATAAACTAAATTAGTGATTGTGAATACAATATTCTCAGGCTTGTATAAGATCCAGGGGGACTGCACCAGCCTTACCAGACCAGAAAGAGGCTGGCTAAATGTTTGCTGGCTGATTTATAAGTTATGAAATAGATTTGTGTCAGTCACTGGGGGAGTCACTGTTTTAACATAACATCATTGAACATAACATTAAGCCCTTATGTCCAAATTGCAGTTTGTATTCACATTGCAAATGAGTTTTAAATGACCAAATCATAAAAAAGAAATATAATGTGGACCGATAAAGATACAAACACAGATGTGTTATGTAGATTTTGCAACATTATTCATATCTGTGTGCTAATGATTAGATTAGATTAGATTAGAAAAACTTTATTGTCCCGCCAAGGCAGGAAATTCATCTTTGGTCTCACTTGGACAGACAAACAAGAGGCAGATACTTGCCAGCAAGACTTACATATCACATTACAGATAAAAGTAGAATAAAAATAATAAATAATCAGTGAACAAAACGTAGAACATAAAGCATAAAACATAAAACATCCCCTTTACTGTGTCTTTTTTATTATGTGGGTGGCATTGGGGATAAAGGAGCCCTTGTAGATCTTTTTCTTTGTCAGAGGAACTCTATATCGTTGCCCTGAGGGAATTAATTCAAATTCGCTGTGTAGGGGGTGAGTCTCGCATTATTGCCAGGGCTTTCCTTTGTACTGCGATGTTATAGAGGCAGTCCAGAGATGTTTGTTGACACAACTATCTTCCCAGCCCTGTTGATGATTCTATTGAGTTTGTTTTTGTTTGCTTGGGTCAAATGCCCGTACCAGACGGTGATATTAAAAATGATAATGCTTTCAACCAGGCTGACATACACCCTTTCTAGAATATCCACCCTGACCCCGAACCCCCTCAATTTCCTGATTAAAAACATTCTTTGACTTGCCTTTTTATGGATGGAGTTCGTATTATCAGTGAAACTCAATTTATCATCTAAGAGTGTTCCTAAGTACTTAAAACAGTTAACAATTTCCACAGTCTGGTCACAGAGTATCAGGGGGAGCGAGTCTGCATGATTTAAAATCAGCTCCTTTGTTTTGCCTAAAGTAGCAGTAATTCTGATAAAACTTAGAGACCTGTGCAAAATAGTCTGAGACATGTCATTCTTGTGAAAAAGTCCCACTAAAGTATCATCTGCATTTTAAATAGCCTGTAATTGCTGTTGTAAGTCTTAGTGAGAAGAGTTCAGAGAAGCATGTTATGTATTTTTTTTTCTAAGTCTGTGTTCTTTTCAGGGAAGTCAAGCCATGTCTAATCCAATTTATGTATCCCAGTATCACAACATAATAGATTTACTCTTACAGCATAGACAATTAGGATGACAAAATTATAGACTGTAAACAAAATGAAATTATAATTTGTATGCGGAATAATCTTTGGGGATACTGAGCATATCCTTCAAACAATTGGGGGATGGAAACAGCATCTGGAATGAGCCAGGGTAGAACGAGAGAACTAACAAATAGGACCTCATGGATGTCACTGTACATATTAGATTAAGACTGACCCACTGGTGGGAGAAAGGCAACAAACATGATTCATGAAGTTACTGTATCAAAGAATAAACAGCTAACTGAGTTCAGGTGTTTAGAGTTGTAATTTTAGATTTAAGTGAGCAGGAGCCCTGCATCCTGATAGTGAAGTACATGTGATAGCAGTTCAAGGAGCTCAGACAGGTATGAAGGAGCATGCCCACTGAGATTTCACAAGTCGAATCTGACATGGACAGGGAGCTTATGAAGGGAAGATAAAATAAATTGGACATAGAGATTTTCTTGTAACAACATTTTGAATGATTCATTTGAAGACTTTTAGTGGCAGCACAAAGGGAACTGATATAAAAACCTTAATATAAGGCGCAGTTAGATGGAAGCTTTTGAAAAAAGTGTATCAGTCATGTAATTTGTGTTTGGCAACCGTTCATGTGTCAGTGAGCCAATCTTACCTGGGGTTTTATTGTGGTTGACATTTAGCTGCAGATGTTTGTTACCCTCCAGATTCAATTTGGGGGCATTGGTGGTGTCGATGAGGATTTAGGAAAAACTGGAGAGAGGAGCAGGAAGAAGGGGTCATGATGTAGGATGCCTTATCATTTAATAATATTTAAATCTTTACTGCATTTTGCTTTTCCCTCGAGTAAAGCTACATAGGGAGCTGAAGCTTGAAAAAGGAAACACAAGGATGAGGGAAAGGGGAATGGCAGGGAACATGTAATTGCATGTAATAGCGCTGATAAGAGTGACAAGAGGATGAGGATGGTAATTGAGAAGGAGTAATGGATGAGGGGTAAAAGCGAGAGGGGAGGAAAGGGAAGGAAATGAGGAGAGAAATAACACGACCACCTGTGTCTGTAGCTTAAATTTTACTGCTTGTCTTCCTGTTGCGAAAAAAGTGGGGGTGGAAGAAGCGAGTAGCTCGAGGTGAAAGCGAGGGACCCTTCAGCTTAGCATTTGATAGCATGTTGTAATGTATTGTAATATATTAGATGAATAACAAGATGATGAAGAGAGATCAAAGAGGAAGGGGACAGAGGAGCATAAGGAGCAGTGAGAGTGCTTTTTTGTCCTTTTTAAAAAATATCTTTCATGTTTTCTTCAGTTTTTACTTAAAGCTGTTTTTCTTTTTTCTTTTTGTTTATCATTAAATGGATTTAAATACAGAGAGGAAAGGGGGATACAGACAGCAGAAAGAGGTGAAAGGGACGAAAGCACATGGGGGGAACGGGAGCAACTGTGAATGTGTGATCTTCACGCTGGAGCGCCCAGATGGTTTTTACAGTGGGAGGTGACGAAGCAAAGGACGGCTAAGAGAGTTTTAGGTAGATGTTTAGCAGCTTTGGTCCAAACTGTGATGTCACCATGGAGCTAATGGCTACTTGTTGCGTCTAAGTGTGTCTGGGCCTGTGTTTGTACACGGGAGAAAGCAAGCCAAAATAAAAGCATAGATCCGTAACACCAAGCAACAACAGAGAGCGGGTAAAGTGAGCGGATGAAAGGCGTGATTGAGGCAGTAGAAAGTAGGTGGGTGAGGTAGACTGATGCAAGCAGGGGGGGAGAACTATCAAGTGGAGAATGCACTTTGAACAGAACTGAGGTTTTTAAGTTTTGAGCCTTTAAATGTTGCTTATTAATCCTGAGTCCAAGAAATTTCAGTCCCTCTTTCGAGTGCTCGTCTTCTCAACATGCTGCACTTGATCACAGTCCATGTCAAAGCTTGATGGGGCCGGGTGCTCGGTGGTCGAGCGGTTAAGAGCACGTCCCATGTTGGCAATGCCCAGTGCAGTGATTGCTGCATTGATTTCCGACTGTGCCGATCTGTGCTGCGTGTCGTTCCCTCAGTCTCTCTTTCCTGTCTCTCTCCACTATCCTGTCAATTAAAGGCAAAAATGCCCACAAGAAAAAAACAAAAAGTTGATGGGGCCATTCACTGATTTTATTTTTTCATGAAAACAGCATTATGTTTCCAAATATTCCCCAAATTTGCCTAGGATGTCAGTTTTGCTTACAACTTGTAAAATCAAGCCAATCTGACGTGTAGTTGAAAAGGAGAGAAAAACAGACTGGATCCTACTGTTTTATTCTCTTTGTAGCCTCTCCATCTGAAACCAATGAATGTGTCTGAGCCTGGGTTTTAACTTGGGAGGGATGGGAGAATAAGTGTATATGTGTGAAAATGTGCCGGTAATTTTAAGTAGCATGGAGAGACTGAAAAGGAGTGATAAAGAGACGCATGACAAGCTTACTGAGTGAGTGAGGGAGGTAGGGAGGGAGGGAGGGAGGGAGGGAGGGAGGGAGGGAGGAAGACGTCTCACACATAAATCCCTGTTGAGACCAGAGTGAAGTAGGTTACAAGCTTTATCGATTTTGATGATGGTAACAGTATGAATGTGTGTGTGTGTGTATGTGTGTGTCTTTGAGTATGCGCAAATGTGTGTGTGTGTGTGTGCGTGTGCGTGCATGTGCGCATGGGAAGGACGGTCTGTACCATCTGTCTCCCACTCCTCTCACTGAGACACTAATTACAGGACTTTACACTTCGCTCCACCACACTCATCATTGGCCTGATGCAACTTGTGTGTATGCACGCGCACACACACGCACACACGCACACACGCACACACCCTTAGATTCACCAGTGGTCAGGGATTGTGGGACCTCTTCTTCTTTCTACACACTGTACATTCCTCATACTCTACTTCCCCATCTCTCCTCCTAGACTCTCCTTTCCCTTCTTCATTTTCCATCTCTTCAACTCTGTCTCTCCCTCACCCATTTTTTTTTGCCACTTGACCTCTTTTTCTTTCTCTTTATCAACTTAAGTAGAAAACAGATCACTGATGTCTAATTAGGCTCCATTTTGTTATTGAAAACACGCCCAACAAAAAGGAGGAAACATAGATAACAATCTCAATGAATGAAGAAAGAGACAAATCGTGAAAAAAGGTGTGAGAAAGTGATGTTTTTTTAAAAAATTGTTTCTCCAATTAACACAGAAGAGAAACATATAAAAGGGAGAGGAAGAGAAATTAAAGGGGGAATCCTATCATATTCTTTGCCAGTGTGTACAACCCTTCATTAGCATAAATTCCAGGTCACCCACTTTCTCTGGCAAAGAAATGGGTGCCACAGTGGGGAGACGCTTTCTCTGACATAAATGTGTGCTTTTATGATTAGTGCAGTAGGAGGCGGGTTACTGTAGTGGGCATGGTTTTGATAACTAGATCTATCTGTCTGTCTTTCTCTATCACAAAATCAAAATTGAACTGATTTAAAAACCCTCACATCTTTTACCCTTTCTTTGGATTTTCAGGCAACTATGGTGAAAGTGGGATGGAAGCTTTCAAGGACATGGCAGGCAAGGAGGGCATCTGCATTGCACACTCTGGTAAGAGAGTTGAGCACTGTTTAGGTTAACCCAGTCGAACATTTCTCATTGTGATGTGAAACACAAACACGTTGAATACACGTTGACACCTCAACAGATGAAGAAATAGAGATCCAAACATATCAGATAGTCACAGACCTGTTTGCATTCAACTTCAAGGCAAAATCTGGAGCAATGCTGGAGAGCAGAGTTTCGACCGGCTGCTGGAGAGACTGAGGGCCCACCTGCCCAAAGCCAGAGTGGTGGCGTGTTTCTGTGAAGGCATGACTGTCCGTAACATCCTCATGGCCATGAGACGCCAGGGACTGGTCGGGGAGTTCCTCCTCATCGGCAGGTCAGTGGAGCTACACGGTTAATTTCTTTTGTTTTGTGGAGGTGGCACTGCAGGGTTTCTCCAAGGAACTGATCTCTGCCCGTGTGTCCTGTAAATTACACTGTGGTTATTACATGTAGATAGTAATTACATATGTTTTCAAAGGGGTTTTCAAATGATAAGGATCATCATTTTGAGAAGGTGAGGGAAGACCTGTTTACCCCTGTAAACTCTGGGGTCAATCATTTACCTCTCATATTGAGATTGAACATGGCCTGTTACTTGACACGTGAACTTCTAAGGAGCTAAACTTGTTCAATGTGAGACAGACTAGATGAACGTGCAGTTAAAGTCTTAACCAAGTGTTTGTATGGACTGTGGGGAAACTAAATGACCTCATTTGCTGTAAGTTTGTTCATTTTTGCCCAGTGTGCGTTTCTCTTTATATAGTGCTGGCATGGCAAGTTCATAAATTTGTTTGATGGTTTGAAAAACCTCAACAATATGTGCAGTCTCTTTGCTGATTGTTCCTGAACATTCAGAGTGATTACTTCTCTTCGTGGTGTTTACAAGGAGGTGGCATCCTATTGGCTCGTTATCACTTTCTTTCTGATGCAACACAGTGTTAATAGTGTTACTTGTAACATTGTTTCTCCATTAGTTATCCAGGAAACTCTTTGGCTGGGGAATGCACAGCATCATTGTCATTGTAGTTATGTTAAGTGTTCCCTGATATCTAGTCAAGCAGCAATATTCAACCTTGGTGATCCATGGGGATTTCACTGGATGTTTTAAAGGGAAGATGGAGCATTTTGTGCTGTGGCTCCGTGCTCTTCTCCAAAATAATCCAGAGATTATTATAAACAGACGGCTATGAATAATAAAAATAAGAGCCTATACTGTAGCTGGTAAATATCTACTTCAAACTAATTTCAATCCTTGTACTTGCATAAAATGTGTATCCAGCTGGTGATTATCTTACTTCAACCTGGTGTTTGACTAACTATATGCTGCTCGGGTTCACCATTGTTATTATCTGAGATAATTGTTACTGGTTAAACTGAAAAAACAAACAAACTTGAAATTAATTATTTGTTCATTCATGAGATTATGACAATTTCACATTTTGCTGAATCACAATCAAGGAAAATAATGATACTACAGTAACGGGCTAGTTTTGTTTGATCTTTTTTCATGTGAGGGTCTAAGGGCAGAGGATGTTGTTATGATGCCATGTAGAAATAAAATTGCCTTGTCTTGCCATTGATTATCTTGAAATGAGCATTTTTTTTCTATTGGTGCTAGTTGGAAAATGAATTCACCAATTAATTCTGTTCCTGCTATAAGAACTACAGAAAACCTTTGTGTGTGTGTGTGCGTGTGCGTGTGCGTGTGCGTGCGTGTGCGTGCTACACACTACAGAAGAAGTCAAAACTTCACATTACCACTGAGCTATCAGAAAATGTCATTCTGTGCTAAGCCTGTAGATCTGAACTGATAAAAACTCCAGCATCAACTTCATAAATGAATTCTGAACCTTGAAGTCTTGGTCTGTGTATTGTCAGTGGAAAAGTTGCAAATTTTTATCAAGCTTGATTTTAAATGGTTGAGCAGCAACCCTGGGATCACGACCATCGAGAGGCATACTGAATGGTATTAAACATTTTCAAAACTAAATATATATCTATTTTCCAGGCAGCAGGAGACTGTCTACACATTTGAATTTTGGAAGTGGTTTTCACATTAAGCTCTTTTCTCACTTGAGAATGTGAATTCCTCCTACAATTCACTTGCAAAAATAACCAACCAAATGGATTTTTATTTACGTACTGTATCTGTTTGTGTGTATGTGCATGTGTGTATATGAAAGTTGCTTCTTGGTCCCTTGAGTTTGGTTGCCAGGCCAACTGAGTAATTAACATAAGATGAATAATGATTTTAGCACCTATGCCAGCCAATATGCAGAGAACAAAATAGACTGGAAGCATTATCATGTGATTACCATTAAAATGCCACAAATTATAATTCTATTCAATTCTGTTCTGCTCTATCCCCAGTGATCTGCGCTGTGCAACCAAATCATTGCCAGCATCATTTTTGTTGTCATCACCACCATGATGCTCATTGTCATCATGCTCATCTTAATTCATCATCAGCATCATCCTCATCATCATCGTCGTCTCCATCATCATCATTGTCGTCGTCCTGCAGAGACTGAGGTAACATTTACAACCATAGTAGAATTAAATATGCTACAGTATGTGTCCCACCAACCCGACATTAGAGATAAAAGTAGAATTGAAAGAGAAAGATAAAGAGTCAAAGGGATGGACCAGGTACATTCGTAACTTTGATATCCTGTCAGTAATTCAAACTGCTAATTGTAAGTTTTACTATAGTGTCACTACAAATAACTCTACATGGCGACACATCTGTTTTGAGCGCTGACCTAAAGCTGCAGAACCGATGAAAAGCTCTCAACAGCGCTCTGCCCTCTTCTAACAACTCCTGCTTCTAAGGACCTTTGAGCAATGCACTCAACCTCCAACTGGTCCATTGGAGCTGCTCAGTGGTGAGTGGTGGTGAGCAGTAAGAGACCAGGGAAGCCTCCAAATTTGAGTGTGTTGAAGTGAATGAAAGTCGGGCAAGAAATAAAATTCTCAATTCAGAAGAGTTATAAGAGCGCAAAAATCTTTTTCACTGCTTCAGAAACCTGTTGTTTGTTTCCTAGCACGGGTAACTCTGAAAGATACTCCTTGCATTGTTTCCAGTAAACCCAGCGTGTGGTTTTGGTTGAAATCAGTGTGGGTTCTCCTCGCGCACCACTGGTTTGTCATGGTTTCTCTTAGTGGGTATACCGAGTGCTTGCATTTTACTGTAAGTGAGTGGGATCGGGAGGATGATGGGAACCTCTCTCACAGTACACTCTTGTGGTGGAGCTCATTTCTGCCTGTGTAACAGGTTGTGTGCATTGTGTTTTGATGAAGAGGCCTAGTCAAACATGTCTTTGGAGTTCATCTCCCTTTATTCCGACAAAAGAGGTGAATACAAAATCCTTAGGCCAGTTGTGATTATGTAACATGAGCTCCTACACAGATTAAGTGACACAGGAATATGTTGACATACTACACGATAAATATAAGATAGTAAAGAAATATTATGAACATAATTTAACAGAAAGGCTAAAGCATGCAAATCTATTTGATTGCAATGTTGTGTAGTACCTCTCCAGTGCAGTCAAATATTAAGTGAATGAACAGTTCAGTGGAGGAGACACTCCTTTCAGATGGCATCCCACAGCGGATATACTGTAGATACTGTACTGTGTCTCCAATTTTCCACATATCGACTCTCTTTTCCACATATTAATTTTGTGCATATTCCATGTAATTCTCATAACATACTGTATGACAGTATATTTGACAGCTGATGAATAATTAGTTTGTCTATCTTTTCCCAAGGAAAGTTAAATTCAATCAATAAAAAAAATCAATAAAAAAGATGACGAAAAGACAAGTTATGGGACACATGCATCGTTTTAGCATGTACAGTAGCAACACCCAGTTTGTTCCGCTTCTTACAGTTGAAAGTATTTTCATTTTAACAACTTCAACAAACTAAAATGTTACATGGTGTTAAATCTGTGAATGTTAGCTGATGCATCTGCCAAATCAAATGAACCTGTTCCAACTGTTTCTGAAATGATCTCACCATCAGCCTCTGCATGATCACTTGTTATAATTTCTCTTACATTATAATTTCTCTTACAGGGTGAAACGCCATTTCAATCAACCAAAGCTTTCACACCATTTATATTTCCATTACTTTCAGAGAAAACTGTTTTCTAAGGCTGAATCTAGAACTTAATAGCTTGTTAAAAGGTGTTTTTGCTGCACATCCCGTAGTCCTCCAGTCTCTGGCCAGTCCGTTTCGATTAGGTTTGGTTAATTGAATATCAACCCTCGTGAGTGTCGGTATCATACAGTAAATGGACTGTAGTTTTAAATTGGAGATGGTCACGGGTGGGTGCCCTGCTCACTGGTGGTCTGTGAAAGAAACTTGTTATCAGTCCAATTGGGCCTCCAATCGTTTAACACCAGGTTAATTACATTACCACAAGAGCTCACAAATGATGATGAAGCACATTATTCAGTTACCTGGGGCAGATAACCATGGTCTTTGATAGATTTCAGATGGGCACATTTACTCTCTCTTGCCTGGAAGTTTCTAGCTTCTTTGAGTTGGTCAAACCTCCTTCTGCTATAAGTCTGAACTGGTGCTCTCTGATATGCCTTTACTGTACCTCCCCGCCCCTAATAAACACACTGCTGTACAGTGGGTAGACATCATGTAGACCTGCACTGTTAACTGTTATGTGCTTATGACGTAAAGAGTGAAGCAATATTCAAATTCTAATGAACTGATTGATTTATCAACTTTTAATCCGTAGATGTATTTTTCTAAGATATACAATTGATGCATATTGTCCCATGGTTGATAAGGCCGATAATAACATTCACATAGTAGTCCGTCAACATTAACGTAATGCATAAACCCAATATTAAGTAGTGAAGGCTTTAGTGGAGACTATTTTAAAACTATTTTTAAAAAGCCGCAGCAGTCACTTAGCTTCAGTGCTTTTCTGGTTTTAGATTTTTTATGGTGTTCTTCTAGAAATAATCCTAAAAACCCACATTAGTTCCTCAGGCGAACTACCCCATCACAAGAAAACTATGTCACGCGCACACACACACACACACACACACACACACACACACACACACACACACACACACACACACACACACACACACACACACACACACACACACACACACACACACACTGGATTTGGAGCCTGAATGTATCGATTGCTTCTGTTCTATAATTCCTCATGGTGCCAGCAGGCTACAGACCCATTAATGAATAGATGGGCCGAGATAAATATCTATAGCCTCGTGGGACACACAAACACTCCCTCCCAGCACTTACACACACACAAACGCACTGACTCTCATGTCATTAGTTTTTCTCTTAATCTTCCTCATTTGTCTCTCCGTAAGCGAAACATCTCCTTACTCAGATCCAAACGAGACCGCGTTGAGGCACGTACAGTATAAATATGTTTCAATCACCATGATGTAAAATGTTACATTACCGTCTCCCATAAGAAGCCATACATAAGAACTCCTGTTAGTCGTCTGAAAAAGCCTCACAAATCCTAACTCTTCTAAATGAATGACTCCAGATTGTGTATTTGTGTTTATACACTGTACATAACAAATCTTCAGTCTAATTTGCATAGATGTGTTTCTGTATAAGTTGGATAGCTAGAATGAAATACACATACACACATGCTCACAAAATACAGAGATGCACTGTACCTCCGAGGAATAAATTTTCGCCCAGACCATGCAGAGCCGCCAGTGATAATAGCCATGACTTATCATCAGGTTGACTTCATGGAAACAGCATCACTGTATTTTATGGTCAGTCATTACAGCTTGAGATATTTTACCCTCTCAACCACTCTACCTGTTACTGCACATTTGCTCCATTAGTGCTATTTATAAATGGCCACGTTTTGTCATTCTTAGCTGTTTCACAACAGATTATAGAAAACACTCTCAGTACCTTAAATATCCAGTATCTCTGTGAAATTAGTTAGAAAACAAAACCAGCTAAACTATTGGCTATAAATTACAAATACAAAATCTGTAACTAGATAAAAGTGGCGATGTTGCATTGCCATGGCAGCCAATAACCAAGGTTGAATTGTCTGTGGGAGCTTTTATAGGAAGTAGATTTTTTTTGTTTTTTTGTCTGCGTTGTCAGTATACTGTTGAATGAATTGAAAGAGAACAGTTTGAATCAAAAGTCAAAAAGCAGCCTCTCTCTGGAGATCATCCCGCACAAGTCTGCACCCCTTCTTCCTGCTGTTGCCATGGAAATATCCCCTACCATATTTGGATGACTCCAGCATAGCAGCTGGGGTGATATGTGGCGCATGCGCACGTGTGCATGCGTGGGTGCTTCTATATATGAGCGTGTGACTATCAGTGAATAAAACTGCATGTCAGGTTTTTCTGTAGCTAAACGGTTCCATTGAGAGTTCCATTAACTACATTCTTCACTGTTAGAAGAAAGGCGTATTGTTAACGCTAATGGCCATTTCAGTGAAATTTAATATGAGAACCTGTAAATATCTGTGCTGCTTTTGTTTGACCCCAATGTCCTTTCATCTCTTGTAACTCCCCTTCCCTATCACTCTGTTCCTTCACCCTCTTTCCCTCTTTCACTAGTGACCAAATCTCAGTGTCTCTCACTCACTCTGAATCCAGCTGCTTGCTTCCTGTCAGAGTGTAAGAGTGTGATGCATGAGAACAGAGACCCTGAACTGATCGTTTAACAGAGGTCAAACCCCTGCAGTGTCCCACTTTACACCACAGCTGTCTCTTAAGACTCCACTTCCTTGTGGTTTTACATCGAGACAAATTTGAAAGAGAGAGATTAAATGCTGTTGTCATGCTAAAATGTCTGAGTGGCCCAAGATATCTCAGATCAGCCCGTCTTTAAATTGATTTTAGTGGATTGTACACCTGCAGTGAGTGAGAGGAGATAAAAGACTTGGGGGCAGAAAAGGGAAATTGTGCGAAGAGAAGGAGTAATGCAGAAAATAAGGGAGAAGATGAGTGAATAGAGGAGAGATTAGAGGCAGAGAAGACACGTTTAGTGTAAATGTGTGTGTGGCATTCATATACCATAGTAACAAAATATTTCCTATCAGATATGAAAAGCAAATAGCTCGCAGTTGGAGCATAATTTTCTCATGACTGCTTTGTGATGTATCTGCACTTGCAAAAACACAGTTATACAGACACACACAGTGTGCTGAGACTAGTCTGTTCCAGTCATCGTGTGGATATGGAGCAGTTTGTTATTATCATGTTAATTTACTCTTCGATTAAGAGCTGTTTCGTGTCATTTAATTGTTGAAATGATGGAAATTAATTTGTCTCTTTCTTTTCATAGCTTTGTAATAAAAAGCTGCTGGTAATTAAGCACAGAACTATGTAATGACTGATGGATTGCAAACGAGTGGGAGAAATTTGTTTTTCATTTGTATTAGTACACGTTTGTAAGCACGGCGCACATATATGCATGCACCCACATATTGCACATTCCTGGCACTGTTGCTAAAATATGAGTTAACAGTGGAAATGTGTTCAACCCAGGTTTAAAATGTATTGTCCAAATATCTTTCACTTGGCCCTCTCTGTCCTGCTGTTCCATTTCTGTTCGATAGGAAAACCCACATAAAGAGTCTTAGTTGCTGCTAGAACAGCTTGACTTTTTATTGGTCACCTGTGAAAGAGTTGCTTTCGTGTTTTTTCCTACATATCACACTAATGCACTAGCATCACAGTCATCAACTGTCTGATCCTGTTTACTGATGTCTGTCCCATAGATCTTAATGCAGGTGCCACTTCAGTTACTCTTCCTACTGAAATGCCAGCCAGCACTCTTTGTGACTGAAGCTCCTGCCATTCATGCCCCAACAATGAACCATCTTCCAAAGTCACTCAGATCTTTTCCTCTTGTTTCGAATCCAAGACAGCCGATCAAAAGCCTGCTGAACTGAAACTACCCAATATCAAAGAATTCTTTGTTCAGGTTTTTCCACTATCTTTCTGTCTCTCTGTCTTGGCCTCTCTCTTTCTTTTGCCCTGTATCCCTCTTTTTTGGTCATGTAACTCCTTTGTGCCTCTACTTTTTCATTGTTTTCTTTCTGACTTCTGTGAACATCTGCTCATGGATGTTTTGTTTTGAAGAGTTCATTAGAAAGACATCATATACAGTACGTACGGATCGTCTAAGTACAATGGGTACAGTCCGGAAAGTATTCAGACCCCCATCAATCTTTCACCATCTGTTATTTTTCAGCTTTATATTAATATCCAAAAGATTCATTTTTTCCCTCATCAATATACACTCACCACCCATAATGACAAAAACCCAGAATTTTAGAAATGTTTGCAAATATCACCTGAACATAAGTATTCAGACCCTTTGCTGCATGTGACACTCCTGTACAGTAGGTCAGATGCTGTCAATTTATTTTATTCATCTTTGAGATGGTTCTACACCTTCATTTGAGTCCAGCTGTTGAATTGAATAGAGATCAAAAACTGCAATGAACACAGAGAGAGTTTGGATCCTCAATAAAAAACCCTCAGCTTCACTGACTGCTATAATGGATAAGATAAGTTTATCAAAGGATTTTTGAACTCAGAGGATGACATGCATTGTGTCTGAAAGTACAGCATCAGAACATTTCATTCTAAAGTTGGTTTATGTTGTGTTGTGTGGTATACAGTATCAGGGATTAAAACAATAACATGAGCACCTGTTGTGATACACAGCACTTTCCAGTCTCATAAGTAGTTCTGACGAAGAGCGGCTGTCGCTCGAAACGTTACACTTGTCCTGTGATTAAATAGACTGCATTTTGGAGCCCTGTGGTGTGCGAGCTGTTTCACTTTCGTCTTGATTTCAGTCTCATAAGTAGCCTATGTAAAAACGATTTTCTGATTTCTAAAGTTAAATGGTGTAAGATGTTACTCTCAAGTTGAATTTTAGCTCTGAATTGTTTTGTTTTGTTTTGTTTTTTTAAGTATATTTTTTTTTGGCTTTTTTGCCTTTATTAGATAGCACATAGTGAGACAGACAGGAAAGGGGGAGGCAGAGAGAGGGGGAATGACATGCAGGAAAGGTCTGCCCGACGCAGAATTCGAACCGGGGACGCCTGCGTTGAGGACTGTAGCCTCTACATGGAGCGCCTGCTTTAACCACTGCACCACGCACCACCCCTTGAATTGTTTTAATGAGATCTTGAAATAGGAGTGTATCATCCAAACGATGAGGTAAATTTAAAGCTGCGTTGACCTTGTACCAATAGTACGGTACAGTACATGGCATAGTGGGAGTGGGTTATTTATAGCAACAGAATTACTTCACTAACACTGGGATACAGAGGGCAAAATGACAAATGATGGACCACTGTACCCTCATATTTTCATCTGCTTATTTGTTTTGGAGCTGTATTTGAAACAGATATTCATTAAGCAGGAGCTTTTTGGGCAACAGCTGGGTCAGTCCTCTGAATATTTGTCTGAGTGATCTAATCGCACCATTGGACCAGATGTTAAGGTTACATCATTGATAGCTGGCCAAGAATTTGAGTTTCCGGTTGTGTGATGCTCTTTCAAAGTGATTTGGTGCTCGCAGATTTTATTTATTTATTTAAAGCAGATATCAGCGGAATGTTTTTGTTAATATAAGTCCCTAATAGTCCTATTTTCCGTCAGCAATCACTTACATGGAGTGTTTCAGCCGTAACACGAGTCTCTCCGTCACTCTGCTCTGCTGTAACCCGAGGAGAAAATTTTCCTTGTGGGATACAAGCGTTATCCAATGAGGAGAGAGAACGGCATGAAGGGCTGTGTGTGCAGCCAAGGGGTGCGTGTGAATGTGGTCACATAGCACGAGGACCAATAGATGCCTGACGAGGGCGGGGGCTGCTAACTCATGGTGCGTTCAAGGAAACTCGTAACTTGTGTTTTTCCTTCCTGTGAAGTCATACCAGTTTGATCTGGTACGAGTTCACGGGTCGGAAGTTACGAGTGGCCGTTATAGTGCACTTTCACAGGCAACAGGACGGTAAAAACACGAGCTAAGGGTTGCCTGGAACGCTACAAAGTCGTAGTTGTGACTTGAAGCTGTAACTTACGGTTTCAAAAGCCTGCCTTGAACGCAGCATTAGCCGAAACGGCCGTGCCGCTGATATCTGCTTTAAATAAAGGACTGTGCACATATCACAAATCACTTGAGAGCACAAGTGGTTGAGAAGGTGGTCGAGAAGGTTTGGTGCAGCCATGGCTTTAACTGTTTGAAGTCTCAAGAAGGTGACATTTCTGTGGTGTTGCTTACACACTTAAGTTATACAGTAGCCTATTTCTGGTTTAAATTCAATATTTATAAAATGAGATAGTTTGAAATTGTTTTAATCATATGACTTACAAGCCTAGTGAGAGCAATTCCTACTGGTCCCATAGTAGCCATCCTTTTTATTACATCAGCATGAGTGGCTGCTTGAAAAAATAACGTACAAAAATCAAATCATTAGGCAGTTCTGCTGCGGCATATCCCCTTCATCTTTCTTGTCTTTGTTCCCACTGAGAGAGGCTGATTAATGACTAGTAGTGATCGCTGTGCAGTAAGAGGGGAGGAACACATAGAGATTCAAGAACAAAAGAAGAGCACATAGGAATTTTTAATGGTTTTCCAACTCTCAGAGTCTCTTGACAGGGAATTAAGAAGTTTTCCATATGTAGGGCGGACCTCTGGGCAAGTGCATACACACACACGCATGCACACACACAGTAGTAAATGTAAACATATATACCTGTATTCAGTTCATCTGATTGCTGACCAACATGTGCAACATAAAAATACATGTGTATGCATATATACACATAGACTTGCACATTCATCCTCTTATTGCTCTCCCAGGGAATGACCTTATCCTCTTACAGCACTCCAATGGGAAAAGTGCTAGGAATTAGAGAGGGTAGGAGGTGGAGACAGACAGACAAACAAGCAGAGGAAGACACAGACGGACACCAACAGTAGGAAACGGAGGAAGAAAGACAGTTGTCCAACTACACTGTGTGTTGGTCCTTCTGTGCTGTTGCACGTGCGTTTATGGATCTATGAGTTGGAACAACAAACTCTGTTGTTTATGCGGTTAGTCTGCTGTGAGCTCCCAGTTCGGCATTTTGCTGCTCATTTTCTGAGATTTACGCGGAGGGATTAAACCGACTGTTACGTCAGCCCAGGGGCTCAGCATGCTGAAATACATACTCTCGCGCACACACACCGAAGCACAAAAAGAAATAAAATAGTAATCCACACAGGATCCACAAAGAGTTTCCCCTTTGTTTTTCTGTTTCATTGTCAAGATATGCTAATGAACATTCATTTAACTTTTCTGACTCTGGTCTCAAAGTCCCATAGGACACATACAATACTCTTTATCCCTTCTGACTGCATTTCTACACTTAACTTTCTGTACCTCTCTGCTTTATTTCCACAACTGTAGAAGCTTCTTTCTTTCTCCAAGTGAAACACTTGTATTTCATCCATCACACATTTGAAAGGGTATCTGTAAAGAATTGCCCTGCTGTCTCCCGAAGTGCCCGGACAGGAAATGAATTGGCCCTTAATTTAGCTCAGACTCTGAGCCAGGCAAAGGTAATTAAGAGAAATATGAAGTGTGATACCTCTGAGAAATAGCAGACCTCTAGTGAACAAAAGAGAGGAGCAAGTGAAGCTATGTAGTGTTTTGTCAGATACAATATTTTTAAATTGTTTTTCTGCTCTTGTGTGAACAGCACAGAAAAATGGGAGCAGTTCAAGAAACAGGATTACATGACACAAGCTGAGAGACACAATGTGACTAATCCTCAGTATTTCAATAACTGTTCTCCTTTGTCACATTTCTCAGTTTTTAGGAACTCAGCTCTTTCCGACATGTTAAATAAAACAGATGCTTGCATTGATATATCACCACAGGCAATTTGTTCATTTGCCTAATGTGTTACAGTAATAGGTAACAGCAAAAAAATGGGCCATCAAATAAAGTGAAATATTAACTGAAATGGGTTACCTTGGCTGAATAATAATAAAATAAGTCTTTCATCATCTGTTGGCCTTTTGGGTCATATCATTTTCTTTTTAAGGAACAACATTACAACATTACATTACCATGTAATTATCTCATTATCTTTTCCGTAGTCTGCCAGTGTAGAGTGGCTTATATGTGTCTCAAATTTCCCTCTTATTTCTTTTTGCTCATCTGTAAATCAGAGGTTCATTTCAGCTGATTAAAATCTTTTAGAGAAAGTTGTTGGACGCTGATGGATGAGCTGTAGGAGACTGTATCTGACATCGGATTGGTAGTTAGATTTTTCTCTCATCACTGCATGATGTTAAATTAAGGTCTACTTTGCTGTTTCTTTGCGACTCTGGTGTCTGCTGGGAGGCTGTTAACGGAGGAGACTGGACGCTGTTTTGCTAAATGATATGCCACTTTTACATTGTATTCCACTGAGCCACAGATTTTCCTTTTAGTGGTCACCTGTCATTTGTAACCAGACTCCTTTAGTGCCTACGTAAAGATTTGTATGTAGAATTTCACAAGCACTCAGGGAAATCTACCTGCTGTGAGATTACATAATTGGCTTCAATATGTAATTATTTGTGCTACAAGCAAGCTTTTGTTCATCAGGTTCAACCTCTACCCAAGCAATAACAAAATTACGTTGCAGCAAAGTGTTTAAACTATGTTTGGGGTCATTTCAAACTGATCACAAAGATACTAAAGTTACAGCTGCAGGGAAACAGCAGTATCAGTTCTCAATTCTATGCAAGTTACTAAATCTACACACACACACACACACACACAAATTCGTCACCCATTTGTCTCTGTCTCCCTCGTTTTTCGTTTTTCTTCCGGTGAGCTCTGTGAGACGGGTGTGATGTGTGCCGCATCACAGCCCCCGCACACAGCTTGTTACCATAGCAACACAGGAGACAGAGCGGGAAAATTAGAGAAAGACAGAGTGAGTGAGAGAGAATGTAAGAGAGAGAGAGAGAGAAAGTTTGACGAGGATTGTTCACTTGGGAATTTTATACATGCCTCCATCCCTTTACTATAATGAAGACTGTTTCATTGCACTGAGTAGGCTCATTTTCATAGATTGGAAATTTTGTGATGGAACAGGGAGTGAAGGAGATTATTCCAGGTGGTGCCATTCACTCTGTGCAACCCCCTATCACATACTAGGCAGCATATTTACGTATGCATCTACCCATCACAACCCAAATCGTGCCATGCCACCACAATGTAACTCATGATACTGAACTGTGTGTATTTTGTATGAATTGAGTATGAATGGGCTCTGTAAACTCTGAACATGAATGATCTTCAGATTCCTGACTGCCCCAGATTCAAGTAGCACACAGATGGTGTAAACCTACAGTAGCTACTTCCACAATACAATACTGTCAGGAGAAAGCCATATCAAAAGGTCATCAAAGAGAGAAAATAATAAGGAATACCAAGCTGACAGAAAGGTGTTTAGACCAGAAGTGCTTAAATAAAAGATGGCACCTGAGGGGACTGTTACATTATACTGAAAGTACAAAATCCTGGGCAACACTAGAGATGATAATAAGCTCCTCTTTTAATATGAAAAATATGATGGCATCAAAAATATGTCTTTATCAAAAGCATAACTGACCTACACCCAAAACTGCTGACAAATGAAAAAACGGAAACTGAATATAAGGAGAGAAATCAGCATCAAGCGACTACAATTAGCCCATCAGAGCGTATATAGAGCTCTTACATCTCTGAAAAGAAGAAAACCCAGTGGACTAGATGTCATTAGAACAGAGATGCTAAAACACAGGAGCCCTAGACTGAGAGAAGACGTCCTCCAGCTGTTCAATATGGTCCTCAGAGGCAGCTGCTCTCCTGAGATATGGAATAAAGGGACTAGAGAAAAACCTACAGTGAATGCTTAAATGGATCAGTGTAATAATGAATGGACATAGAACACATTCATTCACCTCAACCCCTTTTATAAAGACATGTTCAGGTTACAGCCAAGACGAACTGGAATCCATTTGTTGCCATTAGAAATGCAAAAGAGTGCCATTAAATTCTTTAGCCACTCACCCTGAATTGATCCTGACTCTTATGGTGCGTAAAACCCACGTAAACTTACAAATGAAGAGCGTCGCTCAAAACCCAGCTCCATCTAGCCTCAGCCATAATGCCCAAATGGACAAGACGCTGGTACATACTGGCAAAATAAAATGTACAATACATTCAACAAATCCGACTTCCCTATCAATTTAAATTAGTTATCACTCTGTGGTGGTTGGTAAAAGTTCCCTCCATTTAATTGCCAATAAATCACCTTTTTCTCATCTGTAGTCTCTCTTTTATTACATGAACTAATTTGGCAGTAAAATAGTCAGGGACAACACTTCAGTATAGGAGACGTTGGTCTAATTGCTAATTCATTAATTTTTTAAACTGTAAAAAAAAGATGAAGCGCCCCATGTGTAGAGGATACGGTCCTTGCTGCAGTCCGCCCCGTTCAAATGTCACATCCAATGTATCGGGAAAAAAATCATTGTTTTTGCAGATGCCGAATATACTCACTTGTGCCTTGTGTAGTGTGAGCAACACGGTGCTGATGACTGAAGTGCATTTAACAGCCGCTGTTTTAAAAAAAGAACAAACAAACAACCAGGTTCTTCTGATTGCTACATATGGAACATTTCAGCATGCACAAAAACCATGAACACAGTTTTGCCGTCGTAGACTTTTGCTACCACAGCAAAAACATGCAGAGAGAACAAAGTAAGCTAACGGCATTAATTGGGATACACAGAGGACATGCAGCATTTTGCTCTCCTGCTCAGAATAAAAAACAGATCAGTGAAATAGACTTCCTATGGTTGGCTGGAAAAATACCAAAATAATATGAGCTAAGCTGTGAGGAGCAGATCAGAGCTCTGTGGTTGGTAATGCAGACAAAACCACAAATATCTGCAGATTACGTCATCCCCCTATCAGTTCAGACAGAAACATCTGTCTAATGATATCCTTCTAAATCCATATTTCTAGTGAGTACACCGCGTACATGGATGCATTTATAGTATCTTCATGAGAATCAACGTTCATCGTTAGAATCGAAACATTTTGATTTAGATTTGATACATAATTCAAGTACTGTGTATGTGTGCATTTTCCATTGGACTTTTTGCTGTTTGATTTATCACTATAGGTACATCTGTACTGTATCCTACCTGCATTTGTTCATATTGTGTCTTTTGCTACAATTACTACTAACAATTTGTGCAAATAAAGCACTTTTTAATTTGAGTTAGGGAAACACGCTGGGAGAATTAAAAGGCGAGAATAACAGGAGAGAACTGGTTGAGATATGTGGCACCAATGAGATGTGGGAGACTCATTAAAGTCCAGAATAACATGCAGTTAATTTACCGTAGATCCGTCTGGTACTCTCTCTCTTTCTCTGATGCGTACACGGACGCACAGACACACACACACACACACACACACACGATTCTGTGGGCGATAAGCTGGATGACTCGTTACTGGGCATTAGTTGCACCTCTCCCTGCTAATCCCTGCTGTCAAACAGACAGGGTGGTTGTGTATGTGTGCGTGCGTGTGTGTGCGTGCGTGTGTGTGTGTGTAGGCCGAACCAGTATAATTATTGCCATCGTGTAAAGCAGGGAATAGCTCCAACTGCTGCTTCTAAGCCACTGGCCCATCATTAGGTTACACAATATCGTCCATTAATGGCTGTGTGTGTGTTTGCATGTGTGCAGACAAGAGTGGCGAGTTGGATTTAGAGATTATACTGTGTCAAATGCTGCTGGTGTGTGACTTGGTTTAAATTGAACTTAATATTAAAAGCCAGATAGTTTTTCAATTATAGTGTTTTTACCATACAAAAGTAAGACAGTCATTTTTAAAATGAAATATTAGCACAGAATGCACTGTATGTTATTATGTTAACTTTTTTCTGTGTTCTTTAGGTGCCATGTGTAAAATAGTTAAATGCCATGTGTGCATTGGAAGTCCCTGTAATTCTTCTTGAGGAGTATTGCCTTAAAATAGAGACAGAAAATCTTAGCAGCCCTGTTAGCTGTTGAAAGGCTTTGCCAGATATAACACAACTTAATTTCAAACTCACCTTACAGTCTGGTCCCAGACTGGGATGTTGCCTTTGAAAGTCTGTTAAATGACTCGGCAGAGACCTTTGAATGTAAAAACTGAGAAAGTGAGGGAGCACTGAGAGAAAAAAATGAGAGAGAGAAGGAAGGTTGGAAAAGCAAAGGCAGAGAGAGAAAGAGACGGAGGATAAGGGAGGGAGAGACCGAAGGCCACCGTAGTGATGAAGATAAAGCAAAAATAGGAGAGACAAGAGTAATGTTACATTGGTGGTGTATTACCTCAGCAGGTGTCCGTTTATTACAGTGTCCGCTGTGCTGAATATGGGAGATGACACTTTTATGTGTGAAGCAATAAAAAGTGATGAGGCCAGACCAGGAGGAATAGGCAGAATATACAACGTCTGTATCTCTTTCTGCCTGACATTATTCCTCTGCTTCTCCCTCTCTCCGTTCTGTTTCTGTCTGTATTGCTCATCTCCTCAAACGTTATTGCTCTTCTTTCTCGATGCCTCCAAGAACACACCCTTATCCAACCTTAAAGTCTGCTTTTTCAGCCTCTTTCTCCCCTTATTTCATTCATTTCTATCTCTCCCCCAGGGATCACATCTTTGTCACTTTATCTCTCCTTCTCTCTCAGTCCTGCCTTATCTCTGTGGTCTTTGATGTCTTTAACCTCACACTCCTACTCTGTCTCTCTTTGTCTGACGCTTGCACAGTCTTTTCTCAGGGTCTGTGATGAAGGCCACAAGCTGAAACGTGTTGGTCTGACAGTAAAATAGCTATCTGTACTTCAAGTCTTGCTTGAGTTTTTACCTCGACAGTTTCTAAACTTTCCCTGTCCACCTTGCAATACAGGTGTACCCGAATTCCCACTGCTCCACATCCCTGTCTACCTCTGTTATCTATACTGTTGCCACTGAGGTTTTTCCAGTCAGAATCTCACGAGAGTAGAAAGTTTTTAAGATACCACACACCACACTCCAATCTCGAAGCAACAAATGTATATCTGTGTGTCTTCTTTGTGTGTGTTATCACAGCTGAGTGCGTGCAGACAAAGACCCCATTTTAAGCTCTTTGCAGAAATTAATAGAAAGTTGTTGTACCCCCTGCAACACAACCATATAATACTGTGTCAAACAGTGAATGAAAGTGCAAAACAAAATTGAAATACCAATGTATTGCTATTCAGTTTTTTTTTTACTGAAATCCATTCTGTTTCAGGGTCAGAGCAGTGTCAGCAGTGGCATTTTGTCCTTGGGATTTGTGCTCATTCATTTAGAAGTGAGGAGTCAGAAAGAAACGCTATGTGCACAATAACACATGTGAAATGTTTCCACTTATGTCTAAGTAGGTATGGCACAGGGAGTTTGTTTTTTATTTTCTACTGAAGACATGCTAATGAAAAACCTCGGTGCACAATATTGTGATGTGAGGTGTCTTCGGAAGAAAATGGCCATTTATTGGAACATAGTCATTTTCTTTCCATTAGTGAAATCATGGTGTTTATTTCCCCCTCTATCTTTTATGTTTTTCTTGCTCCTTTGTTTTTGTCTAAGCTTTGGCTGATTACTACTTGTGTCTTCTGCCTCCATAAAATCTATTTTTCTTCTCAGATTTCCATAAATTAAAAGTGAATTTGTTCAATGATGAAAACAATTCAAATGAGACATTTTCCAGTGTGTTGGCTACATCTCTGCATTTGATCATATGCATTTGTTGGAGACTTAACTCTAAATGTATAAAACTAGTTACCGAAGTATTCAGTATATCTTAATTTAGTCCTTGGCTGCATTGTCAGGTCTTAGATGTTCTATCTTTAGGGGCTGTTGTGTTTTGGTTGAGTTACTAAAGGACAGCCAGAGACTTCTCCACCCGTCATGTTGCTGCCGCCAGTAGGCATTACTAGAGTGATGGTGGCAGGAACGGTGCCTGGTGTCCGCCAGACACGTTTTGGAGTTCTGCCCACTGGGTTCAACATTTGTCTCATCAGACCAGAGAATCTTTTCCCCTCACGCTCTCAGGGTCCTTTAAATGGCATTTAGCAAACATCGAGCTGGCTGTAATACAGTATGGCTTTCACTCAAAAGAAGCTTCCGTCTCACCTCTACAACATGAAGACCTTGTTGATGAATTGCTATGGATTCTGACCTTTTTTTCCCCTACTGATTCTTCCATCTCGGCAGACAACTTCTGAAACTCACCTGGAGTGTCTGTGAAGTTGTTGGACACCTCCCTGACCCAGGCACTTCTTGCATGGTTAGTCAGATTAGCCAGTCGACCAACTCTAGGAAGAAGTTCCAAATTTCTTACATTTTACAGTTATTTAGGCCACTGTGCTCCTGGGAACATGGTGCTTTAAAAAGTTTTATATTCTTGCCCTGTTCTTGCCCTGGGTAAAAATGACAATTTTATCCACTTGAAATAAAGTGTTCATACTCAGTAAAGAGTTCAAAAAGTGAAGAGGTCTGACTCTCTAGACCAACTATAGTATAGGCCCCTGATGGACTTGACTCAACATTAAAATCTTAAACCACAGCTGTTTCTCCTCTATGTTTTTTCAACAAGTCCACGTGGTGCATATTTTTCTCTGCTATAAAACAATTCTTCTCCATTTCTTTTGACACATTTTCAAGGCGGACATTTTCTTGTTGACAAACTGTGATGAAGTGAGTTTGAACAAGCCCTGAAGGTCAATACGCATAGCTGAAGTTAGCATACTAAAAATGAAACTGTCATATAAAAAAGAAATATTACAGTATTCATTATAACAGATTTGAACCGTCATTTTTCTCCATTAGGCCAAAGCTTTTTGTTCGTTTCGATGGCTTCCTCTGCTTTCTTCTCTGCTCTCTTTCTCACTGTGACCTTCCATGAGCTATGGTTTGCTACAGCGAATCAGTCCTGAATGAACGAGAATGAATAGAATGGGATGTCTAAACATGGCTTTTAGCTATATCTGTATAATAAAAAGAGTAATCTCTTTTCTTCCTATCTCCCCTCTTTCCCTTTTCTTTCCTCTCCTGCCTACTTGTCTCTTTAAAAGTTTTCCTCTTTGCATTGGCAACTTTTTGGTCCGCATCACTCTCTCTCTTGTGCCTTGACAGATTTGTTTCTGCCCCTCCCCCCCCACACACATATCAAATTGGGCATATGTTCTTTGAAGCCCAGGGGAAATCAACAAAGTTGCTAAAATCTGAAACACGCTGTGTATGCCTAAACCAGCCTGAACAGAGTGTGTGTGGCCGAGTGTGACAAAGTGGGGGAATGTATCCATGGGACTTAGCTACAGGCGTTTGAGGTAGAGAGGATATTTTTAAATGAGTGCACTTCTCCTGAACCTCAGTTTAAAAAATGGTTTATGGGGTACGCCGAGTGGTGCAGTAGGTAGAGTAGGTGCCTCATGTGTAGAGGCTACAGTCCTCGCTGCAAGCGGCCCCGGTTTGAATCCCGCATGGGGTGGCTCTTTCCTGCCGCCCCCCTCTCTCTGCCTCCGCATTTCCTGTATCTCTCAAGGCATAAAAAGCCTAAAAATATACTAAACTAAAGAAATATGGTTTATTTCAGAGTTTGAGTTTATGGAAAGTGTTGAAACTTAACTCAATAATAACATTATGTCACTGGATGAAAATGTAATTCTGTTATGTTACGACTATAGTGACCTTGTGGTCAAAATGCTCCATTCCTCATGATTAATGTTTTTGAAGATGAAGTATAAACTGAAACTTTATGCATCCCTTTTTCTCCGTCTTAGATCACTGAATTTAAATGATGTAATTATGGTTCTGTAAAAATAGTGAATAATAACATCGGGAATAAAATGCAAAAAGCAGAGAGAAATAATCAAATGGAGGACAGAAAGGTACTGTAAAAGAAGGAAAGTTGATCTGTTGATCTTAATTAAGAAATAGATAGATGGATGGATGGATGGATGGATGGATGGATGGATGGATGTGGTGAGAAAAGAGAAACAGGAAAAATAGAGAAAGGATAACGAAGTGTGGCATCAATAGATGAGTAAAGGTGAAACTGCTGCCAAGGTAAGCCGCCATGGGTTGTTTTGCTGCGTGTGCGTGTTATCGAATGATGGGCGTGTAATGTGCTCCGATCTCTCACAAAATTACACAGTTGACTACACACATGGCCTTACATCTCTCTCTCTTTATCTCTTGCTTTCTCTTTCTCAACGTCACATACACACACGCACGCACACATACTGTACACTGAGAGTTAGCGCCACAAGGTCTGTCTGAGAGACAGTTCTGACATTTGGCTTAATGAATTTCGCTGTTGTCATGGTGAGCTCTGACCTCTTGTTTGGCTGAGGCTGGTGACAGATGAGGTGTGATGGCTCAAGAGTGGTTGATAGCCTAGTTTCCATTAAAATGACAAGTTTCTCTACATAACTAATATGACTTGTCTAAGCTTTGTCCAGGTGGAATCTGAGCAGTCACAAAAAATACCATTAGCAAGATGTGCATAACAAGAAGTCATATTTCTTATCTTTTGATAGCATCTGACCAGCTAACCCCAATGAAAACCTCTGCACCAAGCTACTGTAGCATGTCCCCTCCCAGTACCTCCATCAAACTCTCACTCCAGAATGACAAACTACCACTGCATCACTGAGATTAGCAGCTGTATCCTGAAAGCAAAAAACTGCAAGAAACATGAATGCCCAACATTGCTGGCACAGAAACACATTGTGTTTTTTTTCAAGCATAAGCAGACAAATCCAGACCAAAGTTCACATGCGTCAGATAATAACATAACATAAAATATGACAGATGTATTGTGTAGGCATAAACTAAGTGATATGTACATAATCAACAGGATTTATTCTATTTTCACAATTATATTTCTCTTGGAGGGGCAGAACAACAAATGTGCTGCCACTTAACAATGTTTTATGCACACCAGTGAATCACTTGCTACCATACTGTATATCAATTTGTGATTTTTCTCTCATAAATCCTAACAATGCTGCGCTTTCCATCCAAAACCATAAGTCTGCCACCACTGTCAAACTTGAATTATAACTATCTGGCAGCCGCCTCACTCACTGTTCTAAAGAAATGTGCACAAAGTGAGACATGGCTGCTGCAGTACTTTGCACTTATCCTATTTGGCTGAGAGAGGCTGCTGCACAGTCCTGACACAAATTGACACTTGTTGCTGTGTTGTGGTGCTCGGGGAGCCCGATAGCTTAACTTTCTTAACAGCTGTGTTTTTAAATTGACAAAACCAAATTCTGTGGGTTTGAACTTTTAAAAGCAATAAAACAAACAGCTTTGGCTGCCAGCGCATTATTAGTTTTTGGGTTTTTTTGTTCAGTTTTCTTTATTTTTCCACTCTGTCAATCTGTAACTGTCTGCGTCTACATGTGCTACGTGTTTACTCTCCATGCTTGTGGTGTCTGTCCAGCTAATTAATGCTGTCAGGTTTGGTTGGTGGACTGCTGCTGTGTGTGTCTATGTATGCGCGCATGTGTGTGTGCCGTATATAGTTGTAAGCAGCAGATGCTCATCGAGAATCTCTGCCAGGTTGCCATGGCAGCTAGGGAGTGGGTGGGTTGGGGTCGGATGGCATGTTATTGTTGAACCCCGACATTAATTACTAAAATGGCCTATTGCCTGTGCGACTTTTGATCAAAATCAAATATTTTTCCAGTACCAAATGTGTGACCTTATTTTCTCTGAGTTAAACCAATCTTTCCACAGTTATCACAGAACAATTTACACCCTCGTGTTGCAGCGCTGACACAGAAATGCCTCCACTCTCTAGCCTCCACTCATCAAACACTGATTAGCATTTGTTTGCCAAAGGATCTACTACTGTATCGTGACCAAACACATCACGACTGAGACCAAAGGGAAACAATAACACAAATGAACATTCACTCTGTGGATCCCCAAAACGCTGTGATTCATTCACTAATCAATATATGACCAGCTCACTGTAATTCAGGTGTAATATTTATCAGGGGTGTCCTTGTTTACCTGTAGTGGTGTACTTACTGACGCAGCTCCAAATCGTGAGCTTAGAATTAGAGGGTTCTATCTCCGTTTTGGGTGGTTCCGAGATATTGAGCATCAAAGTTCCAACTTGGCTTGTGTTATTTTATGAATAACTAATTAAAAAATGTTGAAAATTTAAAAATAACACCACACAGGCATTAACAGACCACTAATGGATGATATTATGCAAAAAAACTCAATTTTGAAAAAAACTCAATTTTGAAAAAAACGGAGATAGAACCTTATAATTCTAAGCTCACGAAATGTAGAATTTAAAATACAGATCTCATGGTTTCATACATTTTATCTCTGGTGGGTTTGGAAATAAGTCTGGACTTCAGTACACCGAGTGGCTGCTTGTCATCACAGCCACAGTCAGTGGAGGGAACTTGTCCATTGACTACTTGTGTGGAAAAGGCAGAAAAAAACCCCACTGACTCACTACGAACTCTGCTTTTTATTTAATCCATCTGTTTTGTCAGAAAGGGATTGAGAAGGAGAGAATCTGGAAATCACACGGTCACAATAATAAAGCAGCCGTGCAATCAGTTGCAGCTGTTCATATCTGACAAAAGGGACAGACTATTGTGCTGTTTCAATCTGTTCAGTGTGTTTAGTATCCCTCTAACCAAGTCTAGCCCTACTGTTGCTGGAATTCAAAGAGTCAAAAACTTATGGCTTGACATGGATTTCATAACCAAGAAAGACAAAGCGAAAATTAATAATAAAATTAAATTCGCAAATGAGTCCCAGTTTCTATTTCTACTCAGAACGAACAGAAGGGAAAGGCAATTGCCCCAGGCCTCAGCGTGTAGAATTGGTTTGTAAAAGTTCTGCTTTAAGGTAAAGCAGTGCCCTACAACACTGGCATACTGTACTATTATGCAAATAGCATTTCTAATATTGGTTTCCAATACAGGCAGTCTAATGTTAATTGAATAGTGAATAGAAAAGTAAGTGTGTGTGTGTGTGTGAGTGAAGGTGTATGTGGGGGTGTCTGTGTGTGCATACACTTAACATCCAGTGTGCTTTAATGAGACACAAAGTACAGACAGCAGGTTGAGCGTGGGCAGGAAACCATGGCAACGGCCTTGGGCTCCTAGACATGTGGAGAGAGACACAGAGAGAGACCAAACCAGGATGTCATTAAGAACAGTTGTTGTAATCGACAAAAGAGTGACTGATTGTAGTGTTTGTGTCGTCATAAGTTTCTTTGATCAAACACCGTATTTATACGACACACAAATAGATTCACACATACACAGACACACACACTTTCCACTCTTATACAGCGCATGTATACATACACCCTGGAGGCTTCCTCTTGTGACAGCATTGCGCCCACACAGTTGCATGTTACTGTGTGTATTTTTACATATGCTTGTACTTTTTTTCAACATCCATTTTGCACACAAGACCCCGCAGGCTGTAGTCCTTTGGATTGTGAGAAAAACGTGTGCAAATATTAAATAACAGGGGTCACCAGTGAATCTTTGCTATGTTTTTTGTTTTGTTTTGTTTCAGTCAGTGCGTTCGTCTGCAGTGCCCTCAAAAATAGGGTGGAACTAGGAATCAATTATCATATTACCAGTGGGTTTGTGAGGGACTAGTGTCAATCATTGCCAATCACATCAGCCCATGCAGTGCCCTCCCCACAACACATTTCCATCACTTAGTAATCAAACAGAATCCAGCATCGTGAAGACAAGCAAAGAGTTTGACATACGCAAATTAATGTATTAGGTACATGGCCAATTTATGATGCAGTTATTTTAAAAACATGCCGTCTTGACACAAGATGAGTCAACAAAACAAAATACATTCAACAGGTGTACAGTAGGTGAGAACAAACTGTATCAGAAAAATAGCGCTGCATACATGAAGACAGCCTTTCAGTGACAAGAATTCAACACAAGCAGACAACAACACATTACATATTGTTGGAATATTTAGTTTTATGATTCATTGTCGAGTTGAGCAAAGGGAACAAAGGAGGCCACAAGACTAATCATTGATTTCCATGTAAACAAACATCAGAAATGTTTCAGTTATAAAATAGATGAGTGGGATTCAAAAGAAAATATGTGGGAGTCACTGTGTTAACTAGGAAATTATTAAAATCACATTCTGTTTGTGCAAGACAGAGAACAGAGTCAATTTAATTTTATGTGATTGTACTGGAGAGCTAGATAAGCATATTACTTCCTGAAGGTGCAATTAGAAATTTGTTGATAAAACACTGCAATTTTTTTAATACCCTGCAGCCATGTGTCTCTATTTACTTTATTTCTGTAATATTTGACCAACCGTTTAATACAATTGGGGTAAAGTCATTTGGCCAGATAGTGAAAGTGGTGAAGGTCACAGACATCCTCAGCAGCAAAACCAGAGCTGCTTATTCCAATAAAGCAGAACTTTTTAGAAATATTTTTGCTTTGAAGTGATTCATGCAAGTGTGTTACTGTGTGTGTGTGTTTCCAGTGCGGTGTGTCATTTTTGCCTCTGAGGAGCTGCAGGTGTGACCTGATGGGAGGCTTGCCAAAGAGGTGGAAAGCCATAAAAAGAAAATCATGAGGGAGAGAGAAAAAGGCGGAAATCGAGCCGTGAAACAAAAAAGTACATCAGAGGCAAAATAAACTGTGCATGTGACAGTCATGCAGATATATAGAGAGATATAATATACAGAAATGCAGCACGTTGTGCATGTGCATGAAAAAGACTGTGAGAAAAACAGAGAAGGACATAATGACAGATGGGAGCAGTGGAATGTGACAGAGTTGCAAGGCTGGGAGGAAGAGGAGGATGGAAAAACAGAGTGAAGGGGGCTCAAGGGGAAAGCTCAAGGTGTAAATGAGAGAGTAAGTGAGACAGATGGAGAGAGAGGGAAAAAAGAAGAAATCTATTGACAGGCTCAGACAATGCTGATTAATGATCAGGGATTGCACCGCTGTTTTCACTGCCTCTGCCTGTCTGTCTCTTAGATACTTTCTCTTTCTTTCGTTGAAATACGTCTGGAGCCACTTTGTTTTTAAGCCACAGTGCATTTGAGGACGAATTCTGAAGTGACATTGTAATTGTTACACACAACTCAATTTACTTCAAATGATGTTCTTCTGTCACTGTCGTGGGCCATTTTGAAAGAAATCGGCAAAAAAAGAATATTTTTCTGTCAAACATTATTTTATCAGCTGAAGCAGCATTTCTTGACTCATCTATGACAACAAGCCAAACAGGCATTGGTCACGGAGCCACTGCCAGCTCTACACACAAACCCCAGCTGAGTTCCCTCATTTAAACATACAACATAGTTATACACATTTAAACATTTACATATCTGTAGGTATGGTCTGTCGTGAAATGGGTAGCTGTGATTTATGACCAGTGCAGAGGGTGACTAGGGGAACAACAGGGAAAAAAAGAGAAGAGGGACAATTAGAGATACACAAATGGTGGCAGAAGGACGAAGTTTATACACGCACACACATAGGCACATGCACACAACACTTTAGCTCTCCAATCAGACTGAGCCTAGAAGGACTGTTGTAGGAGAAAATGAGTTTTGTTCTCTGGAGGCTCTGAGAGAGAGAAAGGAAGAAAGGAAGAAACAAAGGAACAAAGAGAGGGAAGGAAAATTTCCACTGGAAGAACTTTGGATTGTTGTCTTGCTGGAGGCCATGTTGGCAGGAGTTGTGAAAGGAGGAGAGAAGATTTGTCATTCACATCCACTTCTCTCTCTCTTTCCCTTCCTCCCTTTATCTGCACGCACACACACACACACATACACACACACTGTGCCATCTGTGCTTCCTTGAGGAGCAGTAAACCCAAATCTTTCTCCAAAAAAATGCAAACTACAGTGATATGTCTCCACAGTTATATTCGTCCTGCTGGTGTCTGACGGGGCATGGCTGCTGAGCTGCAGCCAAAATACTCCATTTGACCTAAATCATCTCAGCACACGGCCGGTGCATGTGTGTGCGCGTCCGTGCATGGTGTTTATGCCTGTTTGTCAGCAATATGATGAATTTTGGACATTGCACATAATGATGTAAGAGCTCCCTCCGACATGTCCTCTGTCTCTCTGCTTATCATTCTGTTTGTGCCTCCTTTCACTCTGCTTCTCCCTGATTTGCTATTTCTGCTCCTCTGTCTCTCGCTCTCCTTCCTTTTGATTCTCATTCTTCCTGTTTGTCCTTTCCTGCAGAGAAAGTAGAGCAATCTCCGTGTAATTGTCCTCATCAGTGTGTGTGTGTGTGTGTGTGCAGGTGTTTGAATGTCTGTCTGTTTGATACAGGAATGTGTGTGAAATGGGGTTTATTTGTGATGGTGACATTTTAGTGCCCTGGCGCTTCACCTCTCAACCCAAACATTTAATTTCACCCAATAACTACCATGTCAGTGGTTCACTGCACACATGCACACACACATGCACACAAGGCACAGTTGTGTAATTGTAATTCCAGCTCCACGTAGAAAGCGGAGCTCTCTAATGAGCTCTAAAGGCTGACTCTGTCGTGTTTGCATATGCTGCACATTATAATTTGCATGTTCTCCACATGCTCAGCTAATCAACTTGATTATTTCAACTATCAGTATTAAATCCTATAGGGGCTGGCCCCATAAAAAGATCCATGGCCCCAGATGGCTAATTAAACTCTTTCCATAACCAGTCAGCACACCCTTGAGATGCTCCCTTTTTGTGAGATATTACACATTTTCTCACAGAGTCGCCTTAATGGAGACCTGATGAGATAAGACTTGGCTGTAAAATGCCTGCAGTCCACATTCTCTTAGTGTCATTACACAGATAGTACAGGGGAAGTGATTAATTGTTATGTATATGGGAATTTGTCAAACTCCTCACCTGTGGTGTCCTTCACTTGATGTGCCAGTGCCTTGTGTCTCAGTTTGTTGAGATTAATGCAGTAATGTGGACAGAAATTAAAACAAAATACCTCAGTGATGATTGTTATCGTCCATTGTCCATCACAGATCTAACAGAGCAATTACACAACTTTTTTTTACTACCGTCTTTCTCTTTGTGTGGTGTTCTGCAGGACAAACGGGCCACTGTGTGTCCATAACACTCAGTTGTACTGTCCTCATGGAAACAACATCCTATTTGAGTTCCATTTATAATAGTTGGACCAAATATACACTGAACAAAAATATAAATGCCATACTTTTGTTTTTGCTCCCATTTTTCATGAGCTGAACTCAAAGACCTAAAACGTTTCCTATGTACACAGAATAACTCTTTCTCTCAAATATCATTCACATCTGTCTGTTAGTGAGCACTTCTCCTTTGCCGAGATAATCCATCCACCTCACAGGTGTGGCATATCAAGATGCTGATTAGACAGCGCAATTATTGGACAGGTGTGCCTTCGGCTAGCTGGCTCTTTGAGTTCAGCTCATGAAAAATGGGAGCAAAAACGAAAGTGTTGCGTTTATATTTTTGTTCAGTGTACATAGAAAATTGTCCATCATGCAATCTCAGTCTTCCATCTTTGCTATTAAATTATTAAAGTTTGATGAGGAAAAAACCTTGTTATGTTTTCTGAACAGCATTTGCTGCAGATTGTGACAACTTCATCAGATATTCAGAATTGACACAAATTTTGTTTTTGTATTTTGATTGCGAAATTAATGGGTTGCTTGTCTATTCTTGTGTTTTTCATTTGTTTTTGCAGTGATGGATGGGCAGACAGGTATGACGTGACAGATGGTTATGTTAGAGAAGCATCCGGTGGCATCACCATCAAGCTCCAGTCGGCCGATGTGAAATGGTTTGATGAGTACTACCTGAAGCTTCGCCCCGAAAACAACCACAGGAACCCGTGGTTCCCTGAATTCTGGCAGCATCGTTTTCACTGTCGGCTTAAAGGCCATCCACAGGAGAGCAGCAAGTACAACCGTACCTGCAGCAGTGAGTACAGAGACATATAAACATACTGTACTTACTGGCAAACAAATGCAAATATTGTGCAATGACAGTGCTTGAATGTATTTTTTTGTTGTTGTTGTTGTTGTGTTTTCTATAGTTCTTTAAGATGTATTGAGATACATAGCTGTACTATATTTTCCACCCAGTCACAACCATCTGGAGAACACAGACAAAAGGAGACTGAATTGTTTTGTATTATCATAACAGGCTACAGTATCTATCTGCTTTTATTGACAGGCTTTCATATTGGCCAGTATTATTGAAAATAGCATTCAACCATGACATACAGTAGAAGAAGACTAGCTGCACACACACCCACACACCTACACACATAGGATACGCACAGTTTTCCTGTTCATCTGAAGATATCCCTTGTGGCTGTGCATGCACCCTCCCTTTCTTTCTTTGTATTCATCTCCCACAATTCTTCGCTCTCTGTTTCATTCCCTCCATTCATAGGCAAAACTGTATGTGAGAGCTGCATCAAAGGGAATCATGTCTCATGTATTCTAATGAAATGGGATGTGAAATACAAATGAACAGCACAGAGAAAAGACGCAAAGAAATGAGATGTGGAGGTGGGAAGTGGTCGATGAGAAGAAATGAGAGGAAAGACACTGGTCTTTGATGTTTGAAGGGAAAAAATGGAGCCACACATTGTTACATAAAATTAGAAGAGAAACGTGAAATTAAGAGTTGCTTTGATACACCTGACTTTCTCTCTTCTGTCCTTTCTTTCTTCCTTCCAACTGTACCCATCCTCCTCTGTAGAGCGGGAGTCGCTTCGGCAGCAGTATGCACAGGACACCAAGATGGGGTTTGTCATTAATGCCATCTACTCAATGGCATATGGACTGCATAATATGCAGCGGGCACTCTGCCCAGGCTATCAGGTAGGTTTTTCTCTGATGGGTGAATGGAGAGACACCACAGCACAGATAAAGGGGTGGGATTGATGGGGAAAAAACAAGGTCCCAGATGGGTGTTTTGTTGCTATTTGACAATAGACCTCATTTCCATGGGTCCCATTTTTAAATGAATGCAAAATGCGGCAACAGCACGTACCAAAAAATAATAAGCATGAGACATTGTGTATTTATTGAGAAATTCAGATAAGGCAGTACAAAACTGTAGCTTAAGTGTAAAACTGTATTTTATTGTGCAAGTCAGCGCTGTTTCATTTTTACAGATTTTGGTTCAGTTTTACTGTGACTTGCTGTGAGAGTGACTTAGACCTTCATTGCTTCAGGCGTGTAAACTGAGATGCAATATTTCAGACTCAGTGGTTCAGTTCTGACTTTAACAGTTCACTGTGGATGAAAATGCCACAGTGGTTGAATGGCACAGTCACAGGGTAGCAGAATAGTAATACCTGCTACACTGCACTTTACAATTTCCATGTCATTTGGGGGGATGATACACAATGTTGGTACAGTATGTTACTGTAGTACCATGGTAGGCTACATTAATGGTGTTTTGGGTGAACTGCTCTATCCTCACGCTGAAGTTTAACCATTAATGAGCATTTCTTGTGCACACACAAAAATATTGTGTTTTTTAAGTGGTTAGGGTCAGTCAGAAGATCTTTGTTTTATATGACATGGATGTTGATGTACTTTAAGGGCCTGTGTGATGCCATGCGACCTATAGATGGTGCTACGCTGCTGGACTTCCTGATGAAAACGAATTTCACAGGGGTGTCAGGGGAGGGCATTTTATTTGATGCGAATGGAGACTCACCGGGCAGGTAAGTTGTGTAACCGAACGCAGATGTCAGTGACATCTTTTGCAAATGTAATAGACAGAGATGGTGTCCGCATGTTTATTTATGCACTTTCATGTATGTGTTTTTTATGCGTAGATATGAAATAATGAACTTCAAAAAGATGGGGAAGGACTACTATGACTACATTAACGTTGGCAGTTGGGACAATAGCGGCTTGAAGATAGATGATGATGAAATCTGGCCCAACAAAGATGCAATGATCAAGTCTGTCTGCAGTGAACCCTGCGACAAAGGACAGATCAAGGTAAGTCAGATGAAGACAGATAAAATGTCTAGTTACATCAGTTGTGTAGACTCTGTATGAAATATATCAAGGCTCTAACATGCCTTGCAGTAAGTAATGCAGTGTTGTGTATCCTAAGATGGACAAAATAGCTGTAAATGAGACATTTTCATCCGTGGAAAAGACCAGACATTTTCACTGCTTTTGAATTCAATAAATAGTTTTACAGACCAGTTAAAGCCTGAAAGAATGAGGGCATTTTCATGTATGTGGACAAAGGTGCAGCAAAGATGCACAGATGTGTTGTGCACTTCTGCCCCTTCAAGGTGATCCGTAAAGGTGAGGTGAGCTGCTGCTGGACGTGCACTCCCTGCAAAGAAAATGAGTTTGTGTTCGACGAGTACACCTGCAGAGCGTGTGAACTGGGCTCTTGGCCTACCGATGACCTCACAGGTCAGTCTCTGTTTGTTTGTGCATGGATGGTGGAAACACTGCATGTTTATTTTGAACCTTTACCAATCTCAAGGACATTTCCACTTGAACAGACACACTTGGCATTAAGCACATACAGCAGGACTACAGTGTTTGACCATGCTACAAAAAAAAATCTCTAAAATCTATTATATCGGTATAGTAGTTGCAGTGCTGTTAGGGAAAAAGTGCACTGCGTGTGTGCACAACTGCATATATACAGTATTTGTGTGTGTGGGTTCAAAGCACGAGGGATATTTAGTGAGATGATATAGTTTCTTGTTTCAAGAATTGCACCAGTTACATGAGAGGGAGAAACTTGAGAGACGATCCCTGTGCCCCCCCCCACGTTGCTTTTCCGCTCTCCCCATCCCTTTCTTCACCTCACTCTCTCATCCCTTTAATTTGTTACAAACATGGTCACCAATGTTTTAATTATTTTGCATCAAGAGCAGCTTTCAATGCAAATTCATTTCAGTTGCAATGATATTTCTCCTCCATTGCGTCCGAAGCAGTTGGATGTTGCCTTATGCTTTCAGCTGCTCATTATAATGCTCGCTAGCTCCTCACCAAGCTCAATGATTAAAACATGAATCGGGCCCTGCTGAAAATTCAGAGGAAGCTTCTCTGCCAGAGACACAAGCATCCATAACCCAAAACAGGGAGACTATGACAAAGAGAAAGTTTTGGGAGATAAAGGAAAGCGTGATTTACAGTACCCGTGTTCATCTTTGCATGTTCACGTGTGTGAGTACGCGTATGCGACTCATTTCATCACCAATAAGTGCTGTGTGTGTGTCTCCCAGTGGGGCTATATGGAAACACTAATAATGAGGTGTAAACAAACTGCTTGCCCTGTTCCTCCAGCAGACATTTTGATCTCTCTCCCTCAGGCCACACGAAAGGAGAGAGTGTGTGCGAGAGAGGGAGTGATATAGAGGCAGAGGGAATAGAGGAGATAGGACAAGGTCTCAGCTGGCAGGGACCAGAGGTAAAGTGGGTGTGAAAATCATAGAAGGCAATGGGAGAGCTTAGGAGACAGCAACAGAGCTAAAACAAAAAAAAAGACAGTGACGGAAAAGTGACATAAAAAGAGAGTTTGGAAGATAGAGAGAGAGATGGAGATGAACAGAGGCTCTGACAGAAGCAGCAACCAGGGAGAGTGAAAGGAGCAGAAAAAGGGAGAGGGGAGGATTAGCTTTGGGATTTGAGCCTCTCCACTGATGGGTAAAGTTCCACAGTTTGAGTCTAACAATGTTTAAATAAGTTTGCCTCAAAACTTTACAGTGACTGAACTGTTCGAATGGTCCTCATCCCCACAATGCACCAGTTTGGCTCAGGGTCCAACATGGTACCATTTCCTGCAGGGTTCTGTGAACTAATTAAGTATTAATTTGCCAACGTTGCAGATGCTTTTTAGGCCGATCTGAGATCCCACCCATGAGAAAAACGCTGATCTGGGATTTTCAGCCCCAACATCTTGATTTATGTAGGCAGGATTAATTGAAGCTAAACTCTCAGCAAGTTCCTCACTTTCCTACCATCAGGCATTTTCCTGGGTGGGAGGTCCTCACCTTTAATGGCACAGAACACTTAATGTAGTCCTTGTCTTATTATTCTGTTGCATGGTTTTCAATAACTCACCCTATTTTAGTTATGATTGATATATTTTTTAATTGAAATGGGGCTTGGTTGTTTTCCAGTGTTATGAGCCTGGAAGTGAGCCACATGTGCTGCAGAATGACTCTCGCTTATTTTCTGTCTGTTTGTTACAGTCCCCTCGGCTCTCATTCTGCAGTTAGGTTGTTGCGGATGGCCCTAGACCTAACCACAACACTGATTTAATAAGCTTTATTGATTGTGTTAAATACAAAGCCATTAAATTACTTAAGTCTTTTTTAATGAGTGTTCTGTCTCTCTCTGTCTCTCTCGATTTGCGGTACTGTAAACAGGTGTGTGTGCATGTGTGTGTGTGTCTTGGAGAGTGAGAGAAGCATTAAGAGAGAAAGGAAGGAAAAGAAAGCAAGATGGAGAGGGAAGAGCGAGGGAGTGAGGGAAGGAGACAAACAAAGCAAGAAAGTGATAACGTGCAGTGACAGAATTTTTTCAAGAGACCTGTGCACCTGCTGCTCTGGTATGTCTAGACCACCCAGCCACATAATTTCAGCAAGCGTCACGATGGATCATAATTAGAACTGTCCCTTTAATTTATGGCACATGATTACCTTGCCCAGAAGGGAGACAGAGATGGAGGAAGAGAGGGAAGGAGAGAATTAGGTAGAAAGATGGGTGTGGTAAGGATGACAAGAGAAAGGGGAGATGTTAGGGGGAAGAGGGGGACAGAGTGATGGATGAGTAGAACAAAGAAAAAGAGAGTGACAGGAAACAGATCAAACAGAATATAGAGAGGAAGGGAGGGAACGGAGACGAGGCAAAATAGCAGAGAGAGAGGTGCGTTAGAGAGCCAGTCAAATCTTCACTATCAGCAGCAGAACACTGGATAACCAAGGACCCACGTTATATGACCAACACATTATACATGTTTTATGAATGGATTGGAAACAGATTGATAGCAACTAAATACACATATTCATTTGTCAGATTTTCACACATGACTATTCCCCTTTACTCATGTTCCCTAAGCTTTTTTACTGTACATTTATCCTAAATCTATATCAAGATGTGCTGTGAAGAGGATGCAGAGTTTGGCTGCAGGCAGTGCAGATTTACTGTAGATCCAAACAAGCCTGACCTGTCTACTCAGTTGTGGGTCAAATGAGTCAATTAAAGGTTGAAATAAGTATGGAAGTCTTGCCTACAGTTCACTGTGTTCTTCAAACATATCCTCAGGCTGTGACCCAATCCCAGTCGAGTACCTGCGGTGGGGAGACCCTGAACCCATCGCTGCAGTGGTCTTTGCCTGCCTCGGTCTAATGGCCACTTTTTTTGTCACTGCTGTCTTCATCAGGTAACGAATCGGTATCCTTAGTGTGAGTTTACTGGTTTTCCTGCTTGAGTGCCGTGTGTGTGTGTGTTTCTGCAGACAACTGCTCATACAGTATGTATATATCTGTCTTCAGGTTCCGGGACACCCCAGTGGTGAAATCTTCCAGCAGGGAGCTGTGCTACATAATACTGGCAGGGATCTGCCTGGGTTACCTGTGTACCTTCAGCCTCATAGCCAAGCCCCATGTCATCCACTGCTACCTCCAGCGATTGGGAATAGGTCTGTCACCTGCCATGAGCTACTCTGCACTTGTCACCAAGGTAAAGATCGAATTAAGAATACATGAATAAAGTATGAGATATAGGCTGCAGCAAGTGTGTGAGATGTGTAGGGCTAATGGATGGAGGTGGGTGGGTGGAAACCAAGCCATGGACCACTGTGGATAATCCCTTTTAGCTCTTTTTTGAATAGAGTGAGGGGCTATAGGTGCCATAAAGTCAAAAGCTGGGGTATAGATCTGTTACAGCTAGGTTGGCCTTAACAGACAGCTGCAGTAGCTTTCCCATAAGAAATTATTGAGTTTATAGCACTAGAGTTGAACTCCTGTGTGCAATTATTATGCCTGTATTTTTTTTCTCTATATACTAATGTGCTTCAGTCAGTGACAGAGTGGAAATACAGAGAGCAACTGGCCAGAATATACATTATATATAGTTGTGTTCGGTATATAGTCTATTAAAATGCCCTCATGGTGTTTGCAATCTCATCCCCAGACGAACCGGATTGCTCGGATTCTGGCAGGCAGCAAGAAGAAAATCTGTACTAAGAAACCTCGCTTCATGTCTGCCTGCGCTCAGCTCATCATTGCCTTCCTCCTCATTCTGCTGCAGCTGGGCATCATCGTGGCTCTCTTCCTCATGGAGCCACCTGACGTAAGATGTGTCTGTTTTGTGTTGTGAGTGGGAGGGTAGCTCATTGAGAGAGCCTTAGGAGCAGACAAAATAGAAGACATGAAGAAAAATGAGTTGACTGAGGGGGAAAAAAAGGAAGTTTTTGTTACATCAGATATTTTTTGAAAGCATTTCACACAAATAGAGATTAATGAGTGGATCGACAGGGACTGTAGCTACTTTACACTTTACTCAGCCACAGGCACAGGAGTATTTTGTGATCATTTGAGGTAATCATGACTTGAAGCAATAATTCTGATCAACCAGTCACTTGTTTTTAATTAAAACTTACGATAATGATAAGGGTATTTTCATTGGACATTAGAATTTTGCAGCTGAATTAATTTAATGTTAGTTTGTTGATTTAGGTACAGAGCCTTCTGGGTCTCTTCTTAAATACCTCTGTTGCCAGCATGCCTACCTCTATTGAGAAAGAAACATAATACAGTGATTCTTGTAGAAAGAGCCTTGTTAAACCTTTTATTGTTGGCATGTCCCATTCTCTCCTCCATCTCCTACAGGTGATCCATGACTACCCCAGCATTCGCGAGGTCAACCTCATTTGCAGCACCACCAACCTGGGTGTGGTTGCCCCGCTGGGGTACAATGGCCTTCTCATCCTCAGCTGCACCTTTTATGCCTTCAAGGTATTTGCTGAAGTGTTTGTAATAATTCTACAGTTTTGAATTATAGTATTGAATATGCTGAAAAGAATTAGGTCACAATTAATATTTCTTATCCAGACTTGATAAGTAGTGGGTGCTTTAAAGCTCTGAGGATGCATTTATTTAGAGTTGTTACATGCAAACATGTGTTTTCATACTAAACATCCTAAATATCCAATTTGTAATATGTACAAAACACAACTTACGACAGTGTCATAATGTGAAATGCCATGATGAAACCATTGTTTTTGTGTTGCTGCTCTGCAACCTTTCAACAGCAGTAAATTAATTTTTATAACAACAAACACATTAGAAAGTCAATGTTTGATGATTGGTGGCCTGTAGCTATCCATTTTCTGTAGTGTGGAAGCAGAATGAAATGCACTTCAAGCCAATAAACTGACTGTGTTTATGAAGTACTGCACCAGAGCAAAGCACTAGAGCTCTGTTAGTGTAAGGTTATGGCCAAATGTTTCACCTAATCGTCTTACACATAATGATGAATATAGTATCAAAATCATGGTTGTAAATATACTGTAGGTTACTAGCGTTTATTCTATTTCAGCAAAGACTATTTATCAAAAATGGTGCCTCGCTCTGCTTTTGTTTAATAATCTAGGGCAGATTACAAAGAACAATTCAACAACAGTACAAAACCACTTGAATATTTGCTCACACTGTTTTCTTTCATTTCCTCTCACTTTCTCTCCCTCTCTAAGACCCGCAACGTTCCTGCTAATTTCAATGAGGCGAAGTACATTGCCTTTACCATGTACACCACCTGTATTATCTGGCTGGCCTTTGTGCCCATCTACTTTGGTTCCAACTACAAAATTATCACCATGTGCTTCAGTGTCAGCCTCAGTGCCACTGTGGCTCTGTGTTGCATGTTTGTACCAAAGGTAAGGCCAAACCTGAAACTAAAACAATTACCCATTTGATACTGTATATGTCCTTACACCATCTTTCTGCATAAACATAGAGAGCCCTAGTTTGCTGGTGCGGCGCAGGTGGCGCAAGGTATCGCAGCCGGTCTATTGCAAGTTTGAAGCAGCGCAGACTGGCTCAAAGTCTAGTCGGGAGATTGGCAGATCGCGCTCCGCCAATATGGGTGTGGCGGCGCAGCAGGAGGCGGTGTCACAGATTCAGCTTGGTGAAGCGGAAGTTTCGTGAGAAAATGTCCCGCCGACTCTGCGCCGAAAGCAGACCACCTCAAAGCAGGTCTAATCTCGGGGCAAGGCGAAGCGGGCCTGGCGGAGAGGGAGATTGGTTGACCTGCGAACAGTCCACACACGTCAGCAAAACCTCACAGACAGGTTTCCACTGTTCCAGACGCATTTAGATGCAATAAATAACCACAATAACCGCTATTTAATGCAACTAATGGAATCAACACGTGAATTTATATCTATAAAGAGTGTCCCGTCACATCTGACGTCAGATCAAAGGCTGTTGGCAGCGTAATGAAAACTCCACCTGAATTAACTCAGCAGGGACGAACTGGCACTGGAGCTGTGGATTGCGGACTGAGGGACTGCATGTCACTACCGTGTTGAGATGTGATGATCCGCGTTTTTTATTTATTTATTCATTTATTTACTTATTTTACTTATTACATCTCTCAACAGCCTCGGTGTCAGTCAGTATATCTCATCACAGAAATAAAAGAGACGGACGGACAGAGAGAGTGAGAGAGGGAGGGGGGTGCAGACGCAACTGACAGGCTAGACGGACAAGCAATTTCATTAACCATATTTAACTATTGTATTTGGAGGGGTATAAATCCTGGTTTGAGAAATAATAAATAATAAAAATAATAAATAATAATAAAGCCTGGTTTGTCGTTTGCCCCATCAGATCAAAGGTTATTGGCATGCGTAATGAAACCCTCCACCATAAAAAAAAATAAAAAAAAATTAAACCCTCCACCTGAATTAACACAGCAGGGACGAACTCGTACTGAAAAGCAGCTGCGGGTTGTGTGAGCGTGGATGACTGCATGTCACTACCATGTTGAGATGTGATCATCCGCGTTATTTTTTTTAATTTACTTATTAATTTATCAACGGGCCAGCGACGTCAGGCAGCTGTAATGAAAAACAAAAAACAAACATCTCTCAACCACAACAGCCTCGGTGTCAGATAGTCAGTATATAGTTTCTCTCATAACAGAAAAAAGGAAAAGGACAAACAGACAGAGAGAGGGAGGGAGGGAGGGGGGGAGAGAGCGAGAGCGTCCTTTACGCGGATTCCATCCCTGTTACGGTGTTTGTTTATATTGTGATTAGTGTACATGTTACACTCGGATCTAAGAATCTTGAGCGGATCTTGTGTAGTTTATAAAAAAAGTTTATTTACCAGCGGAAAAGCCCAGCAACAAAATAACAGGCAGGAAAACAAAACAACTGACACACTGTAACGTTTTTGTAAGTCTCTTTCCTGGAGGGTCTCCCTCTACGTCATCTTTTTCTTTTAACTGCTGCCTCGCGCTGGGTTTACATTAACATTCACAGGAATATAAGGTTAACTCAATTCACCTCTCATCTCTACACAGGGTTTCAATAAATGTGAGTTTCTTTATTAGTTTATTAGTTGTTTTTTTTTACACTGGCCAGCGGTTCTCGGTGTATCAGATCAAACCTGTTTAAGGATATTAAACTCATTATTCAGCCACTCTGAGCTCGGACCTCCGGACCAAAACAGCTGTTTCCTCCTGGGAGAGGTTCGGCCTGTGGCGTCGCTGTCTCCTCCTCTCCTCCGTCCATGTCAAAGTAGGAAATGACATCACCGTGGCTCAGTTAAAGGTGAGGAGAGGAGCTCATTTGATTGGTGAAGATCCGAATCGGCTGTGTTAATCCCACTCCACGCCTCTCTCTCCTCCTCCTGTATCCGTTCCGCCCCGTCCCCTCCCTCTTCCTGCATTTGCGCAGCTGGGCGTGACGAGGGGCGTGGGTGCGCCGGTCTACACCGGACTCGCTGTTCACGATTCTTGCAAAACGCGCCTGGACACACCCAGTTGACGTGGCGAAGCCGGTCTACGCTCTCAGTTAGACCGGTCTGCAAAACTAGGGCCCAGAGTGTCTGCTTTGAGCCACCATACTTTTATTTTGGTTAAGCAAGGTACAGTGATTTTTAAAATGTGATGATAAAGCACATCAAAATATTTTTGGAATCAGTAATTACAAACTTGAAAATAAATCTTCACTACATGCCTCCATTGAAGTGAAAAATTCTTTTGAAATATTATCACGTATCATAGTTTCTCTATTCATACACTAAAAGCTAGAGATTCACATGGCTTCAAGGAGCAGGTTTGTGTTTAAACAAGAGCAGGAAATCAATAAAAACCATTAGCAGCTGCCTCTTTTGAGAAATATCTTTTTATTAGGGTTCTACATTTATGCCATGAAAGCCTTTAGCACACCTCAGAAAATGAGTGTCTGTAGTTATTGGCACGGTGCTGTTGATCTTTTCTCTTTGTAAACATGTTGCAATCAAGCTGTTGTTGTTGTTTTTTTTAAAAGTTGTTTGGCCGTGGTTAAACAAGATATTCTGTGTTTTGTCTCATACCAGGTGTACATCATTTTAGCCAAACCAGAGCGTAACGTGCGCAGTGCCTTTACCACTAGCACAGTGGTCCGCATGCACGTGGGCGACGGCAAATCGTCCTCAGCTGCCAGCCGTTCTTCTAGTCTGGTTAACCTGTGGAAACGCAGAGGCTCTACTGGAGAGACACTCAGGTATATCTGTGTGTGCATGTGTGTGTGTGCCCAGTAGAGATTTCTTGGCCAGGTTAATGCCAGGTTACTCTTCAGTTACAGTCCAAGGCATCATTTCTATAATGGCTCCACTCTGAGACTATTTATGGTCTGTGTGTTTGTGTGTCTGTGTGTGTGTTTGAGCGCTCTGAGAGATTGATTCTCTGAACTCCCTTGAGTCTGCCTAACTGTTCTTATGACCCTAACATGAACTGCAGACAATTGCCTAATGGAGACATGGCAAAGGAGAGAGACGGGAATGAACTGAGGAAGGCAGGGGAAGGAGAAAACTGAGAGAGGGGAAAAAAAACTGATGGAGGGAATGGACAGAGAGAAAGATGATGAGCAGAGAAATGATGGAAAAGAAAGAGGGGAAAATACTAAAGGAATAGTGTGAAAATGAGAGACATAATAGCTTTTGTGACCAGCTTAAGGCCATCCCATGCAAGTCATCTACTGTGACAAGAAACCGATCAAAGGACACAAAGGGAGTAACGCACAGCCACTTGCCCAGACAAAAAAGGGGGGAAAAAAGACTAGAACACGTTTTCATTTGTCAGCAGGTTACTTCAGCTCACCCTGTTCGGCAAGCAAGATTTCAATCTTACTCTTATGAGAAATGTCAGGAGTGTTTCCATCTTCGTTCCTTTTATTCCTCTCTTCCCCTCTCCATCTCTTTTTGGTCCTGTCTCCCTCTGTGGGTGGTGGTAATTGGCAGGGCTGTCTATCTCCTGAGTGCAGCGCTGGAAGCTGTTGCCTTTGAGATGCTGTCATTGTGTAGTCTGAGCAGATGCAGACAGACATGAAACCAGCAGACCACAGGGGAAAAAGAAGAAATATTGAAAAGAAAGTAATATTTGACTGATGTCTGAACTACTGAAAAGTGCTTGATTTACCCTCACCAGTCATTAAACTCATCCTCAGAGCTGGATGCATAGAAGATGCAGGTCTGGCTTGGTCCCCCTTCACTACAAAGCCTTCTGTAAGAGACTCCTCCCATGGGATCAGACAACATCATATTGCATGTGTAGGTCCAGGTCGTCATATGCAGTGTATTTATATGTGTGTATGTGTGGACATGTGTGTGAGTTTCACAAAGTTTGTGTGTGTGTGTGTGTGTGTGTCTCCAGGGTGATGTGAGTTCCTTTCACCCCTGGCCGTGGTGGTGTGAGGTTTAATCAGAAGTTCTACTATAGATTAATCACACTAATTAACCTGACAAAAGGATGAGAGGAGGAAAAGCAGGGAGGAGGCAGGGGACGGAGCACTGTGACAAATGTGAGGTAGAGAAAAGTGGAAGAAATGATACAAATGGAGGGAGGAAGAGAGAGGAAGAGAGAACCTGACAAAGAAAAATGAAGAACATACTGGTGTGAAAAAATAGAACAGAGAATTAATTTAATTAAATCACTTTGCATATGAAGTTTTCATCAATTTTCTCCATTTGAATATGTTTGTATGTATAAACCACATTAGTCATCTAAGATAAGTAATTAGGATTAACTAAATGTCATATGTGGTTTGTGCAGTTCTCCCTCATATTGATAAGTGACCAAACAATGCTTTTGGATTTGTTTTACAAAAGATGTGTAATTGATTTGTAACATTGTTATTTTATTAGTAAAATAAATCTTATTCAGTGAGTAAATGAGGAATGAAATTCTGCTATCAAGATAGACTTGTAATTACGAGGGTCATAAATTTACATCAGTAATTGAAACAAGGAAGTTCAAATGATGAGTCCCTAATATCATTGGTGTAACAAACAATGTTTAATCTCAATTTTCTATGGTGCAATCCAAAATTAAAAACTACAAACAAATCAGTTAAGTGTTAACAAATGTAGCGTATTTGTTACCTAAAAGAAGGAGCAAATAATGTTCTACATGTACAGTATGCCTATATTCAGTTGCCAGCCAGAGAGTCCTGAGTATTTTGTGTATAATGTCAAGACAATGTCAAACACAAACAGACAAATCCAAAATTGATGCATGCTGCATCTAAATTAAAGATAAAGAATTAAACGTGCTTGTACCATCTTATCTTTACAATCACTCATGGGAAATGTAGTTTGTTTTAGATTATTCAAATCAAATTTGTTTTCCACATCAAGGCAAGAAAAAAAGTGATAAATTGTGAATCAAATGAAGGTGATAAATCAACCTTCAAACATTAAAAAACAACCCTTCTGCCTCTCTTTTACCTGCCCCGTCTTTTCTGTCCTCCAGCTCCAACGGGAAATCAGTATCATGGGCACAGACGGAGCGCAGCAGTTCACGTGGCAACCATCTGTGGCAGCGGCTCTCCTTCCACATCAAGAAAAAGGAGAACAATCAGACCGCCGTCATCAAGCCCTTCTCCAAAACCTCTGAGGAGCGTTACTGCGGTGGGAGCGACCTGCCCCCACATGTCCCACTGCCCTCGCTCCCCTCCATGTCCTCCCTGCCCAGTCACCAGGACACCGGCACAGACAAGACCCTCTACGAGCTCTCGGAAGCAGAGGAGCGCTACTCGATCACATACAGGCCGCAGACGCCTTCGCCAATCAGCACGGTCAGCCAGAGACTAGGTGTGGGTCTGGGGGAGGAGCCTCTGATGGCCGGCATACCAAAGTACCCGAGCAGCATCTGCAGCGGCGGCAGCAGCAGCAGCTGCGGCCCCCCCAGCAGCGGCTCCATCGTGGCCGGGAGCGACGGCCGCTTGGTCACCGTGGACGACCAGCCGGGGCGGCCCCAGAGCTCACTGATGGATCAGATCAGCTGCGTGGTGAACCGCTTCACCGCCAACATCTCCGAGCTCAACAGCATGATGCTCTCGACCTCCCCGACTCACTCGCACACGCACAAACACACGCCTCCCTCTCCGCACCCCGCCGACCCGTACCTGTTACCCCGTGACCTGCAGATGCCTCCGACCCTCACCACCTACGCCGACGTCCAGCCCCTCCCGCCCGTCGAGTCCAGCATGGGGGGCCGTGGCGGCTGCCTCGTTCACCCCATCCCTCATTCGCCTTACCCACTGCCGCCTCCTCACCCCCAGGCCTCCCCGTCGCTCTCCCCGATGAGAGGAGGCCTGATGACCTGCCTCGCCGACTCCCCCCTGCGGAGGGCGGAGTTGGAGGAGGAACTTATTGCTTTGACTCCTCCGTCACCCTTCCGCGACTCTCTGGCGTCCAGCAGCGGCTCACCTGTGTCAGAGACGGATCTGTGTCTCCCTCCGGTCCCCTCCCACCCTCCACCCTCTCCCCCTTCACCCAGGTACAGCAGACTCACGCTCAGAAACTACAGCCAGAGTTCATCCTCACTGTGAGGCAGAGATGACAAGTTAAGAAAACACAGATTTTGAAGAGGAGCACTCAGAAACAACAGGTCATAACGAGAAAAGAGGACGGATGGACTGAAATCCATTTGTCCCTGCGTGGAGTGAAAACATGAAGCGAAGGAGTAACGGAGGGCTGGTTGGTGAATGCACTGAGCTGTGTTTGTGTTTACATGTTCGCAGTGAGATGCAAGCGTAAGAAGCTTGCCCACGTCGTATTTTCTTAGTGCTGTCTCTCACAAGTCAAGATGTGAAGAACTGCAACAGTGGCCACTATGACTTTGCAGTGTTTTGGTGTGTGTGTAAAGCCAGAAGTCAGTCTGGAAGGTCGAGAGCGACACGTTTAGGTTTGGGTAGTGGCCTTATGGTAACATGGCTATCAACTAATTACAGATTATGAGTGTATGTGTGCGTGCGTGCATAGTTGTGAGAGTTAATGACAACGTGAGGGTATTGATGAGGTAAGACTCCTGAATTCTGTGCGGTTAAACAGAGGCTTTCAAGGGCACATATTTACAGTATCTGCTCATACGTACACTCACTCACACACAAATACATAAGTGGGAGCACACACAAACAATGTAAGGGAATAACACTGTAAATATATGAGAGGTTATGGATTTATTCGTGATGATTAAATCCAACATGCTTCTGACAAAAGTGCATTGCGTTAACATACCAGGCTGTATGTTACTCTGAAGAACTTTCTCACAAAAGCATCTTTTGATTTCATTCAGCTCTCCGATCTGTTCCCTCTACATAGCTTTCTTTTCCTCAGTCCCTCTTTCTCTTTCTTTTATCCTGCCAGTATTTCAGTATTTTCTACTCTTCCAGTTTGTTTTCTTCAGAAGTTTGAATGTATATTTTCTACATGATTCCTGAAGCAGTTGGGACCAAACCTTTTGTACCTCTGTGTCTGTGACTTGAGAAAGAGGGAGAGGAGGGATTGAGAAGACCGGGCCTTGTTTTACCATAAACAGCTTAGTCATTAAATTTTGTCCCGGTGAATGATCGAGAAAAAAAATCTGACCTCAAAGCTTATTGTTAGTGTGTGACATTTAGCAGAGCATTATGTAAGGCTTAGCTGGATCCCAGTCATGACATTTTCTCTATACACTTTGTCAGCAGGACACTCTGTCACTCTGTTTCATCAAAGACGGTGCTTTGAATGGGATTAATTGGAATCAGAGTCATCTTTAATGTTAGCTGGCACAGTTTGAAGGATTCGCCCCCAACCAGGGTCATTCTGTTGCACAGGTGCTGCAGAGACCCTTTGAAAGGTCCCCACTCTTTTCAGCCCAAGGGGGACAGAACCAGAAATTAAAACCAAGGGGCTTTTCATAGAAGTTTAAACCTTGGCTGAAACTGACATGACCGTCAGTGTCACAATATCAACCTAGTAGGAGACAACCGACGTTTAGCCAGACAAAAATATTAGCATAGAAGAAACAAATTTTGAGAGGATGATACCAACCACTCTCATGTCTGTCAGGTGAAAGGTTAGCTTTCAAGGTGCTGGTAGGGACAGAGCCCCACTAGCCTTTCCCCTCCCTGTGTTTATTCTAAACTAACTAGCTGCTTGTTGTGTATTGAATGGATAGACATGACAGTGGATCTCACTCTCAGCAAGAAAAGGTCTGAAGTCTGTTGCTTTAACGCAACACTTTTTCAATTCGGAGTAAAATGTTTGAACTGAATTGAATCTTTCTAAGTAATTTCACAAAGCCGGTTGATATGCAAATGCTCTTTGTAGGAGACAGGCTTTGGTTGATGGAGAGAATTACTAATATTAGCGTACAGGTCAAATTCAGGCTGTGACACCTCCTGATATTCCACTCATAAATGTCTATGTAGATGGTGAACAGAACTGAACTTGCACAAGACTGAAAAACCTAAAATGTCTAATTTGACTATGTAATATCTGGGTTAAAACGTATGCCTTTTAAATGGAGTATTGTACTTATATGTGCCAACACAACAGAATTGGAGAGGATTCAGAGTTGTACTGGGATATAGTGTAAAATGTGCCGATGAATGCATTCACTAAGATGCTTTTGAGAAATGGGGCCTTGGCACTGAGTCAGCTCCCTCCAACGTGGAAAAACACTAAGCAAAGTAAAGACAAAAAACTAGAAATCTAAATTTACAAGGTTGAGATACACACCACAAACATTTTTTTATACATTTTATATGAGGAATGTTATCTGGAGCAATTAAAGTTGTGGATTTGGTGAATTCAAGTTAATCAAAGATAAATTAAACTGTTGGTATCACAACAACAATCAGTGCTTCAAAACGTGTAATATCGTCCATCATGGGCTCCATACTCTCTGCAGCATATGCGCTTGTCTGCTGTGACAGTCGACTGACGCAGATGCAGTCCATCGGTCGGATTATTTTGGAGTGTAGTATTTCTGCTCTACAGTAGCCAGCAAGAACAAACTCAGACAAGTGTGATCCTGTAAATAATAAGGGCATGCAAAGACAGTTCTGTTTCGTTTCAGATGAAAGTACATTTATTTACATATCAACAAAGCTGAAAAAAGAAAAAAAAGATGTTTTTAATATATGTTAAAACATACAGTACCAATATGTGTTACGACTACAGAAACTGTGTTACTATGAATGTGTGAGTGACCATTCCTATTCAAATGTCTTGTAATTTAACAATATAATAATAATTAATATGAATATGATTATTGTGCCAAAGGGGTAAGGGTGGGTCTATCTTACTAGCTTGTGGGTAAATACATGGTTTCATAAAAAAAAGAAAAAAATGTCAATGTAAAATGGTTTCTATTGTTTTGGATATTTTCTATATAAATATTCCACATTTTCCAGTGTAAAAGCAATATTATCCATATGTATACAAGGTGCACATCTGAGGGGTTTCTTATATCATTAACAATGTTTTAGATTGTTGTTCTTTTTCATCGCTCTGTAATCTTTGGTGGGCAACAAAAAGGAAGATAGCGGGTAGATAAATAACATTTTTCTTTTGCATTTTTGTAATTCTATATTTAATGAAAGGGAGATATTTAGTAATTTCTAGTTACAAAGGTGCAATTCCCTATTTTTGCAATGTTCTTCTCACTTAGGGCCTGTAGTTTCACTTTTTCCACCTTTTATTCCTGGTTCAGTGTGATTTACTGAAGGCCTAGACGCAGTGTGAGATGGTGAAGGAGGTGTTTTGTGTGTGCCATTAATTGTGTGCTGTGAACTTGGTCTTATGTCCTCAAACAAGCTGCAGTATGTTTCTGCAGTTCAAAGCAAGAGATTCAACTTCTTGATTCCCAAATGTACATGTACATTAAAAAAACAAGAAAAAAAAACAAAGTGGATACGCACAATCAACTTAGATAGGTGTACAGAGACGTTTGCTTATGATTGGATGAAACCGTACAAGAGGAAAGGCATGACAACGAGAGCCGTCAGAAATAGGTGTGCACATAATTGGTCCCTTAAAGTGCTGTCTGTGCATTAATACCTCCACATCTGCTCGTGTAATTGTGCAAATCTGGGCGCTGACCTGTTGTCACACAAAAAACAAAAATTACCAGTGCTATTGTGGAGATGTGATTGGGGAAGAGACGGTTTATGTGTTGCTGCCTGTCACTGACAATGTTTATAGCATGCTGGGAGCTTGCTTCAGCACTTCAGCTGCGTGTTATCCCCCCCTGGGCGAGGCTCGACAGTTGTTTGCTGCCTCTGCAGAAAAAGACAGGATCAGCATTTACTTCTACTGCTATCTTATCCTCTTTAAGGGCTCAGTTCATCCTACTTTAAAATCACACATGATGAGCAACAAATAGTCATTAAGAAGGGCAGAGGTCGCACAAACTGTGTATTTGGTATTAAGAACTAATGCAGGTATTAACCTGTAAACTCAACGAACCAAAGGGAGATGAAAACTAATCTGTGAAGTCATCTCAGTGCTTTGGTCGAGTCTGATTCTTCACTTTAGTTGTTCCTGCAACCAACCGGCACCTGATCGGAAATACCTGGCTGTGCATGGGTAGTTTTGCTCTTTCTAATCTGTCATATCGTACCATATTGAGGAAATAGGTTTTCTATAGCATTTAAATCCAACTCTAAATGTTGTAATCGTGTCTGTGTGGAAATGACACACAGTAGTGATACAGATGGGACGGCATGCTGACAAACTGTGAGACATCTGCACTAATACCATGGCTCCACATTTTAGCCCTACCTCAAGGATCACAGAAAGCTACCACTCATATTAATCTGGGTTGATCTCTGTCCCTTCATATTCTAGACAAAACATGATGATGATGAGCAAAATCTTATGCTGGCCAGGAAGACGATCTCCTGATGATGTCTACCCAAAATGCCGTTGGCTCACTTATTTTCATAAATGCACTCTACAGAATTGGATTGATAATCCCTGCGTTCAAAAATACTTTTAATCCAGACATGCTTATCTGCTGATAGGAGGAGAGCAGACCCAAGGTCATTTATTTTATACCTTTCAAATGAAAACATGAACAGTTTAGGCTTTTACCAGCCACTCTCGTCCCTCATTTATCTTATCAGATAAAAAATAATGGGGTTGTTTCAGGTTTTCTGGTTTTTTGATGATGTAGTGATGATGGATCATCCGTAATAGTGACGCTCTTAAACTGACACTGTAGGAGCAGGCGACTCAGACACAGGGATTCACAGATATAAATTATAAACACTGTTAATTTAGATTATTGTCAGTGTGGCATGAGGTCTCTGGTGAGACAGAGCATCCTCTTCAACTGCTCTGCCTGATTATTTGTTTGATTTGATACAGAAGACAGAACTACTGTATGTTTACTGTGTAAACAACACCACAGACATATGGTTCCATACGCTGTGAAGGCAGAGTGGGAGAAGTTTGTTTTGTCAGGCTGCTCCGACGGTCAAATTATTATTAATAATGTCTCATGGCGAACACTCAAATTCTTTCCTACCTTTTACAGTTAACCTAAAATAATAATAATAAAAAATAAGTAAACATTGAAACTAATAGAGAGAGAGTTGGTAAGTCTTTGCGTCCCTCGTCCAATCAATGAATTCTTTTGTTTGTTAGTGCCACGGTGCTAATGCTCTATTGTTATCCTGTGGATTTCTTATTATTTCTTATTCCTATTTCTTATTACTCATATTCCATACTAAATTTTCTAATGCATACACATACATGCAATGTTATTACAGTCACACAGATGCACACAAACAGGTTGACAGCTCAGTGCTCAGAGAAAGACGTGTCTGTCTGATTAGCTTTTTCTTGACTGTAAGGTTTGATTCCCATGTCACGCTCTCAGAAATTCAGCATTGAAACTTTCTGTTTCAACGGTTTATTTTGTTTGTCTGTTTTTGCACAGTAATTTAAAAGACCCCAATGTGCAATGTTGATAAAATCTTAAAATTGTCCATCGCTAAGAGTGAAACGGATTTTTATTTTTATATTTTGTATTATTGAAACTTTCTGTGCTTTCCAGGCAGGCTTTTGAAATCGTAAATTACAGCTTCATTTTTGTTTGTAACTGTTTTTGTTTTACCACTATAACAGCCACTTTAAAAGATCCTGGTACCACTTCACGGTCGGAATGTGCAATGTTCACGATTCCTTGGCTGCAACATCTCTCTCCTCATTGGATAAAAACTGTATCCATGTTTTCTCCTGCTAGAGCAGAGCAGAGTGACTGACAGACCCGTGTTTTGGTCCAAACACTTTTGATTTTTATATAACTATTTAAGACTTATATTAACACAAATATATCACTTACTTCTGCTTTAAGTATAAAGCAGAAGTGTGACAACCCATATTGAAAAGAAGTTTCAATATGAAATGATAATGATAATTTTGGGGCAATATCCAGCATTTGCATTGAGAATGGTATCCTCTTAAGGGCTGAACCAAGAATTTGTGAATCAGCTGATAACATTAGCTAACTTTAAATATCATTTTATAAAATAACCTGGCAGTCTGCATTTTCAGGATAAACTAATGGCAACTAGACTTAAAACTGCGCTGTACAACATGTTACCAGATACATATCATTCTCCTGAATATTAAATTCCTGTAGGGATTGAATGGATCCACTTTTGCTGCAGCAGGTTGATTAAAACCCAAGTCCCAGACACCCCAGTGGGTGATGACTAGATGTCTTAAAAATGATCCAACAGTATTTTTGTAAGTTTGTCTGAAGCTGCTAATTTGAATGTTGCTTTTTATTGCTGAGTATAGAGCATGTGTGTGTTTTCATATGTGGTTGTTTCTGCGGCCAGTGGAGTAAAATGACAGATTTTAGGTCATCATTGTAGATTATAGTGAAGAGAAGATAAGAAGTTAGGTTCTGTATTATACTGATTTGGAATACTCCTTTATTCGTCTTCAGGACTTATGAGAAAGCAAAATATCTTATGAAACAGGTGTGTGTGTGTGTGTGTGTCTCTAGGGCGTTATTGTTTTACATAGAGAGCAGGCAACTTACAGAGTTTACAGTAGTGTGTACTGATGGTTTGTTATAGTTAAACAAACTCATTCTGTGTTTCTATTGGTGATCAAATTAAACCAAACTAAACTGTGATATTTAAACTATTATGACACAGAGGCATCCTTGCAGGGCATGATGGGTATCAAAGAAACACCAGTGTGGGTGATTTCTTTGGTTTTATGCTGTGTGTGTTTTTAAAATCTTCCTATAGATCAGCATGTGTGGATTAGGCTACTGCTGGACACAAGCATAATTAATACCCCTGCTTTAAATTCTGGTGAGACTGTGTTTTCAGTAGAGTGTTTTGACAGTAGAGTATTAGCGATATCAATAAGGAGATGAATGTTGCCTATAGAAGTGATGTTTACATTCTCACTGCTCACTTGAGATAATCAAGATTATCACGTTTAATTAGCAAATTCAGCTGTTGTGACATTTTACAAGCTTGAGAAACGTACACATTCTTATGTTTTGTTTTTTCCCTGCAACACTGAGGAGGGTGATCTGAGTGGAAAAACAAATGTAACTTATTCGTGACAAAGGCAGCTCATCTGCATATAAATGAAGGCCCTGTGCTATGCTCCAGTCTTGTTACAACCTGCAGACAGACGGCCCAGAAGTTTAATTCATCGCAGCTCATTGAAGCAGCCACTTTGGGCTTCGTTTTTGATAAAACAGAAAATGATGATGGGTTACCATAAACACAATTAAAGGGAAGAAGAACGAGCTGAATCCTCCATACTGAGGGTTGTGGAATGTAAAATATGTATTTCTGTACTATGTGATTAGAAATATATATTCACTCCAGGCAGAAAGTGTTACTGAAATTAAAATGTATATGATAAATGTATATTAGTTATTTATTTTAAATGTTAACAGTAAAGTCTGGCCAAAATTACCAGTGTATTCCCAGACCAAGGGTGTTTTTTTTTTAATCACAGTGTTGTTAACATAAGCTCCTCCACTCAGTGCCAATTTTCTCTCATCTTTTTTGTTTTGTTTTTAATTTCAGGTGCTTCTGCTTTTTTTTTTTTTTAGCTGAAATGGATAAGCACTACAAAATTTGATTAAACTGAAGTTTCTGTGATGAGAGATTCTAATTACATATTTATAAGCTGTTTAACAGTGCCAACATCTTGATAATGTGAGAAAGAAAATGGCATTACATTTTCCAAAGGAAAATTGTAGTGTTTATCCAGCCTTGGAAACTTTGGGCAGTAAGTGAATTGGTTTTAATTAAATTCACCTTTTTTTTTGTTAATTCACTTTTTTCCCCCCTTTATGTTCAGAACTGTAGAATGTAATTTGATGCTATTTATTGATGTGACAATGGAAGATGGTTTTATATTTGGATATTTGATTATCTACTGAATATTTTCACTCAGCTTTGTAAAGTGTAAAATGTGAGAATATATGGCTCTAGCTGTTTGGAAAATGTAGAACGTTTCTATGTGGCTTTTTTTTAGTGGGGGGGTGGGTGGTGATGGGTGAGACGAGGGGGAGTTTGGTTATAGATTTGATCAATCTACATGAGACAGAGTTAATGTGCAATCACTGGTGCAGCTCACAGAGCAGCCTCTGTGGTTACAGTCCAACAGGTTTGATGTTACTCTGTTGCTCAGATTGTGCCGGGATCCAAATTGTTTGTCGCTGACACTGGGACCTTGTTCACAGGCTCTTTGGAGGCTCCCAACAGACCTGGTAGTAAGAACCAGAGCAGTTTCAGCCAAACACAGCTCTTCTCATGTCCTAATTAATGAATCATTATCTAGTCACTCCAATTTGGCCGGGGGTGATGCCCATGAAGGTACTTCTGTGGGCTGATCTGTAGCCACTGGGAACTGTTAACTGAAAGGATGTTCCCTGTATTCTCAATACAACCCCTGGTTTAGTCTGTTTTTTTAGCAAAGGACACAACAAATTAGATGCAACAACACTTTCCCAGCTTCTGTCATCCAGGAGTTACAACAAACACATTTAACATACAGTGCAAGTGAAAGCATTCAGACTCCTACAAATTCTTTTCCTCATCAATCTACACTCAGCACCGCATAATGATGGCACAAACGAAAAAGATAAACTGAAATTACTCATGAACATAAGTATTCAGACCCTTTGCCGTGGCACTCATGTACTGTAGGTCATTCAGGTGTGATCCATTTCCTTTGATCATCTTTGAGATAGTACACCTTCATTGAAGTCCAGCTGTGTTGAATTAAATAGTTTGGACATGATTTGGAAAGGCATGCACCTTTCTTAAGGCCTTACAGCTAATTTGCATAGCAGAGGAAAATGAAATCCATGAGGTCAAAGGAACTGCCCGAAGAGCTCAGAGACAAGGCACAGATCTGGGCAAGGGCGCAAAAAATTCTGCTGCACTTATTGTTTCTAAGAGCACAGTTCAAACATGGAAGAAGTTTGGGTCAATCAGGGCTCATGCTAATGCTGGCCATCTGGCCAAACTGAACAGTTGGGGAGAAGAGCCTTGATTAGAGAGGTAACCAAGAACCCAAAGCTCACTCTGGCTGAGCTCCAGAGATCCTGTGTGGAGATGTGGGGGGAAGTTCAGACAGACGACCATTGCTGCAGCCCTCCACCAATCTGGGCAATATGGCAGAGTGGCCTGAGGAAAGCCTCTTCTCAGTGCACGACACATGAAAGGCTGCATACAGTAGAGTTTGCAAACAAACACCAAAAGGACTCCCAGACTGTGAATAAGTCTTTCACCAAGTAGAGGCTTTCATCAGGTCGCTCTGACGGACGGCCAGCTCTAGGAAGAGTCCTGGTGACATCAACAAACCGATCCCTCCAGAGTTGGTTCTGAAATAACCCCAGGCGATTATGGTGTTTCCTACTCTCCTCTCTATGAGGTTGTATCACAACCAGTATTTTTGTTGTGTTTGCTGATTTTCTGTATGGTACACAAAACCTAAACTGAGGGGCTAAAAAATAAACTGAGGCGGCTACCTCCTTAGTTCCACAGGGATTTTCAGTCTTTTTTCAGGGAGTACCTTTGCGTTGCACAGTGCAATATGCTCCTATTGTAGGTGATCAAGGTTTGGAAATTGGAAAATGTGCTTGTACTTGTTAGTTGGCCCACGCGCCCATGCATTATAGCATGAGCTGTCAAATAGAAAATGCAAAAAAGTTAGATTCCAAAACAATTATGCTTAATATTTCATATCTTGTTGCCCTGTGTCTCCTTTTTGGAAATGACAGGTTGCTCTGATTCCTCTGTCACTGCATGTCATCCTTGTTTTTCTCCCCGTGTCATGAGTGACAGGTACAAAGACGAGATGTAAGGCAGGGAGTGCAGATACAGTAATGGGGTCTGCGAAGACCCACAAGCCTCCAGAAGCCTGTGCAGAAGGGAAAGTAGTGACTATACCTGGAGTTAGACCGGCATTAGGCAGCAGCCACACAACCACAGAAATGTAAGTGTGCTGGGTAAGGGAACACATGAGTTAAATCTTTTGTTGAGCATTTCCTCTCTTTGCTGAAACACTGTGCTATCAAAGCACTTTAACATTAACAGGTGGATTTTTCTAAAAGTCACCATAATGTGACTCACTGCAGTCGAACACCCACCCTCTGAGCATCAAGACAGAGCTGGCTTTGCCTACTAGAAATGGAGGAAGAAAAAGTCACAGGGCATTGATTAACTCTAACTTCCTCTTCATGAATCATGTTTTTTACTAACTGGGATGTAATTCAGTGTATCTAGGAGCCTCCAGTCAGTGTGACCACCACACAGCAGTGCTGTGGAGTCAGGCAGGAGATGGGATATGTTGAGGGTACAAAACTATCAAACAAACAAAAAGGGGTTTTGCTTTTAATTTTGTTTTGCCATTGATAAATCATTGTGTAAGTGTACAACAGAGTATCTTTGAATCATTATTGAAATCATTATTAAAAAACTATGATGGATCGTCCTGTCTTTTCTGTCTCTATACTCAAACATGACAAGAACTAGGATTGAACTACACAAAATTCATGTTAATTTGAGCTCTGTTGACTAAGATGCAGTTTCTAGAATGAGTCTAAGAGGCTTAAAACATTTGGTCAGATAATATATAAATTGATTAAAAGGGGTCACATGGAACATTAATACTGGACATTAAACATTTCTCTTTTTCATTTGGTTGTATTCTATTTGTCTAATCTATTTGTTGAATCTGCTTTCATCTCATTGAAGTATTAGTGTTAGAATTAACAAGAAGGATCCCATTAGAGCAGTGCTTGTTACTCTATTGTTTAAGAAATAAAGGAATTTGTGTAAAGGAACTGTGGTGGCAAAAATTAGTTCTCTTTGTTCAGTAAACAATTAAAAAGAAAGGTTTTCACACGTTGGCTGTCTTTTCTTGAGGTTTAATAAAAACGGATGGAGTCACATACAACTGAAAAGAACATGATCACTGGGTGAGTGAACTGAAGATGTTCTCAGGCTCACTATCTTTATAGTTCCCAAACACATACCTATAACCTGTCCTGAGTGGACTCTCTGGTGTACCTCACACTGCTGTCATCAAAGGGATTAACCAAGTGCCACATATCACAAGGTGAACACTTGTAAAGCATAATATGGGTCAATATCAAAATTTTCCACTACAGAACAAAATACAGTAATGTCGACTGCTGTGGTTAGTGTAGATTTAATTTTAAATTGATTAATGACAATAGGAAATTTGATCGGAGATATGTTGTAAAATGAATTAAAATAAAAAACTGAAATCTTTCACTTACAAACATATTAACCTAAATTCAGTGATTTGTCAAAGTTAAAGCAGAAACTTGGGTTAGTCTCTACTTTGCACAAATGGAGTTGGGCAGTTCATCTCTCAGACTGGATGTGAGGCATCTGTGAAAGCTGCCACATTCAGCTCTCTCCACAGATGCTCACTGGCTGAATGTTGCAGAAACATAAACCATTGCCCCAGTCCGGTCTTGTGCAGTGTGGAGCAGGATCTCTCCCTGTATTCAGCTGTATTCACTCTTCATCCTGACCAAGCTCCTGCACCAATAGATACAGGGTGTTCTTGTCTGTGTCACTGTGAAATGTATTTTCGTCTAATACCAGTACAGTTTGGTGACTCAGTTTTTAGTGCTGCAGCAATCCCTGGCCTAATGTTGTCTTACGTAACAGTCTCCAAAGAATTCCTTTCAGTGAGATTTTGAGGGTTTGTTTTTTCAGTCTAGGAAGAATAGAGCACTGTTATGGACTTGTTTTCTCTGAATCAGCAGATATACTGTAGGCATCATGGGAGAAGGAATTGGACAAGTATATCCCTACTTGTACTTGAATTTCAGCTGCTGCTTCATAAATTGTAGATAGCACTGCATTCACTGACAGCATCATTTGCTTAAATGTCTCAGAAAAGAAACATAGATTATTAAATAGGGTGCAGGTTTTAGAGACTCCATTCTGGTCTATATTGAACACAGCAGCCTGTGAGTGCCTGACCCACAGCACATTGCTGCTAGACAACACCTTGACAGCACCGGTTATATTTGCTTCCCCCTCCATCCCCTTCAGTGTCGCAGTGACATGGCAGCCAGAATGACAGAATGACATCAGTCGATGAATCAGCCCCCAAAAACGTTTCATTCATTTAACTGAAGGCAAATAGGTCAAGAAAATGAAATTACCCTGCCATCTTTCATTCTCTTTTGTCTGCCCAATTCACACTCTTTCATTTCCCTCTGTCACTCTGCTCCGCCATTGTTTCTCTCTGCTCCTCGCAGCACAGATATCTCCAAATTGTTGCCCATTTTCGCATAAATGGAAATGATGATAAGGTAATAATAGGAAAATGGCAGGCATACAAAGAAAGGAAAGCGGGGTGGGGAGGTGGGAGGTGGTAGACAAGCACATAGGTTTGTCATTACACTCGAAACAATTTGGGCTGGAAAATGTCAGACAGACAGCACATTCATCCAGCACTGATGAATTTATTCAAGTATCATGACTGCATCAATATGTGCTTGTTTCCTATAGGATTTTCAGGTATGTTGTTGTCTCTGGGGAATCTGTATTGATTTGGTGCTCAAAGACAACCTCATTGACCCTCTGCCTCTTGCTTTATTGATTTGGGAGAACAACATGAATGTCTTGATGACTTGTCAGTGTCTGACCAAACCCATGACAAAAGAAGCCCGGGTTTCCTTCTGATCCAGGCTTGAGCCTATGCTATGCAGAAGAGCATAAGTGGTGGAAATACAAACAAATCAAAATGTTGTGTTTCACCACTGGAAACAGCAGTTAGGGATGAGGTGAATTAAATCTGATCATGAAATGGCAATATTGCTTTTGAGTAAACGCAATGGTTATGTAGTAGCCTAATATCAACTATAAATAGCTAGCCTATATGTAGGCTATGCATGTAAAATGTGTGGATATTGTAGGCCTATCATCTTACAGTGTCTATCAAATCTTAATCGCAGTATATAAATAAATCCATCAGTGAGCGTATCTTTGACTTTTAATACCTGTAAATGAATAAACCTGCTATGTTGATGAAGGAGACTTTTAAATTCTATTAAAAACAAGATAAGAATAAAACCAAGAAATACACCATGTAATCTTCATTCACCCTCCCACACCATACATTTAGTGCAATCAGTGCTGAGTTGTTTGCTCCTATGTAAACGGCGTGCTGGGGGTTCATTGAACTCAGATGGGCCCTATATATAAAGCCTGTGTGGGCAAGGGGTGTCATGGCAGCATGTGGTTAATAGTCAGTGTCGTGCTGTGTGTGCATGTGCATGGAAACATGCACACTTGCTGCATGTGTATACATAGTATGCATGTGTGGGCATATGAGCATATGTATATGGAAGGTGAAACCATTTGATTGCACAGCGCTCGGTTCTCCTTCAGTGTAGGTGTATGCATATGGCTGAGGTAACTGACCATGAAGCCACTCCAGAGGACTTAATTTAAATGTGAAGGATGTAACATTAACACCACAAGGCTCGAGTGGCCAACCCCACTCTGTGATGGAGTGGCTCCACCCACACCTCTAACTTAATGAAATGCTGCTCCTGCATCCTTTTTCTGGCTGATCAATGGTGGTAAAAGCAAAGAGAGGCAGTGATGTTAGTGCAGCTGGCCGGGGCATGTTGTTGAACCCTCTATGGCCAATAAAGTGGAAGTAAAACACAATGAACACACAAAAAATATTCTAATCAACACCAATTTAGGCATATAGTTGTGTCAGCTAAATTTGCCCATTAACAGCTAAAATCGTTTCAAGGTGACAAGAGCAACAAAAGCAGCCGCATGGCTTTCAAAGAGTGCATAAATGAACATCACTCTTGTCACACATGTTCAGCAGGTATTTAACAGCTTCTGCTGTGACTCAACCGGACTGAACTGAGGACAGCAGCAAATAGACTCACAAATTGCTGTTGTTATTACGTTGATATCAATTTCAGTCAGTCATTCAGAGTTTAAATTGACATTAATGTGGCACAATTCCTCAAAATGCAAAGGTGATCAGGCTCAAACGGCTGCTGCTGCTTCAAGGAAAAGAGTTTCTTTTATGTGTAAGAGAGGAGCTGCTCAGTGAATACAAAGAAGGGAAACAGATGAAAGCATGCTCTGCTCACACACATACAGTACAGTGCTGTACACCTGTCGAACTGTGATGTATGCAGGGTATTTTGAATGCCACGCATAAATGGGACCCAGATCTAGACTGGCACCTTAAGTGTAAAAACATGTAATTACAGCGAAAAACACATGCATCATATTTGTCTAATAAAAAGGTGAAACTTGATGCTACTCTATTAGTCTCCCCAAGAAAATGTCTTTAAAAAGTCCATGTATGACAAACCAACTGAGTCAATAGACAAGATGCAACCTCACATGTTGTGTTGCTGCTTGGATCTTGTGGTTGAAGTATGGATGTTCTGGAGGTAGTTTTAGAGGTACAGTACTTCTAATAGTACCATTATAGTGACTTATCCCTGACAAGTCACATACAGTATCATTTATAGACACTGGTTAGCTGCCTCTACAGCTCTGGGGCTCAAGTCATTCCAGCAGTTGGGAATGGCAAACTGCCCTTTATCATTGGATTAGCTGTAATAATTGATCATCATTGATTGTCTGTCCCACTTTATTCAGTTGATGAATAGATCTGTGATGGCGAATGAAATTGCCTCAGTAGCTGGGTAAGTAATCTGGTTTCTCACTTCTCAAATGAGATAAATTGTTGCATTTCTCATCATTACATAAGACATCTGGATTTCACACTGTATAGGGAAACTGTGGTTGGCCTTTTTGTATAGCCTAGATAACATTTTATAGACCAAATGAGAGTGAATAAAATTCTGTGGTGCATTTTGTGTGTTAGGAGGCAGATCTCCAACTTGTGTGTGAGTTGAGGAAACATGAGTAGACAAGTTATAAGTTTTAGGAGCAACATTGAGTGACTCAAATAACGGCTGAGGGAAAGGCGTGACAAGAGAAGAGGAATTTGTGGTAAGGAGAGAGTAAACCCAGCATGCAGGGAACAAATCTGTGGATGCCAATATAACAGAACTGAAAGTCACTTCAGTTTTAATTTCCTGCCAGTGGAAGCGAGAACAAAATCAAGATTGAAACATTAGTTTCAATGAGTCACTCTTAGAGGGAGCTCAGTGGGTTCAGGCTGTTAACATTCATAACATCATCCCTCCATCTCTGTCTCCCCGCTCCCTGCTCTTCCAGTTTGTGTTATTGCATGGACACACACACACACACACACACACACACACGCTTATAGACGCAGAAGATTGTACACAACGTGCCCACACTATATGCACACATGCACTCACTTCCACACAAACACAGTGTAATGGCACTAATGAGACTGCATGACTAATATCTTCAGTCCCTTCTTCAGATGAGTGCTTATTATGGTCTGTCAAGGAGATGAGTCAGTGTATGTCACAGTTACTATGGTGATCAAAGCCTCCAGCACTTCTCTTAAGTGCCCGTTGGCTAAAATAAGCTCTTTAACCCCTTTACAACAGAGCTATCGGGATGCAATGACACTCACACACACAAATGGCAACAGCCAAGTTGACGCCTTGACCTCCACCATAGGAGAGAAGTGAAAGTGAAATTCCCCACAAGTTTTATTGGAAAACCACATTATAAACAAGATTACAAGGTGACAAACAAGAACTTAACAATGTCGCATTTACACAAACTAATGGAAAAGGTCGAGTTTTAGGCCTCGGCATTTAAACACTCACCCCTGTGTGATATGTGCTCTGTATACGTGCAGGGAAATTGGCTGCTCTTGATGTGATGTTATTTGGTCTCTCTGTTTGACCACACAGGGCACAGAGATGCTATTGATATTTATGTCACTACATGACTAAAATACTACTTTTTTAAGTACTTTTTTCTTACAATCAAACTGAGTTTTGAAAACAACCATTTACTGTAATTTGCAAATGTTACCAAAGTTGAGTGCACAGGAAACACAGTTTGTTGACTGAAGTGATTTGATTAGATATCATGATGAATATGCAGATTTATTTATTCTTTTTTTGTTTGTTAGAGCCACAAGTGTATGAATTTACACAGGATGTGCTGAAATAGGCTAAATAGCATCTGTTAGTGTAAAAATGGTGCACTGGCTATATTAATACAGTTGGTTATGATGATTCTTTACCAGATCATATGAAAATATGAAAATGATATTAGGAAAATGAAATAGACAAGAATGAAGGGAACACTGAGAAATAAACTGTGTCAGGGGAGGTAGTCTCCTTTTGGTCTGTGGGCGTTGTAACTGTAATGTAAACATGAAAACTAAGTGTTGTTATCTAATATATTGAATTACCAGATTTATTCATGTCAAACTTTTTAAAATGGAGTCAGCTGTCAGTCAAGTTACAGTAACATGATAGCTACTGAATGGATTTCTTGTCTAATCAAAACAGATAGCCTAGGCCTATAGCTATAAAGACTTTTTTTTTGACAAGAAGTTATTTTGCTGTTTGGTGTTATCAACTAATCAATTATAGACTCTTGCAATCAGGTTACACAAACAACCTGTTCCCTAATTTCTCAATTTCTTTACATCTACTGCGCATGCCCCTGCCTGTCAGTCATATGACAAAGTAAACGAAACCAAAAAGCGAAGGCGAAACGGACACCTAAACTTTCACTGTGTTGTACTTCCGTGTTTGCTCGGTTTAGCTCGGTCCACAGAAACAACAAGCGAAGTGACATATCATTAAAGTTTTAAATGACTCAAGCTGATGTTGTGATAATAGTCTCATGTTATTTCAGTAAAACATATTCACTGAGGTCTGGTCATGATGAGTCTGGTCTAACAATAGAAAGCCTTAGCAGTAGGTCAGCCACCACTGCGCATGCGCGTTGTGCTCTGAGGGGACTCATCTGGACGCGCTGCTGCTCTTTGGTAAAAGTTTCAGTTTGCATAAATAGCGGGTAGAGGACAGGGGTCGGGACGATTGACTCAGGAGTGTTGTTTAACTTTTGGGCTTCCAGCTGAAGACACTGACCTGCCCACGTAGCTGTCTAGGTGTGCGTGCGTGCTTCTGTGTTTGTATGTGCGCGCGCCTGCAGGTAAGCTAAGCTAGCTGTGTGTGTGTGGAGAGATGAGGCTCAGCGGTGTGCTAGTGTGCGCGCTCTTGCTCTGGGTTGAAGGGTCCTGGGGTGACACACCGGCCAACTGCACCTATGAAGAGCTGGTGGGGACGTGGGTGTTCCAGGTTTCCAAGGGAGGACACGACAAAACTGTCAACTGCTCCGCTGAAGGTAATAATAATAATCAAAATGATGATGATGATAATAATAACACCTTTGATACGACCCTTCATCACAGGACAAACTTCCCCATTGGAGTGACTGAAAACAGTTTCGCAATTTGGAGATCATGAGACATGTTGGGTCCTGTGGTGTGTGTGTGTGGTTTTCAGCTAAAATGGAGACAACAGCAGCTGATTCATAAATTACTTCCTCCTTTGTTTGAATGGAAAAACCCATAAAACCCCTTACACACAAAGTATGTAGGCCTAGCTGTTTGTCTTAAGTTAACATGCACCTGTTGCTCACAGTTCGTGTGTTATGTTGCCTATTTCAGTGTTTTTCTACCACTAGTGTGTGTTTTAGCTGGGACCCTTGAAAATAAAAACAATCTTTAAGCTCATCTTGTCTTGAGCACTGTTTGACACATTTTAGAAATGAATGGTGTTGAACTATACAGTCTGCAGTCTAACACCTGTTTGTTTTGGTGTTTCCCTCCAGCCATAGGGGAGAACTCTGTAACTGTGACCCTAGAGAAACTGTCTGTAGCCACAGATGAGCTGGGCAACACCGGCTTCTTCACCATCATCTACAACCAGGGCTTCGAAGTGGTCCTCAATGGGTACAAGTGGTTTGGCTTCTTCAAGGTAAAAGATTAGTCCACATGACATTTTTATATTAAAATCCTGTCATCTCCCAGATGCACAACTCAGAAAAACCTAAATTAGGTTAGTTCTGTTGCAGCAGGTGCTGTTGAGTCATAGCCTTACTCATCCTAAACAAAAATAGGTAAATGAAATGTCAAGTTAACCATCTCACTTGTCAAGGAAGTTGCTTTAGTGGGTTAAGAGTTATTCAGGTTATATTTTTAAACCTTCACTGACAGTAAGGGTTTAGTTTCCGTATCGCTCATCATCCTGTTGTTGATATGAATCTGTAAAACTGCGTACAGGCTGAATCAAGTTGGAACTAACGCTACTCAAGATTAATGTCTTAGTCATGTGTCACATCTCCTCACTCACATGACACTGTGTCATGGTCCCTTGGTCTGCAAAACCACATTATACTTTGTCCTGTTCAACTTCCCTATTCTGTCGACTTAATTTAGCTTAGCGAGCCAAAATGAGACTGGGGAGATATTTTTTCCTTCAAACTTGTGCAGGATATTCTCTTTTCATTTCCATTTTCTGTTTTTAATTTAATAAGTCATAGTATGAGAATTGCAGTTGCTGAGAATTTGCATGAAATGACAAGACTGGGTTGTTTATTGGACAACAAATCCTGATCCACTTGTCTCCCTACACTTTCAGTACACGCAGGAGGGCACCAAGGTGACCAGCTATTGTGACCAGACCCTGCCAGGGTGGGTCCATGATGTCCTTGGAAACAACTGGGCCTGTTTTGTAGGGAAGAAGGTGAAGGCAGTGACTCCGCGTACAGATTACCAACCACTTCTCAGCAGTGGGTATGTAAATTTATGATGGCAATGGCACATAACCAAAATGCAAAGTGAAGAAATGGGGCATGATCCAGATGTTAGTCGACTTGGGTACAGGAGAAAACCCATATTAAAAAAAAATAAAAATAGGGAACTGGCAATTATGATATTTAAAAGTTTGATTTGCTGAAAGTGATGTGTTTACTTTCTTGCTTCCTGCACTTTTTGGTGTCAGTTGGCATGAATTTAAGTTTATTTGTAATTTCTCTGATCAGAATATATTTAGAATTTTTTTTTATCTGGCACCACAGTGACTTGATCTACTGGTGAAGTGATTTAATCACTTGGTTTCCATTAAGTTGTCTTATCTCTTTCTTACAAACATTTAGCAGCTCTTTTTATCTGCTCAGCATCCACTTTGAAAAACAAACCTTTTCACAATACTTGCAAGTGACACTGTGCATAGCAAGTGTGGTTTTTCTGTTGATCGGTGTGTCATTAAAACCGTTAGTCACTTACTGAGGAATAAGACAAATGCCTCACCACCTGGACACATTGCCACTGAAGACATTATACAGCATCAGAATATCATGGAAAAGTTCTGTTCAATTCAAAAAGTTTTCCATGTCACATTCCATGTCGAAATAGACCCAAAAATGCAGATGCTATCAAAGCAACCTGGGCTTCCATAACACCACAGGCTGTTTGCCTCCATGCCACGCTGTAATGATGCAGTAATTCAAGCAAAATGAGCCCCAACCAAGTATTGGGTGCATATAAATGGACATATTTTCCAGAAGATAAACAATCACCTTTCAATTGGTCTAATGTAATATTCTATTTTTTGAGATGCTGAATGTGGGGTTTTCATTAAATATAAGCCATAATCATTACAATTAAATGAAATAAAGACATGGAATATTTCAGTGTGTTGTGGCTCTATAGCAGGTACTGTAGTAGTTTCACTTGAATGAACTAAATGAATGAAGTGAATGAACTTTTCCATGATGTTCTAATTTATTGATATGGACATGTACTTGGTCGTATTGATCTGTAGGTAACATGTCCTTCACTTTAAAATGTGAAACTTTGCAGCCTTGAGAAGAGTGTTGCTGTTTAAAATCCTCCAATTTTAACACAAGTGAATTAATACCGAAGGTGCAGTCCCAATAAAAGATGTAAGAGCCTTCCTGCATGATTGTGTAGCTGCTGGTGTGATCACACTGGGCTGATAATGACTTGCATTATATTGCATTCACAAGCAGTGTACTCCAGTACCCTCCCTGGGAAGCTTCAGTTAGGGGCAGATTTGTACTGGAATAATCGCAACACTTAAAGGAACAATTTAGCCCTGAAACAGTTCCTATGTTTCACTGTCCCTGACATCAGTATCTGTGCAAAGCTTTATCCAAGTTTAAACTCTCAAATAACGTGTAATGCAGTGCACTGAGGACCATTCTGACTGAGCGATTCACACCAAAACATTTTTGCACCACATCCTAGTGGACGCTAACAAGGGTGCATATTCATATTTAACAAACTCACAAAAAATAAAAACAGTCTTGCATAACACCGTTCCGTACCGCACCACTGCACTGAATATCACTTGTTGTTCTGGCAATTTAACTGTGTAACTTTATTAAACTGTCAGCTTTGACAAAATACACCTGTGATTCAGCTTTCAACACCCCCTCTGCCCCCATCTGTTCCTTTTGAAATAACCTTGTGTTGTGACATAATTCACCCTGCAGGCTGCTGCAGAGACCATACAAACACAACTTGGACTTTATTGATTCCATCAACTCAGTTCAGCGTTCCTGGAAAGCTGTTGCCTACCCAGAGCATGAGCAGTACACTCTACAGGAGCTGCTCTACAGAGCAGGAGGGCCGGCCTCCCGCATCCCAAGGTGAGTGTTTACCTGCATCCTGTTCTTCAGTACTGCCACACAGTAGTGGGGCAGATAAGCTCTGTATTGTGCATTTTCTGACTAAAGCATGAATGAAACTTTAGTGCATTTTTCCACTAATCGTCCCCTAATGTATTACTGCAATGGAGAATAATGGGATAAGTGGAAAAATGCAATGCAATGTCAGTGACACCTAAAAGTCACCAGAGATCAGACAGAAAGTGGTTCCACATCTGAAAACAAACCTTACGTAGATGAAATGTTGCAAGTTTCTTGCTTTTGTCAGAAATTGCACAATTAGTTTGCTTATCTTCCCCACTACAGACATGATGCTACTGCACATACATTACTGCTTTTTGTTGTGTTGTATTTCTCTTGACTATTAGAGTATCATTGTGATTTTCTTTCTTGTGATTAAATACGAATGATCTTTCATTTTTACTACAGGCGTGTTCACCCTATGCCTGTGAAGGCTAATGATGCCAAGATGGCGGCAGGTCTGCCTCAGCACTGGGATTGGAGAAACGTTGACGGTGTCAACTTTGTCAGCCCCGTGAGAAACCAAGGTGTCGTTTAAATGTCCTTACAGAAGTCTGGAAACTTGTCTTGTCTTAATTGTTGGTTAATTCAACGTCCCAAAAGTCCACCTCAAACCAGTTGCTTTATTTTAACCTGTGAACACATGGGGCCCTAGTTCCCTAGACCGGTCGAAGTCAGGTCTTCGCGCCGCTGCGCCACGCCAACTAGGTGTGTCCAGGCGCGTTTTGCAAGAATCGTGAGCCGCGAAGTCCGGTATAGACCGGCGCACCCACGCCCCTTGTCCCTCCTCCAAGCGCAAATGCCGAGGAGGGAGGAGTCGGGGGCGTGAGGCAGGCAGGAGGAGGAGAGAAAGGCTGAAGTGGGATTAACACAGCCGATTCCGATTTTCACCAATCAAATGAGCCCCTCTCCTCACCTTTAACTGAGCCGCGGTGATGTCATTTCCTACTTTGACATGGACGGAGGAGAGGAGGAGACAGCGACGCCACAGGCCGAACCTCTCCCAGGAGGAAACAGCTGTTTTGGTCCGGAGGTCCGAGCTCAGAGTGGCTGAATAATGAGTTTAATATCCATAAACAGGTTTGATCTGATACACTGAGAACCGCTGGCCAGTGTAAAAAAAACAACTAATAAACTAATAAAGAAACTCACATTTATTCAAACCCTGTGTATGAGAGGTGAATTGAGTTAACCTTATATTCCTGTGAATGTTAATGTAAACCCAGCGAGAGGCAGCAGTTAAAAGAAAAACATGACGTAGAGGGAGACCCCCCAGGAAAGAGACTTACAAAAACGTTACAGTGTGTCAGTTGTTTTGTTTTCCTGCCCGTTATTTTGTTGTTGGGCTTTTCCGCTGGTAAATAAACTTTTTTTATAAACTACACAAGATCCGCGTAAAGGACGCTCTCGCTCTCGGCCCCCCCCCCTGTCTGTCTGTCCTTTTCCTTTTTTCTGTGATGAGATATACTGACTGACACCGAGGCTGTTGAGAGATGTAATAAGTAAAATAAGTAAATAAATGAATAAATAAATAAAAAAACGCGGATCATCACATCTCAACACGGTAGTGACATGCAGTCCCTCAGTCCGCAATCCACAGCTCCAGTGCCAGTTCGTCCCTGCTGAGTTAATTCAGGTGGAGTTTACATTACGCTGCCAACAGCCTTTGATCTGACGTCAGATGTGACGGGACACTCTTTATACATATAAATTCACGTGTTGATTCCATTAGTTGCATTAAATAGCGGTTATTGTGGTTATTTATTGCATCTAAATGCGTCTGGAACAGTGGAAACCTGTCTGTGAGGTTTTGCTGACGTGTGTGGACTGTTCGCCGGTCAACCAATCTCCCTCTCCGCCAGCTCCGTCTGCGCTGAAAGCTGACCTGCTTTGAGGTGGTCTGCTTTCGGCGTTTAATCGGCGGGACATTTTCTCACGAAACTTCCGCTTCACCAAGCTGGATCTGTGACACCGCCTCCTGCTGCGCCGCCACACCCATATTGGCGGAGCGCGATCTGCCAATCTCCCGACTAGACTTTGCGCCAGTCTGCACTGCTTCAAACTTGCAATAGACCGGCTGCACTTCGGTTCGCTGCCTGCGCTGCGCCACCAAACTAGGGCTCATGGTATTAAAGATGTAGGTGCAGACATTATGAATCAGAAGCCTTGTGGGATCACCTTTTCACTGGAGCAGCTGTCGGTAAGAGCAGAGGCTGAACCGCAGCCCCTGCAGCTACTTTGCTTCCCTCTTGGCAGGTCTGCGTCAGCTCTCTGCTCTCTCCTTCTGTGTTTCTGCACAGCCTAGTGTGTGAGTGGAGAGATTATGTGTGCTGAGTGTCTGAGAGGGCCTCTGTAGGGCTGGGTTTAAGGATCTGGAGAGGGCTGAAGTGTTTCAATAGGAGACCTCTAAGCCACCGTACAGTGCCGTGGAGCTTATTTTCCTCTGTTATGAGCCAGGTGGATTTTGTAGGTTCCATTTCAGTTCACAAAAATTGGTTGGATTGAGGGGGGAAAATTGGTTGTTGCAGAGCTGACATGTGGGAACGTACAGATGTAATGGCACCAGCACAAATGAGGCCTACATCATACCCTAGGAGAAAGCTCTTAACTCCTGTGCCATTGTTTTCTCCAGGAGATCTTTTATGTGATTGAAACATTAGGGCAGTGAAATGGCCACGCTAGCAGATCTCTAAATGACTGTAACACCTTATTAGTCTTGAGACCTAAGGTCTGGGACCTAAATGTAAACTGTTCCCACTGTCAGCCTGACTTGAGTCATTACTATTAAACCATGCTGCAGGGCCCCACAGCCTCTGTGCTGTGACTTAATTTGTTTCTGCTGAGCATAATATTAAATTGGTCTCTCACGATGGATGTCAACCAATGGCCTTAATCAGTGCATCACTCTGACTCACTCCATTATTGTCCATTACAACTAACTCAGACAAGTGTACACAGGGAGGAACATTGCAGAGTCTTCTGTTCAGTCGTCAGAATATATCACAGTAATGGTAATAAAATGTGGAGTTACCAGTGAGTTACCTGGATCTTATTTCAGGGTTGTTATGATTAGATTGCATTGGGTTGTGCAAGTTTTTCAAAATCGGGATTTACTGTATTATATGCCAGTGCTGTTGTGTTGCACAACAGTGTGATTTAACTGTTAATCTCTTGTATTTCAGCATCGTGCGGTAGCTGCTACTCCTTTGCCACCATGGGAATGCTGGAGTCTCGTGTCCGAATTGTCACCAACAACAGTGAGACCCCCATCCTCAGCCCACAACAGGTGGTGTCCTGCTCTGAATATTCTCAAGGTAAACTTTAATGGGAAGTTTGTCTCATCTCCTGATCACTAAACAGTTAATTTAATTTAAAGATTCCCCTGTGAGCTGCGCCAGATTTAGACATTTCAAAAGTACTTCTGTGCAGAAAAATTAGGGTTGCTTTCCTCCCTAATCAGTGCAAGTAGTTTTTTTTTCTTTATTTATTTCTTTCAGAAAATGTGTCTTAATTGCCTTTAGAAATTCAACGGTTTCATAATAACCCTGATTAGGCCATTTCTTGCCAATTATTCTGAAGAGTCCTGATGGTATTGACTTCATTAAATTTTTCCCTCTTGGACTACATTTTAACTTAACAAATGACATCAAACATCCATCTCCTCTATTACAGGTTGTGACGGTGGCTTCCCATACTTGATTGGGAAATATGCACAGGATTTCGGCATCGTGGACGAGTCATGCTTTCCGTACATTGCAAAGAACAGCCCATGTGGCGTCCCTCAGAATTGCGGCCGCATCTACACGGCAGAATACGGCTATGTCGGTGGGTTTTACGGCGGCTGCAGTGAAGCAGCCATGATGATGGAACTGGTCAAGAATGGGCCCATGGGAGTGGCTTTTGAGGTACAACAACTGCTCCTCAACTGATATTCCTTAACGTATAGTACTGTGTATGCATTCAAGTGGAATTAATTGCCCCTCTCCTCTACCAGGTCTACCCAGACTTCATGCATTATAAGGAGGGCATCTACCACCACACGGGCCTCGCAGACCCCTTCAATCCTTTCGAGCTGACCAACCACGCTGTGCTGCTGGTGGGCTACGGCCACTGCCACATGACCGGGCAGAAGTACTGGATTGTTAAGAACAGCTGGGGAACCACCTGGGGCGAGGACGGCTACTTCCGAATCCGCAGGGGAAGTGATGAGTGTGCCATTGAGAGCATCGCAGTCGCAGCCAAGCCTATCCCAAAATTGTAAACTCAGGATGAAATGAATTGACTGAGTCTGAGTAGTACAACTTCATTTTTTTCATCTCAGTGTAGGTGTTTTTTTAGTGTGTGCTTTTAAAGCTAAAATCTAATGAGAAAAAAATATCCCAGCAGGTGATTTCAAACAGGCGTCATATACATACTGCAGTGCTTGAAAACTTGACACCATGAAAATGAAAAGCTAAAAGTGAAGCCCACCTAAAACCAAAAGTAGCAAAAGTAGCACAGTAAAGTGTCACTCAAAGGTGATGTTTAAAACTTAAATTGGTATTCTGATTGAAGTTTATTACATTATTGGTGGTATTTTGTTTCAACATGGTGATCTGAGATGTAGGCAGTGATAGTCGGCGCATGTGTCTCTGCTCAGCCTGCTCAGGAAAGCCACTGGTGCAACAACTAATGAGCGATGCCATCTATAACCACTATGTGGATACAATTCCACATTAGTGAAGAGTTTAAGTGGCACAAGAACCCCTGCTCTTCCTTTTAAAAGTGTTGACACAAACTGTATGTTTTTGTTGTGTTTGTTCCCCCTCTTCTTTCTTCCTCTGATTTCAGCAATCACTGATCAGCTGCCTGTGAATCATTTGAGCTGTAACTGCCAACACACGGACTTGGAATCAAAATGGATTGATTGGCACACTGTGACAAATCATGACGGGTAGTAAATTGTAGCCTTAGTACTAAAAGGGAATTCATAACTGAGGAGTCAACATTTGTTTGTCTGTCAGATGCAGGACCGTGATTCTTTGTCTCAGGGAAGCTCAGCGGAGAATTGAAGTTTCTTCTGTCCTTGCATCAAATTGGAAACGGGACTGCCATGTTCCTCTGCGGGGTGGATTTGTAGCGTTCCCCACAGAGCTCTGGATAGGGATTTCTTGATTAATGAAGGGATGTTGCTGACTGTAGTGTCTCTATTATGACTCCATTTATACACATGTTCTGATGCAAGCATTTGTTTTACATTGTATTGAAATTTGCACTTTTTTTAATCTGTTGAAATAAAAACATAATTGGGATTTGGACTTTTTTTCTTTTAAAATTTTTTGATTAATAGCTACAGTATTTTCTTGGGTGTTAGATTTTTACATTTTTGCACCTCAGCAACCAGTTCTCACTCGAACAAATTTCCCAGCTTGGGATCAATAAAGTATATCTATCTATCTATGAGTAGTTACAGCTTATGGCACCATCTCGTTCATTTGGCCAAATTTATCCATACATAATTTTATCAGTAAACTGAACCAATGACTCAAACAGTGGAGAAAGGTATGTGTATTTATTCAAGAGTTAATCAAGTCATTAGGCATCAGGATTATCATGTTAGAGGTTAAAGTCTTTTTTTTCTTTTCAGAATTGAGCTAGTTTAATCCCCAAAGACTGGATAAAAGTTTTTCTACAGCCACTGCTTGTATTACTTGGTGTAGAGACTGTAGACTTCGGTACAGTCTCAGGCTGTTCCCCTGCGTGAGTCACAAGGTCCAGAGACGTCTCTGCTCCACTTCCCTGTGTGGGCCGGGGCGTATCTCGCCTCCCCTTCCCTCAGCAGCAGCAGCAGCAGCAGCAGCAGCAGCTCCTCTCCAGTCTCCTCCGCGCTCGTCCTGCCGCCCTGCCCCTGCTTCCTCTCCCCCGGGCCCTCTTCCTCTCCGGTGGATTCATGCTCAGCTCTCGCCCTCCTCGGTCGCCATGCAGAACAACCACCACAAGGAGCACCTCTATAAGATTCTTGTGATAGGAGACCTCGGGGTCGGAAAGACCAGCATCATCAAGCGGTATGTCCATCACAACTTCAGCCCCAACTACCGAGCCACCATCGGGGTGGACTTCGCGCTCAAGGTCCTCAACTGGGACCAGGAGACGGTGCGTCTGCAGCTGTGGGACATCGCAGGTACGGTCCCACTCAACACACGGATCACACCAAACGACAAACAAAAACCTGTAATAAGTACATAATATTATATATCATATAGATATAAGAGTTTCAATGCAAGATAGTTTGTCACACTTAACTTTTCTCTAACTCCAACTTTACTCGTGACTGCTTTCAGTTAGCCTGTTGAACATTTGGTAATTTATCTATTAAAGAAGAAATACAGTAGGCCTAGATTAGTTTGTATAGGATTTTTTTAAATAAGTAGCTCATATGATAGGACAGCCTGCTCAAAATAGATTCTTTTATTTAGAGAATAGTCTCTTTTGTGTCTTTAGTTTAAATTTTCAGAGGAGGCCGAAATGGGATTTAGTAGCAAATTTAATAGTCTGAGTCTTTTGAACTTTCCTTTTATGTCAAATTAACTCAAGGCTACATTTAAATACTGCATTAATGTTTGCAAGGAGCGGTTGTCCTGATGGAAATTATGTTCACATCTACTGTATATTTTTTTTCCTTTCAAATGTTGCATTATTCAACGAATCACTTCATAATCAAACAAGGAAGAAGTTGGTCAGTTTTCACATGTTTCCCATATCAATTATCTCAGTAATGAATGAAATGAAAACCATGGACTTAACTTTAAAAAAATAAAAGATCTCATTGATGGTGTTAAATGAACAGAAGTCGAAGAATGTGAAACCTGAGGGATAAGACTGACGTGTGGATTTGTGGCTTCCACAGGGTTTTGGGTGCTGTGATCCTGAAAATGAGCATTTGATCATTTTGTCACAGTTGTTATTTAACCATTTCCGTAGAGGAATGATGCTTATGGGTCATCCAAGCCTAATGTCCCTCATGTGCACCATCTGACCTGCTGGCATTACTCACTTCACATCATTTAACTACGCATTTTTGCTATTACATGCCTCCTCCTATTTACATTACACACACACACATACAGAGAAACCATGAAAGAGAGAACATTTCCTCTGAGTTATAATTATTAATTTATACATTTCATAATAAAACCCCAACCTTTTATTAAGAAAAAACAGCTTATTTCTCTAGGTCCCCACACTAACTACATCATCATTCAGACATAAAACAAGCCAGACTTTCCTCTCTGTGTGTCACATGACCTGAAGACAGAGCATCATGACACCACATGATATAACAGAACTGTCATGGCAACACTCTGCCACATTATGACTTTTTATTTTTTTTTATTTAATATTATGACCAGTGTATCAGCTGGTTACTTGGGCCTTAAAATGACATCATCACACAGAGGTACAAATACAAATATACACATCATCTTTATGTAAATTTACACAACTGCATATCCACACATCCACACATACATTCAGTCAGTGGCAGTGGTTTCTCTTCTGTAATAGGCTTAACTCTGTGGCCTCCTGCCTCTGTGATACTCTTAGTGGAAGGGTCTGTTTGATAATAAGATGGAAGTGTACATGGAAGAGAATGGAAATTATCTTCTCTCTTGTGAGCATCGACTGCTTTGACTGCCCCGAGCAAAGGCAGAAATCAGAAATAATGCCGGCTTTTGACTGTGACGCTGTTGGGTAAGATAACAAACCTAAAGCCTTCAGCGGTCTCATCTCACATGAGTGTCGGCTGAGGTTTAGACGAATCCTCTGACCTGCTGCTCTCTCCCCTCCTGTGCGCCCTCTCCAGTAAGCGCAAGCAGTCATGTGTCTAAAACTCATGTGAGGGAGATTTGAGGCCCAAGTACTTGTATACAGAAAGCTTTTATTGTGAGGGAGTGTCTCCCTCAGAGAAAACTGCTATATGTCTCATACTGTATGTGCTCCTGATAAAGGCCCTCAGGTTATACAAATCTTGAGGGGGGGGCATAAATTACCTATAGATGAGCTCTGTCTATTACAGTACAATTGGCTCCATTGTTAGTTAAAATTATATTAAATAAATGAACCTGCAGAAAATTATATCTTTTTGTTTTTGCATTTTACTGTGGACTCAAGTTTTCTCACGCCACAGATGTCATAACTCACTTGCTCCTGAGCGTTTTCCCAAGACAAATAGCAACTTCAACTCTTCTATTTCTGTCTGTGACTGGTGCCGCCATGGCGACGGGGGTATAATCCGCACAGGCCTATACATGAGGTGTGAGTTAAGTGGGTTTTTTGGCTGTTATGGGCTGCTGTTATACAACAAAATCACTTAGATATACATGATGAGCTGTAGAAGTCTGTGGCTTCAGGCTGTACGATTTGAGGAAATCCAGATGTTTTGGGCATTGACTCATCTCAAATGAATTACAGCCACATTTCATCACTATTAATGAATCCATTCATCTTCCTACCATGAGGACTGTGGTCTTACATAAACTCAATGTCAGCCAATGTTAGATAGATTTTGTTATTTCACATAACAGCTCTGTGAACTTGTGTTTATGTCTGTGTCTTGTCACTGGTGTGAAGTTGGAAAGGCTCGGGTTCAAACAGATTGCCACATTTTGCTGTGCAACAATCATGATTTATGACAATACAAATCAAAATCTGGTAACAGCCATGTACCATGAAGTTATTTTCTTATGTAGCCAGTCCGCTGTCAATCAAGTCCACTGACTCCATCAGTTTTTTAACTAAGAATTAGATTAGAGCAATTGACTTTTTTCTGTACTCTAACTTAAATCTTTGCAATGTATAATCTTAAGGTGATATCTATATAAAGTGGCCCTGAGAGTTCAACACACCGCAACTTAAGAAAAACTTAAATTCAGAAAACACCGTCATCAGCTTGACAGTGCACGTGCTGCAAAAACTCACATAAGTGTATCTGAGGACACAAAATAGTGACTGAACAGTAAAAGACTGAGGTTATGCTATCAGTAAATACAATATATGAATCATGCAATATTGACGCTATAATAAACCAAATGAACTTACCTTTTTTTCAAACACCAGTAACACTCTGGTCGCGAAGCATTAAACAAAAGTGAAATATTATCTGTCAATTTGTTTTGTTTTTTGAAGCAGATGTGGTTGTTTTTTGAAATGTAGTGCATTTGTGTCTTTGCATGTGTTTTCTTAAGTTTCACTATGTCCTCTATAAAATTATTACCTGATATGTTTGAGGTAGCTCATACAGAAATCTGAAAACAGTTTTTCACTTGGCATGTAATAATTCATCATATTACAGTATAACACAAGCCTCTACTCTGTGAAAATCTTCGTCCTTGAACCAGACACGCGTGCTACCAGCTGTTCCACACTGGAGCCTGAGCTGTGATCCACCTGTGCAGCAGAGCAGGTGAATAGATAATGTAAATGAACACGAACTCCTCTCCTCCTCACCACAACACAACCTGCTGCTTTGGTTGTGGGTGAGTCCGTCCGCAGGGTGAGAGTGTCTGTCAGACTTGAAGTGATTACATTCTGCAACAGTGCAGACGGTGCTGATGGTTCTGCGGCAGAACCCATGGATGGGAAAATCAGAGTGGATACAACATTCCTGCAGAGCTTATCGAATTAATTTTACCCTCAGGAATTTTTACAGAGAAGTTCAGAAGCAGTCGCACACACGCACATACACACACACTCACATACACACTAAAGACACCTCTCCGTCTCCCCTCCTGGCTCTACTGTATCTGTGTCTGCATCTAATCCCTCTCTTTCTGCTGCTCTTCTGACTGTAAAAACATGCATGTGAATGAGTGTGTGGAGGTACGGAGGAGGTGAGATATGTAGAGAATGTGTGCGTGGTGATACATTGGATTGGAGTGTGAAAAAATGAGGGAATCAGTTTAATTTAAAAGATTGTGTCTGCTCGGTGCTAAAGTGACTCCGCCTCGCGTCTGTCTCACTGTGTGTGCAGCATCATGCAGGTGATCTCCAGTGAAAGGGACCAGATGAAAAGAGGAATTTGTCTATATGATCAATATAAGTTTGAAAATGTTTGATAATGCTTTTTTAGGAGTCAGAGTTGGCTTATTTCCCATTTGCAGAAGGAGACCGCATTGGAAAAGGATTTGCAAGAGTTCAAGCAGGAACACTCATAATCAGACAATAGACAACATTGTTAATAAAACAATCAAGTAAACAGATACAATAAATAGAAACAGTAAAATAAAAAAGGACAATTTCCCCCTTGGATAGGCCTATGATTGTCTGTAAATCTGTATCTCTGCTTGTGTGTGTCAATCGTTATTACATCAGTAGCCATTATTACATTATGAGTTGCTACATGTGTCTTCCAGGTCAGGAGAGGTTTGGCAACATGACTCGCGTCTACTACCGTGAGGCCATGGGCGCCTTCATCGTGTTTGACGTCACAAGGCCCGCTTCCTTTGAGGCCGTCACGAAATGGAAAGAGGACTTGGATTCCAAACTGACACTTGCCAATGGGAAACATGTGGCCACTGTGCTTTTGGCTAATAAATGTGACCAGGGTCGGGACGTACTGACTAATAACGGAATAAAGATGGAGCAGTTCTGCCAGGAGAATGGATTTGTGGGATGGTACGAGACGTCTGCCAAGGTGAGAAAGATGGGACACATGCACTCAAACGCACACACAAATACAAATCATACGAATACGAAGACAGAACTTCGACAGGAGCTCTGAGGTTCAAACCTCTGCAGCAGGCGTGTCCTTTCTGCTCAAATGTCCTTGAGATGCAACTGACTCCCCACTAGCTCGACTGTATCAGACCCACCACGTGATCACCCTGTGGAGATGCCACCACAGAGGCACATTCAGGATGTGGAGAAATCCTTTAAAAGTGCTGAGTTTAACAGACTCTCAGTCTGTTGAGTATTTGCATCAGAATAAAGCCTCCGTCTCCAAGCTCCACTGCGTTTTCACAGAGCTGTCTCGCAACCCACATTCCTCCCGTAGTTATCCCAGATCAGCTGCTCTGGCATCAAGTGCTCATCGTATGGATAGAATGCGCATGTGAATGTATTAGTTCAGTGTTTTCCATTGACTGACACAGATTTCATATTTTCTTTTGTAAAAGGGATTACTGGTATTTGTCTCCATGTCAAAAGTTAGATCAGAAGGTTGGCAGCGCTCTCATGTCTGTCCATTATACAGAAATTAAGAGCCAGTGGCTAGCTTAGCATCATACAAAGATCGGAAACAGGGAAAAACAAAACTTTGTGATTACATGAGCTAACCTTCAGTAGGTGTTTGATATTGGTGTTTCAAACCCATTAAACTTTCACTGTCTGAACTGGACAAGAGCAAGAAGATAAACAGATGGACTGAAACAAAAGTTTGAAGCTTGTAAAAAGTTGAAATCAATAACAGTAAAGGTACAGTATGATTCAGAGCTCATTGACGCAGACAGAAGTGTAGTGGTTCTCAGCTGAGCTGAGGATTCGCCCGCCTACAAACTAACACACTGACACACCAGCACAAGCCCCGATTATAGCAGCTAATGTGGAGCAGGAATCTCACAGCTGGACAGCAAGAAAGGGAAAACAGACTAAGACGTGCACATAGACACACACACAAACACACATGCATTCAATCCTTTAATTTATCTATGTACAATACAAAAATTGAACTTTACCTGACTTGAAACACACTTAATCATGGTGTTATATAGAAAACTTACCGTAGTTAGTTATATTGAATTATGTTGTTCCTTTCCACCGTAGCTATGGTAGGTGTTAACATGTTTATAAATGTGACCATTTGGGATTTTCTCCTGAGAACCAACCAGAGAAACTGAGCAAACAACAGGTGATGGATGCAGCTAGAAATAGAGGTGACCAACTGCAGTGAGACAATGATAAGGGCAGCTGAGAGAAATTGAGGATTTAAGCTGTTGAAATTGAGGCAGAAAACTGGTGAAAGAAGTGAGGGGCTTTACTTCAAAGCAGCAGAAACCAAAGTCATGTGACTTTCATTACAAATTATAGCTGGTCACACAGTTGGAGCATGTGTGAAAAACAGTAGTAATGTCATGCAGGATTGTAAGTGTAGTAATAAATCGTGAGCTTAGAATTATAGGGTTCTATCTCTGTTTTGGGGAGTTCTGAGATATTGAGCATCAAAGTTCCAACTTGGCTTGTGTTTTGGTTGATAGAACATTTTTATTTTATGAATAACCACTAATGGATGATATTATGCAAAAAACTCAATTTTGAAAAAAATGGAGATAGAACCTTATAATTCTAAGCTCACGAAATATCAGCAGAAAATAGTACACAGCATTTCATTTTTAGCCACACAACACAAACAACAGTGATGGATAAGCTTTCTTTGCATGAGGATGCACAGAAAATAAGTGAAGCTGGCTTGTTGTTAGTGGTGTGTGTGTGTGTGTGTGTGTGTGTATGGTTTAGATGTTTTTCTCCAGATCTAAAGATAAGGATGACATATGACGAAGTGACACGCTTGTTTGTGTGTGAGAGTTTCAGGGTGCTGCAGACGGCACAGTGTCACATTCTACTGAGCACGCTCTTAGATCTCCTCTGCTCCTGCAGCGAAGAGTGTGTGAGTACGTGCAAGTGTACAGTGTGTGTGTGTGTGTGCGTGTCTGTTTTTTTCATCAATAATTGTTGCTGGTTCTCTCCTTGTGTGAACCCCAGCCAGGGTCATTTCTGTAGTTTTCTCAGCTGTCAGCTCTGGTCCAAGTTGCTCTAAATCCTTGGAACGGGTGCTGTCTAATCTCTGGGTGTTGTCAATACTGGACATTTGAGCTCAGACAGTTTCACCCCGATTGTCATGTAGCTCTCCAAAGTTGGCTGTAATAAATGGGCATCTGGCCTGGTGGCTGCACCAGAAAACCACAATCTTACTTGCTCCAGACCTTCACTTATGTATGCCTCCCATCTTTCTACACCACACTACATCCAATCAAGGCAAAATCCTCTAAATAACCCTTGGTAATGAAACAATGGAAAATATAATTGCAGAAAATAACACTCTCAGTAAAATCAAGTGCAGTGGTGCGAAAGCTATGTATGCTTGTTGCTAATTTGCAGTGTAAAGGGAACGGAGGAGAATGAGGAGCACTTCAAGCAGTTATTTCTGTCTCACAAAGATAATTATGTTGTTAGCACACTTTATTTAAAACATTATAATACCCAGGCTACAGTTTGTTGAAATAACTTTAACTCCAGCTACTCAGCTGTCACAGAAAGTATTCCCTCGGGTATTATTTGCAAGAGGCAGAATATTTGAATGAATGTAATGTTGAGAACTGAATCATTGGACATGATTTGGGTACCTGTTTGAGATCAATTGGTCTAAAGTGAGGAGGCTGTCTTTGACGGATGCACATGTAGACACACTGGAGATGAATAATAGATCATTCACTGATTTATTTATCTTTTTGGTGTTTCCCCCCTTTTCATACTCCCATCCCTCTTCCCGTGTCTTCCTCTACTGTTTCCTATTCTTCAGGAAAACATCAACATCGACGAAGCGGCCAACTGCTTGGTGAAGCACATCATCTCCAGTGAGAAAGACATGCTCCAATCAGAGGTCCCCGACACCGTCACCCCCCTGTTAGACAAGGACAAAGGTGGGACATGCTCCTCCTGCTTCAGAGCCCAGTAACAGCTCCTGACAGCTGGACGTCCTTTTTTGTAATCTCATTACACACAAAGGCAAAAGTTCGTCTGTGAGGAGGAGATGGAAGGAGAACTACTTTGGCTGTTCCTGAGGAAGAGTGTATGAGTGCCAACACGCTTCCTCTCCTGGTAGCTCTGTTGTGTGTGCTCGCACATGCACAGAAAGTTTACAGCAGATTTCAGTGTATCTGTGGCAAAGGTTCATCACTGTTTAGATGGTAGCTGCCTCTCTTTCTCCCCGTTTCTCTCTTTTCTTTTTTTTGGTCCCTTAACCTCCTTTCTTCTCTTTCATTCTCTTGGCCACTCTTTTTTTCTGCCAGAGTTTCTTTCTCCTCAACTCACCTCATACCCAAAGCTATTAACTGTCGGTCCTGATAACACTACAATTACATTATATTGTTTCCTTAGAGCTGGGTTCATTGTATTTGACATGCTTCTTTTTGTGGCACTGTCCTGTGGGGCCAGTCCTTTGTTGTCCTCTGTTATGTACAACTGGCTCCAGTAATGTGATGTACAGCAGATTTTACTCATGTAATTAAAGTGCCTTTTCTAATACAACCCGTTTTATTTAATGTCTTAAATAGATGTATCACAATATATTTAATTTATAAGTACACTTAAAAGGTATATGCATAACAACCTTCATCTCTGACCTATTGGAATCAACTAATTTCCATGACAACGTATTGAAACCTCTATGACAAGCATTGTGTATGTTAAAGAAAGCATCATTAAAACAATGTCAATGTTTATTTTTTCCATTTACATGAAATGGTTTTATATAAATGTTCAATATTTGTAATATTTGTAATTATGGCATAAATGCTGATACATATAGAAACTTGTATATATTATATAGGATGACACAGGTTATAGAACCAAAGTCGTATCCAGTTCTCAACATCTTCATATGAATAAAGCATAGCTTTACTGTTCTGCTATGTGTCTGCATGTGGATTTATCTTGTCATGTTTTCTGAAGTACACTTAAGGTGTTTCCAAGATGACTGACCTCATGTTTGAAAGTGGGTGGAGCTACAGGGATAATGTCACCAAACCCCAATAATATCCACTCATAATAGCGTGATTAGGGTGCAGACAGTCCACACCATAGATATGTAGAAGACTCGATGACTCATCTGACGCTGTTGCCCAATGACAGAGCGTCACCACACGGCTGCCACCTTGGCTTAGTCAACTTGCTCCCTCAGACGATTTTCAAATGTTGTCAATTTTCAACGTGACATAATGTTCTATAATCCTACTTTCGTACAAGTACATTAGCCTATTAAAATTAGGCTATTTGTTTGAAGTATGCAACATCATAACTGCGTTTCTGATAACATAACAAATCATAACATAGGCTTAAGTGTAGCCTAAGGAAAAAAACAAGCCTATTTTCTAGACCTTTTCTTGAAAATTGCATATTCATATTAAAATGAGTATATCTCTGCAACCCTTAGGTCTATTTGAATACTTTGGTGTCATAAAGGGAAAAATTGCTGAGATGTGTAATTTTCAGTAGTCAGAAAAAATTCAATAAAATGAATATTTGCATGAGTGATTGACAGCTCATTTGAACCGCAAAGCACTGGCAGCCAATCAGAATCAGCAGAATCCTGAAATGTGTGACGCGCAGGCTGTTGTGTGTGGCGCTCACAAAGGTTCCTCCTAAAACGCGTCCGGACCAATTTAGATGTAACGCCGGTCAAAGTTCAAACTGGACATATTGTGGATTTACCAAAGACGTTAAAGACGGTTTTACAGTCTGGGATTTACCCATGAAACAAACTTTTCTTCAAAACAGAAAAGGTAAGAGGAAATTTACAACCATATTTTGGCCAAGCAGTGTCTGTGTTTGCTCGACTTTGCTCGTTGTTGGCTTCTCTCTCTGCCGTGCTTCTGTGTAGCCGGGTGCTATGTAGGCTATCTGAGCGATAGATTTAACATGTTAGCCGATATCGCTCTGCTATGTATTGTTCCAACCTTTGTAGGGGGCTCTTTCAAATGAGCAGTAGCTGATGCGTTTTGCATAATGTACAGTAGTATGCGAACCAGAAATGTGGCGACTGGGTCCACACCATAGACTGTAGGTCCACACAGAGGTGCTTCATGAAGTTTGATGTTTAGCTAGTTGCTCATTTTAGTAGCTAGTGTTTGGGTGGTGTTTTGGTCAACATGTTTTTACACGTTGTGGAACAGCATCTGCTGTTTAATTTGATATAATACGACTAGGCCTGTATTCTTTCAAGTGCAGTGGTGGCTCTGTGATTGTTTTGCATGTCTTTGAGTCTCCCAAATGGGGGGCTTTGGGCTATAGCAGGTAGCAGCAGATGTATAGGATCAATCTCAGTTTGATCTATCCCCAACTCTGATTAAACATTTACACTTTACTCTTGCCCTGCTGCTGGTATTCTGTTTTCTATAACCACTACTAGCTGTTTTACTGATCACTTGCTGATACACTGAATATCTGATTTAGTAGAAGAAAGGTCAGTCGTTGTTTTTTCAGCTCGGTAACCTGCCCCAGACCTGCCATGTGACTCAGCCAGGCAGCACAACATACCACTGACTAGTGAGCTCTGGTACAGGCCTACATATAAAGGTCACCACATACTTGGTTTCATATGTCAGCCTGAACTACTTCATACAAACAAAAAGCCAGCAACACTCAGTGTCCTTTGTGTATCTTTAATTAGGCCTACTCACAGGTACAGGCAACTAAACACACTTCCTGAATAAGTTCACCAGCAACTTTTCCATGAGCTGATTTGCCATCATTCTGTAAAAAAAAAAAAATACCAACGTCAAATCCCTGTGATAAGATTAAAACAATCCCAATGAAAGGCTCAGGTCAGGGTTTGTTAATGCTTATTAAATCCTGTTGGCAAATTTGATTAAGGTTTTGCTCAATATAAAATTTCACCATAGCTACTTTCTACACTGAAACATTACTGTCCCATCAGCCAACCTGTTTGCCTCTAGCAGGCCTCCACCTCAGACAGGAACTCCGTTTAATTATTGCCCTTTAAAGATAACAATTTGTGCCTCGTTTCACACTGCGGTTTCTTTTTTTTTTTGCCCTGAGGGACGAAGACACAATCCATTATTTAGTAGACTCTCTGACGGATATCGGTTTAGAGGTTAGGTCGTGCACTGGAGAGAGTCAGTGTCGCTCTCGCTAATTTGTCATAATTGGATCTGATTTTCAGCATTGATGCAACAGTTTCCGAGAGAAAACACAACAGGGTGGAGGCAGTGGGTACAGAGGTTATACACACACAGTTGTGTGGGAATCTCTGCTCCGCTCTGCTGTGCGACAGAAGCCAACCTGTTTTCTCTGTACACCCACACACCCACACACACACATACACATACACAGAGATGATCAGAAGATTTCACAGATTTATCCTTCGTTCACTGCCGGTCTCTAAGGCAACAAGCTGCCAAGAGAGTCGTCGTTTTGTTTCTCTTTACTTACGGGCCCTTTCCTTGTAGTTCTTGATATCCTTTCCCATGGAACAGGGAGAAGGAAAAAAGAGGGAGACAGAGAAAGAGTGAGAGAGGAGCCGTAACAAGGGACTATAATCACAAGACTTCTCAGTCATACAGGATAAAGAGGAAATACGCTGCACGTGATTTCAGGATGACTTAAAGTATTCCTCCCTCTTACACACACACACACACGCATGCATGCACGCACGCACGCACAGGCACTGGCAGTTATTGTGCTGTAAACTGTATTACTGTAAATATTTGCAATAGCCCTTTATAACTTTGTATGAGGAAATGCCTTCATATAATCATGCGGTGGGTCCGTAAATGCATGGAAATTCAGCTGCTTGTTCTCAAGTGAAAAATCACCTGTAATTGATGAAGTATATTCATCTCTCTGCGGTAATACATAAGTATAAACAATAAAAATGTTATGAGAGTGACAATAAAACAGCCAGAGTGAAAATACAGGGACTGAGCTCAGATGTAGTGCTACTATATGGTCGATAAACATTGAGAGAGGTGTTGGAAGTGAAGGCTGTGGCAGGCGTACTCTGGCTGTGAATTAAACACACACAGTAAAAGGGAATCGATAGCAGCAGCCAGGGGAGACTCTGGATGAATGAAAATGGAGGCTGTATCTCCAACTTTGATCGATAAATGTGTTTGTTTGTCTGTACGTGCACTAATCCCATTGCGTGTGTGTTTGTGTGTGTGTGGGTGAGTGTGTGGGGCCTCACAGCAGCAGAAGTCTTAGTGAGTTTTGAATGCGCTGGAGTGCTATGAGGAATATCAAAAGCGTACACTGAATGACTCACTGAGTGATCATTCACAACCAGCTTGGCCGGAGAGAGAATCACACACGCACGCACACACGCACGCACACACGCACGCACACACGCACACATACAACTAATAACACTTGAATTTGTTTGCAATTGCATGAGCTATTTGAAACATTTGTGCATTGGCTTCATATTGTTTTAGCCATCAGTATCAGTACTTTAGGCACTCGCAGGTTTGTTGTTTAAAAGCAGTGTTTTGCTTTTATTTGCTTTGTATGGGGCTCTTCAAATGTCGTTGCAAATTAGTACATATTCACTGTGATTGAGCGTGGTGATTCATGTTGCAGCGTAGGCCAACTATTTGATTCATCTGAAGTGGTAAAAGCTAAAATTAGGCTGAACCGATGAAATGAATCGAGCGTTCGAGGAGGATGTAGAAGGATACAGGATGAAACGGTTATCTGCAGGAATCCCAGTGATGTGTCATCATTGTTCTGCTTCAGCACCCTGAGAATTCGCTGCACTCCCCATCCAATCATGGGGCCGGCATGTTCAATAAAAAGAAGCACTATGCACATGATCACAGCTGGAGGTCATGCTCAGGAAAACATTATTGCCAGTGCAGCTCTCTTGCCCTCAAATGAACTTCACTGCTGGTGAAATGCAGACACTGTTCAAAAATTGAATGTACTCTCAGCTGAGCAAAAAAAAAACCCAAAAACCAAAACAATAATACACCCATAGCTGCCTCTCACTGATTGGAAAGGTTGTTCAGAGCAAAGAACTGCCTATGTGGACTTTTTGTCAAAAAAAAAATAAAAAAAAAATACACTGAACAAAAATATAGATGCCATACTTTTGGTTTTGCTCCCATTTTTCATTCATACTGTGCTGTGTGATAAAACTGCACATTTTTAGAGTGGCCTTTTATTGTGGCAGGCACACCTGTGCAATAATCATGCTGTCTAATCAGCATCTTGATATGCCACACCTGGCGTATGGCGTGTATATTTTTGTTCATTGTATATGAGAGCTTGGTCTCTGTCGGCTCCCACGCTGCCTGCACCGAGCACCAAACGGGCCAAAAGACGGGGCATAATTAATATTAGGAGTTGCGTGAAGGTCGTCGGAGTACAGACACGGTATGACCTGTTTTTGTTTCTCTGCTTCCAGTTTGATTGACAAGACGTGTGGGTCTGTAGGCCGAGCCTGTACCTCAGCGCTGCTGCAACAGGGTGGAGGAAGGTGAATTGCATTCTGTGTTTGTAGCCATGTTCAACTTATGTGATGACATCTGGCTTCGTTGGAGTGGCTTCAGGATTTGGCTGCAATGGGCTCTATGCACAGCTTCCCTACTTCCTGAATTTAAAGGGATAGTTCACCCAAAATTCAAATTTCACTCATTATCTACTCACCCTCATGTCGACTAAGAGCTGTGAGAATTTTCAGAGTCCTCCGTTCCTTCTCTGAGTTCCAGGGGGGTCCGAGCAGCAGTATTTGTCCATACACTGTATAATGGTTGTCAATGGACACCAGGTTTCTTCGTCCAAAGGGACACACCAAAAAACATCCAAATACCTCCATACTGCTCATCTGTAATGTCCCTCTTGTATTGAAGCCCCGACATGAGAAATTGCTCCGAAAAAAAATTGAATTTTGGGTGAACTACCTTTAAGGAAGTTCTTTATTTCCTGTCTTACATTATTGGACAAACTGATTAATCCAGGTGTGTCTGAGTATAGTCACAATGGTCAGGATTAATCAGTTTGTCCAATAATGTAAGACAGGAAATAAAGAACTGCCTCACATTCAGGAATTAGTGAAGCTGTGCATAGAGCCCATGATGTAATATTAGCTTGTTGTGGATCGGCATGCTGATTGAAAAGGACGTGTTGTAGTTTCACCTGATTAACGCTGTTGAAGTCGCTAGAAAAACACAGAACATAATGCTATGACAACAAGATCTGCTTATGGGTTTAACAAAAGAAAATGAGAACGGAGATGAGTACCATCATCTGTTGTTATTTTTAAAAAAAAAGATCAGCACATTGAAGGTGTGTAGTTTAATTTGATGTCAAGTTAGGATTTGACTTGAAAATGTTCAGTGCATTAAACCAACTACTATTAATCCACATTAGAAGCACAGGACAGGGGGCAGATGTACACAACAACTACACTGCCCACTTAAAATACATCAGCAGGTTTTTAATTCTGTGGCAAACACAAACTCCACCACCTCAGCTTCCTTTATAATTGGATAACTAACTGGTTTGAAAACTGGGCAACATAGTCTGTCCCACAACATCAGAGACTGATATAGCCTATAGTTTTGTATTTGAACAGACTGTGTTTCGATAAGGTGACACAATGACTCAGCGATTAATACAGTCAGTCGTACAGCAAGAAAAAAAAGTGCTGATTAATGTGGTAGACTGAGGGCTCGATCGATGTTACCCTCGCAGACAGTTGACCTTTTTAGGATATTTCACTGCTTTTCACCAGTGCGAGCTCAGAGTGGCTCAGCCCTCCATCACAAACAAAACAAGAGGTGTGTGAGAAAATAAATCTGTAGCATTTAAGGTTGTTTCTCTCCCACCCAAAGTGTATCAAGATGAGTGATGACGTGAATGATGTGGGCTTATCTTATCTGATCTTGTGCATTCATCTCAGAAATGCAAAACACTTGAGTGTTCACACCCTGGTTGATTACTAAGATTAAATATAGCACACGCTGGGAGCATTTTAAGAGGTTGCACTTATACATGAGAGCTAAAATGTGCAAAATTAAGTATATCATGTCTGCATATCCACCCTGGGGGATGTTTTTCTCCTGCTTGTTTTGGTTTGCTTCAGTAGAACTGACTTCCCAGACCACTGTTGGTTTATCAGTGATAATGTGGACAGCTCTGCTCTCCTGGCAGTCCCAGTTCAGCACCTTGGACAGCAATTGTGACGCACTTCATGAGCAGAATGACAGGAATGAGGGCTGTGGGTTTCCAGCACAACATGTATTAAACCATATCCTGCTGTTAATTGCCACTGTTATACCAATTGTGTGCCCCATGCTGGATGATGCCACATTGTCCTCTGCAGAAACAATAGGACTCTTTCTTGTCACCGTATTGTCCAACATGTCCAGCTCTTGTCACAAAGGGAGATAGGCTTGCAGATGCCAGAATAATTTATGACAGTACAGATTTAATGGTTTCCACTTGAGAACACTCTGCTCAGGAAGTCGATCGCTGCTGCTGCTGCCGTGTTTGCCCCATGAATGGGTGATTTTGGCCGACTGTGTGCGTGTGTGTAGCGGGAAAATGTTTGCTGGCTCTCTTTGCTTTGGCAAGGGAGATGGTTATGTGGAATATTGGTCAGCAATGTCCTTCCCCTCCGTGCCAACTAACTGTCTCTCCTCTCGTGAATGTGCATATAGAGCATCCATGATAATGTGACCTTGTGCTGAGTGTGTTGCAACTTTGTTATGCAAGAAGATGTGTGCGAGTCTGTAGGCCACAGCGAATGTAAGTGGCGGTATATTCAGTTCAACAGCTGTGCTCCTCTCTGTGGTCCTTTATAGCGGTATATCTAGCAGTGCATGTGTGACACTACACACCGACAAACACAACCCCATACTCACTGCATTCTTTGACTACACAGCATACAAACACAATGATATCCATGGGAAACCTAGGTTAGACTGGAGATTAAAGGGATAGTTCACCCAAAATTCAAATTTCACTCATTATCTACTCACCCTCATGTCAACTAAGAGCTGTGAGAATTTTCAGAGTCCTCCGTTCCTTCTCTGAGTTACGGTGGGGGGGGGGCTTTCAGTGAAAATCACACAATATTTGCACTGACACAGGAAGAGCAGTGAATTGAGACACTGGGAGCTTCTTAAAATATAGACTTATTTAATTTTTTATATGGATAAATACTGCTGGTCAATTTCTCATTCTCACAGCTCTGATGGGGCTTCAATACAAGAGGGACATTACAGACGAGCAGTATGGATGTTTTTTGGTGTGTCTTTATGGACGAAGAATGTTGGTGTCCAGTGACAACCATTATATGGACAAACACTGCTGCGTGGACCCCCCTGTAACTCAGAGAAGGAACGGAGGACTCTGAAAATTCTCACAGCTCTTAGTCGACATGAGGGTGAGTAGATAATGTGTGAAATTTGAATTTTGAGTGAACTATCCCTTTAAAAGGTGATTCTCTGAAACACTAAAAAACCAGTTACCTAAGATTAAAGGTTTCAGCATGTCAGAATGCACCAAGACAAAACCTACATTTTCAGAACTGTGCTTACTTTGAATACACAAGATACATTATATACAGACACAACATACACATATATAAAGGTGGCAGTCAGAGCACAGGGAACCATGTTGATGAGATGGGAGAGAGACTGACTGGATGGATGGATGGATGGATGGATGGGAGGGTGGGTGGTTAAAGAGTGGGAGGAAGGTGGGTGGATCAGAGGTTTAAGTTGCCAGGCAGTGTGGGAGTTTGAGGGCATGTTCAAGAGTTGTGTCTGTGAGTCTCTGTGTGTGTGTGTGTGTCTGTGTGCTCCTCTCTGTGTGGGCGAGCAAGCATGGGACCGAGTGATGGCTCACGTGGAGCCGGTTGTCATGGCAACAGAGGATGTCGTCTCGTTCCGCAAGATCTCGGTCGTCCCAGAATCCTACAGACCTCGCTCTGCTTCAGAAACTGTCTCAGTCCCCTTCAGACCGTTTCTTATCTTCTTAAATTATTTTTTCTTTGCACCAAAATGCCTGCTCACCCCCCCCCTCACTCCTTTCTACCCCACCCCCCACCCCCCTGCTCTCTATATCTCTCTCTCTACCCCTTGCCCTATTTCCCTGCATTCTCCAATCCCCAGTCGCCGTCCTCCTCCTCCTCCTCCCACACCCTCTCACTCCTCCTCTCCTCCACAGCTGTAACAGTTATAAATAGAGGTAATAAATTGCAGTGAGGCTGCCAGGGTGTATATCTATATGTGCATGTGTGTTTGGATTTTCACTCCAGTGACCTGTGTAGACTCCCCCGTACATGGGGGAGCTGTAACTCATCCAACCCCCACCCCCCCACCCCTCCCAACCCCACCACTACCACCACCCCCATAGCTTTGTTACGAAGTATACTCACACATGGCTCATTAATTTCCAGCTTTACCGCTTTAGCATCAAAACACCCAGGCCGCTTAACTCTGTCATGCTTGTGACCCTCAGGCATTTCTAGAAAATCCCACCAGTGCAAGAGCTTGTTTCAAAGCTACATACATGATCATCTCAGATACAGACATGACAACTAAACTATTCTTCAGTTTGTAAAAAAAAAAGAAAAGAAAAAGAAAATAAATTGTATTTTTGTATACACTAAATCTCTTGCATTCTACAAATAAAATTTGTTGTTTTTTTTTAAGTGTAGCAAAGCCTCCATTTATGTATGTTAGCACCACGGATAATTAACAAATGATGTGAAGCTGCAGCTGCAGAGCTAGTTCAACTGCAGGCTGTGCCAATCCTGATCAGCTGATCAGTCACATGCTCTCCTCATCTGATTAGGGTTGGTTATTTAAACCCTCTGCTTTCATCATTCCTTCTCTGCTGATGATGATCTGCTGCTGCTGCTGTTGCTGCTGTTACTGTCGCTGCTGCTCCGGCTGCCTGTGAAGTTTCTCAATCCCACCACCTCCCCATGCAGCATCCACCTGTGGGCTCTGTTTCTATGATCCCCTGCAGGGGTTCTTCTCTTCATTCCCTGTAATGTCTGTCAAGCAGATCATTTTTCAGAGAATGAATAAAATGAGACAGAGCCTGATGCCAAACTTGTTTCAGACATGCTAAAATCATTTATGCTCTGCTTCAACTCATTTCAATCCAAAGTTGTCTGTGGATTACATTTTTGAAATGAAATTTAAAGCTGTGTTAATCAAACAGGCTCAAGTCAAGTATCACACATCTGCCTCAGGGGGCGTAGACAGTAGGTCTATCCACTGAGAATTGTCCCCTTGACTCTGCAGTTCCCCTCAGAGCGGTACGACAGCATCCTTCAGCCCAATCTTCATTCATTTCCAGTCTGCAAAATTGAAAAGGCCTGGACTTTTTGAGACGAAAACAGACACAAACTCCTAATCAAATGTTATTGTTGAAACGATGCAGTGGCCACATCACACAGGTTCTACTGTAGTTTCAGTCTCCAGACATGGGACATTTCCAGCTTCCTCCCACAGTCCAAGGTAGATTGGCAGTTGGCCTTAGATGTGAATGTGAGCGTGTGTGTTGTTGGTCCTTGTGATAGATTGGCGAACTGCAGGTTATTGCCCACCCATTAGCTTCATGATTGTTTTTGCATCTTGCTCTGCATTTCATTTCTATGCATTATAAAACACACATGTTGATAGTCAATACTGCATATTTGCTCACACACATGTCCAGTGTTTGCAGTCAGGTCATTGTAATGCATGCGATGTGTTTTTCTTTTTTCTTTTAAAGTATTTTTTGTGTGTGGCTTTTTTCACCTTTATTAGATAGCAGGAAAGGGGGAGGCAGAGAGAGGGGGAATGACATGCAGGAAAGGTCTGCCCGGCGTGGGATTCGAACCGGGGCGTGCGTTGAGGGCTGTAGCCTCTACATGGGGCGGCCACTTTAACCACTGCGCGGTGATGTGTTTTTCTGTCCAAAACTAAAACCATTGTAACCCTGACCCTCTGCTCCTGGTTATAGTAACACCAGCAGCACTGAGAGCAGATTATTATTAATACTCCACAAGGTCAAGGAATGTGACCTGCATCAGTCATGACACACTATAATCTGTCAGGTGGCATGTTTTTATTTACATCCAGTCAGCTGACACTCAGGATAACATTCCAGTAAAAAAGAAGTTAGGTGTTATATTAATAAAATGATGGCATGATGCGCTTTTTCTTACAGAGTCCAGATGACTACCAGGGTAATACAGCAAATCAACTCAACACAGACCAACAGGTTTGTTGAAATCTTTAATTATATTGATTAATTGTTGCAAAAACAACAGTAAAATGTTTCAATGTCTCAAAACATCAGTTGCCACTGATGTTTTGAGACATGATTAAGCTTGATTATCATTAATTAGCAGATGAATGATGACTGATTAATATTAAATGGTATTCTTTAAAAATGCCTCTTATGGGACAGAATTACAATTATTTCATCCATAACATCCACATTTAATTGAGTAATCACTGCATTCATTAACCAGACACTTTTGCTAAAAAAAATTATGAAAAATTAATATAAATTTCACACACATTTGTTCAAATTCACACTAATAAGCAGCCTGCTCCGGCACATGAACTACAGCTACTCCTCAAGATGGCAAATGTAATTCTGCTTATCAGTGTTAACTGAATTGGACCAAGAAGCAAGACTATCTGTATATGTCTAAGAATGCAAGTGATGCCAGGTTTCCAGTGTTTTCAGGATTTATAGAAAGCATTACTTCGTAGAACTTGATGAAATAATCATGTTGAGTTTGAATCTGACATCACAGGTGTAATTTAACCACATAAACATGAAAGAAACAAAAACAAAACTATAAATTGTCATGTTGGCAACGCAGTTGCCAGTTTCCTCCTGACATGCTTCTGAGGTGTTGCCTCACCTTTCACCTTTACTTTACTTGACTACCATCCCTCTGTATCTCCACTGTTGCTTTATTCCCTGCACCTATAAATCAAGTTTCTTGGTCTCTCTAACACACACGCATGGGCACGCACGCACACGCACGATTTGATTTATAGCTATATTAGCAACAGTCTCTATCCCTGCGAAAGGGAATAAGGGAAAAAACAGAACAAACACATGACACCACATGAGACCTGACTCTATACTCATCTGTCCACATTCTGCAGAAAGTAGAGGGAGAAAAGACGAACAATGGAAAGTCATGGAAAAAGATAGACCCTCTGAGGAGACACACGTCTTCATTTGGTGTTGTGATGCTTCTTCTGTACACAAAGGTGAAATATAGATAGCACGTATGTATACAGTATGTAGGTAGGCTATAGCACTCTCTTCATTAACCAGTGTGATAAAATTAAAATAACAGTCAGTGCTCTTGGGGGGTGTTACAGTTACTGCATGTGACCAAAACCACCAGTGGCCACTGCTCATTTAAAGTCTAAGCTTGGCTAAATACCTGCTGACATGATCTATGTGATGTTTTTTTAACAAGACTGTCTTTTTTCTAAACTGTGTCATATAAAAAAACTATAATCACGTAAAAGTCAAGCAGTCGCTGAAAAACATTTGTATCACCTGTTATATTGAACATTGTCAGTATCATTGTGTATTTCTTATTTGATTAGTTATGCAGAATGATGAAAAATCATACGTTAAACAGGGAATCACATATTGTTAAAACTTAATTCAGTCAAAAATTAGGAGAAAAGATTGAAGTTTTTGTTGTTTTTGTAGTATTTACAGATAGAAAAAATGAAGAGATATCCAAAACAGTCAATATGTTCAAACCTTAGTAATGGGTAAAAGAAAGGGGAGTCTGAGAGGTGAGATGGCAGAGTGTGAACAACTGTGAAAGTGAAGCTTAATGAGGAGATGAAGAGGAGATGATGCTGGTAATAGGTGAATAGCAGAAAAGAGAATATCATTAGAGAGGGGTTGGATGAGCTTTGAGAGTCCCAGCATGCCTGTGCGCCCTCTCCACACATCTGTCTGTGCATCCCATGAGGCCGCTGCAATAGCGTACGCAACAGGACGTGTGTGTGCGCTCACCTCTCCGCTCCACGCAGAAACATCTGTCTCCTTACACAGGCCATATGCCTTGTAACACAAGTCCTCTCTGGTCTCCATCCCCCCACCTCGCTTTCATGTCTTTTTCTCTTTCTGTCCTCTTCTTGCTGTCTTTGATGGAGTGCCAGGGGCTGGCATATGCTCCTGCTGCACAGCTTCATGGGCACACTGTCTCCTTCTGCAACTGTCCTTTACAGACTCACTCCCATTTATACACTCACTTAGATGTACACTGTGGTGAGATAGATTTGCTGTCATGAAATGGCGAAAGCTGAATTTGCCTTTGGCTGACATTACAAAGCTCAAGTTTGCATTAAAATATAATGATTCCTCTATATCTGCAAGCATTACTTGGCATTGTGATCCAGGTTAGCACTTACCAAAGGCATTAAGACCATCAGTGTTAAAGGGAAAGTCTATTGTATGCCAGTTACTTCTTTTATTTTAGATTACTGGAACCCCTTTTTTTTATCCTCATCTGTTGCTGTCATTCATGTGGTTAACTAACTAAATGCAGATGACATCAAATCAATATGGTCAGGACAATTTGATCGCAGTGCCTGTTTGATCGATCTTATACATCAGTATCAAGTTTCAGGGAGCTTTACAATTAGATCCTCATTCACTTCTCTTTTGAACATGACATAGAGAAAATAATACCATAGGCTGCAAATGCTGAGCTCAACAGAGTAAAGAAAATGCACGTTAATATGCTCCTGCTTTAATATCCTGACTATGGTGTCCATGACGATGCTCAATGGCCTACTTTGCATCAAAATAGATATTATCTTCACGCCCGTGAGTAAAGTGCTGATTACTGACACAGAATTACAGTAAATCTATGATACATACATGTCAATTATGTTTCGCGACTTTTTCCCTGAGTTCTTTCTTTAATTGCTTTGTTTTGGTTTTAAGTTTCTGCTGTGAACTTCAGAGCCAGTGAGACTTTTAGACATTGTCAATAATGAAGATACTAAACTAAACAGAAATAGGATGCCGAGGCAGGTGGAAGAGTTTATGATTTTGTTGTGGAATCCGAGCTGCTAACGTAGATGTTTAAGTTGTCAGGCAGTTTGCAGGTTGAACAGATGAACCTCTGATCTGCTTCACTGGTTCACTGTCACATTTGGTTTCTATTAATTTTGTTCTGGTTCAGTCAGAAGTAATGGCAGAGTGTGAGGGGTGCAGTGACCTGTGACCCATAGCCGAGGCAGGTCTAAATGTAATGTACATCCATGTGATTTAATCGTGGATGTTATGGGTCAAGGCTAAAGCTGACATTATTAAACCTCTGCATAGTTGAAATGGGTGAGTCAACCATTAACTAATCACCTATTGAATGCAGCATTCAGCATGCTCAGTGACCGAACTCAAACACTGCTGTGTAGCCAACTATAGGCAAGATTTCTTCACTTTCAAGTTTGTCCTGTTAGAAGTCATCTTCGTGTACACAAATATTGAATTTCTAACAACATCATTATAACAAAACACCATACATAAATGTTTTACTATATCTCCTGCACTGAAACTGAATGTCAAATGTTTTTATTTAGATCCCTTGCCCAGTTCCTTGTTTATCGTTGCTTGTTTATTTATTTTATCTATTTGTATTTTTCTTTCATATCACCTTATTGCGACATTTCAATACTGTTATATGGCCCAAGTGTTATATATAGTATAATTAGTTACAGGAAAAATAAACTTAAAAGTGCAGTCAGATTTTCTCCACACTGAGAATGTCCTCCCTCACACCTTCCCTTGCTCTCCTAATGTTTTCCATCAAGGTCAGAGAAAGATGGAAATTATTGTTTCATTGATGGTTGCAATTTTGCAAAAATGTATTGTCGGTCATTGTTGTGTAATTGGGTCTTTGGGGGTTAATTTTAGCACTGGCATATTTATAATTAGTCGTCTGTATGTTTATAAGCTGCAGCTCCCAAAAGGAATTAAACTTTGGCTTGGACATAAGAGTTTTAAAGTTTGTGGTGGTGCACAAATTTGTTTAATATGCTTAGAAGAGCTTAGTGCACTTCTAGAGTTTGAGTGTGAGAGTCTCGCAGGGCTTAAATTAGCTCTCCTGCTGCAAAGGTTGTGTGAATAAATTGCACCACAAACATCCCCGGCTTGGAGGAACAAACACACAGACACACATTTATCAGCCAGACACAGATTTATTATGTGCAGATGGACATGAAGAGCGAACCACAGATGTGCTTGAGCACACACATCTCTTATATATCTTGGGATTCCATCTAAGCCATGTACCTGTCTAAATGGGGATTTGGACTGGGAGTCTACAAGCAATCGGTCACACTGCACTGCCCAGCGCACAGTCACACACCTAGCCTGTCTTTTCCTTCCCCTCATCCACATTTATACATAATGCATGCAACCGGTGCACAGAGAGAAGTGTGTGTGTGTGTTGCAGGGTGGGTGAGTGTGTTTGACAGAAACATGCAGCAACAACAAGAGAAAGTTTCACTTGTGTCAATTGAGGGCCACCGATCTCTCTTATGTTTAAATACACCCTCCTTCTCATGGTCTTACCTTGCTCCCTCTACCCCTCTCACACGCACACACACAATCTTTCAGTCACAGCTGCCCCTTTGCCGTGTCGCTTCACCTGTCTCCTGCTGCCATTTCCCTGTGGATCCAATCAGCACTGAGCAAGGGAAGACAGATTATGGCCTCAGGCAGAACCCACAAGGAAGAAGAAGGGAGGAGAGGGATAGAAAGGGATGGGAAAGGGTGACTGGGAACAAGGCTGAGGTGGACGAAGGGGATGAGCACATGTGGGGAATACAAATTTGGAACAAGAGGTTGTACAGGAAATTGGAGGTGATGGTAAAGGAGAGGGGAGTGGGACAAGATGAGAATTAATGTATAATTATAAATATCTCTCCATCTCTGCATCAAACAGAGAGGATCCATTCACCACTGCCCCTTTTCTGGCCCATCAAGCTGTTATAAAATGGATGATCAGAGTTGTTCAGAATGGCCTCTACCATCTTCAGTGTACATCCCTCCACCACCTCCCCCAGTGTATCATACCTGACTCCAATCACAGAGCCTGCTTTTTTAATTAAATTGTCCAGTCGCCTTGCGTCCTTGTGTCTGATAGGCTATGCCTTCCCAGCAGACTGCAGCATGAGACAACACACTTGCCTCCACAGACTGACAAAACATCTGCAGCATCTTACTGCGGATGTCAAGAGATCCACACCTAGATATTTGTAGGTTGACACCATCTCCACGTCCACCCACGTCACAGGCTGAAGAGGGGGTTTGGACCCGCAGAGAGCTATAAATATTTCCTTTGTCTTTGTCTTTGAGGTGTTCAGTAGGAGACAGTTTTTGTCACTGAAGGCTTTAATCAGATCCCAATATTCAGATGCCTGTCCATTCCTGGCACACACCACAATAGCCGTGTCATCCGGGTATTTCTGGATGGACTCAGAGATGTAGCTTATTGAAGTCTGCTCTGCTGTATGTAAACAGGAACGGAGCCAGGACAGTCCCCTGTGGAGCCCCCGTGCTGCTCATTAATGTCCCAGAAACACAGTTCTCCAACCTGACAAACTATGGCTTTTCTGTCAGGTAGTCTATTACAGGGTTTGTAACATTACTGCAGAAAAACTAAGGCCCTGTTACACGACAACGCTCACAGATGAAAACGGCAAAATATTTCATTGGATGTGTCTTTTGTTTAGATGGCAACTGCGTTTTCGGGGCTTGAAAACGCAAAAAAGTTAAACCATCCTCCAAAGTGGAAATCTTAAAAACGCTCCTCGGTTGCGTCCTCATGTAAAGGGTGAAAACGCAAAACATCTGCTCCAATTGCTATGACCTGTGGAGGGCACGGGGGGCGGCATTACAATGGCCGGTGTAGCCTGCCGGAAATCAAGAATAAGAATAAGAATACACAGGCGTGCAGACTTGATGGTGTTGTGTGGTGCACTGCCGCCGAGGCACCTGGCTTGCATACAACATTGAATTCCACAGACTTTTAGTGTCGCCGTATGCATGCGGATTTCCACCCCAAAAACACTTGTCGTGAACGTGAAATAAAAAGTGAGAACCATTTTTGGTTTTCGGTTCAGTTGTAAATGTAGCCTACGTTGTGTTGTGACCTGCCAAGTGGTGGTTGGGTGGTGGTTCTCAGCGTCTTGGACATGGACATACAGCAGATCAAGCGTTTTATTTCCTCTGGTAGGACAGTTAACAAACTGTGTAAATGAGGAGAGGAAAACATGATTGAAGTCTCCTGATATTATTAAAAGTACCTCAGGATATTTATGTATCCTAGCAACAATTTCATGGAGAACTTCACATGGAACTGCAGTTGCGTTGGCTGGGATGTACACAATACGTTCTCCTTGATAGTAATATGCACAGGACTACCATTTGCTTTAGTTATGAGAGTGAAACCAGGTAGATCCACACTGGAGTCTGAGATGTTTTGATTCGACCATGTTTCAGTACAACTGAGGAGACTGCCCTCATGGTACTTTCTTCATCAATCTCTAATTCATCACTTTTGTTGGGCAAAGAGATGACATTTCCCATGATGACTCATGGCAGAAAGGGCTTATACTGTATCTCCACTTCCTCCACGCCTTCACCTTTGCACCAGCATGGCAAACCACAAAAACAGCTCTTCATCTCAGCTGGAACATGCCCTCCAGACTTCGCCGTTTCAATGAAAAAAGCTGTTCTGTTGAATAAAGTCTTCTCCCCACAGAAGTATCCAGTAGTTTTATAAAAACAGGATTAAAAACAGCAAAAATAGAGTAAAGGTTGAGCAACAATTCTGAGAGACTTTGCTGCTATCAGTTGAAGCTGTTTCATCTTTAGGATGGGAAATTGTGAAATATTATTTTACAGCAATGGGAATATTTCTATAAAATTAAAGTAAAGAGTAGGTTAATTAAAGTAGAGAGAGGTAAAGGGAATAAACAGAAGGCGTGGAATGAGGAAAATTAAAGGTCCAAAGCAGCAACCTTTAAAGCCAAAGAGGTGAAGTCAGCTTCCACTGAATTAGTATGTAGTGTTATTTATCGAATCTCCTCTATGTTAAAGCTGTTCACCCTTAAATGTAAGAACTAGCCACTCTGTGGCATAAAGCAAAACTTAAAATGTTGAATTTTATTAAAATCTTCCCATTAGAATTCGACATTTTCGTGTCTGCAATATATTTTGGGCTCATTCTGATGCTTCAGAAAAGGTTGGCATGCCACCTATAAGATTAGGGGTCGACCTTGAGGAGCTTTAATGAAAATGTTGTTGCTACTTATTAAGTAGGAAACAAAAGAGAAAGGGAGGAGTGAAAAGAACTAGAAATATTAAATTACTGGCATGTTGACAGGCTGTGTGTCTGTGTGTGTATCCATATGCATCCCTGTGGACCCACCTGGGAAGTGATTGAATGTAGATTTTCTTGACATTTCAGTTAGACTGACATTAAAGCTGGGTCTGACATTTAAATTTCCCATTGATTTTTCTTTACAGACTGCAGTCGCTGCTGATTGGCCAACGCAGAACACACACTTACCGAGGCATTGTGTATTCTTTTGGAGTGACCCGTTGAATGCATCTGTGGTTATGTGAGCAGTTGTGATGCTTCTTCTGTTACAGTGGTTTCTATTAGTCTCAGCTGTGGTTTCAGTCTTGTAAACTACTGAGAGGGAAACAGACCACTGATGAACTAATGCTCGCGCTACCTGCTGGCTCTGTTGGAGCTTAAATTCCCCTGTTTCAACCAAGACTATCACAGGGAAAAAAAAGATAATATTTGCTCAACAGGGAGGCGAAGGGTGGAGAAGGACACAAGCAGAGCAGAGCCTGAGATGAAGCAGAATGTGATGTTGAATGTGACAAACTCAACAATGTGCTATATCAAGTCCCACCATACAGCAGCTAAACTCAGCTGGACTGGCGAGAACACCTATATTGTTTTGACACTTGGTGGTTTGTTCGTGCAATTAGTGCCAGAACTCCTTGAACAAGTGATTAACATCGCCATTGTTTAATGAGACCTGAAGCCGTATGTTCTGGACAGAGGTGTATAGGTAATTGGAGCGCTAACTGTGCAAGGCTGCCCGCTGATTACCCTCCGGTGGTGAGTGGGTTCAGACAGCAGGGAGGCTGCCCACCAGGACCAAGCCTCAACGTAATGTGCGTTTTAATGTCTGATCCTAATTGAATTTATCTGTGTGTTTTTTCAAAGCACACACTATACTGTCCTGGAATATTTGCTGACTTTTTCACATTTAATAGGGGAGAATATCTAATTTTCTTTGCAAATGTCAGAATAACAAACAAATGAAAATGAAATCACAACAAAAAAACAACACCACAACAAACACTGCTTTAAAACAGAGCCTAAAGGGTGCTGTAATGTCATGTTAGTCAATATCAGGACAGCATGTTCATAGGTTTAATGTTAGCCATTGATTTGATGGGTTAATCTGTATATTCCCTCAAGCGATAACCAGTAAGTAGCCACAGATGTTGCAGAGTCTGTCAGCTTTTATTATATTATATAGTTTCTGGACCTGAGAGCTGTCGGCTTCAAGGGCTCTTTACGTAGGTATTATCACATCATGATTGCACCAGGACGCTATTAGCTGACTGAGAGGTGAGAGAAAGGAAGAGAAAGAAAAAGAGAGGGCAATGCACAGCAAGACACAATACATGATGGGTTTCATTAAGTGTCACTGCACTTGTCCTCTGAAAATTAGTTTTCCATATTTCGTGCACGTTTCCTAAAGCTAATTACTTCAGCTGCATTGACAGTCTATCGTCTGGGTCGTAGGGTATCAGTGAGTGAGTTAAAGACAGGTTGTTGGTAGCCAGGATTTTCTTGGGTCATGAGTCAAGTCTCCTAAAGTGGAGCTGCAACAACTGCTCAATTAAAAGTTGTTTGGAAGGAACTTCATCTGCAACTATTTTGATAATTACTTGAGTAATTTTCTAAAGAAGAATTGCTAACATTTCCTGGCTTCCTTCATTTGGTGATTATTTTTTTGACATTTCATAGACAGAAGAATTCATTGATTCATTTGGAAAATCCTTGGCACGTTGCACAGTAATGAAAATATCCATTAGCTGCAGACTTGCCCCCCTAAAGAAGCTTTTACCAGGCACCTGCGTGTCTTGAAAACTTAATCCTCCACATTTTCTTCATTAATAAAACTGTTTGAAGAACTGTCTTAAAGTAGCTCCAGTCCGGAATATAATTTTGACATGTAAATGAGCAATATTTATTTGACATTAATTGTTATCATTATTTTAAAAACATTTACCATGCATAATTAGTTTGGTGTGATGCCAGTCATATGTACCAGCTTCAGGGGAAAATCTGCAGTACTGAACCTATGTGTGACTGTGAGTCACACCTTACACAAGTAAGAAGTCAGCTGCATTCAGTGGCTCAAACAGCGACTGATTACAAGTGCTTTAAAAGCAAATTAGATAGAGTTAATGTGCAGCCAACACAAGTGAGTCATCATAGGTGCTTATGTGAACCCTCGAAATAGAGAGTGAGACAAAAGAGTGACATCAGCACCACAAAAAATAGCAATCTTTGTACACATGTCCTTTTCATAGAGACTCTTACTGTCTTGTTCAGCGGAAGCTAATATTGTGTGTTTATGCATCACAGCTTCAGCAGTCACAGTCTCCACTTGTTATCCGCTTTTTGAACTGAAAATATAGAAATGTCGACAGTGTGAATTGTGCAGATTTGCTGATTTATACGTTTTTCATGATGTTCACATGAGGATATTTCAGCGAAGAAAGTACAGTGGAGGTTGCAAGTTTATGTTGGAGATGGTCTTTCTGTCGGTGATGGTGTTATCAGCGCACTCTGAAGTCCAACATTTTACTCCCCTGGCAGCTGTGTTAGCTGAAGAGTCTTAAATCTCTGGTCCAGCATTGTTGTCTTTGACATAATACTCAGTGAGTTCAGAGTGAAAAAGCCTCAGGTTTTCTCCTTGGTGGACCACAGTGAGTGATCACAGCATGAATTTCTTTCAAGGACAAAGTGCTCAATCATTTTTGATAGTGGCATTGCTCTGGGGCCAGAAACCCTCCTTGGATACCTCCATAGTAGCATTAGTGAAGGGTGACGGCACACTCCAGCACTTATTGCTATATATAGTTTAGTTACCTTTATAGTGTTCGTCGTCAAATCACTGCTGATCCAGTCGCAGCAATATGTGGAAGTAGCTACTCCAGTAGCAGGCCACGTCCAATTCCCAGAGTCATGTAGATGCAGCCTACCATCAAACACAAATGATGATTAAAGCTGAAATGTGTTTGATAAATCAACTAACAAACAAATCTGATAATTGATATATGAAATAGCAGCGACAGCAGCATATCAGCAGGTAACCTGGGGGGTTTAAATAGCCTAACCCACCCTATTTGGAGGAGGAGGGCATGTAACTGATCAGCTGATCAGGATGGGCGCAGCTTAAGTTGTTTGTCTGAACTAGCTCCGCAGGCTTCGCATCATTTCCAGCTGCGATATTTGCAGAAAGGCAACTATGATGAAGCTGTAACACCACAAATTTGATCAAACATGGTCACTTGAAGGGGCACAGAATGCTGCAACCAAACATATAGAGGGGAGAGGGCATAGTGACTAGAAAAAGAGATTTCACTGCTGGCTGTTTTTTAGGAAAGAAAATAAGGTAGGTTGTACAATAATAGTTAGAGAGAGGATCTACTCTGATCATGCATCACATGCTTTTTTTTTAGTTAAAAAAATATATATATACAGTATATTATCATTCACAGCTGTGCTCTCAGCATCATGTTGATGTTATAATTTATTTTCATGTTTGCATAACTTTTAAACCAAATGACCTTGAAATAGCTGAGTCTCAGTGGTTGCTTGGAGAGGACATATCCATGTGCACACAAACTCACTCGTGCATCTGTCTAATAATCTGACCAGAAGAATTACCATATTGCACCAACTACAACACAACACAGTCAGGGCATGAATGTATTATTGTAACCTTCACTAGAGCATTGCAGATATTTTGTGGTTGGCATTATGAACGATGTCTCCGAATTATATGCTGGTACATACAGGTATCTTAACATTATTTATGTGAGTATAGGTGTGTAGCTAATATTTGGATGGGATATGGAAAATTATAGGACTTATCTATCTTCTGCTCTCTCAGGCTTTTTCTCTCTGTCTAGAATCTACAACACTGTTTGCATAAATGCAAATCTTAGTATATCAAAATTGTATACATAATTGTTAATGAATAGAAGAGACTGTCTCCCCCCCAGCATCATTGACACAGAAAATTGCTTTTCTGACTGCCTCACTTGTTGAAACCAATCATAGTTCATAGAAATTAAATACATTTTTTAACAACATTGACTTGAAGCTGATGTTAGTTATTAGCCACGCACCATTTAGATTGGAGTTAGCTAGCATTAGTCTGCAGTTTCACAGACAACATTAACAACCTGAAGTCTTGGACTCTGTATGCCATTTAATACACTATCTTAATTTTAGTGTAACTCCATGAGTAACTCGTCTCATATCACTGTAAATGTGAGCCAACAGTGCCTCAATTTCAACAAAAGCATTAATCTGGTTTAAATTGTACAGATATTCACTCACATCACTTTTAATAGGCCTTTTTCACAGCAGGCATTTTGACTTGTCATAGTAGGATAAATACAGGTGTGAAATTGTGAATTAACAATGGCTTCAATCCAGCCTCCCAAAACATCACAGTGTGACTGTGAGTCAGCGTGCACAACACCAGCACCCTGAAACTAAGCTAAGTAGAATTTGTCCTTAATTAATGTTTGTATTTACACCTGTGTTTTTCTGGCTGTGCCATCTAAAAGCATTGACAAAACAGGGAAGAAAGTATTTTTGTTCTTTCATAAACAGAGTGAAAATGTACCAAGAAGATCCCCTAGCCCCTGTAATAGGGGAAATCAAATGCAAATGAGCTTTTGGTATATCCCTTCTTATAATTCCACCTTTTTAAATTCATTTATTTATTCCTGTTTATCAACTCTTATATTTCCCTATATCTTTAGAGGTTTATCCCTGCTATGACTCCACAATCACCTATTGAAGCATCTCACATGGAGGCTCTGAAGCATCAATTTGGGGATTAGATGCGACAGGTCCCTTTTACCCATCACTGTCTGTTCCCTAAGTTTGTGTGTGAGCTCTGTAAGTGCATGTGATGACATTGCTCCTCGTAGTTGTGTGTCCTCAGCCTGAAAAGAAAGGCAATCAGCTTTTATTAGTGGATTTATTCATGTTTGAAAGAGCTGCTCATACCCACTAATCTTGGTATAAAAAGGGTATCTGTGACACAGTGCCATTGTGACATTTTGAGGGACTGAGCAGTGATAGTGAGTTTCAGGAAATCTCTTTAAATGACTTGTTAATTGGCTGTTATGAGGCCTAAAGCAACTCCACAACGACATCACTACAAGCTGGAACATTTAATTTCATAGCTGTAGCTTTGGGGCAAAATCTGTATAGAAGCAACAGTTTTGCTGGCATCATTAAATTGTCAAACTAACAGTTGTGTTGTCTCTGCCTGCCTGAACCACAGAGACACACTGCAGAACACAGAGCTGCTGTAATTTTGCCAGTCACAAAGTTTGTGTAAAAGCATGACATAAAGCTGATATCTGTTCCTAAAATGCATCGAGTCGACCACACTTAAGTAAATAGCGTTTTGTCTCTGCTCTTCAGGTGCTCTTTCTCTACCTGCACAAACCACGTGGCTCTGAAATTACCTACATTTTTGTGCTCGATGAATTAATAACCTTGGCACCACAGCCAGTTGTTTTTGTGTCATCATGTCTGCTCATTGGATGTATTATTTGCATAAAAAAGAACACCCACTCCAACCACTTGGATTCACATCAGAAAATTCCAATTATGTTTTTTTTTTTAAACCGCATGATAATAGATTAAACTTCCTATTGTTTTAAGGTTTTAAATTGTTTCATTGAATGTACTTTTGAATACCAATGTTTCATTGTAAAACCATAATTGAAACCATAAACACTCTATGATTCATCTTTAAAATTTGAATGAGAGTATTCTTTGTATTTTAGAACCAAATGATCTCAACTTTTTTCCATGAAATTCCTCGTAACAGCACATTGTCAAAGCAGCTATAGCTCTTTCAACCGACAAGTGCCAGTAATACTTTCGCCACATTTCCTGAAGCAGTTTTCGTGACATACTTATCAAAAATGGCCTATTGGATATGTGCCACAGCTTAAAATAAGTCTTACAAATGTCCCCAATCCTAAACCTATATTTCAGAGGCTATTCGTGTGTTCTGCTTGACAGTGAGTTGGATTTAGGGATGAGTATTGAGAGGATTTTAGTTTTCAATCCAATTCTTTCTGTCTTTTAAAAAAATCATTGTTTGATAAACTTGTGAGTAAATATGGTTAAATAATTTATTCTCCATATTACTAACAAGCTTATTTAAAACTCAAATTTACATGAAATGAATTTCCATCAAATTTCTATTATAAGGCAAAACAATTTTACAGAGGAGGGATCCCTCAGCCAGGACAGGCAGATGTGCAATAGATGTTGTTACAGACAAGAAATCAGTTTTATAACATAGAATATGCAAAACATGGAAATATTGAAGCTGTACAGAAAAGAAAATTGAATTTAGAAATATAGACCAAAGTTTGTGCAAAACTCTATTTTTGATTAAATCCGGGATGAAAGTGTGGTACTTTTTTCCGCATTGGATAATGCAGGTGCACAAATTATACATCAGCTCACAATTCATCAGCCACTGATATTGGATCTGTCATCTGTCAATCAAATGTCTGAGGCACACACACCAAGCTCGGTCTCGCCCCAAGCTTTGAATATCCCGCCCCAAGCTTTGAATATCCAGAAACTTGTGAGAACTCGTGCAAACAGACAAACGACCAAGGCTTCTGGTGGGAACCTACAAAGTGCAAGACTGGTTCATGGGCAAAAATGGTTTAACAGCAGGGGAAAAGAGGAGAGGTGCTGAGAAGAGTGGATCTGTGGAAACACAGAGAGAGAAAGACACCAAGGCCAAACTACAAAGTGTAACAGTTAAAGATAGTTCAAAATGATGTGTCCCCCAGCAGTCTAAACCTATAGCAGCATAAAATGGTTCAGAGCTGAACCAGCCCTAACTAAAAGCTCTGTCATAGAGAAAGGTTTCAAGACTGGACTAGAGTGTCAGCCTCTCTGACCCATGAGAGAGAGTTGGTTCCACAGTAAAGGAGCCCGGTAGCTGAAGGCTCTACCTCCCAATCTGTTTTTAGAGATACTGGGAGTCACTAACAGACCTGCATTATGGGGCAGACCTTTCCTGGAGTGCTCTGGTCTATCAAATAAAGGACAGTGGGGGAATAATGAGGTCTTTAACACCACTGAGGACTATAGCCTCGACACATGGGGTGGGTGCTCTACCAACTGAGCTAAACACCGCCCAGATAGGATGGAGCTTTGTCATTGATAGCCTTATAAGTTAGCAGAAAGATTTCTCTTCTAAATCCTACAGGAAGCCAATGGAGAGAAGCTAAAGTGGGAGAGATGAGTTCTCTCATACTAACTCCTGTCAAAACCCTCACTGCAGCGTTGTTGACCAGAGAGTCTGGAGAGTTTTTTGGACATCCTCCTGATAAGAGAGAGTTACAGTAGTCGAACCTAGAAGTGATAAATGCATGCACCAGTTTCAGCATCACTCTGGGAAAAGATATTCCTAATCTTAGTGATACTGCGCAGGTGAAAGAAGTCGGTCCTAGTCACATGTTTTATGTCGGAGCTGAAGGAAAAATCTTGGTCAAAAATGACTCCAAGGTTCCTTGCAGTTTACCAGAGCTCTTTATGAAGGCTTGATTTATTGAAATGGCTGTATTCATTGTCATTTTTTACTAGATTTGTATGTTTCCCATATTTAGAGATTAAGAAGTGAAGCACAGTCATTTACACAAATAAATCACATTTATCACTTGAGAAAATTCCTATTAACATTTTGAGAAGGTTATCATCTCTGATGGATGCTGAGGAGTATTCACTCTGGGACTTTTTTTATAGAGCACAAATTCTTGGAAACTGGCCATATGTTTATTAGTCATGTGGCTGATGAAACATTAAAAAGAAATAGGTATCATTTACCCTCCAGGCCTCTCTTCCTCTTTCCCAGTAATCTGCCAGCATTTTTTGTTTCTTATCTGATGACCTTTGGTTTAACGCTTTGTTTTTGTGCAGTAATGTGTGTTTGTGTTTGTGTGAGAGGGCTGCCTGCAGCTGTAGTGTGTTAGACTAGTTCCAATAAGCACAGAACAATAGGTTGTTATTGCTATTCATGCACCCAAAGTTTATAGTTTAAAAATGACACCACAAAGTCACTGACCTGTGAGTAAAATATAAAACACAAACACTTGAACAGCACAGTTATGAAATATAATTTGACACAAAACATCTTTCTTTCTTTATTTGTTTTTGCTTTTTCTTTCTTATGCATATGCTGCAAGAGAGAGAGGCACAAACAGGAGGCTACCATTTTGGAGCCAGTCAGATAATGAAAACACCTGGTGATGCAGGTGCAACAGGAAAGCTAAACAACACTGGCTCAGTGGTCTGCTCATTGCAATATTAATGCGGGGCACATAATAGAGATATTTAAAGGTAGCCTATAACTTTAGATTATTGTGATATGTTAAGTTGTGCGACATTATCCCTAATGTTTCCAGTATTTTTTTAATCTGTTTTTTCTTTATCAAAGTAACAGTCTAGTTCTTTAGGCTGCCTGTCATTGGTGTCATTTGCACTGAAGGATACTGAAGAAACCCTCTCAGGGAGTATCTGCTTGCAATGACAACAGTTCACGATATATCTCTTCTTATTGTTTTGCTAAAGTGGCAGAAAATTGCATATTACATGTTTTATGAAATTAGTAAAGCTGTCAACAGTCCAATGGCATTGTGATGACAGTCAGTACATACAGGAACTTTTTCTGCAGTAGTAGACCAACTGAACTGTTTCTATTTACATCACAAAACAGAAGAGCATAAGAAACTGACTGACCCTGCCAGGTCTGTCTGTGGCTTCTAGCTCTATACTCCGAGCGCAGATGCACAGGAAAAAACTAATAGGAAACAAACCCAGACAGGCTCTTGGAGATAGATTATGTTTGTATGAGTCATTTCCAGTCATTCTGCTTGCCAAACGGCTTTCTGATTGAGGAAAACAATGGGATCATTTATTACGTTCCGCTTCTTAGCCTCCTTCCTCCATCTTCTTCTCTGATTTGTCTCTATAACCACACAACACCACCACCACTCTCATTTATTCCCTCATTTTCCACTCATTCTTGCTATTCTCTCTCCTTTTCTACCCCCAACCCATCCACCCCCTATCTCTCCAAAACTTTTTTTATTATAGTCGCATTCACATTCAAATATAGGCTACTGCAGTATGTTGCCTGCCTGCACACCCCCTTCTCTGTGTTTGTGTGTATTGAACGGTTGACATTTCTAAAGTTGACAAATGTCGTGCTGAAAAAACATGAAATCATTAAGCCTTTCTCCCACATGGTATCATGTTTTTTCATCATAACACATCTGCTCCAAAGCCGTACAGCCTCGGGCTCTCCTGAAGGCTCTTTACATATATAGATATATAGATTATGATATAGAGGAACACATGTTTATTTCTTGTCATTCACATTTACCTGCGGTACCGTGTTTGTTTACTAAGCAAAATGTTTTGATAGAATAAGAGACAGCTGCTGTCATTTTTAGTGTCACCATAGTTATCCCTTTGGTTACAGCACAGACATGAACTTGAGATGAAGAAAACCGAATGACAGTTTTACTTTCCAGCGGTGGTTGGAGAAGTATTTGCATACTTCACTTAAGCATAGGTGGCAATACCACAGCGTAAAAATATGCCATTGCAACTAAAAGTGCTGCCTGCATCCCTACAACAAGTAAAAGTACATAACCAGAAGTCTGTGACCCAGTTAAAAAAGTATGAAAAATATTCATAATGCAGCAAGGTCCCTGTCAGTGTCATGATTTTTAAATAATGGTTTTATTTACACTGTCTAAGCAGCCTTTTGTATTATTAAAAGTCCTACACCCATAGTCAAAAAACACAGGTGTAAATGTTTCCCAAAAAGAGACTGTGTGGCTACTGCAGCCGAGGCTTGATTGACATTTTCCTCACTTGTCTGATGGTTTTATTTGTTGTTAGAGCAGAGCAAATTCCACCTATAACATTGTCATTAGTGCAGAGTTTGTGGTGACATCTTGTAATTTCTATTATAGCTCCATCCAGCTTACACCTGACAGGAGCTGTAATCAGCCAGAGTGATTAAAAGGGCTTACAGCATGGTTGTGGAGAGTATTTAATTTGATAGGTAATGAGTCCGCCATATGTAGTTGAGTAAAAAGTACAGTATAGTAAAAAGGAAAACTATTCGTCTGAAATCTGATGAAGTGTCAAATTGTTCTTAAGTAAGATATATCGTACTGAAGATGCTACACGAACAAAGCCAGGTATTAGTGTAGTTTTTGATACAAACTTGGTTATAAACCTGAAAACAATGCTTTATATTGTTGGTAAATCTGTACTGGGCCATCAAAACCTGGGGTTTGATATCACAAATAACATTTTATCAGATCTAGGGCTGCAGTTAACTATTATTTTCATCTTGAATCATTTGTAATGTCAACAAATATTGAAAAATAATAAGTCCAAAACCAAATAGATATAAATTGCAATAATATGTGAACCTGGAATTTAAGAGACTTCGGTTCTTTGGCCTGAAAATGAAGCAAATATCAGAATAGCTGGTGATTTCTTTCTAGTGTTTATGCTATTAATCAGCCTATCATCTGTAATCAGATCGGGCCTCTTCTGTCCTGTTAGAAGAGATGATGATCTGAGCACCACAACCTTTTCAGTCTCCCTGGTTATTTTTTATTTGTTGTACTTTGTTTAGGGTCAATGAATATGTTTATGTTTCACCACTGATTTACCCAAACATCCATGAAATTTGGATGAAACTGGCCTATGACTTTTGAGTTGCCCATAACCGCAGGAGCTGTCTGCTATATGGATGTGACAAAACTGTATGGTCTCTGGACAAAGAGTGACATCTAGTGGTGAGAAAAGTTGCTGTTCATGTTCAAGCATCAAAATCAAACTGACAACAGCAGTTGTGAGCACAAATCTTACCACGTTTCAGTCACAGTATTTGTGATTTCATAGTACTATGCGATATTTTGACTTAGTGAGGAATATGTTGAAGACATGCATGCTGTTGTTTCCTCCTACATATTACATACAGTATATGGACGGACGGCAGATTTGTTGCATGTGATGTTTGACTCATTGAAAATTACTTTTACTTTGTTTTCTATGGTCCTGGTTTTTGTAATTGTTTTGTTTGGTCAAACGGAAGCAGACCTGTGGAAGATGCACAAAGCTTAAGTTGGCTATTCATGGAAGACGAGTAGGCTAACAATTTATTTTATGTGTTCATGTTTTCTTCTTTTATGGATATTGGTACATTACTTTTTAGCCTGCTTTATCATATAGTAGGCTACATCTATTTTAGCTGATTTGTAAAACTAAAAGATACCACATATTTTGCTTTGTGACCATGTCTTGTAATCCCTTGTGGTAGCCTATGGGCCAGACTGGCGTGACACAGAACTATGAATTTAACAAACTAACTGACTGATGAACTGATGAATGACCAAATATATTTTAAAAACTGTGTAGTTCCACCAGATCATAACATAACATGATGCGTAACATGATGTACTAAGTTGAAGTTTTTTACAGGTTATTCCTTGATATTGCTGTATTATATGTTTTCAAACATCTAACCTGACCTTAAACATACAGTGCATATTTGTCTGCCAAAAAGTAAATTCAATCTTTCACACCCCCTGCCATGTATTACAAGCTTTCTGATGGTGAATAATTCTCCAGTCTCTTTCTTGGCCGTGCTTTTGGATTTCAGGCTCAACTCGTTAGCTTGTTTGGCCCAGGAACCAGGATTTACAAATCCTTCTTGTACCGAATTGGCACTCGGGCCAAGACAACTACGTCACCCAGAATCCCCAGTGGTGGCCATTACTCAAAACTAGTCATACAGCATAAACGCTGAGCAGAATGGGAAAATGATTTCAACATTGCTGAGAGGGAACAGCTGCAGCGCTCTGCTGTTGGAGGATGACAGATTTCCTCTTCTCTCTTCCTCTCACTCACTCCCTTCACTGTACTCGGTCCCCTCTATTTTTGTCTCTGTGCTCTTTTTCTCTCACTTCTGCTTTTCTTTTTCTTGTTTCATTGTCTCTGGGTCCTCACTTCAGTGGCTCTCGCTCTCCGTCTCACTTACTGTGCACTGCGGGCTCTTCGCACCGCCGTGCGTGCGAACACACACAAACTCTATATACACAATTACACGCAAGGGAATGCAACTCTCAAAATACATTCCCAGGAATATTAGTCCAAGGAATTTTAATAGCGCCCTTTCACATTTCAGCCATATGGAAAGAAAAAAAAAACGTAACATGCTGTTCGCTAACACAGTGGAACAAAGCATGTTACTAAGTGTGTGCATGTGTGCGTTTCATAGTATGAGCTGGTTATGTCCAAATGTCACCACAAGAGCGGATATCCAGAGGTTACACTGTAAAGCTGTCATTTGGGAGCAAGAAGTAGAGTTAGAGGGGTAATTTTGTCTTATTTTTAAGATTGGAATATCAGCATGTAACAAGAGCTGTTGGCTATTAAAGATTTGTGTTTGTGTGACAAGTTTACTGTATTTCTAAATTACCACAGAAACGGCAAAACCGCTGCCTGGAGGGGGAAGCCAGGAGACAAATGACCTGTGGCATTCAGTGAAAATGTGAACTGAGAGGTTGTAAAAACCGAAAAACAAAACTAAGAGTATGTTGTGCGCTTAAACAAGCACTAGTATACAAAAAAACCCTCCATTTAGGGTATGAATCTGAGAGTGTTGAACTCCCTTAACTCTCTCTTTTTTTGTGTGTCTGTGTTTTGTGAACGTATGTGTGTGCATGCATGCGTGTGTGTGTGTGTGTGTGTGTGTGTGTGTGTGTTAGCAGAGCAACATCTGGAAACAATAGAGCAGTAGATGCTGTCACTTTCCCTTTACCTCAGGCTTTTGAGTGAGTTCTTAAACAAACAGTCAATTCACTCACAGTAAATTACAGGAAGGCTATCTGAGCTGCAGACTTAGATATTTGGACTCTCCCTTTCGCTCTCTCTCTTTTTGCCGGCGCGCACACACGCAAACACACACAAGCATGCCCAGAATTAATCAGTTTCTCCAGATGCAATTTTACCCCTGCACTGGAAAATTACAGCCTAAAATGCATTAAGTGTAATTGTAAAACCAAATTACAACTAATTTTGAAGTGAGAGGTGGTGTGTGTGTGCGTGTCTGTGCGACTGTGTGTGTGTGTTAAGTTCATAGCTGATGAGATGTGATGGATGGTACAGTAATGTTTACACAGTATAATTACCGTGTTTCCACTGCGGATTCAAAACAAATTTAGTGGTTATGGAGCGTTTCTTATCCTAAACCAGAGCAACTGATTTAAAAGAAATGCAAACCTGAGTCACTGCTGTATAGAAGCATAGAGTCAACAGGGCAATGAGGCCGCAATTAGTTGTTTTAAAGGCATCAGTGCCTGTGACAATGCATCGCAACATAATTTGTCTCATCAGACAAGAGGTGGCAGCATTGTTCAAGCCATTAACTGCACACAAATTCATGACGTTATAGGAAGTTTCAGATGCTCTCATTCGTTCACTCACTCACTGCCCCTTTAAATGTGTATATACAACATGATGATGCAGGATTACTCCTTTATCTCTAGTGTATATACACGTATACTGCATTCACTGTTTTCTCACACACATACACACAAAGATGTGTCAACATAATTTGAAACCAAAAAGTTTTCATTCATCTTCTTCTGATACAAAAGTGTTTTTTTTTAAATAACAAACAAGTTCTTAAAAATGTTGTCACTTTTTTACAAGGATAAATTAGCAATTTCTTTATAATACATTGATGACTTCATCAAGACGCTGAGTATTTCTACACAAATGAACAGTCTAGACCTTAAAGGCTACGATCAGTGTTGGTGTTACAGGGCCCAGACACTGATTCATCTCTGGGCTTCTTAAAAAAAGGCGTTTACAAATCTCTATTACCAGTGGTTCTTGATCTTCTTCAGGCTGTGTGTTTCAAGGCACAACTATTCAGTGATTGTTTGGAAATGTCACCTGAACCTCAGTGTGATCATACGAGAGCAGGCTGCCAAAACATTAAGACAGTTTGAGGGAGAAACTGCATTAGCTCAGGGGGGAGGTGGTCAGAGGTTAATTTAATTCACTTTAACTCAATGTAATGTTTGTTTGACTTTGGAAATTTCATGAGTGTGCCAAAGTATGCTGGTTTGAGAAACACTGGTTTTTTCAGGCTTCTACATTTCACCAGAGCCACCAAAAGCATCTCTGAATGCAATAAGGGTGAAGTTACATTTAACATGTTATGGGGGAAAATAATTCTGAATATGTTGCTAAAAAATACCTGTGACAGGCTGTATGAAGCACTAACTGGTTTCACATGAGACACAAACGGGCAAAACTCCAAATTATTCAAACCTGTACATAGAAATGACCCAGAACCACATTTTCTCAATCAGATCTACAAGGCGTAATGTGACACACAGCCCATGTATTATACATTCAGAGACTCACTGACATACAAGAGCTTTGCTAGATAGATTGTCAGGCAAATATACGGTACACAAGAGCAGTTGTCGAATTCTGTGAATGCAGCGATAAAGACATGAGTTGACTTATTGTTATTAAAAAGCTCTTTGTTACTGAGAAGAACTACAGGACTAAAAATGATGGAAAAGGCCTTGTATAAACAAAATGTGCCGCTGGAGACAGTCAATCAAAAATCTTGCCTCTATCATCCATGAAATTCAGAAATGTAAAGTACAGTCTTTTCCAGGGATGACTTGATTGTCTGGGAAGTGAGCCATGTAGACAAGGTTAAAGAGGAAAAGGCAGGTAGTTGGGCCAACGAGAGCGTCGGTCTCACAGACATGCAGATGTGCAGACACGCCTATTAATAGAGCCAATTTCATTCTGCTTCTGTGATTGAAAAATGTATGTTGTGGACACAGGCTGGAAAGAAAAGCAGACCGCCAAACTTTGACGGATACACTGTCTTGTTATTGGCGTTTCTACTCCTCCCTCTCATAATTGAGCTGATGGATGAGATTCGTGGGAACTTGTTCCACTGTGTGTGTGTCGGTGTACCTGCACACGCGTGTGTCTGTGACAGCTCCACTGCGTAATGTGTCTTTTGGCAAGTGATTGTCGAATAACCTCTAATTCTTTTACCTGCCTTAGGTCTGATGTTTGGAAAAGAGGGCAGAGGGAATAACTTAATTTCCTGGATTTCACGCTAACGTACATGCTGCGGGTTTTCCAGGAAGACTGCACACATCACTGGACGTTAGATGAGCTTCTCATGGACTGCTGAGGTAAAGCACACAGGCCTACATTTCCCAGGCGCCTTACTCCTTACACATTTATGGGACAATAAAAGGCACATCTGGGCCACTCCGGTGATTCATAACCACCACTTCACCTACATGTACAAGACAGATTAAAAAAAGAGGTTTCTCTATCTGCCCTTGCCTTCATGATATTTGTAAGAAAAGTCATTATGAATTGGTTTTTACACATTTGAACAGCAAACCATATTAGTCAGTATTTCTTTGTACATAATGAGAACTGACCGGACTCTCCCTCTTAATGGCTTTGTGCATATTAATAAACTTTGTAATGATCTGTTAGAAGTCCCACCACTTCACATATTGTATATAACTATAGTGCATCATTACAGCTTAGTGCTGGTTTCCCAAAAAGCAATAATACCTTTTTATAATTGTACAAAAAAAAATGCAGAATAACGTTCAAATGTAAACTCACTGCATTGAATTCATCTCATTACTTTTGGTCTGTCCGTCATTTTCGGGTGTGAAAGGGGCTCTCAAGGTGTCAGATGCTTTTGGGAAACTTCAGCCTACATCTGTATAATATCTGCACCAGGACCCTCCAGTGTAAAATCTCAAACTTCAAAAGCCCCCCCTCCCAAAAACAAAGAAAATCACACAGCGGCATAACGGTGTACTGTATCCAGCAGGTTCAGTCTCTTCTGCTGAGGACTCTGGAGAAAAGAGAGACAGAGAGGTAGACGTGGTGCTCCACAGCTTATTGGTGCGTCTGGTCTGCATTTTGATGCTTCTGTTCTGCCTTTTCCGTCTCTCTTTCTCCTTCATTTTTATTTTTGCTTTCTCTATCTCTGGGAAAAGGAAGTCTAACAGAGGTAGAGAGGCTCCTGTTGCTACTTCTGTGTGACTCAGTCCTCCTCTTGTCTCCTTCTCAAGTCCTTTTAGAGGCACAGAGTCAGTTAGAGGGGGTGAGACATGCTCGTGGACTCTCAGCAATCTTCTTTGATGCCGTTACATCCAGTGGCTTCCTTGAGAATCTCCCGCTCTGTGCCTGTGTCACATTATTCATCTCCCTCTCGCCTCTTGATTCTCTTTCATCGCCATCCTTCATTAGGCGAGAGCAAGTTTCTGTTCGGTGTGAGAGAGGCAGGTAGAAGTCCCGAACTGTCCACTCCCTTTTTTTTATTTCTCCTCACACCACTGTCTCATTGCCTTTCCCCGGTTTGATCCAGCCCTCCCCCGGCGCCCTCTTGCCCCCTCGGCTCGCCCTGCTGTCTCTGAGCAGGCGGGCGGAGCAGCGTTGCCAGGTGTGGAGGGTTTTTGCCGACCAGATCCACATGCCCGACGTGATCCCTACAAGTAGCGACATGAAGACTCGAAGCATTTCCGACGCCACGTACGAGTCCCTGGTGCTGGCCTTAAACTCCCCCCAGTGAGACAGCTGGTACAAGTAACAGCCGATGACAGTGGATGCCGGGACAGTGTAGAGAACAGAAAAGACTCCGATCTTCACCATTAAACGCTCCAGCTTGTCTGTTTTGGCGCCATCCTTCTGCAGATTGGAGCGGATCTTGAAAAGAGCCACCAGGCCGGCACAGATGAACAGGGTGCCTGAGGTGCAGATAGGAAAAATAAGACCATAAGATGGAGAAAATATTCATCTGACCTTATAGAATATACAGGAGAACACAATATGTTGTTGTAATTACCTATGAGAAGGTATGAAGCCAGCGGAGCCACCACAAAACCTGTGAGCGCTTCTTGCTGCTGGTTGCCGACATAGCAGAGACCAGTCAGGTCGTCTGCGTCCACCAGTCTCATTATGAGGATGACAATGGTTTTAACCGCTGGGATGGCCCAGGCTGCGATGTGGAAGTAGGAGCTGTGCATCTCAATAGCCTCATGACCCCATTTCAGTCCAGCAGCTAAGAACCAGGTGAGCGTCAGGATCACCCACCTGAACAGACATTAAAAAAAAGAGATGTTTTCTCAGAGCCAAGCAGGTGCACATGCACACCAAGTGTATGATCATGATAGACATATTTTAGGATAGAGTGAAGTCTTTGAGCTTTTCAGCTTGTTGCGTTTCCACAAGCGAGGAGTGAGGATAAACAGGAAAACAAGGGCAAAGGGAAAAGGAAAAGAAAACGCTGTTGCAGCAGTGTGTTTCCACCGCAACTGTGGCACAAAATGATGCAAAAAAGGTCATTTATACCAAGGCTGACTCCGTATGTGATTGAGGACAGAGGTTAGGAGACAGGATGGTTAGATGTAAAAGAAAACAGGATACCAGTGTCGTGTTTCAATTGTTCCAACAAACTCCATGCACAACAAATGATGACAATAGTCAAACTGGGAAAAAGAGATGAAGGATTGATATGATAGAAAAGTGCGTATGTGTGTGTGCGTGTGTTTGTACTTACCAGAGCGAGGAGGCCATGCCAAAGAAATAGAGGAGGAGGAAGACTATGGCGCAGCCGGTGCTCTTTAACCCTTCCTGTACTAGAATAGGAACTGCTGTGGCATCCAGGTCACAGGAAACTCGCTCCCTCCCCAGAGTCAACCGTACCTAGAGAATTTAAAAGAACAAATAGAAACATTTGTCACAAAGGACAGATTTATTTTTGTTCGCTGCTATCCGTATTTATTTTGGATTCTTCAGCATGGTTTTAAAAAAAAATTGTTTGTTTATTGGATGGGAACAAAGATCCTTGAGCAACAGGGGAAAAAAGGCAGAGTAAGTTAGCCTAGAAGCAGCAATTTCATATTAAAAACATAGTGTTATTGTACATCAATGCCTAGACAATAACATGTAAAGAAAGGAATGGCTGCTTAAGATAAAGAAAGGTACATGCATGTGATGTGTCATTTTTATCATCACATATTCTGGCAGTGTTTTCTTCTTGTCTCATGTCATGATTTTTTGTTTCTGTTTCTGTTTTCTTTGTGTCTGTAGGGTCTATCTATTGTTTTTACTTTCGTCAGTATAGGATGATATAATTCTGACTCAAACTTACCAGGTATGCAACACTGTACAGGTTACAGCACATAGACAGGAAGATGATTGGCCGCTCAGGGTAGGAGAAACGCTGCGAATCCAATAGAAACGTCAAGACTGTCAGAGTGGTCGACAGGAAGCACAGAACGGCCCACACCGCCATCCACGCGTCCGTGAAGACTTTGGCCCCCCGGCGGTAGAGCCCGCTGTCGTAGCCGCACTGTAGGGTGCAGCTCTCGGTCTGTTTCAGCCAGGTGTACTGGTCGGGTGCAGATCCAAGGGCCTGACACTCCTCCTGGTGGGGAGGATGGCGAACCGGCTGGTAAGGTGGATCCTCGTCGCCCGGACCCTCCATACACATGTGGTTGTGGTCGTTTTGAGGCGGGAAGAGGCTGCAGTTGAGAACCTAGAGAAAATGCGATGGAGAAATTGAGTTTTAAAGCTGTGGAACATGCTGTTAAGAACGCTTAGAGCTAATCTACATCATTTTTATTGTCCAAAAAGAAAGAATTTCATATTTATTATACTTTGGTTTCTTACATCCAATTTTCTGCATCATTCAACCACACCCTTTAGTTATAGTTCTTAACACACACAGGATGTTCCTGTGGTGATGTGACTCACCTCAGGCCATATGAAGCCAAAGTCATGGAGGACTGGGAGACATTTTTTTTTGACCGACAGACACATGCTTCCACATGGACCTATGGGGATGGGCACCTTGTCCGTGCACATCGGCACGTAGACCGAACAGAGGAAGAACTGCGGGAAAATGAGAGGTGACAGGTTACTAGTTGAATGTTTTGGACACAGCATGTTTTGCAAAACTACAGAGCACGCTTTGAGAGGAGAAGCGGTGACGTGAGTCATAAAATGACTGCAAACCGACGACTGCAAACGTGTTGAATTACAATTAAAGTAATGTGCTGCGCGTGTAAATATTCAAACATAAGCTATTCTGATTCTTATTGGCAGGAAGAAAGGAGCGAACACAGCGAGGAATGATGTAAACAACGTGAAAAATGACAGTGAGACTCATCCTGTATTATGTCAGATGTCAGTACGCTGCTTTGTAGACTTTGTTTCAGTCAAGTTAAATCACACTGTGAAGCAGAAGGTAAATCATGTCTGTGGCGTACTGCTTGTTAAAGGAGTGGAAACGGCACTGTGAGTGCCCCTTGGGCCCGTCTTTCTATATATTACAACAGGATTACAGCTAGTAGATGGCTACAGCATGTACTCCCACAAGTGGATCCTCCATCTACTTGCATATAGCGCTCACTATCCTGCTGTTTTTCGCTGCTTTTTACTTTCAATATGTTGCATCACCTCTTGTAGTTGTAGGTCTCTGTTTTCACTTCTAATAAAAACTCCAGAACTTGAGTCAAGACACCTCGGCCAACACTAACCTGCTCCAAGGTTACACATACAACTCCGTCGTCTTTAAAAACAATCTGTGGACTTAACAACACCGAGGGCATGTGCCATGTAATGCTGCATAATCCCCCCTAATCCAAGGCTCGGTTTTCTCTGTCCCATGGCAATGGTTCTGAAATGGATATGTATGTCAGGGTTATAACGATAGTGAAATGTCTGAAGTCATATTTGACCATTTTTGAGGTGGTTGAGATGTGTGGGAGGAGGCATACTGGCTCTACAAAAGCTTGCAATTTCCACTGATTTCATGCCTTTACAGTGAAATCTGAGTGTAAAATTGTACCAGGCTCATGATATGAAAATATACAGAAGCAGAAATTACATTTTACTCGGCTCCATTCAGGTTAAAGAAACAAACATATGCTCCAGGTGCTTGGATGCGATGATTGCTGACTTTAAAACACAAAAACACGTTGCAGTGAAAGATTTGCTTAGTTTTCAGTTTCAAAAATACCAAAATATTTATTGGGCCATAATAAGAACAAAATGTTTTGGAGCAGCCTCAATCCAGTGATAGACAAATGCAATCATAAAATCAGAACCTTGAGTGGATCCCAAACGAAACATCCAAAAATCCAAAAAGGGTGTTGAAGTTGGGAAATAAATACCCACAGAAACATAACTCTTACTTTCTGTGAGAGATTATTTCCAAAGTCAACATGAAGACACATCTGCATCTGCACATCTGTGCACACTGTAAAAAAAATTCCGTAGAATTTACGGTAAAATACTGGCAGCTGTGGTTGCCAGAATTTTACCGTAGAAAATACGGTCACAATGTATGAGACATTACGGTATGCTGTTTTGGCAACCGTAAATTTCACAGTAGAGAACTGTTATTTGTTTACGGTAATTTGTTGTAAAAATAACGGTTATTATATAAACCTGTTTACGGTAAATTCTTTTAAAAATAACGGATATACTGTAAACCTAATTACAGTCCATCAGTGAAAAAAACACGGTAAAACTGTAAAATGTAGTACGGTATTTTATTGCAAAATTCACGGCAAAATACTGGCAGCTGTGGTTGCCAGAATTTCACCGTAAAAAACACGGTACAATGTGGAATGGAAGTACAGTTTGTTGGCGTAGATTTTACAGTCAGCAAATGCAAATGGTAAATTATAAAGGAAATAACCAATGGGCTCTATGCACAGCTCCACCACTTCCTGAATTTAAGGCAGGTCCTTCATTTCCTGTTTTACATTATTGGACAAACTGATTAATCCAGGTGTGTCTGAGTAGTCACATGGTCAGACACACCTGGATTAATCAGTTTGTCCAATAATGTAAGACAGGAAATGAGGGACCTGCCTTCAATTAAATGGTGGAGCTGTGCATAGAGCCCATTAAGCCCATTTTAGACCAAAGTACAGACTATAATTGACAAACTTCAAGAACCTCTCTTTGCATACACATTCTCTGTGAAAACAGAAATTGTCCAGTATACTCACAAGACAGTGTTGACATCTTGAAACTCAATGAAAATACAGTGTGTGTCCATACATATGAAGGATAGTCCATGGTAAAAGAAATAAACATCATGAAAAAAGGAGCCACTTGCCCTGTGTTGATCAACACTAATGAGTCACTGAGTCCAGACTTGGCTGAAGAGGGCTCTTAACATGGACATGGTGTTCCAGCAGTCACCAGTTCTGCTTGAAGACTCATATGTTGTCCATTTGGTGTCCACTGTAGACTGGCATGATCCTCTCTGCAGCCAGAAAACAGAAACAAAGCAAGTTAGACTGATGCAGTGCCTGAGCATGGTGCCTACAGAGATAAATTCAGCCTTCTGTTGTTAAACTGACCTCCAATGAGCTATACATAGAATGAAACCAGCACTCTGGAATATACAGTAGTTTTGCAGGTCATCAAGAGTATTTCATTTATTTTATTGTATTAGTGTGAAAGGTAGAAACTGTCACTTATCAGGACTAAGTGATCATCAGTATTTGTTTCACCCTTGTCGAATTGCAGCCTAAATCCTGAATCCTGTCCATAATACTGATTTTTTTTTCAACTGTATGTTTGTATGAAGCTGTTGGCACCCTGCACTTGTGAGAGATCAATTGAGTGAAGTTTGAGTTGTGCTTGTATCTACTCATTTGCTACATAGACATAAACCATTGCTTACCTTGAATTAGCCTTGACAAGACTGGTGTTTGAGTCATTGGGTCCAGACTTGACAGAAGACAGGTGGGACGGAGTCTCATACAGACATGGTACAATTTTGAAGAAACTGGAACTTTGGGCAGGTGTTGTCGTCATTCCTCCATTCACCAGCAGTCTTCAATCAGGTGTTTGCTGTGGACTGGCATGATCCTCCCTGCAACCAGACAAAGAAAGACAACAAAGAAAAAAGTGTTAATGACAATAATGAAAATTATTATTATAGAACTTACACTGTTACAACGTGCTTCCTGCAACGACAACAACAACAACAAAACAAGACATTAATAAAAGAAGTTGGAACAGAAAAAAAATGAAATGGTGAATGAGGAGTAGGTTTAAAAAATCTCATAAAAAAGGCCAACTTATAAATATGATTATGGGAGGCGCTTAAAACAGTAAAATCTACTAAATCTACCAAATCAAATCTACTAGATTGAGAGAGATTGAGGGAGAAACTGTGGAGGCTACAGCTGAAAACACACAATCCTTTGGATTTGACATCGAATCAGTGATTTTTTTTTTTTTTTTAAGTATAGTTCTGAGGATTTTATCCTTAAGGAACTCCAGATAAGTGGTGGTGGTGTATACAGGGAGATGGCATCACCTGCTAGGCATTTCTGTCAGTCGCACCTCCTCCGGTGCCCACGGGTCAGCTGCAGGGTCATCAGCCAGGAACCACCAATCACTGACGTTTCGCCCCTTTAATCCTGGAACATCTCCTGGTGGCGGAGCAGTGGCAGGGATGTCTCCCTAATATGGTAGTAGACATACATGAGAGACATAATTATTGATGTGGTCATGTAAGTATTTGACAGGTATGAAGAAACAAAAACATTTAATGACAGCACCAGGTCAGAAGCCTATCTATTTAAATGTACTCACTGAAGCTTAGTGTTGATAACGCTGAAGATGTATACTGGCCATGCCACATTCCCACAAAGTAGGCTGCCTTGCATTCTCCAGCTGCACCATGCTGAGGAGAAGTAAAATTATTTTGTAGTGTTAAAAGTGTACAACTAAGGGTGGGATGGTTCTGTACAAATCTGTATGTTGAACACAAAATGAACTCATGTAACACTTAGGTAATAATGATAATGGACAGTATCTACATGAATATCTGAGCAGGCGGTTTTAGGCCGGTGTATTTTCCCTGTTCCACACAAACACACTAACACATGACGCTAAGTTACCTGATGATGTTGCCTCTCTTAGGAACTTCTGCACCTCCAAGAGACCAAGGCTCCTCTTCAGACCGTCTATCTCCCCTTACTAGCTTCCACATACTTTGCTCTGATTAGAAAACACAACACATAATGTTATATACAGGTATAGTGCACTCAGGTCCTGTCTCTCATTCTACAATAGCACGCTACACATGTAGTACATCCACAAAAACACAAGTAAACACTGTCTTCAATATACCCCCCAGCACAGGCTGTTTTACAAGAAGAATGTGATAAATTATTAGCGTTAACCTTGACATTATTGTCGGTGCTGCGGCAAGTAACGGTCCAGCTTCACATGTAGCACACGTGTTAGCGTTAGCATAGTGACCGTTAGCGCTATTAGCGTAAGGATCGACCGTTAGAGGTATTAACACATTCATGTATTAACATAACGATCGACCATTAGCGCTATTAGCGTAACGATCGACCGTCAGTGTTATTAGCATAACCATAGAGCATAACGACGTTAGCATTAACGTTAGCCTAACGACGGTTAGCGTTAGCCTAGCTCATATGCTAAACGGCCACAGTAACGCAAACCACCATGCCCATTTTTCAATACTTACAGTTTGTAGCTTTTCCACGGACAGTTGGTATCGATCCAACCTGAGAAAGTCCAGTCAGATCCACTGACACTCGTTGCTGAAGCAGTCAGACTTTTTTGCAGACTGAAGCTGGAGCATTTCCATCAAAGATAAAATCAATCCACTCATGTCGTCTGTGGCTGTAACCAGGATGTAACTATGGTAACCGCGCTCTGGCCCAAATAACGGATCTTGGTGGCGCGGGGCAAACCAACCGTTGAAGCAACAGATGGGTTGCTATGGTTACTTGCTGGGTCACCTGTGGGTCACCCAAGCGAGGTGCATCAAGCTTCTTTTTTTTTCCTTTTTAGATTTTTTAAATATTTGTACAAGAGATATTTGTATTTAAAAATATATGTAGTTTAACATAATTTCTAAACTCCACGTTTGCACATTTATTCTGAAATATATAATAGCCTGTATTGCACGTTATTTTGACTTAGTATATTAATCTTATCTTAATAATACAATACAGACAATAATACAACATGTACCCTATAGTTTTTTTCAATTGCATTAAGTGCTTCACATCGGCCTGATGCCTCTTAACTGTGATATATGCATATACCATGGCCTGTCCTGATGTATTGCCTTACTTTTTAACATTCTACTTGATTGAATGATTGTATGATTTAATGGTTGTATACCGTAAATTTAAACGTAAACACCAGCAAAATCTGTAATTCAGACAGAATGATACCATAATTTTTACGGTAATTACATGCTTGTGACATTACAGTATTTCACCGTGAATTTTGCAAACTTTTTACAACATTCACAGTAAAATTCCATATTTTCTACTTAGTAAGACCGTAAAATTTAAAGTTATTTACTGTTCCTTGATTTACGGTAATTCAATGTATTTACTACAGTGATATACTATTTTTGATTTTACGGTATTTTACTGTTGCTATTTGACAGTTTTTTACCGTAATTTCTACGGACATTTTTTACAGTGCAGCACGGCATGTTAAAATTACAACCACGATAAATAAACTGCATAAAAGTCCTCATCAGCGAGCTACTGCTCTGTTACACACCTTCTGCGTTATGTCTCCTGACTGACCAGACGGCGTGGTATGCCATGTCAAAATTCTTTAATCTAAGTCAAAGGGAACTTCCTTTAAAAATCAGTGCTTCTACAACTCTCTGAACAGTATCTGGGCAGCGTTATAGTATCTGCGTCTGGCTTATCTGGAGTCAGTATTCATCTCCTCGCAACAAATAGAGAATCTTTGTTCCCAAACTGTAGCACATTTATTACAGTTGTCCTGCAGTAATTTGTGATTTGATTCAATGAAATGAACAAAGTTTCCAAATCAACAAAGTTGCCGTTGCTGTGAATTGAGCGTGTGTGTGTCTTCTATGTATGTGTCTGCTTGGAAAGATATTAAATTACATGCAGTAGAATTTCTAATATTTCTCACAGTGAGTTATGCCCACTCTGTGACTTCTGTGACAGTAATGTAACACATTCTGGGTGTTTTCCCTGGCCGTTGGTAACATGAGCACTGTCACTTCACTGCTAGGATCGGCTCTGGTTACTTGTCAGGAAGCCTCCCATTAGAGCAAATGTTAGGGGATATGGTTTCCCTTTCCCCTTTCCTCCCTCTTTAGCATGTCTGTGTGTGTGTGTGTGTGTGAGAGAGAGAGAGAAAGAAGGAGAGAAAGGGAGGGGGGGACAGCTAATCTTGTGAGACAATTTTCAGCTGGAGAAGGACAATTTGGTTTCATGCTGCAGTTGCTCCCTCCTCAGTCAGCCTGTCTCACACCACATGGGCACAAATGTCCCTCGAGCTGCGTTTTCATTCTGGCATGTCAAACTAAATTTGAGCCGTTTCCAAGCACCTGCACACACCAGTAATTCACTGTAATATTATAATAATATACCTACTACTCTAGACAAGACAGTTGATTTACCGAAATACAATTTTCTTGAAATAATAATGACCCTGAAGAGCTTCTGGGTAATGTGCTCATTTTCAAATTAATGTATGCAGAATGCAATTATGTTTGTGAGTGTGCGTGCAAGGGTGTCTCCTATCAAAAAAGTTTTTTAAGGCTACACACACATGCAATACAAGAAAGTCCATTCATTAAGGCTCTAGATGATATTTCCAAAAATATGCTCTCCATTGTGCCACTAGTCATTCCAATTATAGTTTAAAGTAAAATCTCAGAGACAAGTAATGAGCCCAATGTAATTTTTTCTTACATGGTGCATGAGGCAAACAAGCAGCATTTGTCTAAGGACACTGAGGGCACCATTGTTAACAAGAAGACTACAGTATATAGCCTCCAAGACTCAGCTGTTGCTGTGTGGGGCATGAACTCAGAATGTCAACAGACAGAGGGGGCATTTTCATTGAAATTAGCATGACAGCCTGGCACAGCAGGACGGAAGGACGGCAGGGACCCCCTCCATTTATTCTAGGGCTCTATATATAACTGGATGGGAAGGGGAATCAATCAACCTATATTGTGTTGGTCATTATCAGTGGCACCATCAGTCTGAGCTGCTGCCTGAATAGTCAACTATTGCTACTAGCTCCCTGTCATGTGCTCTGAGACCACACTCTGTTCCACACGCGCACGCGCGCGCATACACACAAATATAGCAGAGTATCTTGGCTGTGCCTTTTTTGAGAGCAGGGGTCAATGTTCCTAAAATTGTGCATGTGTGCAAGAGCAGTGTTTGCATTTAATTACACGCTGTCTACTCTGCTCCACTCTGTGCTGCTGTAAATATCAGTGTGCATTAACTACATGGGCGATAGCATCAGTCCCAGTACCTTGAGTTGGCTGGAGCAGCCGTACTGGATGAGCGGCGTAAACGTTGTCAGCTGCAGCTCGGCGTCCGACTGCAGCACGTTGCCGACCAGATTGGGCATTTTGGTGACGTTGTAGCCGAGACCCTGACACATGCTGATCCGGATCGGGTCGCAGGTCATCTCCTCCACCTCGTCGCCGAAAGCCCGCACCACGCAGAGCGGAGCGACCAGCCCGGAGAGGAGGAGGAAGGCTGCGCCGGCGAGCGAAACCATCATCCTGGGCATGGTCACCGCGACACTGAACGGCTGCCCTCTGTAAATACTGGCACAGTTGATATTTCCTCAAACACAAAGTTAGGTTGGGATTGCCCCTGCAAAAGAAAAAAAAAAACCCCGGCGCGTGTTTATAGTCCCAAACAGGAGGGGAGCGCGTGTAGTCCGTGCGTTCTGGAGGCTACAGTATCCCACTCCGAGCCATTCAGTAGATAAAAATATCCAGCAAGGAGCAGACCGTTGCGTAAACAAAAGCGCGTGGTTTCAATTACTAAAATAGCATGTGCATCTGCAGTTTATAAAACTAACATTAGAATAAATCCCGCAGTCCTTCTTGCGTCGTTTCCCGTTAGTAAACTCCGGGCGGAGGAGCGCAGCGCACCGACGAGGTACAGCGGTCTGGTTTTGCGCCTATACTGCCTGCAAGCGTCCAGCACTAAACTTTATTGTGTCTGTGAGGAGAGACTATTTTGCCCGTCCAGCGGACAGCCGACCAATCCATGCGCGGGAGTTGGGTTTCCCTGACCAACCCCTGACCAGGAGGGCGGGATCCAAGAGAAAAATAGAAAAGCGAGATTCACCCCCTCCCCTCTCCCCTCTCTTTTGCCTCAGCTTTTATTTTCCATCTCCCGTCTCCTTACCTCTTGCATCCCTTTGCCTTTCTCTCCTCAGAGTTTCCTCTCCTCTCCTCTCCTCTCCTCAGAAAATCAGTGAGCATTCCCCAACTAATTCTGACAATATCCAGAACCTGTATTTATACCGGCTGATGTGGCTTACATATATTTTTATTGGCTGTATTTTTAGAAAATAGGCATTGCAAAGTGGATTTTTCAGTGTGTCTTGTGTGTGAGCATAAGTGTGTGTGTTTATTTTAAATTTAAAGTCCCTAATGGTCTTTTAAGGCTGTCTGGAACTTCACCACAGGTTCCACTCCCCTTCTCTAAAGGGCCGTCAGCTCTAAGTGCTCATGACATTGTAATTGAAAGTAGGGCCTTAAGAGATGCTGAAGCATTGGGAATCTGTTTTGCATTGCAATGAATGCACATACTGGACAGGTTTTGTTTGCTTGTGGCACCCAAGGAGAGGGTTTCTCTTTTTACAGCATGAAACTAGCAGTGAAGAGTGTTGTTTTGGCTTCTCTATGTTGCAAAAGTGGTCTTGGGTGAGAAAGTGTTCGGGTTTGTGAGAAATATTCAGGAGGTGGAAAGCTCAAGGGGCACTTGATTTGTGTTTTTTCTTCCAAGTCGTTTGTGCAATTCTGCAGATGTAATGAAGCTCAACTTACTGCAAATACTACAAATACCTCATGTTACTGTTGCCAGGTTGAGGATTTAACAAGATTTAGGATATGAGATGAGGCCTTAGACCAACTGACTGTTGAATTAATATTTATATACACATTTAAATACAATCATTTTAGTGCGATATATCCATATCCTTTGTGTGAGTCTTATATCTTGTCTTATATCCACAATGAGGTATTATTTATTTAAATTGTGTGTGTTGACCCTTTGACTCAGCTGAATCTGGGTGAGATAACAGACCTGGTATTGACATTACACACACAACCTAGAAACACACACACACACAGTGAGGAAATGCAACTCGTCCCCAAAATACGTACATGGAATTTTATCTCAAACCTAATCTAAGGAGGAGAGCACTCCCATTTGGCAGAGTTTTTATATTAACATAACTATTCGACTAAATTAAAACTTAAAAATAGGAAGAATGTCTGGTATTTTCTTTTCTTTCAACCTGGTATGTTTCTAACAGGTTTTATGGGAATAGCTGTGGATGGGAGAGCCACATAAACTCTTCACTCATGAAAGTAACGGGAGTCTGGTTCCCTGATCTCATTGTGCTGCCATGTTTTCCCTCCTGGATTAGACTGTGATGTTTAAGTGAATCCACTGTGACAATTGATTGGCAGCAGCAATGACCTCTCCACCCAGTGAACCCTACCCCCCCCTTCCTACCCCGAAAACCCCCTCCCCAAGACACACTTGCATCTCTCTACTTACACACACACACACACATATACATTCGCATACACACCATCCCCCTCTGCTGCTCTTTGGCTGAACCTGGGGTTAAGACCTCAAGTAATTAGCACTGAGCTGAAACAATAGAGTGTGCCCTGAAGCTGATGGTTATCAGGGGAGTGGTGTGCGTGTGCATGCATATGTGTGAGTGCACGTGAACATGCATGCAAAAGAAAGAAGGGAATGGATGGGAAAATGAAATGGAGACATTTTAAAACCAAGAAGAAGAAGAATCACGTCAGTAATTTAAATCAATTTAGGAGGAGGAGGGGGTTATGGAAGCAGAGAGAAAGTGAGTGCACATCATCAGCCTGAACCACCAGCACACTCTGTCCCTTCTGTTGTCTTTCACAGTGGAGTGTGAATAGCAGGGGTGAGCAGACGACACGTTTGGGCTGACAAACTAATGACTATCACACTGAGTGGATAATGACCACAGTTACTCTGTAAGCCATAAAACCACTGAGGTAATAACCAAACATCCCAATTAAAATGAACTTGCCTGAATTGGTATTTGGCTGGTGACCAACAGGTATTAAATCTGTCTAAACCTACACTGAAGGTCACAAATGTTTACACAAGATAAGATATGATTAAACCCGGTGCAGTGCACGAGGCCTGAGTCTTACACTCATCTCTGGCTGTACATGACAAATTATTTTAGTCCTCTGGCACTGGTTTTCATGAATCCACAAGGAGTGTATTCTCTGGCTGTCCCACTTCAATGCACCAACCGTTTCCTGACCAAACCAGCAATCAGCAGCAGGGGGAAGTTACACTGCCAATATTCGGGTTAGTGCAAGCATAATATAAACATTTATACCGAATAGTTAATTGATGGTGACTGTATGGAAAACAGTCTGCAGAGGTAGGCCACGGGCACAGTAAATATCCGATCAAAATGTATCAGCAACATGATGTGGACAGCGGGAGGCTGAGGAGGGTTGAGGCATTTCAGCCGTGCACGTCACCGGCGGTGGAAGTCAGACCGATTTACAGTGATACATAATGTTATTTTCTCTTGTATATTTCATCCTGAGGACAACTTCTGCAGCAGAAGATTGGACAAGACTAATAAAAATGATAAATTAAAACTTTACGTGCAGCATGAGGTCTGTGTGAGAGTTTGTTTTGCAGTCCAGCAGTGCTGATTTCCAGTGCTGTAGGCCAAGCAAAAATAGTCAGGGCTTTCTAATTATCTATGCCACACAGTTTCCTCCAACACAACATTCATGTGATTCTTTTTGCGTGTTGATGCCAACAAAAAGGACTCAATGGTGTGGTTTTCCTTCCCAAATTACCCACCCTTGCTAACATTTTGATGGTTTAATGCTTAAGAACCCTGCCTTTGGACGGACATGTGCCCTGGCTGGCCTGGGATCAAACCTCCCCAGAGTTTTAACTTTGCTAATCCCTACTCTGTATCACTGCCACCTTTGTTACCTCCACAATAACACACCCAAAAAAAAGAAAATACATGTGCAAAACTTTAGGTGCCACATGAGACTGCACTGAACAAATAAGTGGACACAGCTTTTACTGTTTAATTGAGCGTTGGCCCTCAGTTAGAGAGGCAGGATTTGATGGGAAGAGGCAAGTAAAAAAAAAAAAAAGTTTCAGTCTTAACCCAGGCCTTAATTTGGGGACGGAAATGTTATCAGGCTATCTTGGAATGAGGCCTTATGTCTGCTAAACAAACCCACAAACATACAGCCTGTTTGTTCACAAGATGATTTGAAAGGAATTGATTTGCGATTATTAATAATGTAGCCTTACTTGAGCAGACAGCTGTAAAGCTCGGTGGAGCTAAAATCAGCAACAAGTATAGGCAGGGCACTGCATCTGTCCGTAATGATTTAATACCAGCTGCTCAAAATTCATTTAGATTTTGTTACTAACTTCTTCTATTTTTGGCAGGGTTGCCGATTTAATTTGACATGTTCCTCTTTGTGTGATTCATTCATTTCATAAAATGTAAAAGACAAAACAAACACTGATTAAATAAGTCAGAAAAAAAGTGACGTTTCTTTTTCTGCATGAAAACCATTCAGTGACAGTTTAGTGGCAAAGTATACATTGTTTATAGAGGACTGAGACAATTTGTAACTCTACTTGAAATATGCAGGTCTCTTATGTTTCAAGTCCACCACCCCTTCACCTTCTTAAATGCATACATAGTATATACATTATGTTAGTTTGGCCACAGCCTTGTTAAGGCCAACTTGGTCTTGCTGCGGGAATGTAACCATACTAACCTTTCAGCTTGGCAGGCTGAGTGAAAGCCAGTACCCCTGAGGACAGAAAGAGAGACACAAGTGTGTATCAGTCACCAGATAGCATCTTATGGCTCAATGCCCAATCCCCAGTCCTTGAAGTGTGGTATTAATAGGCCCGCCAACTCCTTGGAATGGTGTGAGTGTGCATAACTTCAAATGTTTTGCATGCAGCAGGGTGAATCTGAAGGTGTGTGGCTTCTCCTCCACGACTTCTCGAAGTCTCTGCGTATTATGTGAATGCAGGTGTTTTGGGATGGGGAAGACCATGCGTGGAGTGAATACTTATGTCATTATGGGAGGTGGAAGAGCTGGACTGAAGAGAGGGCTTCTACAGGTGATGTGTCCCTTCTGGGACAGCAGGCTCACATTACCCTGCTGTGGAGTAGTACACACATGCAAACACAAGTGGACACTCCTTCTTTAAGGCTGCTTTCATTTTATTAAGTGTGTTTGCTTTGTGCTGTACATAAGTATGAATACCCTCTCTTTTCCATCTTCCCATCTCCATCTCTGAGTACAGGGGAAGTGTAGTAGATAGACTGTGGCATATACTGTAACAACTTAAATGAACAAAAACAAATTAAAACTAAAACAAAATGAAGAGGAATGCAACATTCTCTCATCAGCTTCATGAGGTCGTCACCTGGAGTGGTTTCCCAACAGTCTTGAAGGAGATCCCAGAGGTGCTGAGCACTTGTTGGCATTTTTGCCTTCACTATGCTGTGGTCCAACTCATCCCACATCATCTCAATTGGGTATAGGTCAGGTGACAAATCAAACACTTTTGTTTTACTTAACACCTATGTGTTCCTTCATAGTTTTGATTAGAGATGCCCGATACCACTTTTTTTCAAACCGATATGATACCGATACTTGGATCTGAGTACTTGCCGATACCGAGTGCCGATGCCGATCCTTCTACCACAACAAAAAAACAAATGATTAGGTAAAATGCAATGAATTGGAAGACAAGTTTTATTTATTTTATGCTTGTTACAACAAAATTTGTTGTAACAAGCCTCTGATCTAAAAAAAAAAAAATACAACAAAGATGCAAAGCCACCCTCTGATCGTGGTCTTCCTGCAGAGCAATTGCATGCACTGGTATCAGTTCTTGTACTCGCTAAAGTTCACCGATACCGATACCAGTATATTACAACAGTATTGGACCGATACCAGTATCGGTATCGGTGCATCCCTAGTTTTGATGTCTTTGGTGTGAATCTGTAGGAGATAAGATTGAGAAGGTGTGTCCAAATTTTGGACTGGTACTGTTCATAATATAAAATTTCCACGTGTGCCAAAGAAGTATAAGCTATAGAGAGACAATGGTCTAACCATGATGTTGTGTGCCAGGCCTCACTTATATACTGTATGTGTAGCTAGTTTTATCCTCTGTGGTCTGCATCAAGTGCAGGCTACGGCAGTTGACAGGACGCTTATATCCATAGCAACATCACTCTTGGGCGTTCATGCCAGTAGCGGGCACACTCACCCCAGATAAAGCAGCAGCATTAGTATTCACGCCAATAACTTGTCACCAACATCTTTGCATTCAGCAGATACTTTAAATGAGGCGTATCTGCTGTTTCCAGTAATGTCCAGTTGTGACTACATTTTTGTCTTCTGCCTTAATTTGAAGACAGCTGTTTCCTTCTTCCTTCATTAGACGAAAGAAACAGACAGGTGTTGAGCTTGTGCAATTTGCAAATCCAGATAACAGTCCTGATCTGGTGGATGGAAATGCTGAATCTGCATGACTCATGCAGTTATTAATAGTAAGTTACAATGCCTTGTCAGCTCCTGCATGTAGAAATGCTGACTTCACTATTTGATAAAACATGCAACTAATATAACTGCGTAATAACATATAATGCTGATGTTGTTTCACACCACAGGGACTAAAACCACACAACTGTCACTTGTTGGTAAATTGGTATAGTTTAATTCCTAGAAAAATCTCAGAAACCTATCATCTCTCTAGGAATACTGAGGAGGAAAAGTCTAGGCCTGGCTCTGATTGTGTTTTTGCCTTCGTCTCACTCTCTCCCCCTCCTAACCTCAAACAGTGGACAGTAGTTCCTCATATGCACAAAATCCTGGATAACCAGACAATAAAAATCATCTGGGCTACTTGTTTCATTTTATTTGCTCATTTTCCTGTGGTTGTACACCACTTAATGCACCATAAACGGATATCTATGAGTGGTTTCAGATGGAAGCCCTTATAAAGAATATCTTGAAATTCAGTGTCTGTAAGTTTTACCACAGGCGAATGAGGAAAAAAAATCTCACAAAATAAAATACATAAAAAAATATCTTCAGTAACTGCAGCGTAATGAAAAGATCATCACTGGAAGGATACCACCATGCACCAAGAAGTGTCTATTCATTTTTAATTCTAAAAGACACTTTTTTTTTGAGCGGTGGTTTTGGCTCAAGGCAGCTATGTCTGGCCTGGTTGGTGACAGGCTACAGACCTCTGATAGATGGTTCCTGTCCGTGGCTGTAAATCGGCCTCTTGTTGGAGAGTTAACCCCTGTAACCCTGCTCGTCTGTAACAGCAGAATCCCCCTCTCACAGCCTAGGGCAGCTGATGAGCTGTTCCCAGAAATCTGATGAGCAGGTGGTAGCGGTCCAGTTGGGATGCGGACGGAAGTTGCTTGCCTCAAAAAAAAAAGAAGCAAAAACTTGTCCCTGTTGCTGCGTCTGGGCTGCGTGGGTGAGAATTTGGCTCACAAAAGAAAAAAATAGCAAAATAAAATAATCTCCCATCTACTGAACATCTGCACCGCCAGCTGAAGGAGGCTTCCTGTGATTATAGAAATGTCACGACAGCGAGGTTTAACAGATGAAAAGCCATATCGGAGCAGCACAGAGGTCAGCTCAGTAGGCTGGGTGGACTAATTAGGTAGCTGCTAAATGTGTTTCTGTGTGCTGCAACTGTGCGCTTTTGCCATTTTTCACAGTTAATTAGAGGGGACATGTATCATGTAAAAGCTTAATTACAGCAAAGTGTGCACACATACAGACATTCATCCACTGCAGGACTCCAGGGAGTACTTCTCCTCCTCCTCCTCCTGACCTTCTACAGACACAGCTGTTTCTCCTCTGACGGGTGACTGGGACGAGTTTTATTAATGTTCTGTAACTAAGTAACCACATAATATGGATCTCTGTAGCCCCGATAGCGAACTGATTTACCTCTGTGCTGTATGGGTGGCTGTGCATGCATTCACATTATACTGTATGTCTGCAGTATTTCATATATGAATACATTCCTTTTTTGCACTAGGGCTGACTTGTTACGGCAATGAATTATTCAACAGCAGCCGATCTGCCTTAGAGGGAATAGTGGAATTCCTCTATACATTTGTCTGGCAAGCAAATGAATTAAAACAACATCTCCAGACACCCAATCTGTCCGTTAAACTTGTTTAAAGAGGAACAGAGATGCAAATTTAAACGTGTTTTTGCTAAAATCTGACTAGTGCCGGGAAATAATGTGATCATTTATGGGATTTCTTGGCGAATGCACCGTGGCGGGTTACAGTTTGCGTATTTAACTAAGCATGTTTCTACAGTCTGTGTTTCTGCTGTATACTGCACAAAGTCAAGATATGAGCTGCTGTAATGGAAGTGTGCGTAACCGACTCGTAGGATTACCTCTTGACACTTTCTGAGAGTGTGTGTTTGTGAACATAATTCATCATGGGCTATGCAGGACCACCAGATAGCTGAGAGTGTGTCTGCTTCTTTGTGCATACACACGTGCGGTGCAAAGTTTGTGTCATGTGTTGTTTGGTTTGAATATCAACTTCCCTTTTGAGATTCTGTGGAAATAATCACAACATTAGTGGGAGAAATATGTGATGAAAAAAAAGTTGTGTGAAATGTGTCTGTGTGTGTGTGTGTGTGCCAGCCTCTGACACTTCCTCTCTGGAAATGTTGTGTCAACTGCTGTGTTGAAAAGGTGAAGGACCGACATCCAGCATGCAGCTGTGCGTAGAGGGAGAGAGAGAGACAGAGAGCAAAGAAGAATGATTTACTGTACACGGAGAGGGGAGGCGAGCGCTCTGGGTTTTTTTTTTTTTCGACACAGTGAGAAATGTGTGGAGAGGAAAGAGGGAGCGACCTCTTCGGAGAGGTTGGAGAGCTGGGAAGCGATGGTACCGCCGCCCGCGTAGGGAAAGAAGAGATTCATTACATCTCGATTTGAGGCTTCAGAAAGTAAAAACAGGTTGTTTGCTCTGTTTGTGTTTCTCCTGCTTTCCACTGCAAACATGCCATCAATCGTATCTCCCTGGGTTTGTTATTCATAGACCCCTGTGCTGCTGACTTCCTTGGCACCTGTCTCTTCCCTGTCTTGTTGCTCCACTTCTTAAAATAGGACTCATGTCTCCTGAGGAAGAGTAAACACTGGCCCTGCCGTGGGAATACAGACCACCACACACACACACAGTCGCTACAGTGATAGATAACACTGAGGGAAAGTCTGCGGTCTGGCTGCAAATATTTCATGTATATTTAACGGTTGATATTCAGATATAATGTGCAACTCTCAAGTCTGATTCCAGGCTTGTCAGAGGCTAAACTGTTGAATCAAAAGAAGAAGAAACTCATGCCACAGTTGGCAAACCCTGTGTTATGATCTTCACCTCACCTCAAGTTTTCAACAACATGAAAACTTTTCAGTAAATCATCTTTCATCCCAAGTCTCAAAGTATGTCGTAGTCTAAGTAGTGTAATAGTGTAATAGATCTAAAAGCTGTAAGTGCTTTTTTCCTCATCACAGATTTGTTACCTGAACCAAACATAGCACAATGGTCGACTATATTTATTATCTAAAAACTGGAATTGCATTATAATATGTGCTGAAGGACACAAGTCAACCTGACAAAAGTCAGGAGTGCATTGCATTGAATATTCACCAGATTCAACTCAACAGGTCCTGCTGGTCTTGACCAGCCCATCGAGCCCCAGTAGCTTGAGCTGCTGAGTGCTCCTGAGAACTGGGCTGGCAGCCTGCATGGTGTCCTGTGACTTGATCACTGAAAACTGTGTGTGTGTGTGTGTGTGTGTGTGTGTGTGTGTGTGTGTGTGTGTGTGTGTGTGTGTGTGTGTGTGTGTGTGTGTGTGTGTGTGTGTGTGCGTGCGTGTGCGTGTGCGTGTGCGTGTGCGTGTGCGTGTGCGTGTGCGTGTGTGTGTGTGTGTGTGTGTGAGAGAGAGAGAGAGAGAGCAATACTGTAGAGTAGAAACATAAAACCACAAGCATGAGCAGTCCAACTATTTAAAGTGGGGATTTAAAATCCGGTTTTCCATCAGGGTGATTGTTGATGTTCACCAGATAACCTTTAAACATCACTAGTGTCTCTCTGTGTGTTGTGCTGTTTTCATAAAACTGTGAAAAAAAATAACTGTACACAGGGAGTGGGTGTTTGCCTTGATATGCATGACAAAAATCAAACCAAACACACACACGCACGCACACTCACTGTCTGATATGTGGTCTGTCTGCTGGACGCTGCCCCCCCCCTCTCTCCCTCCCTCAGGTTGCTGCTCTCACATACACAAACACTTTTCATTCAACAGTCAGATTCCTGTTTTCTTGCCGCTCATTCAGAGAGTCTGGACAAGAATAACCTCAAAAGAATGCGCATGCATGCACTCACACATCCTAAATAATCCCCTGACTTACTGTATAATCTTTTAATAGTTAAACATAGTCATACCTCAGAGCAGTATCTGAGTTTATTTCACATATTGCAGATACAAAGATCATTTTTCTAATTGTTGGAAATCTTAGAACGGGTGCGATGAAGCTTGTAAAAAAAATACAAGCGCCTCATCAGAGTTGCGTGTGTTGATGTTTGTTTTGAGTTTATATGCCTTTGTGTACAGTGTAAGCTGATGTGGGTGTTTAGTTTTGATACCCGATGTGGGTTTATGGGCATACGTCATCCAGCATATGGTGTGTGTGTGTGTGTGTGTGAGAGTGTGTGCTGGGAAAATGTTTTATACAAATGGCTTATTCATGTTTGTTGCAGCAGTGGGCGCCCGCCGTAGCATTCTCACCATACCAGCTCCTCTCAGCCCAATTGTGGTTTTTACTCTGTGTGTGTTGTGTTTTATGTGTCCATGTGTCTCATCTTTGTCTCATGACTCCAAGCTTTACCACAGACAGCGGCTGACAGACGCAATCTACATGCACAGACACACTCACACACACACATGCGCAGATGCACACAAAGCACATGCACAGACTGGAAGACAAATGGACCTTGCTGACACACAGACAGAGATGTGGACAAGCTGCTTTTCTGTTTGAATGCTCAGCCAAACCGCAAGCCACAATTACACTTGTCCCTGTCTGTTTGACTGCAGCAGAGATAGAGTGCTGTGTATTCACCGAGCTGCAGGCTGCAGGATGATGATGTGACATAGCGAGGATGTGACGCTGTAGGGTTGTGGATGCATGGCTGTTCTTCCAGTCTCATTATGAAGACAAATCATTGATGTCTTCATCACAGTATTGCATTGATGTAACTGGCATGTATATTACACATTTTTCCAAGTTTTCACTGACAGATTTGACAGATATTATCAGACTGTAGGGCGTTAAGTATACAATGACGATAGTAAAGGGTCAGAGCGAAAGGGAACCAAGCGCAGAGCAGAGGCATGCTTCAGTGAACCGATGTGCTACAGTCCTGACAGTATCTTGCTTGTTTAACCAAAGCTGTCAAATAAATAGGCCTACAGTGGAGGAGAGAATGCAACATTTCCCTCTGAAGTGTAGCAGAGTGAAAATATAATGTTGCATAAAGTTGAAATAAGTAATGAATTGACTTTATCACTTCTGTTGTTACTAATACAGGTTTCTTTTCTTTTTTTACCGTCAGCATCTACATGTATTTTTAGGTAAAATACAGACTTTGTAAGTGAAATCGAAGGGGATGGGTGTGACTGAGGGCATTAAATGTATTAGGGTTAAACACATAGATAAAGAAGATAACTAACTAACTAGGGATTATGTAATTTTTACGATTTCAGGTCAGAAGGCCTTATAAATGTTTCAATCCCTGCAAGCTGTTGTTTTTGCAATTCAAAGACAAAAAGTAAAATCTGCAACAAGGCATTCTGATATCTTTGCTTTTTTCTTTGTAACTATTCATAACACAGTGAGGAGGCTCTGTGGAATGTGTTACAAGGCATTTTTCACAGACACGGTTTATAGCGCTGTTTACTTCTACCAGCGTTTCCTGCAATTCACTGCAAACATCTTAACTCCTCACGGGGACGTGCCACAGGTGCAAAGCAGTTTCAGATGAGTAGACCCAGTCTGCATGAACTAATTCACACCCGTTGTGTCATGGGGAATGAGGGAGGCTCTAATGGTTCATGCTGGATTTATAGGACACTGCTTCATTCAACGAACTCGGAAAAGTTAACATAGTTTTTCCATTTTTGGTAGCCAACATAACTTAATATGAATATGAAGTATTTGACATCAGAGACGACAGCGAGAACAAAATGTGAACAAGTTATTATGACAATTCATGTGTCAGCTCCATGAGAAGTGCGTCATCTTGCTCCCAGAATAAATACATCTGATCTGATAATAACTAATATTGCCACGAGATGACATGTTGTTTTTGCAGGACAGAGAATAATTTCAGGAATTTAAAACATTGAGTACATTCCAACTCATTAAATATCTTAGGGGAAGAAATATTTATTTAATCAATACATGTATAGTAAAAAAAAAACATTTTAAAAGCCAAAGTTAAGTTAAAGTTAAAGTTAGTTAAAGTTAAAGTTAAGTTAAAGGCGAATAAAAACATCTCAAAACTAAGTCAGAAATCACTGTTTCTGTTCTTTTCCCTCTGCTCCTCCCTCTCCCTCTTCCTCATTTTTGTGTTTCTTGCTATTTTTCTCAGGGTGGGTGACCTCTGACCCTGATGAGGTCACCAGTGACAAGCCATCATCTTGTTTTCCTGGCTGCTGTCAACAGCCCCCATGAATTTATATGTTTCCACACATCGCTTCTCTTCTATCCAAGGGGGGGAAAAGGCCTTAAAGTATATGCGTTTCAGGATGTATAGTTTTCAGGAGACAGTCAAGGATGAATTTGTGCTTGTGTGCGCGTGTGTGTGTGTGTGTGTGTGTTGCTGTATAAGAAAAGGTCCAGAGGGACTTTTGGCTACAGATGTGAAAGTCATTCCTGTGCTGTTTCTCTCCTCATAGCTTATTGCCTCTTCTCTCCGCTTTTCCTCTTTGCATCCTTGTCTGCACCTCATTCCTCCCCACGCTAACTTTTTGTACCATTTCGCAATCATTGTGTTCCTTTCATGCATATCTACATGCATTTCACACTTTTGGCCTCTCATATTTCCATTCCCATCCCCTACCTTTTTGCTTATGTATGTCCTTTCTTCTCTCCTATTCCCCATTTTCTCTTTCTTACTTCCCTCCCTTTTCCATCATTCTCCTTATGGTCTGATTTTCCCTCCATATTTGTTTTCTCTTTTTCTTTTCCGCTCTACTCTTTCTCTCAAAGGCCTAGTATAAATGTACGTACCTGGCAGAGTGTTTTATTGCGCTGTCAGGGGGTTGGGGAGGACTAATTTCACCCATAAAAGCAGCTCGGAACAAGAAAAAAGCAGCGGCAGATGGGGATTGGGGGCAAATTTATTGGAATAGTTTGTTTTTTTAAACTGTGAACAGCTATTATTTTCCCTCTCCTCTTTCTCTTTTCTTTCCATCCTGGCAGCAGACGATCATTTTGGCTCTGATAGTTATGACTGAACACACTCACACTTGTGCACCCACACACAGAAACTTTGACACACGCTTATGCGTTAATACTGTACAAATACTAAGGTGTGTGAACGCACCAATGCAAAGATGTGGTTATGTATTGACACCGCACACACTTTGCGCGTGGTGGTTGTAGGTCGCTGTGTTTGTTTGTCTTACTGAGTGCTACAGCTACCACAGACCACAGTGTGTTTAGCAAGGCTCTGTAGCCATTTTGTCCAACTGCAATTTGGCAGACAGCCTGTGATTCCCCAAGTCAACACACGAAGATGTATGTGAGCGCGGGTATGTGTGTGTTCCATTAGCCTGGTTCCCATAACAGAGCCGAGCCATAGGCTAAGCTTCCAGAGGAACTCCACACCCAAAGAACAAGCTGCTAAAATGGAACGAGGCATTGTTAATTGTAAGAATGTATCCGATATGCCACGTCTTGATTTATATATCACTTTAATCGCACGAGTCAAATCTGCTACTGCTGCCTGACTCTTTTGTTTTTTTTCACCTACCAAGACCTGGCCCATTATGGCAGTATACAAACTTACAATGCTTGAACATTGTCTTTAGGAATATATTCTATATCCTTCAGAGATTTAGCAATCTAGCAAATACTGTTGAGTCAGTGGTGGTTTTAAAAAACGAGGTTGACTTTTGGTATTTCGGAGGTAAAAGTGGCGCGCCTGAATGTGGACAAAGTACTGAGTGATGCTCAACAGTTCCTACAAGATGTGCACCAGCTTAAAAAGGACTGTGATAATTGAAACCAGTAATTTATACATTATATGGGCACAGCTGGAGTTCACCAAGTCCTCCAAAATGTGCCGATCAACAGAAAAAAAATAAAAATGAGTCTCTTCCAAATTTGTTACAAACCATGTCCTGACTTTGCACATCTATGGTTAAGGGTTTCAAAAAAAAAAAAAAAAGGGGGATTGGGAAAGATCAGTGTGTTTATGTGTGTGTTAAAATAACCTTTTGGTTAAGGTTAGGGAAACAGTGTGGTTTTGGTGAATTACTACTTTGTTTGTCATCACAATTTAAAAAAATAACCATTTGGTGAAGGTTTGGGACCGTGGTCATGGTTGAAGGACACTGTCGGTGGCTTAAATGACCAGTTCTGGTGTTGTTCTTGGGAGGACAGCCTCCCAGAGTTGGACAGTGCATCAAGGTAGTTAATCTGTTTTTTATAAACGCGTATAGAGGAGATGTGGACTATGCAAACCATGCAGTGACAGAAGAAGAAAGGAAATGCTGCAATCACAACAGCACCGCCTCCTCCTCCTCCTGAGTGATGCCATCGCCGTTGGTAACATAAGACTTCTCGGGCCAAGATGCCGGAGAGAGTCTGGTTAGCATCAAGCAAGAAATCCTTGTGATGCCTTGCAATTTTGCAGTCAGCGAATTTTAAGGTATTATTAAAGCAATTCTAAATCGCTTCAATAAAAATGCTTTTACAATACTTTAAAAAGATGAGAACATTTAAAATGAACTCTATAACACGGTCGTGGTTTGCTTCTCTGTAGTCTAAAGCCTCACTTTATCCAAAATGGTAAAAGCTGTTTCAGTCTGCCAGTTGGATCAGGCATGAAAATTGTGCCACCCAACCATTATATTACTTTCTAAAGGTGTTTATATTTACCTGTAGGCCTGTTTTGAAGAAACACAGCTCCATGTTGCAACTAGTATTGGTAACTATAAAAAATACATAATGAAGTGATTAGTGGGAGAGAGAGGGAGATGTAGATGCCAGCGTTGTGTTGTTCTTTGCACGTGCCCATTCAGTTGTGCAGCCACCCAGGAGAAAGAGTGCAAACCACAGTGTGTATGCATTTAGAGGTGTGTGTGTGTGTGTGTTTGGGTGGGTAGTTTAGGAGAAATGGATTCTTTGTTTCAAAACATCTAAACAAGCACATGCACTTAATTTTGTTTTGCTGATTAGTCAACGGCTTAACTTACAGACTTCGTAAGTTTGAGGTTTATGGGAATAATCTCACAGCTCCGTGTGCACAAACGAATAAAAAGTGTTTGTGTTTATGGATGCACATTCCTGTTCGAATACGCATAAGTTGGGGCCGTATGTGCCGGTCTGTGTTGTGCCATGTTCGTGTGGTGAGGATGCCCAGCTTCATCAACCTCTTCAGCCCAGGTGTCCTGTGGACCATCCTGTGTGATAAATGTCTGCTACATTTTTTACCTTGGTCAGTATTTCTTTTCTTTTTTTTAAGTTTTTTTTTTTTCATGCCTCTATTAGATAGGACAGTTCAGAGTGTGACAGGAAATGGGAAGCAGAGAGAGGGGGAATGACACGCAGGAATGACGCGGGACTCGAACCGAGGCCGCCTGCAGCGAGGTGCTCTACCAACTGAGCTGAACACCAACCACCTTAGTCAGTATTTCTCATCAGTGTTTGAATCTATGCCGTGCTGCATGTTTTTTCTTTTTTCGCCTGTTCTTTGTCTCACGCTCTGTTGCAAAAGATTTTGAGAAACAAACACTGCCTTTGTCTGCTGGTGGAAAAACTGTCAGAGCACTAACATACTTTCTGTACTTACACAGTAATTCTTTGAAATATGGAAAGCAAAGCTTTATTTTATCCCAGGGCAAATTACTTTGAAGCCTTGGAGGGCTAAGCCTACAGCCTACAGCCTCTGTTTCTGTGTGTGTGTGTTGGGGGGGAGGGAGGGTGAAAGAGGATATCTTTTGCTGCGTAGAGGTTTCAGGAAATGCCGCTATAGGAGCCTGATGTTGCTGTAGGGTTTTACACACACACACACACACACACACACACACACACACACACACACACACACACACACACACACACACACACACACACACACACACACACACACACACACACACACACACACACAGTCTGACAGACCAGTGTTATATGGTCACCAGTTGGCTCAACTTCTTTTTCCTTTACATGTGCCACTTATGAATGTGTGTGTGTGTAACATTTCTTAACTTTTTCCCTTACATGGGTCCATGTGCATTTATGAGTGTGTGTCTGTTTGTGTGTGTGTGTGTGCGTGCGTGTGTGCCTCTATGAGGTCATTAGGAGCAATTAGTTGTGCCACTGCAGGGCTAGTTAGGGCCCTGCTGATGGATTGGAAACATCCACAAGACGGACTCACACTTCTTCAGTTACCTCCTCTCCTCTCCTCAACAATCCCTCGCTGTGCTCCCAGACAACTTTTTGTGTGCCTGCGAGTTTGTGTACAAGTGTGCCAAGTTTTTTTTTTCAGTGTCCTCGTATGGCTGTGAGTGTGTGCATGTGTGTGTTTCTGTGTGGTTGTAAGTGGATTTGATTTCAAAGGTATGTCTTAGGCCCATTTGAATCATTAAGTGTGATTAGTGGAGAGGGAAGGCGGCCTCCTACCTTCTCTTTACCGACACAGAGAAAACGTACTGCGCTCCCAGCTGTGCCAACACCAAAAAATGGAAACGGCCTTTTCTCTCTCCCTTTCTCTTTCGTTTGGACTTTCTGTCTCTCCGTTCATTTCCGTCTTTTTCACTTCTTATTCCTCTCCCTGTTTTTTACAATAACCATGTCCAGCGATTGCAGATGCATTTGACTGTTTCCTCTGCACACTTCACCTTTTTGTAGATTTCCTCCTAAAAGTTTATGTTCCATACTGAAATGTGTAAAATGGTATGAAGCAGTGATTTGATGATTAGAGTGCTGGCTAGCCAAGGCTAACAAGGCTAATCCTCCTATTAGCACTGAGACCTGGAATCACATAACCTATTTTATTCCTGCCAGTGCCACGGGCACGCATGAAGTAGAAACAAAGAAAGATGTTAATTAAAACATCTGCACTGTATAATCAACTACAGTGACTTTTGGACTCCTGTAAATTTAAGGACCATATCATACACAGTGGCGAGGGCAGTTGAAAGTTTGGTTCCTGGCAGAACTGGACTGCTGAAATCTGAATTACATTATCTGTGTTTATTAAAGCTTTGTCAAACTCTTTGGAGTCCGCTTAGGAAAAAGACTAATTCACTTGTCAGACCACAGATGTTGCATGGCTTGAAGGTCAATAAATTACGAGAGAAAAACACGGTTCTTAAAGTTAAGTCTTATGTGTGGACGTTAGTGTGGTCTGTGTTTTATCACCTTGCACCTGTTGTCTCTGTATCAGTTTCTGCATCGCCGTGTGTGTCGATGTGAATGTTTTGGCTGCTCTGTGTTTTTTTCCACACGGTTGTGTGTCCGTCTCTGTGTGTGCACCTCTGCAAAACAGGAAAATTTGCAATTTGTTAGAAAGGTCTCTCATGTTGCAGCACATAAATCTAATGCAGTTGAAAAATATTTGATATTTTATATAGTCTTTGGTAAGTAAACCTAGTATTAGTCACTGTGGCAAACTACAAGAGCCAACAAGTGGATTTCTAAGGTGCGGAGGAGCTTCCAACTTTCTGAGCCTCACGTTCCTGCAAATGAACAGCAATTAAACAAAATGTATTATTTATTATATGTAGCAATAATGCTGAGAGATGTAGAGGAATAATGCTGAGGGAGGCAACAGAAACAGCAGGAACTGGTAATGTAACAGCATGTCAGCACATCTAGAAAACCCTGTTCTAAACTAATGGGTGTCTATCCACTGGAAAGATGACTATTAATCTGAAAGGGTAACAAGAAGTGCACCTAGTGTTTGTATGAATGAATAATGCAGTAACAAGCCAAACATGAGTAAATGAAACACAGCCTGCGTCTAATACAACAAACACCCCATGATGATGTAATTGAAACTGTTTGTGCCAAATCATTTTGAAAGAGCGTTGGCCGACGGGGAAAGTCCAAAACCTGGCTGACCATTGATGCAGGTCCATCAACTCAACTCTGTCACTCACTCTGTCAGTCACAGGCGCTCACAGACGTAAGCAGTCCAGCACAAAAGCAGCCAAGAGCACAACACAACATCTACAATATCTCAATGTCGACTTCGAGGTCAAGCCCCAACATGGTGGTTCCCATGGCAACCATGTTGGCAAATTGGTCTAACAATTGGACTTGGAAACAAAGCGTTGGCTTCTGCCTAAAATGTCTCAGGTTTTCCCTCTGAAATCATGGTACTTTTTACTCTCCACGACTGACAATCTAAAACTCACTAGTTGGATTTCCATCCATGACGGATGGGAGGATTTTTTTTGGTTGAACAACGTGGTATTAATGGCACATGAATTTGTTGATTCGAGTTGTACTGACTTTCTCCTTTCAGCCTCACCTCGGTACGCTGCTATAAATCTAGAGGCTGGGAAGCCGTCCAGCTGGCTCTCCTGTCTTCTCGAGATGGGATGGGTTATTTGTTTCATAATGACCCTCTGAGACTTTCTTCTCTCTCTCTCTCCCTTTATCTTTGTCTCTCTGTCAGTCATTCAGACTTGTTTTCTGATGAACACACATTGTGTCTTTTATCCATACGCACACCCTATTCACATAAATTCCGCCATCCCACCATACGGTTATACATGCTGTAGGTGTATGTAATTGTGTCAGTTTCATGTGGGTTTCTTGTTCTCACCTTATGAGCCAAAGAGAGTTTTGCAGGACTTCTCAAAGCGCAGGTCTTTGGCTGCACTCCTCCTCCGCTCCCCCCTCCATCTCTCGTTTTTCACTCTCACTTATTCAAGACTCTTTAATTCCCTCGTCTCTGTTTCTCTGGACGATCCCAGGTTGTAATTCTTGTTTAATGTGTGTTGTCGCTGTTCTTGTTTTTCTATTTGCATCTGTGCCTTTTAGAAAAGATGAGCTCGAAACACAGTGTTCATTCTAGAGAGCCAAGCACTGACACCTGTTGGTTCTTTCTTTCTTTCTTTCTTTCTTTCTTTCTTTCTTTCTTTCTTTCTTTCTTTCTTTCTTTCTTTCTTTCTTTCTTTCTTTCTTTCTTCAGTTCACAGTGCAGATTTACATTCTTGCATGCGTCTGTGCACTGTTTAAGATATTTTGTCTTCTCTTCCTACAGAAAGTGTTTTGTTCGAGGAGACCTTGAAAAACAGGAGACGTCTATTTCGGTGTTACAATGGAGGAGGCTGCGACGTAATGAACTCCCTGTTTTTTATCGCTCCTCTTCTTCTTCCTCACCCCCCTCTCGTGTCGAGCTCCACTTTTTCTCCTCTCCTGCCCCTTCCTCGTTCTGTTGTTTCACGGCCTGGCCTTTGTTTTAGGTAACAGTCATCGCTTCTCAGCACTTATCCCACGCCGCACACCACAAGTAATAGTTGTTTTAAGATGTTATCTGGGTGCACTTAGGCCCGTGTGTGTGTCTCTGCAGCAAAAATGCGCACACATGTACTGTATGTTTTTCTGCCGGGGAAGTGTGTGTGTTTATGTGTCAACAGCTGCACAATTGTACTGCCAAATTAAGTCTGTGGTTTGTCTGAGCTTTCGGAAAGTAGCTTTGTTAGGCAGTTGAAAGATGTGGTGGAGTGGTGAAGAGTGTATGTGCGATTGTACATTTGTGCATGCGCGCGTGCTGTGTGTGTGTGCGTGTGAGTGTGCGCCTTCTAGCTTTCTGTGTTAACCCGATCCTAAGCTTGTGTAAAACTGTGAACGCTTGAAAAATCAGGCAAGCAATGAGGTCATACTGTGCTTTGGGCCAAATTCTCCTATCAATTACACACGCACACACATTTTACACACTCACAGTCTCTCTCTTTTTCCTGGCACCCTCTCTTTCTCTTTCAGTGTGGTGTTTGTTTCTCCTTGTTTTATCTTAAAAAGTTGTGTTGCTGGATTTTGACAGGGAAATAATAAATAGATATGCTTGGACAGATTTTCACCTGGATTTTGTTTCCCCATGCTTTCAGACTTGATGTGCCTTTTTTTACTTGCAGCGTGAAGATTGTGTTTTCCACACTTTATAGTAAACAGGGTCCTTTTGTGATAAAAGGCAGTGATGAGAAAAATGGGGAGAAAATGCAAATGAGCTGCTAAATATGCACCAGGGTCTCTGAAAGTAACACATAAATCAACAGAAGGCTAAACACAGAGTGATGCAGGGAGATGCCCCTGCATATTGTGTCTTTAAGTCAAACCAGATGATTCTACTTAATGGATTCTCATCTATTTTTTTTATAATTTAAATAACGACATGCAAAAATAATGAGCTCCATCTACCATGTGTGCTCCTGTTAGTTTCTTGAATGTGTGTGGCATCTACGAAACGGTGCGAGCAATTGTGTTTGTCAACAAGAGCAACTTTGTTTGTTTACTCATAAAGGGAAAGAAGAAGGGGAGGCGAGAGGGGGGCGGAGGGGGCGAGTGGAAAATCGGCAGAGTTTTTATTGCATGTTAACCAGGCCCAAACAGATTTCTGCAGTTTACAGCTCTGTAATGAAGGAGCGGTGCTGCTGCTCCTGCTGTGCGACTGCTTGTGTGCGCATGAGAGAAGGACAGGGATTATAGAAAATGAAAAGAAGAACTAGAGCTGTGGTTGCAGCTCTAAATGAAGCATGGGCTCAGCCTTAAGAATTGTGTGTGTGTGTGTGTTTATGTGTGTGAACATGTGTTTCAGTAGTATCTCATGGCTGCTTCATCTGGTCTTCATTTGTCCACAAATGTTTGGCTGCTTCTGTATCTAAATGTCTGAATCGCTGTGTGTGTGTTTGTCTGAGAGTGTGTGTTTAGAGGAAAGAGAAGAGACAGTGTGTGCGACAACTGTTGCTCACAAAGAGAACAGTGCATTGTGATGGGGTCCGGACTCGGGGGGTATGGGCAGGTGGGCAGCTAAGCCAAATAGAAAACTGTGGTAGCAGTGCATCCTGCTGCTGATTGAACTGCAATCTGTTTTAATTAGCATATATGCGGTAGAGGTTTGGATCACTTCTTGGTAAGACCAGACCAGCACTTGGTCTCGTAACAGGCCTTGATTAATGGCATCTACAAGCAAAAACAAACTGATGTTTTTGCAGATGAAGGGTGAATGTTCAGATGGATTGCCATGAAATCTTGTACAGACATCTATGCTCCCAAGACTATTAATCCTGATGACTTTGGCAATCCTCTGATTTTTTTTTTTTTTTCCTCCAGCACCATCATGACCTCTCATTTGTGGTTTTGATTGAAATGTCTCAACCAGTTGGAATTGTCATAAAAGTTGTAACAGACATTAATGTTCCCTCAGGGCGAACTGTAATCACTTGTTATATTCAGTAGCAGCATCGCCAAACTCTGAATGCGTGCAACGTTGTGATTTATGACTCGATGCTTATAAGACGACAGACGTTCCCATCAGCCCCAGCTGTACTTAGTGTTTAGTATGAATAAACAGTGTTAACAATGTTCATAACGTTAACAGGTTGTCGTTGTTTTTAATATTGTACCAGCAGGGCTCTATGTACCACGATAGAGCGGCGGTTCCTCCATGTTTCCATGCTAAGGCCTCTGAAATCTAAATTTTACTCTTCACACTTCTTCTTTGCTGAGGACCCCCTAGTGTCCTGTGGCCACACCATGGACCCCTCTTTTAGAAACCAATTCTGTAGTATAAAGTTGGCATTCTGGTTTTTAGTTCAGTTTCGTTTACCTGTAGATCCTGGACGCTCTACAGGAGGAAATGTCAAGTGCTGATAGTGATATTTGGCAGTCGCGGACATGTTTGCAAACTCACTGTTGGTTTGTAATGATTTGCAGGCTTACCAAAAAAAAAAAAAAGAACCCAGACAGCTGGTAAAATTTAGCTCCACCTCAGCTGTAACAGGTTGCCCAGCTATGTGGCACAGGCACTGTTTTATTTTCAATTCTATACACATAGAAGAAAATATATTTGAAATCTGCACACTTGAATGCAATTTAAAATATGTGCGTGTCTGTTTCACCTCGACAAAGATGCCCACCTACACACTCACTTGCAGAGCACAGGGCTGGTTCTCAGGCTCTGTAGTAATTTGGGGTCAGAGTTTGGGCCCCTCATCAATCAGCAGGTCATTAGAGCTCTTTAATGACCCTCTCCTCCTCCTCCTCCCCTCCCCCCTTCATCTCTCCATCCCCTCACTGCCTGATACCCTCCAGCCCCTGTCGTCGTCCTCCCTTCCCCCCTTTCGTACCTTCAAGTTCTCCATTTGATTTAATTCTTATTTTATTTTCCGTGTCCTCTCTCTAGGAGCTCAGGAGTTAACCCACATAACTTTTCTCCCACATTACCCTTGGCTCTCGTTTCCTTCCCACTTCTTCTTCTCCTCCTCCTGTTTTGATATCTCCTCCAGGGGAAGTGAACTGGCTTGCGGAGTATGTCTGCACTGTTTCACATGAGCCTGAGTTCGATTCTCTGCAGTCCCTCAGATAACAAAAAAAAATCCTTGACTCTTTTTTTTCTTTTTTCAAGTTTTCTGTTTTTCTTCCTCTCTCCTTTCTATCTCCTTTCCTTCCCTGTTCCATTTATCTCGTCTTCCCTTCGCTCCTTTCCTGATTCGTCAGCAGAGCAGGTTCATCTGTTATGTTAGTGTCAAACCAAGGGCTCTTGAATGCTCATTTAGAACAAAGTGTGCTTTATTTCCTTGATTACAATTGTTTTGGATCAAGGCTGTTCTAAACTCTACTTGATTATAACTGCATGGCTGTCAGGAGGCAGGTGATATAATATGCACAAATGAACATGTTGCAAACTAGAGAGGACTGTGTTGGACGGAAAACATGTTCTCCAAATGTTCCCGTGGCTTGATCGCTTCAAAATAACCTGGTCTCTTGTGTGCATTTGTTCTTTCTCCTGCTTTCCATCTTGGAAATGCTACACTAGTGTTTACCATTGATTTAGGCCTCAGTGCTTCAGAGTCTTCTTATTCTATGTGCAAGTTTCCATGAGACTGACGTTCATTTTGAGCAACTCTGCACCTCACAAATTACATCCAATGACATTTTTTTGTGTCTGTGTGTGCAGGAAGCAATGAGCTCATTCTGTAATGAATCAGTACACAAGGAGGTCAGGGAGGTGAATGGATGCACAATTCCTCCAACTTTCACAAGAGAGACTAGAAGATCATGAACTTAACTTAACTTTGTCCTCAAGGAGGAAGCAGGGGATGAGGAGGAAATAGCACAGGTAACGTGATAAACAATCTGATGAGTGATTTAGATGTGTGTTACAATCTCTGTCCATATGATCACTTCTGAAAACGCATAGTGATCACATACACTGAGAATGCACGGGAAGCAGACAGGAAGCAAACAGGAGGAAGATTGTCTTCTCTACTGTTGGTCAGTTGCAAAATGCTACACATGAGAAACATTAAAGACAGATGTGGTATTTAAGTGCAGAATTTAACTTTTAAACAGCAGATAGCAGAAACTACAAAGTCAGTATAATTAGTTTTTTTGTGTTGCCGACAAACTTGAAATTGAGGCAATTGAGATCCAAGCAGGGAGCGGACATGGGTGTCAACATCATTGTTTCCAAAGAACTACATTTTCTCCCTGTCCAGACTACAATACAGCCCCGATGTTTATGAAGTGGCCTTTCTCTTCCTCCAATCATAAAAAGAAAGTCGCTACAGTGGCTGATAAACATGATATTAACGCGTTTTGCGCATTAAACCAGTCCAAACAAAAGTCCAATGTTACTCAAAGTTGATTTATTTGTTCTTACCATCGATAAACTTCAATTCCAGCACTACACGGCACGGTAAAGAAACGTGTGCCTCATCAGCCACACACTGTGGCCTGCTCAGCCTAATCAAATAACCCCCATGACCTGTAGCGCCTTACATCACTTCCTTTTCCCCAGGAAGTGACCAAAAACCCCACCAAAATAAAACACAAAATAAACATCAAAATAAAACCCACAACTGCTCCTACAGTTTACAAACTTATCAGACCAGCAGCATTTCCAAAAGTCTTGTTTTTGGTTCCTGAAAATGCCAGAGAAGTGTGGACTGAAGGTGAAAACATGGCAAAAGAGATGTGTGGATGCAAAGTTCAGTTAATAAAGATGGAAAAGGACCAGTTAAAATGTGTGTCCAAATGTTGTGTGTGCTGAATAAGCAGGGTTTGTATTGTAAAAGCTCCCCCCACTCCCATCTCCATGGCATGTGGAAGTAATATCAGCCCAAATGTGTTCCTCATTAAAGCAGCGGCAGCAGCGCGTATGAACATGGTCAGGATACACAGACAAATTAGCCCATTTCCCCCAACACGCACATGCACACCTAAACACACACATGCACACACATTCATGCATGGAGACTAAAGCACATGCAAGCACACACTCTTTTTTTATGAGCACATGCCCGTCTGGTATACACACTGCAGAAAAGCTAAGTAATCACCATTTTAACTGTGTGTTACTGAGTTTTTCTATAGCAGACGAATTAATGAAGCAAGACTCCCAAATACAAAGCTGAATGTGTTGGATTGTGCATTATTTTATGTTGAATTTTGGACATTGCGGTGATGCACGTGAGCGTGTGTCCATGTCCACGGTGTCACACATAAACAGGCAGAGACTCGAAGAATGATTAGGAGAATCACACTGGTTCTGCTTATTTCCCTTCTGTGTGTGTGTGTGTGTGTGTGTGTGTGTGTGTGTGTGTGTGTGTTTAAGTGTAACGGAAGGGTTTGGCTTCCTGCGTCCTGATTGGACAAAGTCTGAGGAAAACCCCCTCTGGTCTCATTCTCATTCACTGTTGTCACATTTTTCCTTCATAAACCTGCTAATAAACATCACATGATTTGTACTTTTGCAGACAAAAAGCACAGTTTACACACTATGGTCTGTGTCTGGGAGAGGAAGTTAAAGAGGTAGAGGAGGGGATGGAGGAATGGCAGTGTCAAGACTTTTATTTCATGTTTATAAACGCCGGAGCCTGAGTGACACTTGTTAAACACTGGTGCTATGCTAACGTTTTATGGTTTTCTCATAAAGTGTAGATATTTTGGCAGATATGCTGAGGTCATTGTGTGCATACCATATATGAGCTTTCATACCATTAAACCTGGCACCAGCACACACTCACTCACCGACTCTCTGTTGCTCCTGTCACATTCATTGTTGATCCTGGTTCTGACCTGCTGAGTGCGAGGGATGTTTGTTTGGACATTGTGTGAATAATAGTGATAGATTTAAGCTTGGGTGGACTTATGTGTGTGTGTGTGTGTGTCTGGCAGGGTGTTTTTGCAAGTCCACTTGTGGCTCAGGTCGAGTAGAGGAAACCTTGGCCAGAGCTGCTGAAACAGAAAGTAAAAAACAACAACAAAAAAACCCCATAAATGGCCGACTAAATGTCCATTTAAGGTTTTGTGTTCCAATTGTTGAGAGCGGAAACACTGAGAGCTGTGAAAATGAAGATTAAAAGCTGGAGCGTACTCAATCTGAGCTGGTTTTTATGACGTGCTGCCCAGCGTTACGAAACGCACCACTCAGAGGTGAGGTAAAAAGCCAGCTGTCAAAGAAAGTGAGTGGGAGTGGGAGAGGTGATTTTGTTAAAGTATGGGATGGATAGCAGCACACTCTCTCCTGGAAGACGTTCTCAGCTTTGCACTCGGTCGTACGCATTAAAAATGATGAAATAAGGGTGTTCAAAACCCTGGCCTCTTTCCCTCCACACAAATGGAAAATTCCCAACTTGAAAGTGGAAAATGTTTTTTTTGTTGTTGTTAATAATAATTATTACATAACTGGAGACACTGAAAAACACAAGGAAAAGAAAATGATATAAGCGACTAAACCTGCAGCAGAACTGGAGCAGGGCAACAGCTGTGATAAGGAAGTGAATTAAGAAGAAAGTGCTGACTACAATGTCGTTGTTGTTGTTCAGTGAAGCTCAGAAAGCTAACAGGTTGAACCTGCTGCAGACAGAGACTGACTGTGAGAACTTGATTCAGAAAAATACAGATTAGTAAGTGAATGCAAACAAGGAGAGAGTGTGAGAGAGAAAAAAACATATAACTGACTAAATTGTTGCCGGTGATGGGTTTAGGCCATTGCATGAATAACGCTGTTGTTTCCAGCCCTTATATTATTTCACTGTGTTTATTTAGTTCCATCTATCCATCTAACCTGACAGAACAACACTTCACTGTTCAGTTCACTGCTTCCACAAGTTCATTTTCTGACATCTCAGGAAATTGGTGCACATGTACATTGTAGGACTGACCTGTGCAGTCATTATGAAGTTCCTCTTGTGTGTCAGTGAACAGTTGAAAATAACTCTGCCATTCCAAATGTAAATGTAATATGCTGGCAAGTTTCTGTTTTGTTCTGTATTTGGCAAGAGACTCATCATTTGGTGACTGTCTCCATCACAGCCATCACTCAGAAGATACTGCATGTGGTAGAAGGCTGTCATCCACTAACATGAACAGTGCATGCTTTGCTAAATACCGTAAATGAATTTAGTTCATGATCGAGCTGGATTTACTCATCTGCAAACACAGAAGTACCAAAAACTGCACTTCTTCAAAAAGCCACTTGAGTCTGGTTCCAAAACTCAAGTCAATCCCCATAGACTCCCATGTTAAAATGCCCAATAAACATGTTTACAGGCTGGTATAAAAACAGTTTTAGTCTCTACGGCTAATTTCCCCCTTTGTGTGTTCACTGTTTAGGGGGTGAATTTTTATTAAGGCTTAAACATCTGCATAATTGAAGGCGTGGCCATTTTGAGTGACAGGTGGGTGAGCGCTCGCCAGAAGCCGGTATGAACCGAGGCCTCGGCTCTACATGTGTCTTTCCACTTTGCCCCATTTTTGTACTGGCTGGGACTTTGGTGGCGAGATGAAAACAGCAAAACAGCTCACTCTGCGCTTCAAAACCACTCTTCACAAACGTATTGGTGACGTCGCAAAGGCCATGCCTATTTTTATTTACGGTCTGCCTCTGCGACTTGTAGAATAAACTATTTTAGAGTGATGGGGAAAGCACATGTTAGTGCTGATCTGCAGCCATTGGAATTGGCTTGTAATAGCGCAATATGTATTGCAGGCACAATGAAGGGGTTGGGGTAAAGAACACTATATCACTCTTCTGAGAGCGCTCGGCCCCATGCAGACAAACCCACACATGCACACACAGAGTTAGTAAGGGGTTGATGGTGAGAGCAGGGGCTCTGGGGGTCTACATTCAGTCTGCCTGGTTTCCTACATTTAATCGCATTTGGGAAACAGTCCCAAATCACGTCTTTCCTTCCTTCCTCTCTATCTCAGTCTCCCTCTTTCTGAATCTTTTGCTTTGTTAACCACCCCTTTACCACTTCACTGTATTTTGGCTTGTTTACCACCTCAACAAATCTGGTCAATAGATCAGTTTTTGAATTTCTCTCCTCCATTGGCTTTATGTGTTACCCCTTTCCTGCTTTTCACTACTGTCATTGTTCACCTTTACCATTAGCTTTTATTGCCTTTTTGCTTTTTCTCCCTTTTCCTCTGAATCACTTCTCCTGCTTTATCTGCTTATATGATTTTCACATATTCCTCCTCTCTGTACTGTCTGGTTTCTGTCATCTAGTTCATGAGAAAATGCCTGCGTGTGCGTGTGATGTACAGCAGTATAAAAGCTACAGCGTCTCCTCCCCTTAAATACAATGGTAAACTCATAGTGATACCTTACCCTGCTTTCTCCTATAGCTCCCTTGTGCCTGTATAGAGGAAGGAGTGGGGGGTGGGTGTATGTGTGTCTTTGTGTTTTTATGTGTGTGAGAACAGAAACCAGAAGCTGATATGGGCCGTATGCATGGTCACTGCTGGAAAGGAGAGACCAGACAAGTTCACAGGCAAAATAAATAAGAAGGCGACGACCAAGCTCGATAATTGTGAATGAGTACGCAAACGGAGAGAGGGAGGGGGGGCGACGGGGTTTATAGCTGCGTCTGGCTAGAACCGAGTTAATGATCAAACAGATGCTGGAGCTCAGTCTCACTCGCTCTCGTTCTCCCTCCCATCTAACAAGACAGGGGCACTCAGCCTAGACTAATGCTGCCTTTCTCCGTCCGCCTTTGTCTTCCCTTCTTCTTTTCACAAGTCTGTTAGCTGCTTAATTAGTGGCTAAAGAGAGAGAGAGAGGGAGAGGGAGAGAGTTTTAGGGAGGGAGGACAAGAAAGAGAGAGATCACTGTGATCATTAACCAACAGGCCAGAGCTATTTAACTTGTCGCTGCACCGTCCTTTCTTCTCCTGCCCTCCGCTCTCCCTTTGACGGCTCCGTCTCATATGTTCTTCCTGTCGGTCTCTGTGACAGTTACATGTGTTTACACACTACAGACAACCGGGTTATTGATCAAACTCAAGTTAAGGTTTAGAATAATAATGACGGATGACAACTTTCAGTGTCTTGTAGTTGATTTGTCCTGCTCGTGTTAGTTAGTGGACAGGGCCTGGAGTCACTGAGTCATATGACAACTCGACATGATTATAATTGGGCTAAGATTGCTCCACAGGTTGCTCGCTGAGCCAGGTCGATTATGGTTGAGTGGTTTGGAGCATCGGTGCACTCGACTGTATTGTGGCACCTAAGGGTGATATGTGAGCCAGACTCTGCTTATATATGCCTGTCAGACATGGGGAGGGTCTGGGGGGGTTTGTGGGATTGAAACAACCTGTATGGGAATGGGAATTGTCCAGCTTTGGGTGTAGTCTTGGAGTGTGAGGCAGCTGGATTTCTAGCAAGCAAGAATCCACATTGATAGACTCATAGCTGTTAAACTTCATGGCCAAACAAGGGGACAACTTAAGAAGATGATCTGTATCTGTATCTGTATCTCTGCGGTGTGGACTGTATGGGAAGTGGGCATGGTTAATACTGGATATTGTTTTCTGGATTAAAACAGACGTAACTGAATTACAAAAAGACATTACATTAAAGGAAGTCATGATGATTCTGACATTTTTTTTTATTATTATAACCTTTATTTATCCAGGTTTGTCCCATAAACCTTAATAATAATTTAATAAATTTTATTTGGTTTGTCACTCAAGGACACTTTACAAAATCAGAAATCAACAGTAAACACCAACACCAAAAGTTAGCAACTCTTTTGCAAGGGAGACCTGGCCAAGAATGACAACAATATGACACATACAAAGGTCTTCAAAGCATCACATTTATTTGATGCTTTGTTTCCTCTCTCTAATTATGTTTATTTTTAACTAAAGTTTTCTGGTTAACTTGAATAAAAATATGTTTTTTAATGGAGGAAATTTTGTTTTTGTGTTTTGGAGTTTGCGTTGAAATCAGCCACACTCAGTGAATGTATCCATCCAGCGGGGAGGGGGTGGGGAAGATGCCTGCAGTATCCTCAGACACTGACACAAACTGAGACGTAATATAAATGAGAATGATGAGAATATTCAGACAGGAAAAATGCTCAAATCCACCTCATGATCTGTGCCTTTCAGAGTACATATCCAGATTCTGCAGCGAAGTAACAGTTTCAATATTTGCAAGTTGTCCCCATGGGGAAGACAATAATTTTCTACTGGCATGCTTGCAATTGAAGCTGTTAAGCTGTCCTCGGACTGGTGTTTATTGTTGTCTTGTGTTTCTCTCCAACTTTGTCATATGACAGACATGTGGGTCATCCAATCACCTGCTAAGTATTTCCAAACAAAAGCTTTCCCAGATGGTTTTGTTTGACAAACTGATTTGGGCTGGAAAACGTTGCCATTACATAGATAGTTGAAGCAATGTAGCAAAGATCAACTGGCTCGATTTTCTTAATGAGCCTCACAAAGAATGTCATCTGGATCTGTGGTGAGAGTTTACGAAGCCAGATGAGAAGCCAGTGGGTAAAAGTGATTTAGGAGTAAATTATTTTAGGGAAACAACGCTCTCATGATTCCAGTCTCCTTTCTCCATCCTTCATCTTCCCATCGCTTTCTCCCCCTACTTTTCCGCTCTGCAGGATACCAATTGGCCAGACCACCTGTTGCTGTTGGCGACGGGGGCCTTACAGGAGAATGTGATTGGACGGCAAGGTCGTTAACCTCTGCATAGAGAAAGTGGTGAACCCTGGCAGGAGGGGGTGATGAGGACACACACCGTCTTAATGAACGCACACACACTGACTCTCACAAATACCCCCACAAACCAAAATTATACACACCCCACGGACACACACACACACAAACGCAGACATTAAAACGCGTTTTCCCCCTCACGTCTTCCTCCCCTCCTCCTCTGAAGGAGCGTTTAGTAAAACAGCGATCAGCTCTATTGAGGACCAGCCTCTTTTCTCCTTTTCTCTTTGTCCACAACTGATTGGCAATTTGTCTGGAGATGAATTAGTTAGCTGGTTTCACAGGAGAGGCTGAATGGAATAAAGACCTAAAAGCCAAAGAATTAGAGATCTAGTTAAGAGAGAGAGGGAGAAGGACAGAGGAGCAGGGAAAGTTAGAGAAAGGGAGAGGCACAGGGCGACGGAGAGGAAGAGTGAAAAGAGTGAAAGAGGGCGTTGATTGAAATCGTGGATATGGCAGCCTAAAGGGTAAGAGTGTAGACGTAGAGTGCTTCAGGCAATTAAAACGGCTGCTTCTCCTCCGGTTCCATTGTTATGGCTTTGAAGGCTTTTTGCATACCTCAAAGCTTGAACAATGTTTTCTGTTGCTCCATAGGGCTCACTTTCACCACAAGGGTTTTTAATCTAAAAGCTCTGCCACAAATTATTTCAAAGATCTCTTGTACTTGTAACATTATGTCAGAGTTCAAATAATGAGGTGGATTTAGCAGCCGGTTGGAATGAAAGGCTCAGGCTGACAACTTTAGAGGTGACTTTGGAGGCCTTAAAGTTTAACTATGTTGTGTTAACGTCACCTCTAGCAACTGATAAAACCAGAAGTGTCCCATTTTAGAGGGAGATTAGAATATATTTTGATTAATGAAGCATGGATCTGGGGACCAGTGAGTGATCTACTATGCTGACACATGAACATAACACTAGTTAATAACAATGGCTCTCTGAGCCTCTTTCTATTATTTTCTTCACCAGGCCAGTTTAATCCCCACTGACATATTGTTCTCAGGCTAGTACATCATTTGATCACGTGAAGACTTAATGGAGTGGGATAAAAGCTCTGTGATCTGGCCTCTTAGCTCAGTCACAATACATTCACACAACTTGGAAGGTGATATCTGGGCCATCGATTGCTGTCTCAGAACTGTCTGTTCCTCTTCTGTGGATCATTTCGTACTGTGACAGAGGTGGTCGAAGAAAACAACTATGGTAGGAATTGTCATGCTTAAGTGTGAAACTCAAGCTTAGTGTTTATGCTGTTTAAGTGTTATTAATCAGCCCTGGTATCAAGGTTACATCACGTGTCACGAGTTTGTTGCATATGCACAAGCATATGAGTTTACTGTCATAATAAGCCTCCTATAGATGCACACACAAATGCACACACGGACACACACACTCTTCCGCTGGGATGTCCCCTATTCTGTTATTTTGGGACAGTTGACAATATAAACCTTCCTGCCAGACAATGGCTCTTCCTGAAAGGCTGTATATGATATCCTCTGTCTCTGTTTCAGTCAACACACTCTCACACGGAAATAACATGCACACGCAGGCACACACCCACACATGCACGCACGCACACAGATACGTTTCCACTGGGATGCTGTGTATCCCTTTTGTTTTGTGACAGTTGACATTACAAACCTACCACAGTGACAGTCGCTTAAAGGCTGGCCACATGGTTGCAACATACAACAACAGTACATCCAGCGCGCCTTAGTTCTGCACCTTTATCTAATTTCCTCTGAGCGTTGCCTCCTTTTAAATGGGCTGCATGTGATTAGCATTCAGAGAATTGCAAATCACAAACAGTCGGCTTCGTGGTTTTCAGTCGTCTTGCATCACACCAAAACAGTCAGTCATCATCCCACTCCAAGTGTGTGTCACTTTTCTTGTCGAGGCTCATGTGTGCATTGTTTTGATAAGTTTAGGTGCATGTCTTTGATCACCTCAGACTGACAGGCGGTCCTCTAACTTTTTTTGACAGCATACGCTCCACACACCCTCTCTGTACTGCAGTGCACCTAAGTGTCAAGTGTTGAAACTCTAAATACATGTTCCTCCGGCAATGGAATTCTTTTTTTTTTTGTCTCCATCACTCTGTGTGTCTGTGTCTGTGTCTACATAGGGCTAGGAGTAATTGCACAGGTACATTTTTCAGATGTCTGCCACTGGACCACCTCATTGGAGCTGTCAGCACATACAAGGCCTGAAAACGTACAGCGAGGGTGGGGAGGAGGAGGAGAGTGGAATTAGATGGGTAGCCTAACAGTGTAAAGAGGAGGAGTATGAAATGACCACGGCTGAGGAGAAGACAGAAAGATGGAGAGGTGAGACAGACGACTGAGAGACGACAGAACATGATGAAGTTGGTGGGAGAAGAAAAAGACAGGTGGCAAAGGGAGTGAGAAAGGAGGGAGGAAAGGGGAGAGACAAAGAGGCAGAGTGGTTTAATGGAAAAGCGCTTCTGTCATCAAGGCTAAAGCCCAAGAAATATCATACACATCCCTCATTATCTATGGATTAAGCACAGACAGAAGCATGCACGCGCACACATAAGCCCACACAAATGCGCAAATGCAATATACGCACCCAAAAAATGTGCTCAGCAACACAAACTGAGGAGGCACTGGCTGTAGCACACATGGAAAAGTTCACATGGCCAAATTATGATGGTATGTCCCTATTTTAGCCAACCTCTGCCCCCTCTGCCTCCGAGGCACGCCTCCCCAAAGGTTCACTGTTCAACTTAGCCCACAGAATTATAGTAAACAAGAAAATCAGACCCTCTTTATTCCCATTGAAACAATAACTATTTGTGAATCTGACTGCGACCGTGTTGTTTCTTCCAGCCGCACCACCGAGATGTTAGCGGTGTTTCATGCAGAGGGAGGCACTTCATTTGCCGGCATGATTCGGACACGCTCAGTCGGAGTCATTTGTACGCTGAACTGAAGTATGCATTTACAGACAGTCAGGCAGACAAATAGTTGGGCAAGTACCCAGCATCCCGCAGGACCAGACAGAGCAGCAGACAGAGCGACTTGATATGACTTAAGCTACATTAAAAGGTTGCCTGTTGAACAGTATTTGTATTTCTTTCATTCTTTTCCTTTGGTTTGTGTCAGTTTACACTTTGGGCTGCATTTCCCAGGAAGAGGGCTAGATCTCCTTCTGCTTCTCTTCTCCTTCATCGTCTTCTTTCATCTCCATCTCCATCTTATAGTCTTCCCAGCACAGGAACACCGAATAGAAAGATACCATGAAATCTATCCTTCTTCCTAATGATACCATAAATATATAATGATAGCTCCATATTTAACGTTCACACACACGGGTGTGTGGGGGCCCGGGTCAGTTATTAGCTTATTTCTATTTTTACTAAGCAATCTCTTTTACACGAGTCCAACCTGATCTAAATGTGGGTTGGCAGTGCAGATTGCAGAACATGGGTAACCAAGAACTTCAAACAAGCAGGCCCACATTTTGGATAATATGCTCTTTCATTCTTGCTCTCTGTTACAGTAAATGAAGATATTGATTTTATACTGCTAGTATCTGACAAATTGCAGGATGGCAAATTCTTGTTTTTACTTCTCATTTTTGTGCTGATGAAATTGACAAAATAGTTTGTGGGTTTAGTGGGAACAGAAGGGGAATGAGCCAAACACCCACTTTGCTCTCAGCATAATCTTTGAAGTGTAACACTATTGACAGTTTTCAGATCGTATCTTAAACTCGTAGTGGATTTAACATGCTTCTGTGCATCTGAGATGGAGTGCAGCGCAATGTGGAACAAACCAGTGTGTGGTGCCTTCAGCTTCCCTCCCCTCAATTTGAAGGGAGTGGTGCTATGCGACTGTTACACATTCATTATTATATTGTATTGCAGTCACAGTAGGAGCTTTATGAGGTAATATCACACTTTGGCTGTGAAGGAGATGACTCTCTTACTCTTAGAACCGTAGAAATGTGACATAGATTTCCAGGTTTTAGAGGCAAATCTCTAAAAATGGCTGGACGGCTTGTTAGGGGTCTCAGAGATTCCCCTGGGTTCACAAAAACTGCCACCAATTGGTGAATGTAATGTGTAATCTGTAAATATGGAGAAGGTTTCTCCTGTTGGGGTGTTGGTATATCCTCATTTCCATGTGGCCAGACGTCACAACCCTAAAGCAGGCTGAGAAACATTGCCAGTCCCTGATTAGAAGAATGTAGTTCATGCCGTGAAGATGGTGTTAACGTGGTGTTGGTGTAGGTGTAGGCACAGACGGAGGCTTCTCACCCACATCGTGGCCTTTTCGACAACTTCGCAGCAAAGAGAAGTGTTGGGGGAGAAAGATAAAGAAAGGGGCAAAAACCCTCTTCAGCAGTCTGAGTTCCTCTCCCCTCTTCCCTTTGAGTGTGTGTGTGTGTGTGTGTGTGTGTGTGTGTGTGTGCGTGTCCACTGTGTCTTTGCTGTATGGAGAGCAGTCAAATCAGATAATCTCTTTCACTGGCTCCTCTCCTGTTTCTCACATTATCATCCATTATCCCTCCATCTCTCTTCTCCTCCTTTCCGTCCCTTTGTCATCCGTGCCCAACTCCCCCCTTCTGTCTGCCCGTCTGACTCTGTCTTAGAAAAACTCTCTCACATTCTGTTGCACAACAATATCTCCCATGTGCACTCCTGCTCCGTCTCCTTTTTACGCACACCTATTTACTACCTTGCTTTGTTTCTTCCCTTCTTACACACACACACATACGAACTATCCTCCTTGCCTCTCTGTAGGAAACAATACACAGGAATGGGTGTGCGGGGTGTGGAGGGAGGTAAAATTGCTTTTCAGAGATGTCAGGGACATCCTGTTACACACACACACACAGACACACACACACAAAGAGGATGTTGGCTGGACAATGGATAGGTCTCAGGAGTGTTAGTGTGGAAAGGGGCCCTTCCATACCTTGCCTTCCACTCCTTACAATATTCCCTGCTCAGTAGTTAAAGCATTTCTCTCCAGCCCGCTCAGAGCCTGCTGTCTGTCTGGTTTCATAGCATATGTAGTATTCTGATAACATCTACTCTTTTAGAGAAAGTTTTCAAATGGCTATAACACGCCTTAAGGTCTCAAGGAGCTCGATTAAGGCAGCGGAGAAGCCGACTTCTTCTACACACCAATATGTGAGGGTGTGTGTTTGAATACAGGGCAGGTGTATGAGTGTGTGAATGAGTCTTTGTGTGCTCTGTGTGGGGAAGCAGAGGCAGAGTCAGAAGTGCAACCATGGGGTGAAAAGTTCAGAGAGAGAGCAAGAAAAAAAGCAAAGAGTGGGAGAAAAAGGAAAATATAGAGAAATAGAATAAATAGTGTATGTCTCAAATGAAATAGTAATAATAAAAACCAAATCAGCCAAGCCCTTTCTATATTTTAGTGGCCTGTACGTCCAGAGACAGAGTGTAGAGAAGGATAACATTATAAAAAAGCAAAGAAAGAGTGTTTGAAGAGATATGGTAAATCTACTGTCTTTATGATTTATTTGATAATTTGTCACGTATGTTTAAAATGGTTTAAAATTCAGGAAAATCTCACGTGATGGAATTTGTGAAAAGACAAAAAAAAAAAGTTCAAATCCTGCTTTCAGCAAACAGCAGTACTCAAAAGGTGCAGTTTTCTCATGAGTGAAGACTATGATCGCATGCATGTCAAATAGTGGTGACAAGATGGGATTTTGTGCAGTATGTTGCCCGTCTTTTGTACTAAACTATAACTAGGTGTGACTGTAATTCTGTGGATTTATTGCATTAAAGAAAGATATGTGACCGATGATGATGCAACAAGAGCAAAAATTGAAAAAGAAAAAAGAAAATCAGTTTGCATTTTCATTCTCGAATTTTTATGATCAATTGAAAAAAAATAGATGATTAAAAGGCAACCTGTGAATGTTGGATTCCCATGCAAGACATTTTACTTGGCTGTAGGGCCGAATAGGAGTAGCTATGTATTAAATGCACTTTGCCAGTGGATTTCAAACATGTTTTCCATGAACTGCCTCTGTGTTTCTGAAAGCTCACAGAGCACTTGGTGTGAAGCCTGCAGCAGCCTTAAGGGTGAGAAGCTGGCATCTTCGGTGGGAAGAGTCCGGGGGATGAAAGGGCAGGTGATGGACATTGGACATGTGAAGCAAATGTCATATATGAGACTGTGATAGAATTTGAGTGTTTCCTTTTTCTTTTTTGCTGAATTTATTTTTACACTGCAGTCACAATGCTCCACATGCTGCATCTTTTTTTTTTCATGGTGCACAGTTTGGCTGTGTGTTTGCTCAAGGCACAGAGATAAGAGTGGAAACTTGGGGCCGGAGTCATCCGAGCGCTGGATTATACCAAAACACATGATTGTGAGGGTTTCGTCGGCTTTATGTAAAAATAAAAAATAAAAAAAAAAACCCAGCGTTTGCAAGGGTGCGACATGGAGATGAATGAAGCCAAGAGAGTGAGCGAGGGATGGAGAGAATGCAGAGAAAGGGAGGGGAGGAGCGATAGTGAGAGAGAAGGAGCAGTGCCCGGTGCTATTGTCCTGTCTGTCAGTTGCTGGAGGGGAAGAACAAAGAAAACTGGTGGGCTGTGGCATATCACATGTCTGTCTCACTCTCTCTGACTCTTTGCTCTGTTATTCACTCACACACTCACTACATTCACTCCAGGAGATGTGTGACTCCCCCGCCACCCCCCCCACCCGCCTTGATCTTTTGCCCCGCTCGCCCCACCCCCACCGGCCTATAACTGTTTACCTCCTCCAGATCCAAACTATACCTCCTCAGAGGCAGGTGGGGTTCGGAGCAGGTGGAAAGCAGGATGAAATAAATGGAGGAGGAGTAGACCCCCGACTACGCCTCAGGTAGAGAGGTCGCTGGAAGTCCAGCACACCCCACACCTGTCCCCTTGGCGCCAGGGAGGGGTGGGTAGAGAGGGATGTGGGGGAAGCGTGACACACCTGTCCCCTGAGGAAGTCGCCATTGGAAGGATGGGGGACGAGTTGAAAAGAGAAGAGGGGAAGACGGGAGAGAAACACACTTGTCCTCTGACCTTCGGAGGAGATCGGAAAAGGGATGTGTCTTTTTGAGATGGTGGAAGAATGCAGGTGGTGAACCACAAAATGCATCATGGAAAACTCCTTGCACTTCCATGTTAAAGGTATTAGTAATATTTCTGCCTGGGAGTGGGGAATATCATCTTCTCCCTTGCGCTCCTTCCGCTAACCGTTTAGCTGATACCGCAAAGCTGACTCAGACAGTTACAAGATGACCTCTGCAATCAGCAATTCCACAACATGGAAAGACTGAGACAATGAAATGTGAGGCCAAATAAGTCCATTGTTATGGTAACTAATCAGTGCACGGAGAGTCGCACTGGACTACTGCTAATTTCCATGACACAGCTATGAAACCTTCCCTGTCAGTCTTTGGATGTGTACTGACTAAACAGCCTATGGACACAACTTATTTGAATGGAAATCCCCATTTGTGTTGCTACAACCCGACTCATGCAGGGGTCAGGGGTCTTCTCTTCTCTTCTCTTCTCTTCTCTTCTCTTCTCTTCTCTTCTCTTCTCTTCTCTTCTCTTCTCTTCTCTTCTCTTCTCTTCTCATGGTGTGCTATAGTCTGTAAAAAATCTTTGTGGGAGAATTTTCCCCCTGTAAAGTTAAGGGAACATTTGTTGCTTCCAGAAACAGCCCAATAAAAACAGACCTCTGCCTCGCTTTCTGTCATCTCTTGCTTTCGCCTGCTCTCTCTCTCCCTCTTTCCCCTTATCTCTCTCTCCCTTTCTGTCTCCTTTCTGCCCCTCTATTGCTTTTTCAGCTTGTCATCACTTTAAACTAGGCGGACCACTCTGCCTCATATTCCAAAATGCTGAGATCCACAGTGCAAACCACATATGATCTCTGGGAGTGCACCGAGTGTACTGGACGTGTCAGAAAGAAAATATCTTTAGGAGCTGGAAGCATGAGAAACATTTTTTTGTGTGTCTTATTGCACTTAAGGGATCTGTGTGTTGAATAGGTGGACTGTTAACTGTTATTTTATGGATTATAGATTTATGCCACATTTGCAGTAATGTGTATAATGTGTACTGTTGTGTGAAGCAAAGCAAAGACTGACACTAGTTGATTTGGTTTCCGGTGATCCCGATTTGTTGCAGATACACAGATAACACAGATGTAACATCTCTTTATAAACAACCTGCTTTAATGTGTAGCTGTTGGAGGATTACCACTCTCCTATCTGCTCTTTCTTTTTAGGATCAGAGGATGTCTTTGTGATGTTAATCCACTAATTCCTGGCACTCTATTAGCATGCCTGGATCAGGCCTCTGCACACAGGGACACCTACCTCTGAGTTGATTAGTCGGACCCTCGTGTTCAGCTGGCATTACATGTGTTTGATGGGAAAAGCTCCCCACAATGCAGAGAAAACTTTTAGTCCTGCCTGTGTGTCCTCTTCTCTGTGACAGACACAGAGCCCTCTTGTGGTGCATCTGTCTCTGCCACGCTCTTTCTCTCCCTCACCAGCTCCCTTTTTTTTTTTACGCCTCTCATCCATTCTCACAGATTTTCCATGTCACGTCATGGGTGAAGGGTAATCAGTCTCGTGTCCTGATAAGCTACTCCTCCAGCTTTCTTCAGAAAAAACCTGAAATTCCACAGGTTGTTTTCATATGAAACTGCATATGCATGAAAAAAAGTCCTAAAATTCCCAAATCAGCCACACAATACGTCGAGGCAGGACTTTCTTACTGTGATATCCTTTCACATAGTTTTCCACATAGGGGGACACAAAATATTATGATTAATAAGGAATCATCAGAGCCCTGCCTGGAGCTCCCCCTCTACCAAGTACCTCACATAAACATAAATGTACTGTAACATCCATCTTGCCTGACTTATCTGGGACTATGTGCAACAACATTGGACACACACTGCGGACAGAGTATGAGTAGACAAATTCTTAGTATTACAGTTTTTCACAATAGCTAAACCACATTTCTTGGAACCTTATCTGCACAAAACTCAGTAGTCAAACTAATTTCACCAAACCATATTCTGACAGTAGATCCAACCCTAACTCATGGTCTCATGGTTCAAAACCAATCTTGCAACATCAGCACCTCTGACCCAGTGTCCCAGATCATGTATTGTGAGAAACATAGCCTGGTTTATGGCACTACTACACAAACACACCCGGTAATCTCTTGCTAACGTTGCCCACAATCCGTAGACATAGCTCCATGGATTGCCTTCGCGCCGGCTTCCTTGAAAACAAATGCACATGGCTGGGTGAGAGGGAGGAGGGTTAGTGGTGAGTTTTCAGGACAGTGAAAATATGCACCTCCGAAACTGTAGGGGGAGCTCTGTAGAGAAAAAAGCGACCAGACCTGCAGAGTCCCCCTTTAAACAACCGGCGACCTCTGACCTGGTTTATATTGGTTTCATCTAATGAAGTGTGAACAGTTTTGAATTGTTGTCTCTAAATGATGACGTCTGTTCTGTACAGTTTTTGTTTGTTATTGCATCAGAAGAACGTCAACGTGTGCAGTTTGTTTTAGTTTCCAAAATTATGTTTAGAGTTTTGCAAAATGGTGAAATGAGATCTGAAGCTGGTCTCTAACTGGTGGAAATAGCCTACGGCTTTGTCAAAAGTATGATTGATTCAATAAATGGTTTCAAGCCACTGAGGATTTGGCTAAGACAATGTAATTTAGTGTTTTAGCTACTCAGAAAAACTCTAATATAGCAGATTAGTTGGCATAGAGGGGGGCTACTGTGGTATCATTCTCACTTTAAAGTACATCCATGTCTGCTCACTGTCTTTCCCTCTTCTTCTTCTTCTTCTTCTTCTTCTTCTTCTTCTTCTTCTTCTTCTTCTTCCTGAAGAGCACTAGAATCTGATCTATCTTAAAAGGCACCAAACCTCAAACTGACCTAAAGGATCTGGATCTCTCACCTCTCGCACTTACCTCCTCCTTCTGCTCTGTTTACTGTCACGGGTGGGTGAACAGTCCACAAAAATGGGCACAGAGAGATTTGAGATGTAAAGGAGCAGTGAGGTCTCTGCTGTCTCAGTGTCTTCTGTCCATCATCATCTCCTTCTCTCTCCTCTGACTTTTCACACTCCTCTGTCCACATCTTTCATCTGCCATCTCTCTCTACTCTCTCTCTGACGGCTCTTGTCAGTGCTGCATCACCTCAGCTTTCTTAAGTTTACTATCTTCTTCTTGTTGTTTAGAATCTGGTGAGTGGAAAAGAGGGCCATCTAATTACAGATATGTTCAAACCAATTTAATCAAAACACTGTTTTTCTTCTTCTTGTTTAGAATCTGGTGAGTGGAAAAGAAGGCCATCTAATTACAGATATGTTCAAACCAATTCAATCAAAACACTGTTTTTCTTATTTTAATCCTAATTAAAATTATTTTTATCCTAATAAAAAAGAAGAAGAAGGATAGACCAGGTTTTTAAGAAAGTCCTGTGCACTACAACCACCACTTCATCTGGTTGTTCACACTAGGCTGTTGGCCAAATACCTCGTCACTGTCATTCAGCGAGATCACACCAAAGCTCCTATAACTCTATATAAGGATAAGATACGCTGCAGTCTTGTTTTCATAGTGAAGATTCAACACAGCAGACAGACAATGCAAACAATCTAGTGTATCTTTAAAACATTTTCTTTTCCTTATTTGGCTTCAACAGTTAAGATATAGCAATAGCGCCACCACACACTCCTACAATTACTCTATTAGACTGCTAATCCTACAGTTGCTATAGTAACCCATGTTTATCCTCTCATACCCCGGCTAAGTAGTGTCAGACCTTTGTTAAACCGAGGGATCAAGCAGATTTGCAGAACAATGCAAGATGAGTGTTGATCCATTTACACCAACAGCAAACTCATAACTATTATGTTTTAGTTTTATTGACAGGGGAATTGGAAACCTGGAGACAACTGTTGCTCACGCCATGCTTCTTGTATGTGAAGGACAGAGCCCTGCATGGGGGGTTTTGTCGTTTATCAGACACACAATAGGTTATCCGTGAAACTGTCTGATGGGCAGATAACGTGGCTCCCTCTGCTATTTGTTGACAGGATGCTGTCTGGATGTGACCTTTGACCCCTGCCAGTGGCCGACTGTAACCTATTGACCTCGAGCTTTGTTTTCATTTCTTCCTTTTCTCCTTCCTCTTCCCCCTTGTTTTGTCACAGATGTTCTGTGAAACATTCTTAGTTCATAGTAGATTCATAGTAGTAGTTGGTTAATACTATTTGATTTAATTTAATTTAATTGATTTATTTGTTTAGAGGACTAATGGACATTTCTGTAAATGTGCCAGTGTTAGCCAAAGGTTAATTTATAATTGCAGTCCTCCAGCATGATGTTAAAAAGACCTCAGGCCATTAAAATACACAAAACAAGGACACAAAGGTCATAATGCATAAATCCAGGACACATAGGACACAAAGTTTGAAGCATCCATAGAAACACAACAGAATCCATCAGGCAATGACAAATGAGAGACAACCATACAACACTACAGAAACAATAACAGGAAACAGACATGGCGTTATGGTGTTGATGGTGTCAACAACCTTTAAGCTGAACACAGTTCCATAGCGGCTGCTCTCGTGTGTGTGTGCGTACATACAGGCAGTGGAAGCACATGAGGTGGTTAATCCAAGCTGAAGTTCCCTTTGCATCTCACCTCCAGTCAAAGCCTTTTGTATGCGCTGTCACGCCTCACTCGTCCCCACTCTGCTTATTAGGGAAACACTTCCTTTGGATAGTCAGCCAACAGAGTCATTTCATCAGGTCATTAGTTGAAAATCAACAATTCAACACTTTCGCTAACCATAAAACCCCTCCCCTCCCTCCCCTTCACCTTCACTGTAACCATGAGGGGCTTTTTTAATCGAGTGACTATTTCTGTTTTTGAGAATAAGTGTTCTATTAGTAGTGGTTGTGCGTGCGTGTTGGGGAGTGGGGTGGGGGCTGCTGGCACACATTTGGACATCTTCAAGCTGAACTTTGACCACTGTGAAGGATTGTTCTGCCAGCTTTAGTTAAGCGACACCACCGGTTGTGACCCCTAACAGTACACACACAAGCTCACAAATGGAAACGTTTTGTCTCACGTGATGTTTTTCCAACACACTTTAATTTTCTCCCCACCACAATCGCTTGATGATTGTTTTCCTAGACTATATTTAGAGAGAATGATTTGCTTCAACCTAGACCACAACATCAATAGGCGAATAGAGAAAGGTTGGAAAAGTCCATCCCAGTTTGCCACAGAAGTATGCTGGAAAATATTAATGTTCCTCCTTAATCTGCCCTCCCCACCATTAGATAAATCAGGGTCAATCAGCTTCTTATCTTATTTATACTGTGTGTGTGTATAGGCAGGAATTTGGTGCATGAATGTGGGAGTGTATGTCCTAATGAAAAACATTAAATTACCACGCTTGCTTGAAACGCGCGTGTGTGCATGCAGGGTGTATTAGTGTTGCAATTATTTCTGCTGGGAATGATTAGGCTGCCGGTGAGACTACAGGAATCCACGGGTCATAGGTCACCACTCCACACTCCCTACACACACTAGCGCAAACATTCCTTACCCCAATAACTCAAAGTTTCGTCTCTCGAGCTACAAAGTCAAATACTTAGCTGCTACTCTCAGGATCTAAGAAAAACAAAAAGCCAAAAGGACAAGAGTGGCTACTGTTTCCATAGCAACTAATCCCCAACCCTCGGCGTAGCAGCATACAGTCGGGGGAAGGTGGTCAGCGGAGGGGTCAGGGCGCAGGTCAGCAGGTCCTGGCCCTGATTGGGGCTGTTGGAGGGAGGATGACTGAGTGACGGGCCGTTGGGGGGAATTAATTCACGGGAGCAGGAGGGAGTTTAATGCTTTTCACTGTACCTCCTGTAGTGAGGACAAAATACTTACTTTGAGATGAGATGGGTAGAAAGGGTAGGCAAAGAAAGGCACAAAGAAAAGGTTCAAATGGATAGGAAGGGATGTGATGGCAGACGGGGACGTGACTGAAAGATAAAAGAGGACTAGAAGATGAGAAAAGATGAACCGGTGCATCTCTGCTGCTTAACTCTTCAACCATCACCCTGAGCTGTTACACCTTTCATCTCTTCCCTTTGTCCTGTCTATAATGTGTCCAATATTCTTTCTATCATTTCATCACTTTGGGGTTCTTTCTCCTCGCTCTCTCAAGAAAAGGACAGGGGCTGGTTAGCAACAATAACACACACACACAGACACAGACAGTGAACACACCACACGTTTCCATCCAATTAAAGGCCACTGTGTGACGAAGGATAGGCACAGGTTTTTATGAGTGCTTGTCTCAGTCTTACACTGGTCGTACTATTTAGTTTGAAATAGGTGTGTGTTTGTGTTTGTGTGTGTGTGTGTGTGTGCGTGTGCGTGTGTGTTGCACGTACAAGTCTGTGTAAGCCAAAGAAGAAGTGAGGTCATGGTTGTCATGACTGATGTCACGGTTGTATTGGGAGTGGTGTTGAGTTTGCCGTGCCGATGCTAGGAAGCACTTAAAAGAGTTTTGTGCTCTAATCTCGGGGCTATTAGGAACCATTCAAGACAACAAAGGTGTAAAGAAAAAATGACCTTGGCCTCTATGGAGACGAGTTTAAAATAAAATCAGTGTTGACTAAGGAGCGACTGAATCGCGCTCTCACACTGTGTCTGAGCACTACGTGTCAGGTTGTAAATTATATCTTTTCCACTTTAAACGCGGTGTCTGTTCACATAACTCATGTGTGTCAAGTGCTCGACACTGACAACTGCTTCCACCAGGTGTTGATGATACGGTTGTCCTGTATGTAGACATGATGCATGGTTTGTCTGCCTGTCAAGGTTTCTGTCAGAGGCAGAGAGGGAGTGTATGGAAACACTGATAATAAAAAATAATAAGGCTTATTAAGTACAGGAACATGCAGATCATTGCTTTGGTTGGTGGAGACTATGCAAAAGATAAATACTAAAAACATAAAGCTGTTTGGATTTGTCTTCAACCCACTCCAAACAGTTTCTGTTTCCACTTTAATGATTGTTGATTGAGTTGCTGCTTCAATTATGGATCATGTGTGACCAGTTTAACTGGACGTGCGTACTTTTAATCATAACATTGCCAGTTTCAGTCTAAGGCCTGACTTTAAAGCCCCGCACTATGTTGCCATGTCAAATATTTAGCATCTTGCATCTCTATGCAACTTTTGGCCGAGGTTCCTGGAGTTAAGTCATGATGATGTGACCGTGGAGTGAGAGCAGTTAAACAGAGAAGTGTGAACATGTCCAGTCACACACCAGTGGTTTGATTCAAACACAGAGGCTTATAAAATAACAACTTGCTTTGTTTAGTACACGCAACAACCGTTGCTAGGATGAACACACATATATACACACACGCACACACAAAGAGATGCTTAAAGGTCGTGTGAAATTCATAGAAAAATGTGTTGTGACTAAAATGTAATGGAACATATTAGAATGAAAAAACTCATTTTGCTTTCTGAGGATAACATACGTAGGCTGAAAGCAGGTTGTTCTGTAGCGTATGTATTATTATTATTATTATTTTCCTTTATTTATCCAGGAAGTCACTCTGAGATCAGAAATCTCTTTTGCAAGGGAGACCTTAACATGTCGACAGATACTACGTCATCCTCATAACACAGACTCTTATGGTAAAAGCCTTGGATTTGACCATTATTCGGAGAAACGATGACTGTGTGCAGCACTCTAAAGGTCAAGTGTTAAGAAAATGGATTATACCACAAGAGAATTTTTCTAGAAATTTCAGTGGAAGTTTCAGTACTTTTTCCTGTTCTGACTACAGCTCACCCTCCAAACGCATGTAGCTGTGAGTAGTTAAATCTGGCCACAGTTTCTATTCTCTATAAAGGTTAAAGCAAATAGTTTTACAACCAGAACATTACTGGTCTTTCCTGTGTTTGCTTCCTCAGATCTGCTTCTAGCATAGTCTGATTGATCATTTCTCTCTTTCTTTCATTATGAGTCATTTTGTTGTGTCTATTCATTATCGGAAGGAGACAAAATAAACGTTAAACTAAAATGTAAAGGGGAAGTTTAGGATTATATTTTGTGCTCCGTTTATTGCCTTCTTTTTTTAAATGGGCGAATTAAATGTATAGATTTTATCACTTCAAACTTTTTAAAGGTTAGCTCTTACATGACAACTTTTGTCCTGTTGCCTGCCAGATTTTTTAGATGCACAAGTTGATTCAAACCAAATTAATCCTGGAGACAGTTGGTGTGTAATGGGGTGGATTATCAGAGACGGTTGCGATCTCACCCTGTGATTGGCTGAGGCCGGAGGATTACCTGGCCAAAGTGTCTGGGAGGTGTGAAAGATGATAGGCTTTTAATGGCTTACATTTCACTCACACACAGGAATGTGTCAATAACTTCCAACAGCGTTAGTGATAAACACAATGCTATAAAAACTAAATGTTCACGTACACACACACATTTACCCCCCCAGCAGCCTGAGAGAGGAGAGGAGGTGGAGGAGGAGATGGAGGAGGAGATGGAGGAGGAGAAGGCAGGAGTCTTACCTGCAGGTCAATCTCCCTCCCCTCTGCTCAATCCATCCCTCCCTTCCTCCTCCTCTTCCTCCTCCCCCTCCTCTCCCACGATCTCTCTTCTCTCTGCCTTTTGGCTGTAAGCAGTTGTCGTTCTGCACGTCATGTTGAAAAGGAAGAGAAAGAGGATGAGTAATACAATCCATGAAAGTTAATATAGGTGTAGGTCATAGTAGTTCATCATGTGTATGTCACTGAGGATGGTATCCGCTGAAGGAAGAAAAAATCCTGCGATAAAAGTCTCATTTAGGTTTTGTAGAATGAAAATGCCCTCAGTTATAGGTGTATGTAATATGATAAATTGTACAAAAAGGGGTCCCAAAGGTCACACAGAACCACTTTTAAATAAATATATTCATTTTTAAGTGAATATTCATCATTTTAACTTCTTAAAATGATCTCAAAGCAGTTTTATGAAAGGTTTTGTTTTACCTGTAATCACTGATTTTCACTACAAGTTCACTACTACTACTACTACAATGTGTTGTTTGTTTAATTCATGCATACATTTAATAGGGTTGTTGTAAAGACTGTTTTTGCACAAACATAACAGTACCTGGGTAAGAAATAGTCCAGTACACAAAAACCATAAAAGCATAAAATGCTATGGGTAGCTATGAAAAGCTAGCCAACTTCTAGATATTCAGTGAGCTGATACAAGAGAGAGTTGTATCATTGCTTAAATCTGTACAAAAACAAACAAACATAATTTGCATACATTTTGTCACAAATGATTGAAATATTGCTTCAGTTGAACCACGACATTGATGTAAAAGTTGTGACGGATCAACAACAGTCTAAGTTGTACTTGTGATTTTCTTCCAGGTTTGATTAACCTGGAGAATGATTAACCATCTTTACAACTGTCTGACTCCTGGTGTGTCCCGTGGTCTGACATCTGTCTCACTGTGACGTTGTTGCCTTCCAGCATCTTAGCAATTCACATGGTGAGTATAAAATGCAGTCCTAAACTATAAAATAAGATACACGTTGATAAACCACAATTACATTTTAAATCCATGATATCACAATTAGAGATGCAACAGAAGGGGAGGGTTGGACTTTGCAGATACTGTGACAGAGACTTTTTTTTCTATGAATTGAATTATGAATGATGAAACTGGGCGATGCGTTATTCAGATTTATAGCTGCCGTTGCTGTGCACTGACCCAATAAGGCCTTTATTGGATTTGACTTACTGTTGAAAGAAGCTGAAGGTTAGAAACCAAAATAGGGACAATCAGGGAGACTTTAAATAGTGAGCTGCTTGTTTGATCACCTACAGGAAGAGTGGTTCAAAAATGAGCCCAATTTGGATAAAAGCAGAGAGGGGGGGGTGAGAGAAAGTGAAGGAGAAAAAGAAAGAAACCGATAGAGGTAGAGAAAGATGAGAGGAGAAGAGAGTCATCTGTGGTTCCCATGGTCCAGAGAATGAGTTGCTTGTGCTCACATGGTTGAATGTATGTGTGTGTGTGTCATTAGAGTCCCCTGGAGCGCTGAGACCAAAGGGGTCTCACCGTGACACCTATTATCCCCCCGAAACATGACACACCACCAGGGAGAGAGACAGAGAGGGAGAGGGGGGCACAGCCCACGTCTCACTTGTTTCTCCCTCCATAATAGCGACTGTTTGCGCCTGCACATGTGTGCGTGTGCAAATGTCTCTGCGTCGACCAGCATCTGTGGTGTGTATCAATGCGCACACACACACACACACACACACCGTCTGAAACTGAGACTGCACTGTGGTGTGGGTTTATGTCTCTAAGTATGAACTCCCTGTGAGCATATTTCTGTGGTAGAAGGTTAAATGTAGCAGATCCCTGCACTGTGCCAGGTGTTTGCCTTGGCCACACTTCTAAGTCCCTCACACACATTTTACAGAGTCCATGGGCAAATACTGTAAAGGTTTGGGGGATGTGTGTTTTATGTGAGGAGTGAGAGCAGTTCAAAGGAAGCAAACTAACTTTTTTTCCCCCCCCTTGAGCCTCACACAATTGTCCAAAAGTCATGAAAGTACTGAAAATAAGTAACAAATACCTCCACACAACTCTACAACCCCCCTATTGTGCACTAAATAAACTTTGGTAAAGTGTTTAAAATTCACTTTGGGTCAGGGGCAATTTACAACAATCTGCAGTATTTGTTATGTGCCTGTGACACATTTTATATTCAGAACATTGTCTTCACAGGAGTTGTAGTAACACAGTATAATGTGAAGCATGTACTAGATGCTTACCTGTGTCCCAGATACTCCATGTTTACATATTTAAGTTTTTCTTTTTTCAATTATATTTTCACAAGTGACATGCAGGAGGATGTGTAGTGATTAGGGGCTAATTGGACAATGTAATGCAATTGGAAACTGGATGCAACTTGGCATCTATATTGTTTTTACGTTTTATAACTTCGAGCGGCGCTGATAGCTTTGGTTATGCGCTGCCCAAGTTTTTGAGTTATCATCTCTAAAAATCTCTGCTTTCCACTCCAGTGCAAATGGAGTAAATGGAATCTTGTGTTTAAAGCTCACAGCAATGAAAAATTACATTAAAATAGTTCAAGAGCAAAAGTTTCTTTTCCAGGAACAGTGTCCCTGTTGATAATCAACAGACCCCGCTCTGACCCGCTTTCATTGGAACTACTTTCTACCAAAGAAATAGTTCCTATAAAAATTTTTGACAGTGCGCTCCATCGAGGTATGTGAGAAAACATGTTTTTATGTAATTTGGGTGAGCTGACCCTTTAAACAAAGCACAATGTAACATGGAAACCATTTTTATTACATTATTTTATTACCACGTACTGTACATGATTTATCATATTACTACTTCTAGCCAGACTTCTGCTTTGCATCTTAATGAGTCTGGACGCTTTGTGACACATGCAAAGAATCCAACCAGTTACCAGACGACGCTGCGTGTGCTGCAAGAGTAATTCAAAACATTGGTACATAACTCAGTTTGCTTAATCAGGTTAGCTTACTGTCATTATGACTATATAAAACATTTAAAATAACTTGGGTGAGGTGGATAAATGACTTGAAACGGTTTAGTTACAAGACGCAGAGTATCTCCCCGCTGTCGGCTGAAGGCATGATATAGATATTATGTAAAATGAGAGCAGGTTGTTTTGAGGTTTGCCAACAGGCTGTGTGGACCGTCAGTACAGGAGGTGGGAACTGGGAGCAGTGGAAATTGTCAGGAGGAAGGGGCAAGGGGTGGATGGTGCTTTATTAGAGTGTCAGGGTGCTGGAAGGCTGGCTGCAGGAAATGTGTACGTGAGTGTTTGGGCGGGGTGGGTGCACAGTTGATATAGGTGGGGGCGTGGGGGGGCTTGAGACATTTTAAACCCTGGCTCCTCTCTTTCTATAGGCCTTATCAGGTTTCCCAAAGGCTGCCAGCAAAGAAGCAATACAGAGCCAAAAAAGAGAGACGGAGCGCAAGTCTGAGGGGTGTAGAGTGGCCGCAGGGGTAAGAGAGAAGGGAGGGGGGTTAAGTAAGTGTGGAGGGAGAGAGGAGAGGGGAGAAGGGGGGAGGAAAAAGGCACCGAGAATAAGAGGGGAGGAGGGGAAAGTATGGTAAAAACAGAGAGGAGGAATGGGTAAAAGAAGGGTGGATGAAGAAGAAATAAATGGAGGAAGTAGGAAGATGAAGGCAAAAGAAGAGAAAGACGAGAAAAGTGGGAGATATAAAAAAAAAACTAGAGGCCCATGTCTGAAAGTCAAAGTACCCCCCGTCTTTCTGTCCCTTTCTCTCTCTCTCTCATTCTCTGGGAGCCGTCAAAATAATGGATTGTCACGCTAAATGGCCGGATACAAGAGGGCAAAGAGGTTCTCTGGGCGGGTGAGCCGAGGGGGCGGGGGTAATTGTGGGAGGCGAGGGGGCGAGAGGTTGGGGGGGGGGGGGTAGTTTGGATAGACGTGGGGGTGGACAGACTGACGAGTGGGGTATGCTTCCAAGTCAATTTATTTGCTATTAAGGAGCACCGCCAAAAGCAACATGAAAGAGCGATTATCATTCAGATTCTGAGATCAGGTTTTCATCAGTTTTGTTCTCCAGCTCTGTGCTGCGTTCAGTCTTTCTTTCGCAAAACGACTTTTAGAAATACAGTGGTAACCCACAGAAACCTCACACTAGGGAAAAACAGGTTTGTTTTCTGACTGACAGAGACATAATTTTGATATTTGACAATCCATTTTCAGTGGTTTGGCTCCTAGCCCAGGGTCAGGCAGCATTCTCATTAAACCTTGGTGTTACAGTTCTTTAAAAAAAAAAAAAAAGAAAGAAAGAAAAAATGTAAAAACGGAGACTTAAGGTATTTGCAAAACACCAGGACAAGCCTTTGGTTTCTGTCAAAGTTCTGGACAAGTGGCTCAGTTCTTATGAATATAATTTGGCAGTCCTGTGTAATATTTTTGAACATGTGAAAATGTGTCTTGGCTGTTGCAGTATTTTGTGCAAATTTTTCCTGGCCCAGCCACGTACCGGTCATTTTGTGGATTTGCAACGCTTCTGGGTAAGATTGACTTTGATTGTAAAATGGAGACGAGCTGCACAACACATGCTTCCCGCATCATTAGGAAATTAATGTGTATGTTTCCTAGACCAACTCTGTCTCCTCCACATACTCAACTGTCTGTTTTGTGGATTTTTTCTATTGATTGCAGATCGTTTTCTTATCTGTTGTAACACTGGTGCTGAGTTCACACTCTGGCTCTTTGGCCACTTCTGTTTGCCAGACCGAGCTCCCCTGCCCACAGGAACAACATGTGGTTATAAGAAATTGCACCATTTAAACGCAACATTGTCTTCCACTGGAATTTTTTTTTTTAACAAAGTACTCCTTCAAAAGTGTTAGCCAGGTTGCCAAGACGACCTATCACAACATAAACACCACAGCGAAGAGCTAGTATTTTGTACAAAGATCTTTTCAAGGATGTGTCTTTGGTCAGTTATGTGTGCGCATGTGAATAAAGTTTCCGTTTATTGCACAATAAATCATTTTGTTAGAAGCTGTAGGTGAATTAGGATTTTTTTTTTAAAGTCTCATCCTTGTTTATTTCTCCTTCCCCCCCCGACCCCTTTGAAATCCTTCGAATCAATGCTGCCCCTTCCATGTATATTTCATGCATATCAATATCCAAACGTCAAGACAATGCTATTGTTATTCCCTCCAACAGCACGGGATCAATAACTGACAACAAATTGATGGCCTCAAGGAGAGAGAGTTGCTTGTATATGCAGGTTTCTCTGTGTTGTCTATGTTTGTGGGGGGAGCGGGAAAAAGAGAATCTTACAAAGAAAAGACAGTCCTAAAATGGAATTAAGGCACTTGATCATGTAAAATATTAACAAAACACTATTAAAGTTATCGTAGCTGTCGGTGATTACTGTCACTCCTCGAGCTGTGTGTGCGAATACAAAATGGAGAAAAAAACAGGAATTTTGTCGGCTAACCTGGGCCAACCAACAGAGACGTTAACCTCATAATCACTCAACATCTGATTTAGTGGAAAGGAATGCAGTTCATATTTTTCATTTCCCCAACCTCGTCTCACACTTGAAAAGAATGAAAACAAAAGGGGGGACTGTTGGGGAACGGAGGAAAAATACAGTAAAACAGCGCAGTAAAATGAAGTCATGGCAAAAGCGTGCATGCACACAATATGCAAATCGAACTCGAAAATGCAGGGGAATGCAGAATTTAGCATATTTATTACGAAACTGGGTGTCTTCAGTGTAAGCTGTGGAAATGCTCCAGAAACAATCAATCTTTCAAATGTTTGACTTTTTCAAAAATAACTAACCTATTAGAATCTTTGCGAGTAGTGAAGTCAGTCTGGACGGGTTGAATAGCAGACATGCCTGACGTGAACAGGACTGTCGTCTTCTATATCCATAACCTCTGATACAGTGCTGAAGCCCAAGATTAGTACAAAAAAATCTGACAGCAAATTAATCTTGATTCTTATTTTGGCTTCATGTCACATTTTTGTACACTCAGTTGTTCCTTCCACTATGATGGAGAGAGAGACTATTTGAACTCAACAGCAAAACAAATACAGAAGCTTCACAAGCTCCACCCCTCCAAGTTCATGACTGCAACAACTTGCCAAGACAATGACATAAAAAAAAAATCCAAATCCAAAAAAACCTCAGACAAATGTGAATAAACACAGCATCCAAAGCACACTTGAGTAAAAGCTAACACTGCTAGCACTCACAGCCCTGCTGCTACTGCAGCTAGTACCACATTATGTTGTGGCAAACTAGACAATAAACTGAATGTGCCATTTGTTGCATCTACAGTACATTCACTTACTGAGCTCTTTGGATGTTGTTGAATATTTCATGCGCTACCTTTTTTTTTTCAACAGTGTTCCTGTGCACAGATGTGAGTGGAAATGTCTCGGAGCAATACCAAAAACTGTTTGATTTACAGTAGACACAAACTGCCGATATTCCCCACTCTCTTGTTATAAATTCTCTGTTTCGATCACAATCTTCCTCCCCATCCTCAGGGCTTCTGATTTCCCCTGGTCTGTTTTCATACAACATGCTTTTGATTTACACCCAGTCCCCTGTGAGTGTGAGTGCATGTGTGTGTGTTTTCAGTGAGTTTTTTTCTGCCGCCTCAGAGTCAATGCCTCAGAGAAAATGCACATGTTGAGGTGCATTTTCTTCTGTGAATGTATGTTTTTTTCTCAGCTACTTTCCGTGTTGTGAAACAGGAAGGTGAGCCCGACCGTGTCCCGCGGTGACGCACTTGAACAGCGTCTTTTCTGCTTCCAAGGATATTTGTCTCACTGGAACTGTTGGGAGAGTTGGCCGAGCCTGCGCCGCATCCCCCCCGATGCTCGATTCTGAGAAAGATGAGATGCTGCAATACCTTTATAATAGATTGATGGTGCCTGAGGGCCTCGCAGTGATTTGAAATGCAACCAAACATGGTCTCTGTGCAAAGTTTCAAAAGAGGATACTCCTTTTTTTCTTGGCATTTATTCAACCAAGTGCCGACTTTTCTGTGTAATGGCTCCAAAGCAGACCGAAGTCCTCATCGAGCAAAAAGCTGGCCCAGACAGAGTCCATGTTTGGTTGAAACCCTGTGCACAACGGTCCACAGAGGGAGCATCAATCTAATGAGATCTGTGTTCTCCTCTTTCCCATTGTCCTGGGCTGTGTGTATGGCGTAACACCTAAGTGACTTGTTGCTTTACAAAATTTACTGCTGTTGCTTTGCAGGGATCAGGATTCAGGAACCTGCCCAACACCATCATTTCCGGCAGGGACAGTCGGCACAAAAAAAAAAAAGAGAGAGATTCCCTTGATTCCCCTTCAAATACATTTCTTGCATTTTCAACAACCTCGACCGGTGTATGCCAGCGAAAACATGGTGCACTGAGAGGTCAAGAGAATTGCATGAGGCACTTCATTCATTTTATATCTTTGTGTTTGAACCATTGATTTTTACTCAAGACATCGTTTTTAGTATTTCAACGAAAAACGATGATGACAGCTAAGAGGGCATGGAGGGTTTTGATGTTACTTTAAAGGCCATGAGTACAGGATGAGTGTGTTGAAGTGCTGCTACAAGGCTAGCTGTATCCGTGCTCATGGCTCCTTGTGAGACTGTCACAGAACCCATATTGGTTGTGCGCACATCCAGTCCTATTTTAGGCCAGGTGCCAGACAATCAGAGAAAGATCAGAGAATTGTGAGACTGTAACACAGGAAGAAGTCCGAACTGTTGCAAGGATGAAAAATGGAGAGACAACTTTTTAGACCCACACTGAGACAAACAAAACAAAACAGTAAATTATGGCATTAGCATGGTGCTACAGGACAGATTATGTTGTTTACCGGATGGGAAGGCTTTATCCATGATGTGGCCATTTTTGGACATGATAGCCTCAGCTTCAGCTTGTCATGCTCAGCTCTATATTCACATACTCATCTGTCCAAACCTCACTTTGTCAGCACCCTCTCTCTTTTTCCATTCACCTCAGCTGACTTGTGCGTGCAGATGCTTGAAAACGAGAAAACTAGTGGGTCATTTTCTGAAGGTGAAGATGAATCATATGAGTGAGAAAAAAAGCTTTGCCTGATGGGTGGTTTTCTCTCACTGTGATCAGTGCCCTGCGTGGTGAGTCATTTCCCATTGACATGTGCGCTGCTTTATAGGCAAATTAAATAGTTTCTACAAACTACACTGAATGAATTCTTGCCTTACAAGGTTTGCTGAAGTCATAATTGAATAAAGCGAACACAGAACAGACATCTTCTTCCATCAACATCTACTCCTGCTCCTTGTAAACCTGTTCTCTGCGCAACTTGTTAAACAGAAAAAAATAGAATAAAAATAAAATACCAAAATGCCACGGTCAGTGAGATTGGAAATTGTGTGTAACTCTGCTCTTTTGAAGTGATTACAATAGTTGTTATGTAAAATCTAATGAACTCAAACTGAATTGTCAAAATCAGATTTCATGCTGCTGATGTTGCATGCCATGGGTCATAAACGTCATGTCGGCCATTCTCAGATAGCGATGATATCGCCACCGGTAAACATACAGAGCAGAGATAAACATATACACTCACCAGAACATACGCAAACCATTTGCCTCTATCTCCGTATCTCCACGTCCACACCTCTTGAAAAAGCCTTAAACGGTGTGTTTGGCAGTGTGTGCGTGTGCGTTGCTGCTTAAAAATTTGCATGTGAACGGTGTGTAATAATGTCGTCTGCAGGAGGGCAGCTTTCAGAATCTGATGCGAGACTCTATAGCCTAAATTTTTTGTTTTGACAGCATGAGGATTTAAACCGCAATTGCGCCTCTTAACTCTCACATGAGTAAGCGTGCACACATACACACACACACACACTGTCCCCTCATGCATTTGCATTGTGGGGCATGAACACATTCAGATAGCAAATGCAAAGGATGTCAGACAAAGGTGCGTGTGCAAATGCATTAGTGCAGTCATGCAAACACGGGCTTGTGCACTACAAACAAGATTTCCTGTCAGTCTATTGGGCTAGCCCTCCATGTCTCTCTGAACACACACACACACACAGAGGGAGAGGGAGGGATTGTGCCAGTCCTATCCTCTCTAGTCTATTTCTGAGGTGACGAGAAAATGATCAAAGCTATGTGACAAGACTCCAGGAATGACCTTCTAACTGTCTCAGGTGTCTCTTATTACAAACATGCAAAAACACTGCACATATACATTTACATCCATCTTTACTTACACGCACACATCTACACATACACATACAGCACATATACTGTAGTAGGTCTAATAATATGTGGGGAAACATAGTCAAAAAAATGTTCTATGCATATATTCCTTTCATGTGTCTCAGTATTTCAGCCACATTAGCTTCTGTACACCCTGTCCCTCCTCAAATCCCTCACCACGTCTGGGGTAGAGAGATAAATTTAAGCGGAGGTTGCTGAAGGGACCTGTTGGTGTCAAGTATCTCCAGCTTGCACAGCACGTCAGTCTTTTCTCCGTTTCAGTTGCTAATTGCGTCCCCTCCGTCTCCAGCTCTTCACACACACACACGCACATTAAACATGCTAAACCATTTTTAATGGTCCCCTCTCTGCACCTCTGTCTTCTCGCAGCAGTTGATATGCAGAAGATATGCAGTCATATGCAGTAAATAATTGGATGAATGTCACACAGCTGGTGACGGGCGCTGTGCATCCATGCACACACAAACACATACTAGTGGCATAACTGACATTATCTTGCAGTAATACTTCTTCATAAACTAAATATATAAAAAAGGAGCTGCAGGAATGAGTTTGTTTTGCTCAAAGATTAAACTCTGCATCCACTCACATTTATCCTGCGAGTTTATAAAACTACGAGAATTTGTTTTATCAGAGAAGAAAAGATAAAATAATAGTTGTTGATTTTATTATTCTTATAATACCCAGACCTCGATGACATGGAGGAAAAACAAAGCAAACAGCCAAACTTATTAACAAAAATAGTTAATAACAAAAACTGTTATTGTACACTGAAGTAATCTTTTTAAGAAACCACACCACTTCTATAATCTACACTGGCTTCTTTATTCATGAGCATGAAGAGAAACGCAAATCGGCCAAGACTCTGCAATTTATGGCCGTGCAGTTATCTAACAGAAAAACACACAGTAGCCAAATACGGTCACATGCGATGGAATCTTCACAGTAGTAGACTGTAAAATGTAAATATCCATCCTTGGTTATCACCAAGTGGAAAACTACTGTGGAACAGAGAGGAAAGGAGGTGAAATGCGGTAGCACGAAGAAAACATCATGTCAGAGCATGATGTCACTTTTCAGTCTTCTACACAGCATAACATTACAAATACTTCTGATCGTCTTTGATGTTTAGCCTCTGTCGAAACATGAAGCTGCCAACCGTCTGCAGCCAACTGGGCATCTTACCCATTAATCCCCTCATAATGGTCTCTGTTCCTCTCGCCGAGTCTCCTCACGATCTTTCCCATGGGACAGTCGGCTTCAGTACCATCACCTGTCTGCCTGTCTCAAACTGAACAGTGTTTACTGTACAGTCTCCCGGGCACAAGCATACACAACATAGACAGATGCGTAGGCAGATGTAGAGTAAGAGCTGTTTGCATACGGTGTTCTCCTCACATGCACGAATGCGTGTGTGCAAAAGTAAAAGGTCACATCTTAAGCAGTTCTATAAATATTAAAGGGAGATGTGACGCTCGTCAATGTCTGCTCAGATTTCCCTCATCTACAGACGTACACACACATACACACAGCTTTAGATACTGGGTCACAGCCGAGTTGAAAAGGCCTTGGCCAAGAACCCCTTTGGTGTATCACCATTACAGAGAGGTGTTAATAGTTCTATTGGGCTCCAAGCCAACAAACATCTCCCTCTGTCTCTTACTGTATCACTCTCTCTCTCTCTACTTGTTTCAAGCTCTATCCGCTCTCTGCTGACGACTTTTGGCTCAATCAAAACAAGACCACACATATACACCGACAAGGTTTTCATCCTTTAACCAAGAGAAATATTGTCTCCGAGGCGCACTCACACAGCCCAGAGCAGCACTTTCATATCACCATAACTTTTTAATGATATCCATCAGAAGAATGGAAATCCCCCTCATAAGCAATGCTTCTGTTTTATAGATTAAGTGTAACAAAAAGTTGTTTATATATTGTTCTGTTGGCTTTTCCCAGCTTCTTTTGTTTACATCCTCTCTTCTTCTCCCCTGGTCTGTCAGTACGCCGTCCCAGGCCTCAGGTCATGGGTCAGAAAGCACAGAGGTGATAAATGCTTCCAGGTCAGCTCTCCTGTCTCTGGGGCTCAGGGAGAGGGTTTCTGCAGTGACAGCAACAACATGACCACTCAGCTGAGGCACCGGAGCTAAACTTTCTGACCCGGTCCTCTCTGCTCCGTGAGCTTCATTGTGTTTCTTTGAACAACTTTGTCTACAAAATACATCTCCTGAGATCTAAACAAGGAGGCTGCACAGCACCAAAGTTCAAAGAACAAAATTGAAACCTACAAATCTACTCCCTTGGATGACTACATTTAAGTTATGAATATTTTCCGATGCTTCAGTTAGCATACCAGAAATTCCTGATTTCTGATTGGATGACAAATATTTCAAATTATAATGTCTATGAAGGATGCTCTATTTTTATGGTCTGTCCTCAACCCAGTGTTCACAAAATAGAACTGATTGCAGAAGGATAAGACAAGAAAGCAAAGTACTGATAGTTACAACTCTACTATTCACACACACACTCACACATGCACAAGCGCACACACACACACGCACACAGAGACACACTTATCTGATTCAGAGACAGTGAAATGCCTGCTGTTATTTTGAGAACGTTAACAGCCCAGTCTCCCTCATGCTGATCAGCTCCCCTCTCCCGCTGTGAATCGATGCCTTGTGCTCCAGCTCCCAGCACTAAAACTAATCTAGTTGACTTTCATAACTAGTATAATCTGATTATAAATCTCCTGGTATGGGCACCATGCAGAACAGTGTGGCAGAGGTCACACACCGCTTGCTGAGAAATGCCACAGGACTGTGTCCTGACTGAAAGAGTTCTCCATTAGGCAGGAGATTACACACTCTGCTGCTTCACCAGAAAGGAGAACAGCCTGCCTTGGACTCTTTATAATTATTACATCTACTTTCTCTGCACAGACTCCTGATGTGTCTATAAAGACTGTATTTTTCAAAATTTTTCAAAAACAAATATTAAGATAAGGGTCAGTGTTCACAAGTGTTTCTGTTCTGTTTGTTACTTTGTAGTTTTTTCACTGGTTTATTGAACAAACCAATTGAAAAAATAATTTAATAATTTAATTGTTTTCCTACGACGCCTGTTTGGTCTTTCTTTGGGCGTTGCACCATTATCAAGAATCTACTTTTCCCAATAAACACCCAAATATACCGTTCTCTGACTTTGATTTTTGTATATTCAGTGGTGAGTTTTAGTGTTGAGATTTCCAAATAGTAGCGCTATCTCATGTTGTATTTAGGCACCTCATATCCTTTTCCAGTCCCTCAAATTGTCCAATGTTTATGTTTAAACTAAGTCTGACATGTGGTGTGTTTCTCTTACAGCCACCACAGAGGAAAGTCCTCCCTGGTTTGTTTGGGTTAGACAGCAAAGGAATGAGGGGAGGGAGGACATAGAGATGGAGACGGGGGGGTGTAGGAAGTGAGGGGATGATGACAGGGTGTGTATGTGTGTGGGGGGTGGGGGGGCTGATCTTGGACAATGCACTCTGAATTTTAAAGAGGGACTAGAAAAAGGCAAGGGAGAAGGGGAGTGGAGGTTTGGAGGAAAGAAAGAGTGGGTAAGGGGAAGAGGGGAGAAAGGTGGCAGAGGGAGAGGAAGGCAGGGTTGGGTGGGGGTGATGGGGCCCGAGAGAAGATAATTAGATGGAGGAGAGGAGTGGAAGGGGAATGACGGGAAGCAGGAACAGAAGGAGGAAAAGGAAAAGGGGGAGAGTCTGTGCAATAAGGGAATAAAAGAATGAAGGAGGGCAAGAAAAAGATGGGGAGGATAGAGGTTGGGTAGGGGGAAGAAGGCGGTGGAGGTGGAGGTGGAGGTGGTGGAGGGCAGGGACCTTGGGGTTACATTCCTGAAGTGCAACCAGCCTGGTGCTGCTCTGCTGCCCAGTGTAAACACAGGGCATAGAGGTGGACTGACAGCCTGTCACAGTGGCTCAGGAGACAGAAAGAGAAAACAAGAGGGATGAAGAGAGATGTGTTTTGTTTTGAGACAGTTAAATATGGGAAGAGAACATGGGGGGGAATAAAATAGAGAAAGACCAAAAAAGAAAGACAGAAACACAGTGTATGTGTAAATAATCATGTGAGCTTACAACCTGACATCACCTCTCCACCCTCCTTCAATTTCTCCTCACTTCTTACTCACAGACCTCTCTATGTTTCCCTGTTTGAGAGGGTTGTGTTCACATTGTACTCGTTTATACATCATCTGCTGAATGCATAAAGGTTGTTTCATTCCCCAGGCGGCCGGAAATGAAGTTGCCTTTGTGGGCTAGCTCATGACAAATGTGATCAGGCTCATGGATGAAGTACTTCAAAATAATATTCAGATGTTAAGAAATACAGTGCACAACACCAGCCCCTATGCCAGCAGGAGGATGCATTGTTACTCTGTGATGCTAGTACTACATCTAGTGGACATTAGGGTGCATTGACGAAATGTGGCGGTCAAGCTCAATTACTGTAATGTAATTTACAATCTGCTGCTGCAGGTCAAATTCAGGGGATATTCTTAGCATGTGAATGAAAAATCAACATAATTCTTCCCACAACACTTTTTAAATTAAACTGTGTTTATTTGATTCGTACATTTCAATAAGAATAAGAGGTGTGCTGAACAAACACAGTCATTGAAGAGGACTTCAGAAAGCATCCCTTCTTCATGGAGGAATAACTGAGGTTTCCTTACCTTAGTGTAAACAGGGCAAAGAACATACAGTATGATTTAAAAAAATAAAATAAAATAAAAAATAACAAAACAACAACAACAAAAGAAAAAACTATCAAAAATAAATATTCATAAAAATAAATGACGCAAAATGAGAACAATCACCTGAAAAAAAAAACAGGAGGCAGAAAAAAAAATCAAATCAAAAACTGGGGTAACGGTAGTTAAGAAAAACCTCTTCCCCCTTTTTATTCATTATTGCACCTTCGGGGATCGTACTGGTTACCTCAAATAGCAGAAAACAACTTTATGTGCAAATGCCCCTCGGCAGTCCATCATCTCTTTATTCACATTTCTTTCACCAGGTTTCACTACAGGTCATTTCTGTCCCAATTTAATTGAGTGGTAAAACCCTTGACAGAAATGAGGTGTCTGTTCTGTTAAATTAAAATTCTATTTCCCAAATACTAAAATAAAAGAAAATATAAAACATTTATATATATATCGTGATTTTTAAAGTGCAATATACTAGAATGTATAATATAGTCCAAAATTGACACATGTAACTGATGACACGTCAAAAGGTCAATGTAACAATCAAATACACATTTCAAGAGACTGAGACAAATCTTGACTGCATTCGATTTTGCATCCACAGTGTTGAAGTGTTTCCGTGCAGAGGCTGTTTGTTTGTTCCAGTAAGCAACATGTCACCACAAACCATTAGAAAAGTCCTTTTACTGGGAAGTAACTCTGACGCACCGTCCTTCACCAGTAAAAAGATACTAATGATGAGTACTTCCTCAAAACACTAAAAGTCACAAGTGTCATGGAAAAGTCAACACCACGTGGTGTGCGGACTCCTGCCGTTTTTGCCCGTCAGTGGACATGTCAGTGCTCACTTGTGTGACGTACAGTTTTAGTTCTAGAGTACTAGAACTGACAATATGTCGGATGTATTTCTTCACAGGTTCATCATGCAAGATGCCCCTCTTCTGCGTCTCTTCCCCTGAGGGCTATAAAAAAAAAATGGGAAGGGAAGATAAACAGAAGATGAGTGACGATGTAATGGTAGTGATGAGGTAATGTGAGACATGTATATGATGGTACTCATGCAGTCAAAGTATTGTATCAATGGCAGGTAGCCTAATTGTGTCCAGTAAATATCCACTTACTCTCCATTTGTTGTTCACTGCCTTCTCTCCTAATCTGCCGGTGCTCCTGAAAATCAACATAGAAGCTGTAGTGAGATTTTTCACACTGTTGCACTGACATTATTAAGTTCTTACACATTTTAATGTGCATAGAACAGCAACTCTGTTAGAAAAATCAGATCTTTGTTCTTACCTGTCTTTTCCTGCACCGACAATAAAGGAATAGCACCACCAATAAAACGAAAACCACAACACAAATTGTGGCTATGATTACTATAGTATGGTCTGGTGGTCTGGTCTGGTGCTCGCCTGTAAAAGACAATCAAAGTATATTAGAGTTAAACACACACGAACCAAAATAGAAACATGGCAAAATTTTAACTTTACTCACTAAATCTGTTACTTTCGCTGTCGGTTCAATTTTAATAGGAGTTTAACGTATCCAAAAGGTTAAATTATTTCCCAAACATATGGGCACTGTGGCGATTCAAACATATCAATTAAATAGGGCTAAATTGTGCATTTGTTGAAGATGTTGTTCCTAATCTGCCAAATAATATACATTTTAAGCACTACTAAATATTTATGGAATAAATTTATGGACAAAGTAAGTGGATCCAAACACAAAAGAAACAAGAGTGGTAGTGACAGAGCATATGAGAAAATAATGTCTACACTACAGCATTTAGCAGCTCAAGCAACAAGATGATTGCAAAAATAGTCCTGTCAGTGGATGGAGTTAGCTCAACCACATGCAACAATCAGTCTATGCAACTGCCCCCTTGGTGTGCCTCATTGGATAAAGGTTGTAGGATACAAGGAAAGTTTTCTCCTCGGCTTACAGCAGAGCAGAGTGACTGACAGACCCGTGTTTCAGACCAAACACTCCATATAAGTGATTGCTGTCGGAAGATATACTGTAACTATTTAAGACTTATATTAACGCAAACATTCCGCTGACTTCTGCTTTAAAGCACAACTGTGCACAGTCACAGCCTCATGGGGCAGGTGGCTCTGTGAAATCTGAGGCAGTGACAGTCAAACAGGCAAACATTGTAATTAGAATGTAAATGGATGGGAAATTTCCCTGACACACTCCTTGAATAGCAGCCATCAAAGGGGATCTATGCCAAGGGTTTTTCATCGCTGTTCACACTTCCCAAAACTGTTCAGATTGTCGGTAAAGCAAGCATCAGGACTTTAACTGTTAATACTCACAGACTGAGAACATGTGAGAGGTGACTTCGCCCACAGAGCAGGTGATGTGTGTCATCTCTCCTCTGGAGCAGTCGAACACTGCTGTGCTGGTGCTGTTGTACATCATGGTGATTGGATTGGACATTTGACTGCTGTTCACGACTTTCCACATCTGACCACTGGTGTTCTTTGACATGGGGCCGTTGATTTTCATCTGAATGCCAGGGTACCCGCCATGGGAAGTACACGTCACGAAGCAACTGTTGCCCTCCTCACACGACTTTTTGATTGTGGGTTCACTGAACTTGGCTAAAAGACACAGAGAAAAGCGTCAGTGCTCACAGAACAGGTTTTCTGAAATGAGGAAAACTATGATCATCAATTTTACTGATTCTGATCTTTAGCTCAGTGGGTAGAGCAGGCGCCCCATGTGCAGAGGCTACTGTCCTCTGCTGCATGTCATTCCCCCTCTCTCTGCCTCCACATTCCCTGTCCTTCTCAACTAGAATATACTGTTCCTAACCTCTAAATTGGCAAAAAAAAAAAAAAAAAAAAAAAGCCCCCAAAATATACTTTAAAAATGGGTAGTGTTGGAGGGGTCATGATCAGAAAAACATGTGATTGTAGTAGATATTTCATATCACACAGACAAGTTTGCTCTTTTTTCTGTTTGAAACACGTTCTCTGGAAAAACAGAGGATTTGCATTCAACAATCAACAACGATTGTCACAAATACTGAAAAAAGGACTTTCTTTCTCCATAAATTCAAATCTTTTCCGAGGCACTATACTTTTAGGTGGAAATGCAACTTCTCCATATCTATGATGTTAGAGATGAGATAGAGTGCCTAGAGAGTCTACATTTCCTTCCCATTAGTGTGTTCAACAACCTGGGTGTAAATAATCAAAACATTTAAAACTTGAATTTAACACACTCATACCTGTGACACTGAGGTAAATGTGTTCTTTAAGTACAGGCCCATCTTTGTACTGCATGATGCACTTGTAGTCTCCTGTATGTGAGGGTTTCAGCTCGTACATGTGCACAGTTCTCCCATCCAGCACTGTGTTGTTCCATTTAATTGTGATATCTAAATCTTCATAGTAGCCGTTGACAAATGTGTTGTTGATTTGTAAGTAGAAAAATGTAGCGTTGGCCTTCTCCTCAGGGAAGCAGTTAAAGGTTGCGTTTCCTCCGATCTCCCCTTTTACTTGTTTTGGAGGAGAACTTCCTGGAAAATAAAGTAAGAAGGGTAAGAAAGGTACTGGGAAAAAACAGAATACGAACGTCTTCATTGAAAATTTAGCTCAAAGTCCTAAGAAGACTTGATGCTCAATCAGTTACAATTGTGTGTTATAAAAATGTATAAATGATATAGAAAAAATCTGAAATGTATTAACTTGAATCACATAATAATTATGTTTTGCAAGAACGATAGTTTGAGTTATAAATATTATCTACTTTGTCACAGCAAAGGTTTGCCTCGTCACATTGCATGGGAGATTCTAAAACTATCTTCATCGTTGAGGTCTTTATTAGGAACTGTTAGAGACAAAGAAAATAAAATGTGATCTCAGTTTGAGTTGGTCTGAAACTGCTAATCTGGAATTTCAGACTCAACAGTCCCTAAAGTTTTTCGTCAGAATGGTGAGAAAAAACATCCAGGTGAGCGGTAGTTTTTCAATGAGACGAGTCAGAGGACAAAGGGAAGATTGGTTGCATTAAGATCAGAATTTGTTGTCAGCAGCATGAATTCATGAAGCCTAAGTTGTGTCAACAGTCAGTCAAGGCTGGTGGTGGTAGATCATCATCAATCATGGTTTGATTGTTGCAGCATATGTTAGCATTGTTGCTTAGCTTCTTTTTATAGCCACAATTTACGATGTTTTAATGTCTACTTCCTGCACAAATATTGAAGAAGTTTTCTCAGATTGCTTACTATAACAATGATTTAACTCCTCAATTAGACCAAGATCCAGTAGAAGATCTTAATGGTGTGGTAGAGGATTGGATCTAGTTCATCTGCAGAAGTTTTGAAGCAGTCATGTTGACAAAGCAAAGTTTTCAAACATGTTTTGGAATCAATGCCATGAAGAAGTGAGTTTTGAGAGCAAATAAGGGAGGCCCTACCCTGTTTAAGTGCGTTATTCCTGATTGGTCAAAATACTTGACTTAACAGTTTTAACTGTAGAGTTTTTTTTTGTTTTTTTTTTTGCCGTGGGTGGGTGTGAAGGTCAGGAGTTTTACTCTTAAGCCCTCTGAGAGCTTCACTCTGTGACGCAGTAGACAAATCTCAGTTCCTCTTTATCCTTGCATTCTTAGTAAAATATATGACTATCTGTCTGTTACCATTTTGCATAATAAAGGTCGCAATTTCAGTAATGACATTTCATTGAGCTATAGGTTAAAACTTCCCACTAACATCTAAGGAAGATGTCTGTTGTTTGCTTGAAAGATCTATCTATCTATCTATCTTTATTATCTAGCATTATGCTAAGTTAAGGGAAGCAGCCGTGCTTGTTTGTCTCAATACATTTGCAACAAAGCATAGTGGTGTGATAGTGGTGTGATCTCACATGACTTTATTTTTGTAACTCTTTACAGTAACATCTAATTTCATTTCGAAGATGAAGTTGTCGATGATGCATGGACAAAAGTTCTCACCTGTCACATCAGTGGTGCATGAGATGATCCAAACCAGAGCTGCCAGGCACATCATTATTGTTCTTATAGGGAGACAAAGTAAAATCACTTGATTACTTGGTTTTCCAGGTGATGCAGAAGCTTTACGGTAACACACAGATGTCTTGAAATAGTCCAGTCACTGCCTGTGAAGTGTGGCATGAGTAATAATTCAACTGTCACTATTTGTGTGCCACCTCTACCTCTGCCCCCACAAAAAACAAAAACTACACACCCAAGGATGTGGTAAATGTGAAGCCCCGGATCACAGTTCACCAGTAAGAAAATGCAAATTATTTTCTATCTATACTTGAGATTCTCAGAATCTTCTCAGATCTTTTAGATGACATACATGCATGTTGATGAACCTTGACACCCACATTCACCACTGACTGATTCAGGGTCATAACATCATACGAGCTATGGAGAGGAGGGGGCATCTAAATATAATAACAGTGATACATGCATGCATGGATTTAAGCAATCTCTGTTTCCGTCACTACATCTTTGGAAGTTCCTTTACTGTAACCTCCCCACCCAAATTACAGCAAAATATTATCCAAAAGTGCTGGTGAGGGTGGGACTACTGATGCATTCTTTGGTGATAAAAACAAAAATGCAATCCTCTGAGTCTTATCACTGCATGATGCATCGCTAAAAGTTCAAATATGATCATGACATAATGGAAAACTGGAGGGTACTTACAGAGGATGCTGTCCGTTGTAATGGGATGCCTGTTGGAAAAATAGACACAAGTTAAACACCGTGGTTTCTTTTGATTTGGTATCTCATAGATGGGTGAACAACTACAGACAAGAGTGCACTGGAGTGGCAAGGTCAGAGACCACTGAAGCAGCTCATGCACACAAACGGTGCTTATAGCTGTCTTTGTGTAACTGCAATAGAAAGCAATAGTAGCCCCCCACCACCACCACAACAAACCTGTGAAATCACAGCTGATTTGTTTAAATTTATATACTGTGTAAATATCTATACAACAGTGGAATCACACACACAGAGAGTGAAGACTATCTCCGGAATCTATATGATATCAATTAAATCTTGGCTGTTATCTGACTGACTCCTCTCGGTCAGACTAATGAGTGCATCCTGAAAGACCATGCCCAAGTGTTTTGAGGAAAGCCCCGTGTAAGTAGTGTCAGAGAGGGCCTGTTTCTGTATGTAGGTGGTGTATTCCTGTACCTAGTTGGGGAATCTGCAACCACTCACTTTAAACAGTACCTTTCAGTTTTCAATTGTTGTGCAATATACAAGCCGAAACTGTCAGCTAATGTGTGGTTTCAGGTGGTACGCTGAATGTGTTGACCAGCCTCTAAGAACTCTGAATTGTCAGAGAGGGATTGTATTTATTTAAGGCTTTTGTATAATCCCGCCTTGAATGGACTTAAGATAACTGTTCAGGAGGAAATGAGTCTGTGTTGTCTCTTCTCTGCTGAACCTGCTGATAGTGACATCAGCTGAGGAAATTCCCAGGAAGAAAATAGGACCCAAATGGTTCCAGTTGTAGGCTATGGTATAACAGGACCAAAGGAAGGGCGGGGATAGTGAAAATAACTGTCACTATCACACACTGATCCTCTTAGACACCTGCTTTCACTTTTCACAACATATAGACTGTAGGCTACACACACAAAATTACATAAGAATCATTCACTCTTTCCAGATAAGTGTTAAATTCATCAAATCTAGAGTCTGAAACAAAAAAATAACCTTAATACAAAAATGGATTTCCAGGGGAAACACCAGCTCACACCATGCTTCATATCGGTCCTACTACAATGTCCTAAACTGAAACTACATCAGAGGGAATTCCCAAGAACTATATATCAACTCCACATGGTGGCTGTAGTTTCAAGTGATACCAGCAGCATTGTGACTGTGATGTCAATAACTAAAAAAATATTAATTCAGTGTGAGACTAATAGAAACAAATGGTACCATGTTTTAGTGTGTACTTTTAGTGATGTAATGATTCCTGTAGAAGTCAACTTATCTAAGTTTGTGTCAACAAGCTGTGGCTTTTCTTCCATGTGTGTGTTTAGGGAGTGAGAGGGGAATTCAGGATAATGATCCCCTTGTTGTATAGTTTCACTACAGTTATATTAGAAGTTATACGGTGGGGTCTGGGATTCTGAGACTACGTTCCAATCCACGTGAATACAGAAAATAATTTACTCATAATTTGTCCATATTGATGTCCGAGCCACCAATGGCAGTTTGGGAGCAGGAGCAGGCAGGAACCGCCTGACTCAGTTGAACTCCTGGACTATACTATATGTACAGGCACCTCCTTACTTTAATAATAACATGCAGTAACATACACTGCAGCGCATCCAAGTAAGTGAACGTCACAATCACAACTGAAAAACCGAACGTGTCCGTTATGACCCCTGTGTGACATCAATCAATCTGCATAATTAAGCATTCCATTCAAAGTATGTGTATTTAGTATTACTCACACTAACAGTCATATCAGTGATCATAAACAATAAGGCTTCACCAGCATGGGATTTCCCACATGACGTAGCATGGTTTACTGAGAGCAACCTGTTTTACTGTAATCATTTAGCAGCAATTCATGCTACTTGTCTCACACATTAATTTAAAGTCTTCTCACAGTTGTGTCACTTTTTTTTTCTTTTACTTGATGTGAGTAAAAATAGACTGCAAATTGTTTTGTCTGGGTAAAAAAACAGTACTGAAACGAGAGACTTGTGGCCACTTTATATTTACTCAAATAAGCAAACTCATTATGCCCTTTTTTAAGTCTTCCTCTCTAAGCACAAGTATTGTTATGTACTCCAAGTCATGTTACTGTAAGTAGACACTTTGTGAGATCTTGGAACATATAATTCCAGATAGTTAATCCTACAGTGAAAAAAAGATTTTCTGATATGGATTTGGGTTAATTTCCTTCTGTCCACTTACCAAATTAGTGTGTGATTGCTGAAACCAAGAAAAACCAAGAATAATTTGATTTTGACAAATTATGATCCCACACACATACTTGACATACATATACATGTACAGAAAGCATTAACAGGCTCCTACTCTGTAGCAATGCAAGTACATCATTCATACAGAAAACTATGTTAATAGAGAGAAAATGTTTCTGACATCAACAACGCATTATTATCTAAATATTAATAAATCACAACAATAAAATCAACTGTTTTTAAATCAGACAATAGAAAGGAAAGAAGAGCTCTTACCATCATGCTGCTTTCTTCTCTGCTGTGTTTGTGTGTCAAACATATTTCAAGGCACTTCCTCTAGTACGGTCTGGGCGGAGCCTGGATGCCTGGATGAGTCACTGGACTGAACTCTTTTACACTTGTTGTTTTATAGTCCTGTTATGGCACAAGACTTTATCTTCCTAATGCAAAGTGATACACATAGCACTTTATTTAACTGCTGTTTATTTGAATGAGATTCAACAAGCATGTAAGTTACTGTTATGTATGTTAAACTAGGCTTCCATAGAAACATGTGGTTTAATGTGTGTGGGTGTGTGTGCCTGTTCATTAATGACGTCACATACACACTTCCCTGTTTTGTTGGCTCGGGCTCACTTTATCTGTGGAATCAATCACAATCATTTATCTTGGCAAGTAGAGTAGGTTCTCATTCCTAAAATGCTGCTGTTGAAATGATGTGTCTTTGACTTTGCCCCATTACTGTGAGCAGCCTAAGCCTAAATGTGGAAAGAGGGAACTCATATTCATCATTAAGTACACATGAGTGAGAGAATTTGTTTAAAAACAATACAAAAATATAGGTTATGTTTCCTCAAAAAACAACAACCTTGATAGATTCACAGCAACTACATTGAAAAGGCTCATATAGGGTTAAATGTGGAAGTGGAACCAGTCAGTGTCCTTACAGGGAAAAACCTTTCTGTGACTTGCCTTGTAATCCGCTTGCATCAACAAAACGAGACAAATTAATAGTAATGTGCAATACGTTATGTATATTGGTGCATTTCAAGGTTCTAAAATAAAATGAAAATCTTATTTTTTGAGCTGTTAATGTAACTACTCGTCCCTTTAAGAGCGGCTTTACAGCAGTAAGCATCAGTCAAGGTTAAGCAAAAATGTGTGATTGGATTACATGCAGTGTGTTCTTCTATCACATCTAATATCAGCCAACCATGATCTAAGGAGCGCAGTCAAATGCTTGCATGCTGCACAATGTCTCACACATTTGTTGTGTTACAATTGTGTTAAATCACAACACACACATATAACATCAGATTTTGAAAAAAAAAAAAACAGCAAGTGGGCTCTCCTGACATTTACATGATACATGTTTCCTCAAATTGAAGGGAAATACATCTTCCAAATAATAGTTTATTGTCATGAATCAGTATTAGCTCATTCATCATGAGTGCATGTGTGTTTATGACATCAACATGATGTCTGTGGGTGTTCTGTTCTCTTGAAAATAAACAGTATACTCATACCTGCCTCGCAATCGAACAACTCTGCTGCTTCACATTCACATTTTGGTCCTAGTTCTGTAGCCACACTTTTTTGTTGTTGCTCACAATTACCTTTCATGATTTATAAGCCAGAATCCCATTCTAACTGAACTGGTCTGGATATAAAAACATGGTCGAATTTCTACTGTATTAACTTTGATTATAATGCAGTTTCATTAGATTTGTTGTATTTCAAGGAAATAAAGTCTAACAAAATGAATGTGCCTAACCCCACAATGCATGTCAAGCCTCTCCCATCCAGTTTGAACACAGATTATCATGTGTTTCATGATCATACACGCATGACCCCTGTGCAACAGGTCTGTCCCAGCTGGGGAAGGCAGGGGAATGCCATGGATGGCTGAACAATATTTTACTGGAACAATCTGACACCCACCCATGAACAAGTTTCAAGTAACACCTGGGTGATTGAAGACAAATGCTATTTCTTGATAAATACTTTCTTTTACAAGAAGATGTGGTACGATGATGACTGTGCTTGTGCACCTTACACAGTGCTCAATGCATTATTTGCAATCCCCGGTTGCTGTTTTGTGGGGAATATGTTTATTGGTGACATCCCCGCTATTAGTCTCAACAACGGAATTCTGGGTTTTCCATCTATGCCCCTATGACATTGAGAAAGCTTCCTTCCCACTTGACCTTGACTCATATTTCAGTTTTGTCTGGTGCAACACTTTCTATGATACTACTGTTTGCCACAAGACTACTGCTGTTGCGTGGAGTTATAGGTTTATATGGTGTCAAAGTTAAATAGTTCCTTTTGACAGCAGGACAGGATGTATTGACAATAAAGGTTATTTCAGGGAATGTGAGGTAACCTAATTGGTAAAGTTTTAAGGTTTTACTTTCATACATAGGCTACAATCTTCCAGGCAAAACTTACCACGGATGACATGACATTGTAGAGGGTTTTACGTATAGCCTAATGCCAATTTGAACACCCACATGCCTTCTTATGGTCTTGCTTATAGGGACAAGAAATCCCTGGCCAGTTGTAACCACAATTTCTAAAACAGTTCATAAGCAAACCACTCTGGGGATTTGGCAGCTATCGATTGTAATATTCAGTCAAATCTTTTCTGTGACAGCTCTTAGTAACTTCCTGTCTAAAAAGGGGTCTTTTCTGTTGTAGTGTTTTACAAGTTCTAAGCAATGTGCTTGCCTATGTCCAATTGTGTGTATTTAGTAACTTTAATTGTGTAGAGGTACACATTTACAGCATGAGGGATCCTTTGAGGTGCATGACACAAAATTTTAGTGCCATACTGTATAAGTGTAGCCTAAGCGCTGTCATTTTCAATTCTGCTAATCAGCATCAAAGATAGACATTTTTATACAGATCTCTCAGTTCCCATAACTTTATTATTCTGTCCACGTGCAGTTGGATGTTAAAAAAAAAAAAAACTGTGTTAAAACAGAATTTCCTGCCTGCCTATATAAGGGTTGTGAAACGAACCCCTAGTTACGTAAAAAGGAATTCCATTTGCTGTGCATGCATTATGACTGTGAGCTATGGATTTTTATGTAATGATGCATGATGAATTTTGTAGTATTTTTTTTCTTTAAAAACTAACTCTGATTCTCCACAACTTAATCAAACTACAGGCATGCAACAAGCAATTCCCCAGCAGGGATCGTAGTCCTTCATATTCCCGAAATATGTTCTTAGTCAGCAGCTGGCTCAATAAAGGCAAACTAGACAAACAGGTAAGCCTATAATATTCAATAGCACTAACTAGCTGCCAACTGGTTCTCAAGATAGGTCATCCTCAGAGGCTAATTATCACACTACGAACCTGGGACTGGGTAATCATAATAATTTCTCCATAACAACCTCTGAACAATAGGCTACATTATCCCTTACATATAAAGCTTGTTTATTTCATTAAAAATGTATGACTTTAAAGCAGAAGTAAGCGATCCGGTCGTTTTCGCTAATGCTGCGTTCCAGGCAGGCTTTTGAAATCGTAAATTATAGCTTCAAGTCACAACTTACGACTTTGTAGCGTTCCAGGCAACCCACTCGTGTTTCTCCGACCTGTTTTACCGGTGAAAGTCACTATAACAGCCACTCGTGACCGGAACTTTGGTACCACTTCACGGCGGAAAAATTTCCTCGTCCCTACGCGTTCCTTGGCTGCACACACAGCCCTGCATGCCGTTCTCTCTCCTCATTGGATAAAAACTGTAGGATACGATAAATGTTTTCTCCTCGGCTCAGAGCAGAGCAGAGTGACTGACAGACCCGTGTTTTGGTCCAAACACTCTATGTGAGTGATTGCTGTCGGAAGATATAACTATTTAAGACTTATATTAACACAAATATATCACTTACTTCTGCTTTAACTTTAGAAGCCACATGTGACTTTTTGGGGGCGATTTGTCTTTGGTCTTTGATGCTGGTTCTCGCCGACTGCTCGACGTAAATGGCGTACGCACATTGCGATTCTGATTCCGCAGTGCCACACGCTGCAAGAGAGCGTAGTTGCTACCTGGTAACCACGCAAGCATAATCTTGGAGGCTACACACAGACACCAGCAACAGATTGCTACAGCTTCACCCCATGGATTAAGTCACTAAAGCTCCAAGTGTACAACATTTGGTGGTAAAACGGTATGTAACCAAGGTTACCGCTAAGTTTCTGAAATTATTTGGTCAAGGCAGCATGCTCAATTTTATTCACAAAGGGAGTGAGCTAGCGTTAGCTTGCTAGCTTGCTAGCTAAAGATGTTCCCCCTCTCTTACAGCCATTGCTTGGGTTAGCTGTCGTTGGGCACCATAACTTTGCTATCACGTCCAGTCATTTCCTTACAAACAGAAGAAGGTGCTCACGTATCGAACCCCGTTTGAGCAACTTTTTCTGTTTGATAAGCTGAGGTATTAGCGCTAGCACGTATAAGATCGTGGCTAAGAGTTGAGCAGTGATATCAGCAACGATAGCACTGACGCATCGCCTAAAAATGCTAAATGTTGGATGGTGAACTGGGAAACTTGAACAGTGGTTTGGTTAAAGTAAGAGCTGAGGTATTTCTTTGTTGCTGTATCGGTGGAATACAATGTCGTACGAAGTATTATGGTCAAGGAGTGTAACAGCATGAACCAGGCTCAAGTCCAGTTTGTAACTTACCGTGCAATAGTTTATCAGGGAAATAAAAGTATCTAACCAAGTTATGAGACACTAATGTAAAAGTGGCCTCAGAGTTTTTGACCCCACTCCTTATTATTTTACATATAATTTTGTACGTTTGTGAACAGTTGTCTCACTCTAAGTTAATTAGTTCCAGCTGGAAGATGCCACACGGTTCAGATGATGCTCGCAAGACGTTTCTCCTGACCACTGCTGGAAACTTCTATGGGATAAACCCCCCGTTGTCCCTGACTGACAGCCCAGAGATCAACAATTTCTTGGATGATGGCAATGAATTTGTCCTCTGTGTCAGCAGACGTGGCAATGATGTTCAGTTGTCAAATAAGGTAACATATTTAACTAGAAAAAGCATTTCCAAGAATGGAAATGGGGTGGAAGCTGAAAGCAGCTGAACACTATTGCTGAAGCAATGCTGAATGAGCTGAAGAAATTGTTGAAAGAAAGAGAGAAAAAAATAATTCAAGAAAGTCTGAAACAACATGACAGAAATAACCCACAACCTCATGATCTCCAACTATAATCCACCACTACCACAGAGAACACAGCAATACTACCCCTGTTGTCATTATTCAATGATAACTGAATGCAGAATAGTATTACAAGTACAAATTGAGGGCTTTTGTGCCAGGCTTGACTATTTTATGTGAATTTAAACAAAGTATAATGCCAAAATGCCACAGTTGCAAAGACTGTTGTCTGTTAATGAGCTGCCCTCTGTGTCACTCTGAAGTTAACGAGCCCAAAGTTGCACCTGTTGGAAACATAGTCAACACCAAGAAAGCTTCAAGTCCAGCAGAAGTCATGAAAGACTTGTAATAAAATGAATATCAGGCTGAGAGCAGCAGTTTGAACATGAAACAAATTATCAGAAGTCAAAAGAGGATGACTGAGAAAATAAATCACTATTAATGTTGGTGAGGCAAGATTTGAACCAGCAACCTTCAGATCATGAGTCCAGTGGTTGAACCACTGAGCCACCGACACTCTCCACACACAGTGAGCATAGAGAAGCAAGTGAGAAGGAGACATAGAGAGTGAGGGAGAGATAAGAGAGGGAGATAGAGGGAAGGAGGGAGGGAGAGAGGGAGAGGAGAGGAGAGTGTTTGTGCATGATTGACATGATGTACACGTCAGAGTTCAATTAATTTACTAGAGACATCCTGTCAGTCTTTTTTATCATGTGTCTGTGTGAGGCTGTCTTAACGAGCCTCCTCCAACAGCTGGTGACATGCACTACACAGAGGAGAGCAGAGCAGAACAGAGTGGGATTTCAGCTCAGTGCAGCCTCCGCAAAACAGCCTATAAACAGAGAACCGTACCTCTTATCAGAGTGTGGTTATGATTAATCAGCAAGGAGACCCTCCTGAGCTGGCTGTGTGACTTACATGTTTGTGAGACAAATACTTTTCTCACTGTGGCAGTTTAGAAAAGAGGGTCCTCTCTCCTTTTCTGAAAAAATCATCTCCTACTTTTGTATTGGAGTCAATGAGCCAGTGGAGCAGGTCTAGCTGCACAAAGAGGCTCATGCAGACAATTCTGTAAATCTGTCTGCTGTTTTGATCTCATCATATCAGACACGACAAGTGTGGCTACAACCCTGGAAAAAAATCAAGTGTCTGAGTGTAATTTCTGGCCATCTAGGACAATTTATCCAGAAAAAACCCAGAGAAATGATTACCTGATGAAGGGCTGAGGCAGTCCGAAACGTTGTAATAAATATCTGGAGCATAATACGAGGTTGTGCGGGCTTTTTCTTCTCTTGATTGTTTCACTCCAGCCCAGCACCCCATACAAGGGATGTGCGTATATTTTTGCAATTTTTTCCAGAAAAAACCCAGACTGATTTTCGCTCCCTCTCACTCTGGTGATGATGTCACCCACTCTAAGCTCTGCTCGTTAGACGCAATACACAACCATTGTAAAGCTGCATTTTGGCAGAAATCTTAATGATTTAAAAACTGCCACATAGCTGAAACTGTTTAAGATATCAATAAGCTGAGCTAGAGCTCAATAGTTTAAAGGTTTGTCTACAGTTTAAAAGAAAAATGGAGTCTGTACGAGAAAGTATGCTGGAGCTTGAGACGTTCAAAGTAGCGCAAAGATTTTGAAAGTTTGAAGACGTTTTCAATGCATTCCTATGGGAAAAAAAGTTGCAGAAAAAGTTTAATATTGTAAAAAGTATAAATAGTATGAAAGAGAAAAGTAATAGCATAAAAGTCCTGAAAAAGCTGCACATTTTGATGTATGAATTGTTGAAATTGCACAAAGTATGAAGGAGTAGTTAGATGCACAAAACTGGCGGAAGAAGTAAGAATAAGTATAAAGATTTGAATAGTAATAGTGTGGAAGCTTTCAGCTTCCACCCTAATCATCATGACGGTGTACAAACGTGAAACTTTTTTTTTCCCGTAGAGGCTCAAAAAGCAAAATTCCTTTAATTGCACTTATAAGGCTATACAATAAGTTGTGGTGAATAATGAATAAACAATACTTCATTGTTTCTTTTTTGCCATCTCTTCTTCATTTGACAGATTGAAACTTCAGGGGACAACAAAGAGAAGGTGTTGGTGTTTTTCAAGCTGCATCCCACAGTGATTACTGAAGATAACCTGCACAGAAGCCTTCTGGTCTCATCAATGCTGGAATCCCCCATCAATACCCTCTACCAGGCTGTCAAACAGGTTTTTGCACCTGTACTGCTAAAGGTGGGCCTGCCCTGTACTTATAGATCTGATAGTAAGCAAACATTACCAGCAAACATAAAGCTACTATTTGCAACAAATGTCATGTTAAGATCAATCAAGACCAATTCTATATTTGTAGTTAGACAGAGAACATTAAATGTGGCAATTGTAACTGAAAAGGATATAAAAAACAAAGAACATGACTGTTGATAAATATTACCACAGCATTTCCAAATATGAATGATGTTTTCTCTTGAAGCAGAAGTACTATAGTAGCAGAAACAAGTCTCTATTTTTCTTCTCCCAAGGATGAGCACTGGCGTTCGGCATTTGACCCTAAATTGGCAGGCCTGCTGACTGAGCTGGAGCTTGGCCTGGGTTCAGTTGTCCGTCAGTCTGGAACAAAATCATCTGCCAATAAGGGTCGCACAGAGGAAGATGTTCTTGGTATATACATATATTTTTGCAGAAAGAAATGCACAGGCCATTTAGGCCTTCAGAATGGTCAATGGCAATTACGCTATTCCTTATTGCTGGACTCGTATAGTATAAAGATATACTGTAATACAAGTCCACCTCTCACTTTGACTAATCAGGAATAGTTAATAAAGGCAACTGTCTGTTAAAATAGGTCGGTATGATAGATTTTGATTTTCACCCAATGTTTTTTCTATTCTATGCAGGCATCCTAACTCCAAGTGATGAGTTCCTGCACTGGGCAGACCTATCTGAGTCTGCGGAGAAGAACAGTGTGAGAGAAAGGGCAACATATTTCTTTGAACAATTTAAACCTATACAAAAGGTATGCTTGCAAGCCATTAATTGTCACAACTGCTTGTGCAAATGCAAATGGACTTTTTAAAAAAATTTTTATATCTCTCAACAGGGTGGTTGATTGATTTCCTGTTATTTGGATGTGTGAAACTAAAATATGATAAAGTATAAATTCCACTGATAAGATGGGAGAAGGAAACCATATTTCATACTTATGTATTTTGGTATTTTAGGATTTAAATTAAGTTTTAAATGTGAACATTATTTCACATACAGTTTTTAAAATGTTTTTTGTTTTTTTTTAAAGCTCAAGAGGGAGAGAGCTAAAAACTGAATCTAACCAATTGTGTGTCACTGTGTTTCCACCAGGAGTACGGGGGTCTAGATGGCATGTCTATGTCGGATGTTGTGGATCTAGTGGAACAGAGCAGAGACACTCTTGATGATGTCTGGCGGCAGACTGATTTTGAACCTTATCCAGAAATGCGCATGGTCCGACTTATGGACGTTATTGGTACGAGTCCACTTTCTCACAGCAACACAAACCAAAACCGGGAAATGAAAAACAATATCTGCTTATGGTGGTTTTCTGATACATTTTGTTTCTAGGCGTATATGTTAGAAACATGATTGAGATACTTGGGGTGTTGATTAAAAAAAACGCATCTTTTGAGAACTGAAACTGCTTTGATTTCCTAAGAATTCCTCATCATACAGGACATAATGTGCACGTGGCTCATATGGAGGCAATACATGACCTCTGACAATTAAATGTAGAAATTCTTGAGAAAGCAGTGATGTTCTAATAATGTTAAATCAGCACTACTAACAACAGTCAGATGGTGTAGTCTTAGCATAACTGTGTCTCTACATTGTACAAGTTTTCATGTTTGCACTCTATGTGGGTGCTTATGTGAGTGACAGCATTGCCATATTTAATTTCTTGTTTTGTTTTTGGGTGCTAGGTGGAGCTCTGGGAAGATATGTGCAGAGGAAGCTGAGTGGTCTGAACATTTTTGAGGATCTATTTGTATCTGTGAGAGAGAACATGAGAATGGGTGTTGCCATCTGTGAGCAGTGGGTGGAAGCCTGTGATCATCTAACAGGACAGGTAAGGAGTACTTTATAATGGAAAGAAGGCATACAGAAAATGGCTTCTGAAATCCAAATAAAACTAATCTTTATCTTTGGTTTGTAAAGTGAAGCTAATGGGAGGTTGTCATGTTGATTATGATAAATGTTTAAAACATATTAACTTTCTCAGGTGTGGAAGAGACATGCACCCCACCCCTGGAAGGGAAACAAGCACTGCCCACAAACCCTTCACTGTCTTGCAAAGAGACTGGATGAGGTAGGATGTGGTTACCATCCAGTGGAAAGTCAACACTTTATGCAGGGACGGCATTACACAAGTGCATATTTCTCCTTTTTCACGACATCGTGGTACAATGGTTGCATCATATCAAGTGCCTAAAATATACTGCAAGTGTTTCTGCTTACTTGTACTTGAGCTGACACAGCATTTATGTTGAATTTCCACTTGAATTTCTTCCAAAACAAGAAAGGAAAAGTTACCAAAAATGGACTGATGAAGAGACTTCCCTTCAGGTTTTTTTGAAGTCTCCTCAAGATACCTTTCTCTTATGCAGTAGTGTTAAATGTGTAGCACACTTTGTTGAGTTTTGAAGATCTTTTTTTTGATGGAAAGCACCTGACTGACCCAGAAGGTAATCCACTGATTCTGGACAATCATTAGCCATTCATTATCTTGCACAGATTTATTTGTAATTTTTGTCCCAGTGACCCCTCCTGGCCTCAAAGAAACCTTTTTATTGGACTGTCTATGTAGTAGTGAGGTCTTAAATTAGGACACAGTCATAGACACAGACTCTAGCACTGTAGCTGTTTGTATGCATTACAATGATCATTGCCTTGTGTCTATAATGTTAAGACCTAACTGAACTCAAGGTTTTTATTTAGAAAAGCTGTAATGACTTTGGGAAAGCGTCTATATGGGTCTGGGGACGTGTACACTGTCACATACATACAAAAGTCTCTTTCCTCTTTATAATGAATAGTATCATTTCCCCTGTGGACAGACAGAACATTAAATGTGGGGAACTACTGAATATCAACCCTGTTCTCATGTCCAGAAGCTTTTTCGCAGAAGTGTGGGGATTGATGACACGGATGGACATATCAGTACTTCTACAAGATTATTTGTCTGTTGTTACCCGTACTTGCAGTAGTGAAGGGTTGTGTTACTGTGGGAAAAATCAGTTCAAGTTGTGAGTCATATTACTGAACGTTGTGAGCTTGATAACCAAACACATAGATAAAACAGGGGGCACAGATAACATGGGAATACCATCTCCCTGTTTTTGTCTCCCAGGTGGTGACTCTGCGTATGGTTCATGAGAAACTGCTGCGTTTACTCCCAGGGGGAAAGCAGCAAGCTCTGACTTCAGATCGTGTCTTTGAACCTTTCTCTGGACTCAACCCTTTGCATTACAACCCCTACACTGAGGTTTGTTGTAAGGAACTTAATGTAGGACTTGTATGTCTGTATATGACACTTCTTAACTGCCCTGTTCGAACTCTCCTTATTACCACTTCCTATAAAAGCTACACAGGCAGGAATGAAACATCTCTGATTATAGTATAACTGTATGTTGCATGTTTTTGTAGCCTCTTTGGAGAGCTGCAGTGGCTCAGTTTGAGCGCCTAATCGCTCCGTCAGAGCAGGAGGTAGCTGGAAGACTGAAGAGCTACATTGCTGATGTGCAGGATAACCCACAACAGGTAGTAAAACACACAACTTCAGTCAGAGTTTTAACGTATCGTGTGTGTTGATGTGTTAACTTTACATATGTGGTTGTACATGTGTGTTTGCTTCTGTTTTAGCTGTTGCAGGTCTTTCAAAAACACAAGGAGTTGATCAAACGCCCTGCCATCAGCAAAGAGCTGCAGTCAGAGAGAGAGACCCTACTGGCCAGACTGTTGGACTATAACAAAGGTACACAGTTCTGTCATGTGTATTTGTTTTTTTTTCTTTCATCAGAGATGGTGTGATGGTACATGTCAATGTTTGAATAATTACGGATCATACCCTGTGGTCACATACTTAAAAGATCTACCTAATAGACCCACTTAAAATTTTACATGAAGTTACTAGTGTAACAGACTGTTTGGCAAAAGGGTTAGAGGAGAAGTGTGCAGTTAGAGAGATATGTGACAAAATTACTGTGAATCGAAAGACACAGGTGTATGCCACAGTTATGAAATCAACAGGAAGTTTTTGGTAGTTGTTGTAACTAACCTGCCAATTGGGCCAATACTGAAACACAATGAGCTGTGGAGGAAATTAAGGTACTTTAAAGCCCCTAATGCCTGAATCTGAGTCACATTTCTTATCAGAGTTAGTCATACTCTCAGTACTCTCATACTCTCAGAGTCAAATCTGAGCATAATTAATCTTTGGGCAGAGTTGTCTTTACTTTGTCAGGCTCAGACTTAAGATTTACACTTTAAGCTGCCCACTTTCTTGGCTGATTTGAATTTTTGATTTTTGAATATGTGCTGTAGGGGGGACAGAGCCACTGTAGTCAGAGGGCGGTTGTGAAATGAAAGCGTAGTGAAACTAAGCCCAAGAGAAAATAAACAAGTTTGTTGTTGGTGTCACATCTTTATCTCATGTAGGTGAAGTCAGGGGTTGATAGATAGATAGATTATTGTTCTGCATCTTCAACCTCTCGCTTCCTCGTTGTTTTTCTTAGGTCTGAAAACTGATTTTGAGAATCGTTGCCATGGAGGCCCTGGAGACAAGTCTGGCCCACTTATTGGAAGGAACCTCCCAGAGGTGGTCAACAAAATTGTCTGGGTTCGACAACTCATACACAAGGTACCTACATGTGGACATACTGTACATTTGGCCGACTACCTGATATCGTAGGTTTTCTGGTTTATTATGGAATCTTTATGCAAGAGAATGCAGGTTTTTGCTGATGTCAAAAACAACAAATATACGAAAATGAACAGAGCAGCGTGAAGTGCTTCTTCCTTTTATTTTGCTCTGCTTGCATTCTCACATTAGGTGGAGGACTCTGTCCGCATAGCTGAAGCTTTGCTTTCAGACCTGTCTGCGTTCAAAGGGTTTCTGCACTTCTGTGATGACATGCTGGAAATCCTGAGGGCGTATGAACAGGAACAATTTGAAGACTGGTCAAGAGATATCCTGTCTGGACTGGCTGACCCAAAGTCAGGAATCAGGTTAGACACACTGGGCACTTCAACAAATCTCAGATGGAAAGTTTGGGATACACTGAATTTTAATCATTGAAAGCTTGTAAATCAGTTCATACTGTATGTTGACCATGAGTGTTTTGGACGGCAGCATGTTTATCATCATGGTGGTTGCTTTAATCTTGTGTCTTTCACAAATATCAGTCTCCAGGCCAGTAACCGTGTGATGGACCTGGACCATGTGGATGGCAGCCTAAAGATCCAGTATTCAGACAGACTGGTCAGTCTGGTCAGGGAGGTCAGACAGCTCTCTGCCCTGGGCTTTCCCATCCCAGCCAAGATACAACAGGCTGCTAATACTGCAGACAAATTTTATAGACAGGCCATTGTCCTGAAACAGGTGAGAGTGCTGGTCAAGACACAATAACAGTAGTTAAAATCCACTTCTTTCTGGAAGTCCAGTTACCTTGGATTTTAGCATTTAATGATTATGATGATCTGGATGACTGAGAACGTTCACAGACAATAATACAAACACATTTTCTTTACTGATTTATTTAGTTCTGGTTTAGTTTTTCTCATGCTAATACTATAATAGAGTGTTAATGTATTTGCAGGTGGCTCATTTCTACAACACCATTGACCAGCAGATGATTCCCTCTCAGAGACCAATGATGCTTGGTCTTGCCCTGGCCTTTGAACAGGTTATCAAGGTCTGACTCACGACTGAAACTATGCTTTTACTGTGCCTCATGTTACATTTTGAAATTCTGTTTAGTTTTGCTTTTAAAAATGGTTTTATTTAACAATAGAAGTGGAAGCTGATGACTTTTCACTGGCTAATTTTTATTGTGAGCATGGATCATGCAAAAAAGGGGGAAAAAAAGCCAATCCTTTTCTTTGTTTCTTTATCTATAGTGCATCAAAAATGATAGGAATGGTAGTTACCAGCACGTCTTTAATAAACATGAGACTAATTTATCTTTCTGCTGATCTCTATCAGAATCCTCGATCTCAGTCAAAGGAAACAGGTGGTAAACTGCAGATTACCTGGGACAACCCCAAAGAGTTGGAAGTTTACATTGCCCGACTACAGTCTGCTGCTGAGAAACTGTCTGCTGAGAACAGGAAGCTACGCAAATGGCACACTGATTTTATTGACAAGGTTGTAATTTGTTGTTTGTCATATTTTAACCTTACTAATTCTGCTATGTGATAGAAAACATTTAGAACTAATTTGAATCATTTTTTACGAGCACAGTCATGACAAGATGTTTTTCATAATTCAAGTTGTTGTGTGTATTTGTGCTCACATCTCTTTGAACATTTCCCAGGTGGTGATATTGATGAATGTGGACCTACTCAGAAATCAGCAGCGGTGGAAGGATGGCCTCCAGGACCTCCGTACTGGTTTTGCCACACTGGAGGCTCAGGTATTGATTAGTTTTTTTTAAATAAATTATTTGCATATGGACAACTGCTGTACAGACATTTGAAAAACGTCACTGTAACAAAGAGTCATAAAAGAGTTCTCTGGTTACTGGATACAAAATTATTTCAGTGTCCATTGCTGGGTTTTCCACCGGACATAAACAACCTCCACAATGATTCCTAATGCTCTTTCTTACAAAGCTAATGTGTGCGTTTGTGTTTGTAGGGTTTCAGGTCTGATGACATGCAGGCTTGGCGTCAGCACTGGAACCATCAGTTGTACAAAGCTCTTGAACACCAATACCAGACGGGGCTGGAAGCTCTAAACAAAAACCTGCCTGAAATACACATAGACCTCACTTTCAAGTCAGTACACATGCTATCATCTGCCAAATTTTCTGTGTTACCTGTTTGTGTCACTAATTTCATTTTTTCATCTCACTCTCTTCCATGGAACAGTTTTTGCGTGGGCTGTCATCTCTTTCTCTTCCTCTCACATATACTGTATTTTCTGCCCAACTTGAAGTGTGAACACTGACTTTCTTTCCCCTGCTCTAACTTTTCATGTCACCACTTCTTCCTTTGCCTGTCTATATTTCTCTTTCTATCTCTGTCCTACTGAGCCCCTATTGATTAGTGTTGATTGAAGAATAAAATGAACTTTGTTATTTCTCTTTTGCTTTGTGTGAATAGGCAAGGCCGTTTGCAGTTCCGTCCTCCATTTGAGGAGGTACGAGCACGCTATTTCAGGGAAATGAAGCGATTCATTTCAATCCCAAACCAGTTCAAAGGGGTCAGTGCACAAGCGGAGGAGAGCATCTTCGGTGTCATGATTGACAGAAATGCCTCTGGGTTCCTCACCATCTTCAGCAAGGCCGAGGACCTCTTTAGCCGCTTGCAAGCTATACAACACAAGTTTAAGGTGCCTAAACTAATACATTTTACAGTACGGTACTGATGATTATGACAGTGATTACGACTAACCTACCTGTAAAAAGCTGCACTATAATGTTGGGAAAATATGCTTTTCTTTGTTGGACAGTTATCATCAGACTAAATGAAACATAACCCTCTACCTTTTCATCAATTCATTAGTATTCTCCTCCAATGCTTAAGTATTTGTTTTGATAGACTTTCTGTCTCTACTGTGATTCTGTCCTCAAGCCCTATGCTTTATGTCATGTGAAAGTTTTTTGGTCATTGAAGCATTGCTGTGATGTTTTCTTTGAAAGAATGTATTTTGGATTAGTCATGCTCCTCAATTTACATACATAACGGAAGCTCTGTTATTTTCATTGCAATCTCCCCAACAAACTACTTCACACAACAGTGAGCACAGTATTATTGCAGTGAGGGATGGTTTGTCTGTAACCATGCATATCTAAATCATAGGGGGAAGCCCTCAACCAACACCAGACTTCTCCTTCCTCACTTTAATTCTGTGTGTGTGTGTCTGTGTCTATGTTACAGGAGTGGGTGGTTCTGGGCCAGGTGGATTTAGAGAAGTTGGTGGAGAAGCATTTAAACTCTGTACAGGACTGGGAAAGAAACTTCAAAGCCCTGAAAGCTCGGGGAAAAGAGTCGGAACGTCTGCCCAGGTGCATATCATACATAACAAAACAAGTAAAAAATAATAGAGTTATACCGACTAAAACACTCTCAAAACTATGTTTTAGAAAAAAATGTTAAAAACTGTTCTTTCTAGACTTTTCTAGGCTGCACATTCATTTGAAAACAGTGGGGAAAGTCCACAACCTCATGACCTCTAATATTAAACCATGACAACCACTTCACAACTGCTATTTTGATATCTGAGGGCACATTTGTTAAGAATGAATCATTGATGGGTCCTATATATTATGCATACATTTCCTGTCTTTTATTTGAAGCTTTCAGCAGAAGATACATTTGTGGTTTTAACGACCAAAACCCATCGCATTACATTACATTTTACATTTAACATCTGCTCTCATGCCTCTCTCTGGAGCTCTAAGGCGAACAAGATGTTTTATGTCAGTCTCCTGAGTCACTTCTCTGGTGTTATGTTTTTAATTAAAGACAAAATAATGGCTGATAAGAACCTTGACTATATCACAAAAAGTCCCTGTTTTTCGAGCAAGCTAAAACCAACCTGATAGTACCATCTCAGGCTATATTCGGAAAATTCTTTGTACAGTTTACCAGAAAGAAATCTGGTCTTTGGATGGTAAGAATCTGCCTTACTGGAAGTCTTAATGTTTTTTGTGTTCGATTTCAGCCACACTGGAAGCCAAAATGTTATTTGTCCTGGCAGGATTAAATTCCCCTTAATGCTTCAGTTCCTAATGTAAAAGGTTATGGGTTAATATAAGGGCCGAATGTTAATGTGACACCACAGATACCCAATTTCTCAGTCATAGGCACTGATCCTCTTTTTGCTCCTCCATCAGTCACGAAAAGGTAGATTGCATCACGGTCAACTGTGAGCCAGTAAAGGCTGTCATTGATGACCTGATCCAGAGGCTGTTTGACATGCTGCTTTTATCACTCAAGAAGTCAATACAAGGTACAGTCAGACACTGTCTTTTTATTTTTAATTTTATTTTATTTTTTATTTATAGAGTGATTTTTACACTCATTACAATTGGAGTTTTTTGCAGTAATGAATCTGACTGTTTTACACCAAGCATGAGCCAAATCTGCCCCCATTTTTAGTTCTTCCTTTATTCTTATCTTTGTGAGTTTTGTTTTCTTTTTCTTTTAGCGCAATGGCATCCCCTCTGCTTTTGTTTTCTCTTTCCTTTTCTGTTTCCTTTCTCATGCAATTGCCATCCTGTACCTTTCAGACCACACCCAAGCCATAGACAGTTTTATGTCAGAGTCAATGGAGGCCTTGTCAACTCGACCAGATAACATGGAGGAGATTGGTGCTGCCCGAGGGAAATATAACCAAATACTAGCCCACAAACCTGAAGTAAGGCAAACAGCCCTAAATTCTGGTTCCAAATAAGCCTTTTTAATGAGGGAGTCTTTTCATGTCAGAATGTCAATTATTTTAGCTACTACTGTCAAAGACACACACAGGCCTGTATGGTCATGTACTCTGCTTTGTTATGTTTCTGATATTTAATATACTGTAACAGTGCCTTTTTCCAAATGTTTGAAATGACATGAAATCAAAACTAAAAAACAACAAACAACACTGTATGTATTGTATGTGCATAGATCCTACCTCAGTTCCAGTGTGCTGAAGAGAAGAACCGCTTACTGAGAGCAGTGGCTGGGGCCGGTCTGGACTCACTGTCCTCTCTCAGGGCTAAGTGGGACAAACTGGAGCTTGTCATGGAGAGTCACCAGCTCATGGTCAAAGAACAGGTGACATAAACTCATTACATCATGCCTCCTCACAGAGCTGCTGGTGTTTATGTTTATGTTATGTTAAGACTCTAATCTTTTTCCTTTCCGATGTATCTCTGGCTACCTGCTGTCGATCCCTCTATAGGTGGATGTAATGCGGAGTAACGCCACAGGTCGTATTGACACCTATAGGGCAGATCTGCAACGGTTTAAAGCCCGCTGGGACCAGCTGAAGCCTAAAGATGAGATGCTTGAGACTGGTGATCATGCTGCTCTTCTTGAATGCCTCCAGACCATCAGGGACAAGCAGCAAGAATTTGAGGAGCTGGAGCTTGTGCGATGTAAATTGCTGTAAGTTCAATTTAATTTGCTGAATTATAGCTTCTTTTTTTTTAATTCACTGAGAGAGTCTGATAAGAATGTTTATTGTGTTATCTTTTAGATAATGCTATGGTTGGATAAAATGTTTACTTTTGATTAGATAATAACCTTTCTAAATCTGATGTGACAAGATTAAAACCATTCAGATCATGGCAAAAAATCTGACTAATAATTTAGATAGTGTATTATAATTTGTCACTCATCTTAAATCTCCTCTCCTCTCCTCTCCTCTCCTCTGCTCTCCTCCTCTCCTCTCCTCTCCTCTCCTCCCTCTCCCTCTCCTCTCCTCTCCTCTCTCTCTCCAAAGAGAGACCCTCTCCTCTCCTCTCCACTCCTCCCCTCCCCCCCCCTCCCCTCCCCCCCTCTCCTCTCCTCTCCTCTCCTCTCCTCTCCTCTCCTCTCCTCTCCTCTCCTCTACTCTCCTCTCCTCTCCTCTCCTCTCCTCTCCTCTCCTCTCCTCTCCTCTCCTCTCCTCTCCTCTCCTCAGTGAGGATTGTACCTATTTTGACTTGGAAGCTCCCGATTTCTCTCTTGCGGAAGAGACAAAGAGAGACATGGAGGAGTACAGCCAGATGTGGGGTCTGTATGAGGAGTGGCAGCAGGGCTTCACAGACAAGGCACAGGAGGACTGGATAACATTCAGGTAGAGCTGATGTATTAACACATACTTGAAGTTGTTTTTGCTTTTCGTCATTACTGTTTGTCTAAATGTATGTTGATATATGTGTTTCTGTTTTACAGGAGTAAGACGTATGTGTTTGAGGAGTTTCTGTTTACCTGGCAGGACAGACTTAGGAAGCTGGAGAGGCCGACTGCCATGTCTGTTAAACTACAAGCAGAAGTGGACAAATACAAGGTAGACAGGAGTACAGTTGGATGCTAATATGTTATTGTTTTCTTTTCAATTTTAGTAGATGGACTTAACGTAAATCCCGTCTTAAAACTCACCTTTTTACCCAATACTTTGATTAGTTTTACCACTTTCTTCTGGTCTTTTTATTGTTTTATTGTCTTTCACTATTGTAAATTAACCTTTAACTGTTTTAGTCTATCCTCTTCTGGTGTCTTTTCTCAATGTTGTTATTTTATTGTAATTATTTTATTTGGGAAGTGTATTGAGACCATGCACCATGGTGATTTTGCACTTTAAATAAATTGATTGATTGAACATACACAGTAGGTAGAACTCAGGTTTCAACCAATATACAATTTAATTTGAACCTGAAGGAAAATTTCACCATCAGCTACTTTAACTATACAAAACAGAAAGACAGTATGAGGGTTGTAGAAGTTGTCTTTGAAGTGACTATTTCTTGTCTTTATAAATATAAGAGAGAACTCCTTATACAACTCATTCCACACTCTTTTGAGTATTTCTATTTTTACATTTTTCTTTCATGCCTAGAACATGATTCCAGTGCTCAAGTATGTACGTGGAGAGCACCTGTCCCAAGACCACTGGTTGGATATGTTTCGTTTGCTGGGTCTTCCAAGAGGGACCACTTTGGAGAGACTCACCTTTAATGACCTCCTTACTGTGGCAAATACCATCATAGAAAAAGCTTTAGAGCTCAAGGTTTGTATTGACACTCATGAAAGTACATGCATACATGTCTCTTCATCGCTCATATTTGTAGGTATGGGATGTTGTTTGCTCCATATTAGGTATTAGACCATCTTTATTGCAGTAAATGACAAGCAACAGTAGGGGGCAGCAGCAAGTTAGAATCTGCGACTATGAAACAGGATGTCAACACTTTTTCTACCATGAATGCGCAATTTAAAATATGTGTCCATATAGATTTACAGGTTAATTCAGATACAATAAATAATTTTAAAGTTTGGTGTGTAGATAAACTTCGACATTAAAGGGTTTCTGAAAGTTAAGAATACAAAAATGTTTTCTGCTGGTCCCACAAATGCCTCTCATGTAAATAAATCTAAAAAACACCCACAGATTTTAACCAATTAAATCCTTTTGGGAGTACTAGAATGCTTCCTGCTTGTGTTTTAAGTTTTAGTGGACAGCCAATCTTTTTACTTTCATCTGGATCTTAGTATTGATTTCAAAAAGCTGCTATTTTATACTACATTTATTCAGTAGGCCTATACTGTAGGCATATTGTACTTAAGCACATTGTATGTTGAACAAACAATTTTAGTAAAATTATTTGTGCAATGATGATTCATATCAGCACATGGCTAAGATGTTTCTCTTCTCTTGGGAATTCCAGTGACTAACATTTTATTCCTGGCAAGCCATGTAGAATATTTTCACAATTTTTATTTTGAAACTTTGGATATACATGGCTAGAGTTGGTATAGAAGTAAAAATACCACCCACTTCAGTTGATTTATACAATCTGCCCTGCCTGTACTGGCCTGTACTGGTATTGTAAAATGAATAAAAAGTGGTGAATGAATACAATTCATGCATGTGTGTGTATGCGGGTTTGCATTTAGGACCTGAACAGCCGTGCCCAGGCAGAGGTGACAATCAGAGAGGCACTGAGGGAGCTGGATTTGTGGGGAGCTGCAGCAACCTTCAACCTCACAGAATACACAGATAACAGCGGCCGCACTCTCAACCTGATCAAGGACTGGAAGGATATAGTCAACCAGGTAGAAAAGTCACTGTTCACACTTATAAACACACATTGAGTTTGTGAAGTGATTTTCTCAGGCAGTAGTGAAAGGTTTTTTATAATTTCTCTGTCTCTACTTGCTTTCAGTCAGATTAATATGCCTATAACCAATGGACTCTCTAGGATCGTCTTTGAATAGATGCCAAACACTAGCTTTTAGATTTTATACACCAAATACTATTTTGTCCCATGAGTGCCTTGCTGCACACAACACTATGTCTGTAATGAATCATCTATCCCTTTTCTGGCTGATCCCCCTTTACATTTGTTCTAGTTAATTAATCTCTTCTCTGTTAGGATTTTATTGTTTTGAATAAAACTGGACTTAATTGCTTTATTTGAATTAGTTTAACGCACTTGACCAAGCTACGACTCATAGAATGAAGAAGCTGAAAAAATGTCTCAGCCTTGGGTAATAAAGAGACAGTTGAGTGGAGGCAAAACAGGCTAATTAGTTTAGTGTTCACTAGAAGATTTTATGAAGCAGTTTACCACAGTTTTTAAAATGTGAGTTATTGGATCCTCCCTCCATATAATATTCCATGACAAAGTCTTTGCAAATAGTTTTTCCTTAATTGCCTCAGTTATCAATAAAAGGTCATTATTTTCCTGAGCTGCACCTAGCATTTTGCCCGATTGATATCATCACCAGAGCAGAACTGATATTGACAACCTTTTGACCAATCTGTATTAAATGTTTTGTCATTGTTATTTTATAAAGGGGCAGTTGTGTCCCTGACTCTACCTTCTGAGAAACTGAACAGTTTAGAGTGGATCTGGTACATAAACAGCTCATTAGTCATTCTTCTAAATGAAAGAATGGGAGTACATTTACAGATTTCTTTCTTGGCTGCTTTTTAATTTTAGGAATTACCTTTTATAAATAAAATATCTTTTAATAAAATAATAGTAAAATGTAAACTGCTGAATGATGTACCACTACAGGTGGTGCACAACAGTGAAATCTGTATGCTTTTTTATAACAATGTTTATCTTTTGTAAAGACCCTCACAACTATTGTTGTTGTTATTATTTACATGCTTGACTATTTTGTGTGCTTCATTCATTTGTTAATCATTGTTTCAGGCAGGTCAGTGAAAGGAGTTAAAAGAATAGTTCACCCCAGATGGATATTTCACTCATCTCTATCTACTCAGCCTCATGTCGACTAAGGGCTGGGAGCAGTTTCAGAGTCCTCCGTGGCTTCTCTGAGTTACAGGGGGTCTCGGCGTAGCAGTGCATGTCCATATAACGAAATTGTCCCGACTGCTACGCCAAGACCCCCTGTAACTCAGAGAAAGCACAGAGGATTCTCCCAGCCCTTAGTCGACATGAGAGTGAGTAGATAATGAGTAAAATATCATTCTGGGGTGAACTATTCCTTTAAGTTCTATTGACCATATGCTAGCTTGCCTTTGTAGGCAGAGAGAATGTCTTAAGGAAAATAAACATGTCTACTGGCATATTAAATGAAATCTCAAGGATTAGCAAACACTGACTTTATCACCACTCCCTGTCCATCCAGGTGGGGGATAACCGCTGTCTCCTGCAGTCTCTGAAAGACTCTCCCTACTATTACAGCTTTCAAGACAAGGTCAGGTCAAAGGCTTGAATGTTTGAATACAATACTCTTTAAGAGCTTCATTCTAAATTTTGGTGAAAGCAAATTCACAGAGAATGCCTGGTTTTTAAGTACAATGTTTTGAATTCCTATGTATCCAGGTCAGTCTGTGGGAGGTTCGGCTATCAGACTTAGATGAGTACCTGCTGAGTCTGAATGCTATCCAGAGACGTTGGGTTTATCTGGAGCCTATTTTTGGACGAGGGGCATTACCCCGCGAGGAGGCCCGCTTCAAACGGGTTGATGAAGACTTCAGGTACTATTGTGTGTGTGTGTCTTTATCTATGTGTATAGTGGGCTTTTGTAAATTCTTGTTTTGCAAATTGGTTGTCAGCTTAAATTTTGCAGGTCAAATATAAATCTGCTAACCTGAGAAAGAAAGATAATTGCCTTACCACATAAATCCCCAGTCTGAAATTGAGCATTATCCATCAGATGTAAATATTCCCTCACCCTCAGATTTAAGCATAAAGTTGTGCCTCTGCCTGATAGAGTCTTAGCCTAGCCTACACAGTAGTATTTTTTTCATGCTGTACAGGACATTACAGAAACCAGTATTATTGCAACAATAAAAAAAATACTGACATTTTCTTTTTTTTTTTTTTACTTCAACCAATATTACCTTGGCCACCTATATTTTGTACTTCTCCAGCTCTATGTTTCAGGTTTGTTGTAGCTGATATTAATTATAACACTTACACTGTGTGCCCTTTGCTGGAAGAAATGGACAAAACTATAAAGAAGTTTTATCATCAGAACGTGTTCTATCAGTAACAAAACACTCCCTTAAAATGTATCACAGGTCGATCATGTCAGACATTCAGAGGGACAACAGAGTTGTTTCCCTGAGCTCAAGGGCTGGCATCAGAAACTCCCTAGTCACCATACTGGATCAGCTGCAGCGCTGCCAAAAGTCACTCAATGAGTTCCTGGAGGTACGCATATGTGTTTTGTGTGCAAAGATCTATGCACCGATAATGCAGGACATAATTCCTATGCAGGAAAAACTACCTGTAAACTGAATTGTATGTGCAAAGATCTATGCACAGACAATGAGGATTATTGGTATTACAACAACTTTTTTTTCTTTTTTTTTAAACGTGTTTGTGTGTTGTTATTTCAGGAGAAGCGTTCGGCCTTTCCGCGGTTCTATTTCATAGGAGATGATGATCTATTAGAGATTCTCGGACAGGCAACCAACCCAATGGTCATTCAGTCACACCTCAAGAAACTCTTTGCAGGTTAGAAACCTATATTTTTTTTGTATTCCATTGTATTCTGTTTTGATTAGTCAGATCTTTTCTGTTTTCTTCTCCTGTGTCCTGTCCCCCATTCCTCTCTTACTTCCCTCGTAGCTCATTCTCTTGCATGGGGAAGGCTAATCTGCTTGTGTATTATGTGTGTAGGCATCCACAGTGTTGTGTTTGATGAGCAGTGCCAGAACATTGTCGCTATGTGTTCTTTGGAAGGAGAGACAGTGCCACTCAGAAACCCTGTACACATCTCCAGTCTTGTTGAGGTAAAGCTGTTGTGCAGAGTTTTGTGTTAAAGTATTTGTTTTGCAATGACACGTCTTGTTTCAACGTGGAGTGTAATGTGCCGGTATTCATTTTTGCATAGGTGTACATTGCCTTTATTTGTACATCTCTTTGTGGCTGCTTTTCTCCTGTCTAGACATGGTTAAGTGAACTGTCAATGGAAATGAAGGAGACTCTGAAGCACCTGCTGTATGAATGTGTGTCAGCAGGGAGGAAAGGGGCGGTGGACCCCTCCCGCTACCCATCTCAGGTACACACATGCTTTTCATATAAAGTTTATGTATGTAGAGATACACTATCTGTTCTTTCTCGATATTCACAAAGGTTTTAGGGGTAGCTGCATGTTTCTCCAACTTTAGAAACTGTCTTCTACCTGTCTACTTCTACCTGTTTCAAACTGAGAGGTGTTTATAGTTTTCTTAATCAGTGTCAATTTTGACAGCACATTCTGATTTAGTTTTAGTCTTTTTACTAAAACACTATTTAGTCTTAGTCATATTTTAGTCATCTGAAATGTTTTAGTTTTAGTCGACTAAATATCATAAGAGTTTTAGTCAACTAAAATCACGGTGGATTTAATCAATTAAGTGTTTATCCAGAATTTCCAGTAATTGGAATTATCCATCAATCTGTTATGGAATGGTATTAAGGTTTGAACACAGGCACGGAAACAGTTGTAACATGGTACATGCATTTTGTTTTATTCATGTTCTTGTATCTTTCGTGTTCATACTGAGTTTCAATCAAATTGCTTCTTTTAGTTTTCTTTGGAACAGTCAGTCTCCCATCTATATCTCCATCATTAGCACAAAGTCCTCAACTTCAGTTGTTGTGAGTGGTAAATGTGTGCATCCAATCCATCTGGCCTGCTCCTTACTCTGTTCATCTTGAAGAACTTGGGAAAGCTGTAGAGATGAACTGCTGCTGGGTTGCATAGCAGTACTTTATCTCCACTTGGCCCATGATCATCTGTGTCATCATCAGACGTCTTATGTATCTGTTAGGGTGAATAAGGGTGGAATCAAGTTGTGATCTTTCTCTTTCCTCCGAGATCTATCCCTCTATACACACACAAAAAAAATCGCTTCTCCATTTGTCCCTCCCTACTATTTTTGTCTTGTTTTTAGTTGTTGACTAAGTGCTAATTATATTTTCGTCTATTTAAGGTTTGTTGACGAATATTTTTCGTCATAGTCTTCGTCAATGAAATTAACACTGTTCTTAATTATGATAAGTTGAGATCTAAAACCATATTTCAGTTCAATTCTTAGTTAGTGCAACCCAGGATGTGAAATTATACATTTTTCCTGTAAGAACATTTTAATTTCTCTGAAGTGTCTGTACTTTCCAACTTTTGGTGTAGATTCTGTGCCTGGCCGAGCAAATCCAGTTTACTGAGGATGTGGAAAGAGCCCTCAAAGAGCACAATCTGCAGCAGCTGGAGCTGGAGCTCAATGCCAAATTAGAACACTACACTACGGTGGACACAAACTCTGACGATCATGCTAACACAGGTAGGTCTGTGAGTGTGTTTGTGTATGCAATCATGAGTATTTGCAACACACTAAATGCATTATTGTGCCGCATCCTCTTATCCCCATTTGTTTTCGAAGCAGATTGCCTTTCTTATTATTTCTGATCCCATTCTTGACAACATTAACTTCTCTGCTGCAATCATTATAAACAATTGCTACTTTTCACACTCCACTATCAGACTCCCTCTTGTGTTGTTAATTGCACTCTGATCACAATCTTGGGTTGTTACTTAGGACTGAGAGATTAATACCAAATGACTGCTTTTGTGTGAATCTCTTGATAGTCAGTCAGGCACAAAACCCTTCAGAGGGGCAGTATCCTTTAAAGCTGCAGATGTAGTATTTGGCAGACTAATTTAATGACCCGGGGCCGGATATGTAGCTATGTAAAGCATGACATGAGCTCTTTCACAGAACTTGAATTTGTAAGAATGACTTCTGCATTTAAATTAAAGTTTTTTATCCATGCATTAGATGAAAAGTTCCTCCATAGGCCTTGTACAAGCATCATTTTGGGCCATTGCTGTAAAATTCAGTATTTCTGTTGTGTGCATGCATACTTGTTTCACTTGCACAAAGTGTTACTGGGGGCAATCTTCATCTCCTTCATCTGTTACTTTAGCATGTCAGTCAGATTTGTAGAATGGAATACCAGATAATTCAGCACTGCATTGTGATAAAAGCTATTATATATTTGTAGATTACATGGTTCATTTGTGACTGGCATGCACATTGGACAGAGAATTCATTTCCATGATAGCATCTCATCAAGTCACTGACTCCCTTAAAACAACCAGGTAGGCTGAAGAGGCTGTAGAGGGGTAGTACTGATTAAAGCAGCAAAAGTAATGGCAAGAAGGATAATCTAATTACCCACTCTACATAAATGGGCCATAAACCCAGGCAGGGAGTGGGAGCTATCTCCCATTTTGGCAGACAGATAAGACCGGATGGTGTACATTTGGCAAGGTATTTTGTATGCCTCTTGGGCAAGGCTGACATCAGTGATGCATCCCTACATACAAGGCACCCAAAGCATCAACACTACCTAGCAGATGGCATTTGAACCCATAAAAATGTACAATATCATATCCTCATAGATGCATGTAGAAATGCAATGCACAAAAATACTCTTTGCTATAGCCCCATTGGATTTATAGGGTTATTGCTGAAATTTGGCAGTGAAAGAAATTATGTTGATTATATATGGACTGTTGCACTTATCATTTATCTGTATGCATAAATATAACCATTTAGTCGTGACCATGAAATGCCAATGGGAATTTATAAGTCAAACATATGCATTACTGTATTCCTAATATATATCATTTTCTTTTTTTTTTCTTTTCAGTTGTTAGTTTTTAGAGTTTATAGTGCTAAATAATTATGGATTTCACAATTACTCTGTTTTATAATTGCCTCAAGTGTTCTTTCCTGCATATTGTGCAGTCATAGACTTAGATTTGCTGATGATATTGATTTTCCAGGATAGCAGTGTGGCTGTATTCAGGACTGACAAAGTTTCCCTTTTCTAAATTGTTGTTTGAAAATTTCACCTGAGATGCTTGGTTTGTTTACTCAGTGAGTGGTCCCATTTATACTTCTTACCGATCGATGCAATTTTGCATTTTTTTATTTTTTTACTTTGAACAGCTTTCTTTACCAATGACCTGCTGTTTTATGGTAACATAGACACCATTGTTATTCTGTATGCTTATAACGAAGGTCTACCATCTATTCATGGAAAAGCAGCTACTGTAAAAGAGTGCCTGACATGGTTGTCTGTCTAATTATGTAATAACCAAGGGGTAAACCCCATAGATTTTAAAGCCAAGAGTAATAACAATTTTATCTATTCAATTTTACTCATGTCATGAATTTGATGCAATTATAAAGACACTATGTATAATATGGTGATGCAATAGGTTGGGTTTACTGATATGTATAATTATAATGTTTGGTTTTGTTTTTGATTACAAATACCATAGGTTTAGCCTCTTTGAACACTATGTGAACAGTATGACATCATCAAAATTAAATCGCAATGTGTGTAGTTTTACCAATTCAGCTAATCTGATATTCATGCATGTCTAACTATACAGAATCCAGTGTCCTGCAGCTGAAGCTCAAGGCATTGATCCTGGATATCATCCACAACATCAGTGTGGTGAAGCAACTTAACCAGGCAGAAGTTACTAGTCTTGATGCCTGGGACTGGAAAAAACAGCTTCGTTTCTACATGGGACCAGACAAATGCTGCTTTATACAGATGGTTGACGCACAATTCAACTATACATATGAATACCAGGTGTGTGGTGGCATGGAGTTGCTGTATTTCCTTTTCTTTTTTTGTAATCGACTAGATTTCCTCATACAAACACAACAACTCTCAGGCTACACCTACATTTTTTTCCATAGGAGATAAAACTAATAATCAAATCACTTTAATTAGTTACCAAATATAAATTGAAAATGCTTAACATGGAATATGTAAATGGTAAATATTAGCTATTACTCAATGGATCAAATATTTATATGTAATTTGACTACTTGCCTTAGATGAGTCAACTGCATTTATCAGCATGATATTATCAGATAATATCAATATGCTCATGCATACACAAAGTACATTGTCTCTTTAAATGCAGATCAGATCAGATCAGATATCCAGACATGTTTGTAAATTTATGTAATCCCTAAACTCAAATGAAAGAGAAACTGGTTTACTTTTCAATTTTATACTGTACCTATGGGGGGCACTGTTAACGCAGCAATGATGAGCAATAAATACACCTTGCTGTCTCTCCCCTCTGCAACTGCTTTGAAAAACACATACTGGAGTCAGTCTCACTTATTTTCATTTTCTTTAGCCTATCGTTCATTTGTTTTTCATTCCTCACTCTTATAATCCATCGTCTCTCTGTTTGTCTTTATCCTCTGCTGGCTCGTGTCCCTCCACCCTACTCTCACTCCTTGTATCTTTACCTCTGTCTGGTCATCTCACTATGTTTCTGTCACATTCTTTCTCTTGTTATCACTCACTTTCTTCTTTGTCCCAGGGGAATGCAGCTAAGCTGGTGCACACTCCACTGACTGATAAGTGCTACCTGACTCTGACTCAGGCCATGAAGATGGGGCTTGGGGGAAACCCCTATGGACCTGCTGGCACAGGCAAAACAGAGTCAGTCAAAGCACTGGGGGTGTTGTTTGGTCGTCAAGTGCTGGTGTTCAACTGTGATGAGGTATAAAAATGCTCTTGGAGAGTATGTGAATTGATTTACATGAGTAAATTAGCAGTAATTTAAGATAACCCAGCAAAAACCTTTTATTACTGGTCATTATCTTGGAAGCAAAATGAATATTCAGATCCAGACACATACACAATAAACATATCCATAGAAGAAGATGCACGATGACCTCCTAATTTCTAATTATATAACTAATGAGCACACATACCACAGCACATACGTACGTACGCTACAACAAGGCTTTTGATTGAGGAGAAACGTGATCTTTTTATCTGCTTTTCGTCTGTCTTTCAGGGTATCGATGTGAAGTCAATGGGACGAATCTTTGTGGGCTTGGTGAAGTGTGGAGCATGGGGCTGTTTTGATGAGTTTAACCGTTTGGAGGAAGCAGTGTTATCTGCAGTTTCCATGCAGATTCAGGCCATCCAAGACTCTCTCAAACACCACAAGAACACATGTGAACTGCTGGGAAAGGAGGTCAGAAAATACAAATGCAGATCAACACATCCGTGTGGAAAATATACTGAACCAGTTATTCAATGTTTCTGCACTTCTTTAATTATGAGTTGTGTTCATATGAACATACTTGAATTTCTTCCTTCAACCAACAGTCCTTACCTTTTTGTGAAATCATCTGTTCATCAATGGAACTATATTAATACTAGCACAAAACATATTTTATCAATAAAAATAGTTTTCTTCTCTGTCATCTCATCCATCTACTCCAGGTGGAATTGGACCCAAACTCTGGAGTGTTCATCACACTGAACCCAGCAGGAAAAGGCTACGGTGGCCGACAGAAGCTTCCAGACAACCTGAAGCAGCTGTTCAGGCCTGTGGCCATGAGCAGGCCAGACAATGAGCTCATTGCTGAAGTCATCCTCTACTCTGAAGGCTTCAAAAACGGAGAGGTCCTTGGACGCAAATTAGTTGCAATTTTCAACTTGGCGAGGTAGATATTGTAGGGTTATGTCTTTTTAGTGGTTATGATTATGGGTCAGGTTGAAGGGAGGAAGATTGGAAAAAATTTATGACACTTGTATTTCAAAATGGTTTTTATAGAGTTTATTTGAAATGATCCAAACTGCCACTAGTATCTATTGCAGCTTATTTGTCGATAATACTTTACGGCAATGTAGTTTATTGAGGGGGGTGAATATGTATGAAAATGTGGCTTTATTTGTCTTTGCAGGGAGCTGTTGACGCCACAGCAGCATTATGACTGGGGTTTGCGTGCTCTGAAGACAGTGCTGAAGGCCTGTGGAAGTCTCCTACAACAGCAGAGGATGAGTCCTGACAAGGACAAGAGTAAGACCCCCTTTGGCTTTTTTTATTTCTTTATTATATATTGTACATTATTTCTGTGAGGTACCTTTACTTTTCCAATAGAGGAGCGTGACAGGAAAGTTAGGAGAAAGGGGTCTTTGCCCATGAGTTTAACTTGCATTTATAGCCACAAGGGGTGTGCATCTCTCCAATACAAGACGATCTCATACATATCTCGATACATGGGGTAAGATGCGATTCAGGAACGGTACATTTTAAAATAGAACGATTCAATTTTGATACGATTTAATTCAGTATTCACAGCTCAATTCGAGGGGGTATGATGCAATGACTGGCACATACAGTACTGTAAGTCCTCCTCCTAAAATCAAAAACGATTTTCAGATTCAAATCGGTTATTCGTTACACCGCTAATAGTCATGATACTCCACAGTACCAAAACTTGTTTGTGATAAAGAAACAAAAAGACACAGCACAAAACATATGGTACACACCCAATGGTGGTGGTGGTGGGGGGGTTGTTTGGTGATTGAAAAACATGTCTACAGGTCTACAGTCTCATGCCATCAGGGGCTGAAAACTGGCATGCTTACATTCCACCAAATGCAGCAGCAGGTGATTTCATAGATGACATTTTTTCTGTTTGAAGTTTTTGAAGCTGTGCTAATCAGTGAAAGTGTGAACTCCACACTTTCACTGATGGAGTGATTTCAATGAAACCCTGAAACAAAAACAAAAAAAATAAGCCTCTGTAGGGGCCAGGTTGTGCAGGAACAAGAGTGCACTGTACAAAGTCTGTTTTTCATGAGTACAGAAATCTTAATAGGTGCAGCATTTCACATTGATACAGTAATTAATCTAGTAAAATGTTGGCAGAGCACAGTATATCCTTTTTTAGGGCAGAGAGAATATCTCCGTAGTCATTGTGTTTGGACATTAATATAATGAAAGATTAATTTTTTTGCAGACACATTATGGGTCAAGAGTCTTTTCAGTAAGTGCCAGTATTCACAGGTGATAATCGAAAGCTACTAAAAATGCATTTTTCAGTTTGATATGTAATCACTAATCAATAAATGATTATTCATGCTTCATAAGTGGAAATAATTGCAAGACACTACAAGTCCATCAAGTAGAACAAATAAATACAGTGGACTAAATGGTCATTTTACATGCCACAATGCTTCAAATCAAAAAATCACTCAAACAACCCAAGACAGTTTCACAGCAAAACAGCGTCTTGTGCCATAATTCATGGAAGTCCGGATATGTTAACCTATCCGTGACCACCACATAATTAATTTATATGCTGATTAAGAGCTGGTTGCAGGACATGAACCACTGAATCAGTTATTGTAATCAGTTACATTGAATTAGTTCCAAAACACATCCACAAGCCTCAGTCGTACTAAAGTAAGTATTTTTAGTCGTTTAGCCACCTGGTGAGATAAACAAATCTGAAAACATTCTGCTCAGTGGTTCAGAAACCACATTATTTAATCGATTATAGCGATAAAGTCATTTGATTATTGCATACCAGTTTCTTCTGGCTAATGAACCTTAACATTTCCATTATTTAACAGTCAGACAGTAGTATAGTTATACTGCTTACAATGTCCCTGTAGTGCATAATAGCTCTAGTAAAAAGTTGCAATTGTTCTATTTCTTTTTTTTTCCACATGAAGTTAATAATTTCCTCTGTGTCATTTGGTTGAAGTGTCTCTAAGATGTGTTCCCTGTGAAGTGCTTAAACTGCTGCACTGACAGTAAGCTTTTGACCTGAAAGATAGTAGGTTGTAGGGCTGATGAGAGAGATTAGAGGATAAGGTGAAAAATGCATCTGGTTTGGAGATGCTTATCGTGTACCCAGCAGGGTCACACTGCAAAATGTTGTGTTTATCTGTGTCTCCATATGTGGCTATCTCTTAAATGTAGTTTGATGAACACTGAATGTACTTGAACATCAAAAGACTCCATTGACCAGCACTTTCTCTAAACACCTGCTGTTGTCCTCGCCCTCTAAATCCTCTAATACAGACACATCAATTGACATTTAGCCCAAACGCTCCCCTTTAAAACTTCCCTTGCGCTTTTTCACTTGTCTGTACTTTTGTCCTTCTCCATGCTCTCGTTTCAAAACACTTTGCTAGAGTTCTGTTGTTTACCTCTTTCCCCACCTCCTTCCCTCTCTTTCTGACCTCTTGTTAGCTCTCTCTCTGATACCTGGCTGTCGATGCCGCTCTCGTCCCACTCGTTCTCACTCACTGCCCTCTGTTTCTCACCCCCATCTTCTCTTCATGTCTCTGCTTTTCAATACTTTCCCCTCTATCCCTGTTTTCATTTTCCTCTGCCTCTTTTTGAACCCATCCCTCTCTCTCTCTTACAAAATCCTTCTGTTCCACCACCCACCCTTTATCTGTCCAGCACGCGCACATGTACACACACAGATACACACACCACATGCACCTCCTGTCCATCAATGAGTCCCCAAGGTTTTCTTGTGTTTGCCTCTCTGTGTAGTCTGGCCAAGTGTTCCTTTCTGCTGAGAGAGAAAAAAACCCACCACATTTATGTCTGCAGGGAAGGCCAACATCTTTGGAAAAGAGAACAAAAGTATCGATGAACTCTTAAATCATGATAGACTTTGGTAATTAGCACTTTTATAACAGGGCAAGGCAACTGCACAAGTTCACTTTCACAACCTTTTTTTCAGCTGCCTAAGACAATTTTATATTAAATCAATATCTTTCATCTATATTCAGTTCAGGAGAGCAGTTTGGTGGTGCAGGCTTTGAGACTGAACACGATGTCCAAGCTGACGTTTGCCGATAGCTCCCGGTTTGATGCTCTTGTCAAAGATGTCTTCTCTGGAATCAGTTTCACCGATGTGGAGGACCAAATACTAACACAAGCACTAGAACAAGTCTACAAGGAGGCACGGCTTGAGACTATACCCAGCCAGGTGTGTGCATTCAGACATTTATTTACTAGCTCAAAATACATGTAACTGTCATGGTACATGATGTGAATGGTATTCAGACGGACAGTGATCGAGGTAAGTCAATAAAAACCCCTAAACTTTAACAAAAATGTTTTATATTAAATTATAAAATCACACATTCATTGCAGGTTGTTGTTGTTTTTTTTTTTCATTCCAATGTAGCTTAAGAAAGCATTGGAGTTGAATGAACAGCTGAGACAGCGCATGGGTGTGGTCATTGTAGGGCCAAGTGGAGCAGGAAAGTCTACACTCTGGAGGATGCTCAGGGCTGCTCTCAGCAAGACAGGCAAAATGGTGCGTATAAGAGAAAAACAACCTCCATTGATTTTTTTCTCATCCATTCATCAATTTCTGTATCATTTAGACATTAAGGAGCATGAAAAGCAATACTGATAATCTTGTATTTCTGTAGGTGAAGCAATACACAATGAATCCCAAGGCCATGCCCAGACAGCAGCTGCTTGGACATATAGACATGGACACCAGAGAATGGGCTGATGGTGTCCTCACACACAGTGCCAGGAATGTGGTCAGAGAACCACAGGGTAAGAAGGAGAAAACAATCAAACAGGTGCAAATAGGTCATAACGGTTTCTTTCTCTCAGCCAGACATCTGACTTAAGGTTAAGTTTGTTGGCTTCATTAAGTGGAGAGGTTCTGACACTGCACCCAGTACACTTGACAGTACTGTTGACTCGATAACAACATTTATGTATATTTATTTGTTTTTCAGAGGTGAGCTCTTGGATCGTTTGTGACGGTGATATTGACCCCGAGTGGATCGAGAGTCTGAACTCTGTGCTTGATGACAATCGTCTGTTAACCATGCCAAGTGGAGAACGCATCCAGTTTGGACCCAATGTAAACTTCTTGTTTGAGACTCACGACCTCAGCTGCGCCTCGCCAGCTACCATCTCTCGCATGGGCATGATCTTTCTCAGGTTAGTCGATATATGAAAATGAGGTTTATATTGTATGTTTGTGACAAATTCAATCCTTCTTAACTAGCTTGTTCCACTGACTTTACACTTAACATACTTTTTCAACTTATCATTTAGTGATGAAGACATTGACGTGGCTGCCTTGGTAAAGTCATGGTTGAGAAGTCAGCCAGAAGAGTGCCGCAGCAACCTGGAGAACTGGCTGGGAGACTATTTCCAACGAGCCCTGGACTGGGTCCTCAAACAGGTTGACTTGGCTCTATTCTACTTTTATGCATTGTTGACTGTCTGATTGTGCTTAATTTGAAATACACCATGAACTGAAGGTGTGGATGTCGATATACTGTGTGTCAACAACACACATGACTACATTGGTGACTAAAATAAAGGACCTCTGTGTACATTGGTTGGTGTTCAAATCTAAAAATCCCTTTTGACCAGGTTTAGTGGATAGAACCAGTTTTCACCCCATTTGTTCCAAAATCATTGTGTATTTTATTTCAAACTTGTATAACCCACTCTTTTCCTTTTCTTTTCATCAGAATGACTTTGTGGTGGAGACCAGTCTGGTGGGTACAGTGTTCAATGGCCTGTCACACCTCAGTGCTGTGGCAGAGAGAGGGCAGTTTATTGTTGGCCTTCTTAGAGGTTTGGGAGGAAACCTCAGTTTCAAAACACGACAGGATTTTGCCAAAGAGGTAGGGACCCAGTATTTTTTTTTTTTTGCTTGGGCAAAAAGTGACAGTTATCGTTTTAATCAGGTCTCAGTCCTTAAAACTTGTTTCCTTTATGATTTCCTGTTGACTAGTACAGAAGTATTGTTAAATGCTAATGCAGGATGTGCACCTGGTGGGGAACATCTGTCATGCCACTATTCACAATGGTACTACTACTAGTCCTGATACAGTATATGCTCTTTTTTTTCTACATCTGCAGTTGCTGAGCTGGGCCAGGGAAAACCCACCAGATGCCAAAAAGCCACTAGATACTTACTATGACTCTGACAGTGGCCATCTAGCAGCGTATATATTCCAGCGTCCCGAGGGCCTCACACTGGAACAGCTCTCTCATACCCACACACTACCTGTTATAGAGACTCCAGACATGCAGAGAGGTCTGCACTCTTTCTCCCCATGGCTCACTGCTCAGCACAGGCAACCTTTCATGGTGGTCGGACCAGAGGGCTGTGGAAAGGGGTAAATATACATATGCAAAAATAAAAGCACACACAGGGCTGAAATTTTTGCATAATTACAAACACAGGAACCGTATACACACACTTGCTAGCAACAATGTACATGAAAACATAAACATTTGAGGAAAAAAGAAATTAACCTGACACTGGCAGAATGGTTAAATTATAATTTTGTACATCTTTACACACAGAATAGTAGCATAGTCTTAAAAAAAAGTGCTTTTTGTTTTTTTCTGCCATTACTGAACTAATTTATATTCACTCCTGTAGCAGGATTACTGTCATGGTTTCATATTGCTTTGCAGTGACAGTCTATATAAAGAGTAGTTGGCACTCTCCCAGGCAAACCTCATGTTAGTCTTGTAAAAAAGGCTTTGTGAAGTTTTTGTGGGAGCGTGTGCATTATGGATTGTGAGGCAAAGGCAGAGGCACTGAGATGAGGAGGCTAAAAAGAACACGCACACAAACAACACTGCATCAAAGCCTCTTTTATTCAAGACTTGACCTTTCATGTAAAGGCACTAACAACTCAGAATAAGGATCAAATTTGTGTGTGCGGGTTGTATGTGCTTTAGCTTTTTTATGAGAGCACACAGACTTGATGCCTTAAAAGTAATTGCTTCTCTCCCCGGAGGTTTGAAGAACAAGGGTCACTCAGTTTGCCTTTTACACTCCAGTTGAGTCGCTCTCATTCGTTCCTTTTCTCATCCCCTTGTCTTGCCTGACTTCGTCGGAAAGGTCACTGGGTTTGTCAGTTTAGTCCTCCATAATAAATCCAATTATTTTGCACACACACACATACTCTATGCAAATATAATATATGTAAACGCAAATGGTATTTACATGAAGTAAAAACATAAGACATGTAAAGTAAAGTAAAGTAAAAAAGCAACCTTAGAATTACAACAGTTGCAAATATTGACATATGTCAAGTCCATACAAATATGTTTATGTATGTATACTCATAGAAATACCAGTATGTTACTTAAATATAATGCATGTACATCCTAAAACATGCCAATGTGCTGATGTTCCATCAGTACACTGCAAAAGTCTGAGACTACTCCTAGAATGATTTGATAGAAATGTTTTAAATTAATTATAAAAACTTATTGAAGTAAACCAAAGATTTGCTGTGGGAAGAGTTCAGGCTAATTTCTAGTTCATAACAACCCTTGTGCCCCGTACACTGCACGACTACAGGGGGTGCGGTATATTAGCATAACAAGAGCAGCAAAACACTACACCTCCAGGGAGGTCATTAACTGTACGACTCACTTCACTCATGGTGTAACATGTTTTTCCCCAAAAGGGACTGTAAGCTACCAGAGACATTGAGTTATTGTCAGTAACTCGTGTCACCACATGCAGATAACTTTTAGAACACAATATACTTTATGGATTTTTTTTGCTGTGTAAATAATATTAACATACATTGTTGCAACACGTTATACCATGTGAAAATTAATCATGTAGATATTTTTAGTATTATGCAAATATACAAAAATGGATGTTTCATGTATGTGGTGAATGTATATCACATGGATGTGATAATATTTCCCCAAATGGCATGGTAGCTTTCTCTCTCCGTTATGTGCCCCCATAAATTGCCTCATTTTGCCTTGGGTTTTGTTCTGACAAACAATACTCTCTAGTTCCCAACAGCTCTTCTCGTTAGATATCAACACTCACACACAACACAGAAGGCCTTTATTGCTGTGACAAGCTAAACATACACAAAACTGATGTAGAAGTATTTAGTCATCTGGTTTTATGTTTAACACACTGTGAGATCTGTCAACGCCTAAGTGAATGTGTTTCATGACCTACTGTATCTTTTGTTTTCTGTTTAGCATGCTCCTGCGCTATGCCTTCTCTTGTCTGCGCTCCACTCAAGTCGCTGTGGTTCACTGCAGTGCACAGACTTCATCTCGCCATGTGCTACAGAAGCTCAGTCAGACCTGCCTGATGCTCAGTTCAAATACTGGCAGAGTGTTCAGACCCAAGGACTGCGAGAACCTGGTCCTTTACCTGAAAGACATCAACCTACCCAAACCAGACAAATGGGGGACCAGCAACCTCATTGCTTTCTTGCAACAGGTCAGATACACTGACAAACACATAGACAAGCAAATAAGTAGTGCAAGAATGCATGATGTGGGTGCTGAATTGTAAATTTTGAATTTATTTTAGCTATTAATCACTTTTTAAACCCTATACTTGGACAGACTGAAATATTATTAATGTAATGTAGAATCACATACTTCTCCTCATGTCCTCCTCCAGGTGTTAACCTATAAGGGATTCTATGATGAAAATCTGGAGTGGGTGAGTCTTGAGAACATTCAGGTGGTGGCCTCAATGTCAACAGGGGGTGCTGTCGGGAGCCATTCACTCACGTCTCGCTTCTCTTCAATAGTACGCGTCTGCACCATAGAGTAAGTATGATACAAATGCTGCAAATTGAATGCATTTTTTTTCTTTAATTTATAATCATAATTAAATTCTCTTTTGCCTCTTTACACTGTATCTCTAATTGTGCCACCCAGTCTGTGATACTGTTCATGTTTTGCCACTATGTCTCTCCATTTGTCTGCCTCTTTGCATTTAGTTATCCAGACAGGGAGCAGCTGCAAACTATCTACTCAGCATACCTGCAGCCAGTTCTCCAACATAGCTTGGGCAGTCAGGCAGCCTGGGCCAGCACGGGAAAGACACACCAGCTTGCTGGGTCTCTTGTGCAGCTCTATGAACAGGTATTGAATAGCATGCTTATTGGTATTCTATATTTGTAGTAACATATTGCCTGAGAGATTAGTCACTGAAGACTTAATATATGATCAGGAAGAAAGCGTAACACCCATTTCCACAAAAATAACATTGCCCTCGTATGCTTTAAAAACAACCCCTTTGAATTTTTGGATTTGGTTGAGTGCTCCAAAGTGTTTTGAAAAGCACATCAGCTTTTTAAATGACTGATTTTTTTGTTGTTGTTATTTTGCCGAGATAATGTGAATGTTGAAAAAAAACAAAAACAAAACATTTGTACATTTACAGTTTGGCAAAAATCAAATGCATTAGCATATCTGCCTCTTTTATTCACCATCATGGACTTTTTGCTGGCATCTTACTGTGTTAATTAATGTCACAAATGTTGAATAATTAATCGTGTGACATTTTCAAGTGGTAATTGGATACATTAGTGTCTCCTGGATCTTTTGCCACCAAAGATGTTGGGTGACAGGGTAAAAATCCCGGTGTTGTTGGTACTGTACATTGGAGCATCACTGAATTACAAATTCATACATGTGTAATATATTCTGAAGAACTACAATTAGTGTTTGTTTTATACTGTGTAGGATGTACATGCACAGAATTGCACAGAATTACGAATTGTAGCTGTGGATAGCACACAAAATTCAAAGTAGCCACGCTCTTATCACTGAATTACAAACTGATCACATGTGTTATCATCTCCATGTGTTTCACTCCTCTCAGGTGAAAGCCAAATTCACAGTGGACGACCACAGTCACTACCTGTTTACCCCCTGTATTCTCACTGAGTGGGTCCTCAGCCTGCTGCGATATGACCTCACTGCAGGTAATCAAACATACACAACAAAAATGCATATCAATATTTCTATTTTAGTGCACTTTCAACAGGTGTAAAATGAATGCAATAGCAAAAAACTTTCCAATGCATTTTAAGTTGGGAACGAGTACAAAAAGACTTAATTGGGAGCTGGACTATGAGCCAAAATATCTTTTTTTCATTTTTATAATGTGGGAATCAGAACCAGGCACATAAGCGGCTGAAAGCGACGTTTTCAGGAACCCTGCTGTATGCGAACAAAAACACTGGATTGGAAAAGGTGGATTTAATGACCCACTGGTTTTGTACTAATTCCTTAGAGTGCACACATACAGTAATCTTGCTGCTGCTGAGGAACATGAAGCATTTATAACTCTGTCAGTTTTGATGCCAAAATCAAAAAGACAGGACCAGATGGCTTAGTTTCTTGTCAGTATACTTTTAGCTCAGAGCTACTGTCTCCAGCTCTCACCTTTTCTTCATTCTATCTCTCTCTCTTTTTTTCTCCCTCTCTTTTCTCTCTTTCCTTACTTCCTCTCCGTCACTCGTCTCTTCCACTCTTTTATCATCCTCTCCCTTTGCTGTCCTTTCATCTCTCCCTCTGTCACTCTTTCTCTCCTTCTGCAATGTGTTCCTGCTGTGATAGTGAGTCCAATCATTTATTTTAATTTAACACGTCAGCGAACAAACTTCTCTTTTCCTATGCTCATCATTTTTTAACTTACTCCTTACTTCTTCCTTTCCTCCTTGTTGTTTAAAACCTCTCTTCATTTTTACTCACTGCTGATGAATGTTTACATGGTGAATATATTTACAAGACTTCATAACCTCCATTGTAACACAATAAATTGTTAGTGTTTGAATATGGTCTATTTAAATATATTTTTTAATTGTTGGAAATTACACATACTTTGAATTTGCTTTTACACAACAATATACATGTGGTGGCCTGGCAGAATCCTTCACATGGTGGGATTTTGACGTTCTTTGACAACTTCAGTGTTCCACAGTATTCAGTGTTCCACAATGGGAATCGGCGTGACCAACTATGGAAGCTCCAATGACACAACGTCTATCAGTGATATGCAGGTTGGGCTGTGCAGGAACACGCCCCTCATACTACAGTCAATCAAAATTCCGCCTCAAAATTTACAATGCAGAACAAACCCTGTATGTACAGGCAGAGATGTACAGGCAGAGATCAGAGATGGTGTTTTAAATAACCATGCTAGCGTTTCATCAGAATCCGTGTATCATTCGTTCTTTCCATTTTCGATTGGAAATCAAAAATCAAAAAAGGAAAAAGTGACAGGTTATTTTGTTTTTCGTTTTTTAATCGAACACGAAATATGAAAAAATGTATGTTTTTCCATATTTCAATTTTAGGCTCAGATCAAAAATACGAAATGGAAAAACGGGCAACAGGACAGAATTTGATTTTAATATTCAATTGGGTCGGGTTTACGTCACCCGGAAGTTTGGCGATATCAAAGAGACACAAGATCATTCATAGTTTTCATAGACGTGATCTGTGGAGCTGGAGGGTACATCAGCTCAGCGACAAGACTGGACACTGCAGAGCATCAACCACCAAGACTAGTCCACACGAGCCCGGGTATTTTTGAAACCGGAGTTTTGCTCCGCGTCCACACGAGTGGTGTAATTAAAATACTCCGTACACGCAACCGTGGAAACCGCTACCAAATGACGCAATGCACACGTGGAGGGCTGTTTTGACCAATCAAAATACAGTGGAAACCGCTTATGGATCAAAAGGCATGGGACGGAATCATTTATAGTGTTCATTTTTGGTCATTTTGTGGATGAAAACATGCGCAACAACAATAAAGTGTTCCTTTGACATGCACGGCTGCAGCAGTCTGCACACATCGTCACCTGGCTTACTGACCACGGTGCGGCGCAACTCATTATCACTGGCTGTTGTGTTGTCTGTCAAAACACGGATGAATGAAACATATCCACTTCATATCAACCGCGGACGTCACGAATAGATTTTCGGCTTTTTGGCTCATTCCGTTCATCTCCGCATCGGCTATCACTGCATGACAGCAGTGCGACCCCCTCCCGTCGGACCCGGTGACATAGGCTACTGCCTGTTCATTCATGAAATTCATCCCGAAGCTGCGGCGCTACTGTAGTAGTTTTAAAAACACACCGGCAGCGGCTGTAAACAACCTCTGCAGGCAGTGTTTACATCAGCACGTGCGCAACTATGACGTAAACGAGAACAACAATCACGGTTGCAGTGTCCACACGCACCCGGTGAAACCAACCGGGTCCGAAAACCCCACCCTGGACCCCGGTTTCAAAAAACCACGGTTTCAGGATTCCAAAAGCGCGGTTGCGTGTGGACAGAGCATACAACCGGGATCATACATTCACGGTTTCAAAAATACCTGGGCTCGTGTGGACTAGGCCATCTCACTGGTCATTTAATTAGACCCCCCCCGCTACCGTTCTCAAATAGACGCTGGGACTCAGGTCTCCTAGTGGGCCGGGTCTGGCTCCAAGTTTGAGCAAATAAATGAGCGGAGATCCGACCAGGAGCCTGGACCCGATGTGGCCGGACTCACGAGCATTCATTCTTTATTAATTCTAAAAATAAAAAATAAAAAAAAGCCCGTAGTTGTTCATTGAGACGTAAAGTGTGGCCAGCTGGTGATCTATGCGGATCGAGAGTGAGCGAGTGAGCAAGCGAGAGAGAAACAGCGCTGGTGCACCAGATGCAGGTTGACCAACACACACCCTGCCTTCACCTCCTAAATGACACCTGTAGCCTAAGCTTTTATCTTGGCTTTTAGTGGGCGAGGTGAGGGATTCTCCAGGCAGGAACTGTTTCAGTGACTGAAATAGGCTACTGGCGGAAAAAAAAACCACGACGAGAGCTGGATGTGATCGCTCAAAACTTGACACTGTGTCTTATGACAAGTCTTGGTGGTTGATGCTCTGTGCAGTGTCCAGTCTTGTCGCTGAGCTGATGTACCCTCCAGCTCCGCAGATCACGTCTATGAAAACTATGAATGATCTTTGTAACTGTGTCTCTTTGATATCGCCAAACTTGCGGGTGACGTAAACCCGACCCAATTAAATATTAAAATCAAATTCTGTCCTGTTGCCCGTTTTTCCATTTCGTATTTTTGATCCGAGCCTAAAATTGAAATATGAAAAAACAGAATTTTTTTCATATTTCGTGTTTGATTAAAAAACAAAAAACAAAATAATCTGTCACTTTTTCCTTTTTTGCTTTTTGATTTCCAATCGAAAATGGAAAGAACGAATGATTCATCAGCTCTCATCTCTGCCAGTCAGCCTCTCAAACTGCCGCCTCTCTTGCGTGTGTCCACAATTTTTTTTTTCTGTGACAGACTGTGGCGGGCCCAAACGAGACTGTGGCGGGCCGCCACAGTCTAGTCAATTATTGGGAAACACTGATACTATCACAGCCAACCAGCTCCTCTCAAATCATTCTAGACCGGTTTCTTTCTATGTCTATGCGAGGAGGGACTGATGGTGGAACAAAGAACTGGGGATTTCATGAAGTAACCCAGAGTTTCATGGGAGATACAGACCACAGGATTGTATAAGTCTCCCCAAGCCCTAAACAATTTAAAAACGAACAATGCTAACCCAGCTCGCAGCAGAAAATGCAAAAATGTCCTGTACTGGAACTCCCCTCCAGCAGCAGCTGTATTATTTCTGCCACCCAATGTTTGGACGGCCACCACAGCAGCACTATCATGATTAATGACAGGCCCTGCTCTCTCACTCTGATTAGAGTGGAGGAGATCAGGCTGGGGGGGGGGGGGTGCATAAAACAGCACGTTTGGCCATGGGTGTGCCAGAGCATCCACACCCAGAGAAAGACAGCAGACATTGCACGTTTTCTTGTGAGGCAAATAGATCTACAGCTGCCTGGCCATATCTCTGGCAAATTTGTTCCACCACATGCAGGTGGGGCTTCCACTCCCCGTACAGGGGATTCCCCCGGGACAGAAGACTTACTCCCTGTTCAAAACCCCCGACGCATGCGTCACTCGAAGATATAGGAGCCTGGTAATGTTCCATAAGATTATTTTTCGAGCCAATTTGTGCAGCTGCAATGACCAAGTGCCACCTTGGTGGTTTATGTTATGTTCCACCATTGTGGAATTGTTCATTTATACCAGGACATTACGACCCTGGAGAAAAGGCAGGAAGTGTTTCAATGCGAGAAGCGTTGCCCAAAGCTCTAGAACATTTATACGACACCGAGCCAGGCTCCATTCAGTCACCACTCGGCCCAACATGATCGCTCCCCATCCTGACAGGGAGGCATCCTTTGTCATGGTTACTGACACAGCAAAAGAGCTTAACTTCAGACCCAAGTATTCTGTGCATTGCGTGGGTTCTACTCGGCTCTTTGCCCAGTTTATATCGAACCTGATATCTCTGAGATGATTAATCACCATAGCGGAATCCTTGACTGCTTATTCCGACAAACAGGAGCATATCAAATAATCGTCGATGTACAAAAATATTTTGATGCTGCTGTTCCTTAACGGAGACAGTGTTGCTGCCACTCGCCCTGAACACTGTGGGAGCTAATGACAGCCCGAACCGGATGGCCTGATACTTGTAGGCCTTGGCTTGCCCTTGGATCTGAGCCTGGCTGTGAGGGTACCTTTTGTCCCTGACTCTCCTCTTCAACATGAGGGGAGAGAAACAAGGAGATGACATCTGGACAACTGGAAATTGCCAGAGTCTCTGAACCATGAACGTCGGGTCTTTGTTTTACATACATTTCCCTTTTCTTCATTGGAGGGGAAGAGGGAGAAGCTGGGGGTGTCAGGTTGCCTGCTGCTTCTTCCCACCCCTGGGGTGCGAGGGGCGGTTTCTCACTGTCAGTGCTGTGAAGGAGTGTTTGCCCCATGGCTTTGGGTTCTGCTGAGGCTGCTGGCTAGTCTGTTGGCCCGCTGCCTGCCTCTGTGTTTTTGGTGAAGGCAGAGATAAAAGGCTTAACCTTCCTGCTTCTGGTGACCTGCATCTTCTCCAGCACTGGACCAAAAAGGTTTGTATGGTGCGTCCATCACTTCTGCCTCCTGGGCGTCGTTCTCGACTGAGAGGTTTAGCCACAAGGTCCTCTCGACAGCAGCCTTGTACTGCACCACCTGAGGACCATAGGATGAGGTCGTTAACAACACAAATCTCACCCCAGAGAACTGGCCTAGGTGACCCGGAGTACAGCTTACGACCCTCTCCTTCCTAGTATGTTGCCAACAACGTGATTGTGTTCAGGGAGCATACTGACTGACCGACGTTGTGTCATTGGAGATTCTGTAGTTGGTCACGGCAATGCGATTCACAGTGAAACACTGAACTAAATTGGAAAAAGAACCACTAACATGGTGTATGGGCAGGGGAATCATTTTAAAACAGTAGGCATAGAGAATGTTTAGCATGACAACTTGGCACTTTAGGTGTTTTATTTTCCTGTGGGTTTTTCAAATCTAATATACAAGAAAAACTGAAAAAAGTGTCAGCTGTGTTTGATTTTTTTTCTTCAGCTGTTTCAATATAATGTGACAGACGCTGTTGAAGCCGACAGCCTATGAGACCGTGATTCAGGCTTGTCCTGTTTTCAGCTTGCACCACTTTGCTGATTCTTTGGGGAATTTCGGTAAACTTATTTACCCTGGGAAGTGCCTTTGTCATGCCTGATCCAACCCAAAACAACATAGAGTCATAGAGTAAACACTGTGCTTGTGTCTCCTTTTTGAAACAACAAAATGCTCATTGGAAACGAGGGAAAAAAAATCCCTTTGTAGATTTCTGATGACTCATTGAAATTTGCCATGTAACCACAAGTTATACTGTAGTTGGTCTGTATGCTGAATAATATGTCAAGGTTCTAATCAAAAAGTAATTTCAATCAAAATCAAAAGATATCATCATGCAAGTATACGAGTATGTATTGACCTTAATCCAAATGTGTGTGTGTGTGTGTTTCTCATTCATTCATTTTTAGCTCAATCTAATGTGACAGACAGCGTGTTGGAGGTGGTAGCACACGAAGCCAGGAGGCTGTTCAGAGACCGGCTAGTTTCCTCCAAAGACCTTCACACCTTTGATAACATCCTCTCCTCCATCATACGGGGAGACTGGGGCTCTGATGCCTTAGACAACATGACTGGTAGGACATCACTGTAATAGGCCTTACACAGACAATAAATAAGAAGGTTTGCTAACATGGATTCAAGAGTCCAAACAATCAACAAAGTACAACAGGATTCCATCACAGATGTATTGTGAAGTGCAATTTATGTCACCCCTTGCTGACCTTTGTTACTCATTTATGTCCAAATGAAAAATGTAATTGATGATGTATATTTATGGAAGTTTTTCTCAGATGTTGTCTATTCGCTTATTCTAAACTAGCAAACTTTAATAAATTGTTTACCTTTTTTCAACTGGTTTGACAACTCCAAACTCCAAATCTTGTGTCCTTTAATGCCATTTGAATTCTTTCAAATGTTTAAAATCCTGTTTGAAGCTGACAAGGCTTCAAGTGTGAAGTGAATAAGAACAAGTGAAGACACGAGTTGTATCAGATTTTTCATGCTGTGGTCACTGTACAGGAGGTTCCCTCAATATCCAAGGAGAAATTAAAGTTAAGGTTTACTTCAAAACCTCTTGTCCTCACATAGTACATATTGGGCAATGCCCTGCACAGCAGCATTAGAAATACCTGGCAAATACTGGCACTAAGCCATAGTCAGTCTTCTCAGTACAACATAACCCAAGCCCTTGAAACTGCTAAAGAAAAGCTTACAGTGCTGCCAGCCCTGCTCACGACATCACATTCAAGCTGTGATGGCCTGTTTTTAACATCCTTGTCACACTTTTCTTGACTAACCTCTTGGCATTGACAAGCCTTCTTTATATAAACACAACAAGCTGCACTCAGATCTAGTATGTGAGAAGGCATCAGACTGACTGAAGTCTGGTACTTTGTAACCTTAGAAACCAAAGTGGCCAGACATGCAGTCTGTCACTAAAACAAACACCTACCTGCTGTAATACCTGGCATGTGAGCTGTGGGATTTGAAAACAATTCAGAACGCCTGCTGTAGGGTTAAACATCCAGACACAAAAAATATTTCAGTTGTTTTCCATCAGTTCATTTTTGTGGCAGCTCTGCCTTTGCATTGGTGGATTTTTGTGGATTTTCTCTCACTTCTGCTGAGAGCTGCTGCTGGATGTCATATGATGGGAGCATATGCAGTTGTGTAACTAACGGCCCATGTTTTTTTCCCTGTGTGCAGATGGTTTCTATGTGACATGGGGAGCTTCTGAAGCGGCTGTAATAGCTCCAGGCCAGTCTCTACCACCTCATGGTAAACAACTGGGACGTCTGGATTCTGCTGACCTAAAACAAGTGATACAGAAGGTACACAGTGAGAAACTGTTGTCTGGTTTATCGTCAGGCTTGTAGTATTATGTATCTACGTACATGCAGTAGACATATATATGTAAATGCACTATTTAAAACATACCGGTATATACTGTATGTATATTCATCCCTCTGCTGTATCATATCTTCTGCTTTCTACTCACTACATTCCATTTTAAGAATTTCTCACAAAATTCCAGTGTTACGTACATGCTAATTCTTTACTAGTACAACACGTATCCACATAATAATTACAATGATAACAATTTTCAAGATATTATTTTGCAAAATGAACTTCAGCTTTTTGTCTTTGCTGACAAAACATATAGTGCAATAGTGAATTTTGGTGTTGCAACTGTGTAAGTTAAAGATCTGAATACATCTTCAAATGCTGCTGCCTTCTTATCTAATTGAGATGACTGTGTTTCTTTGTACTCATGTTATTTTCATTGTATTGTATTTGTCAGAACGTCTGTGGTGCACCTCCTCATGTGTCTATGTTCCTTCCATTTTTCCCCTGCAGGGAGTAGTGCTGTACAGTCGTGATAACAGGGAGCTGGACCTCCTCCTGTTCAGGGAAGTGTGCGATTTTGTGTCCAGGGTGGATCGAGTCCTGAGCCAACCTAGTGGCTCTCTGCTTCTGGCAGGCCGGAGTGGAGTGGGCCGACACACAGCCACATCCCTTGTGTCACACATGCATGGATATACATTGTTCACACCCAAAATCTCCCGTGGTTATACTCTTAAGCATTTCAACAATGATCTCAAAACGGTAATTGTGGAAGATTTTATTGGCTCAGTTATTTCACATCACATTAACACAGCTGCTCACTAGCATTGTACATTTTTAGAAATTTAATTGTATACTCCTTAACATGTTGTTTTAGATTTAAAAAGGACATTTGGTGCTTTACATTCATATCTATCAAACCAATATATTTATGTGTGTTTGTATCAATGTGTAATGTAGTGTATGTGTTTATACTGTTTGTGAAGGTGATGCAGATGGCAGGTCTGGAGGGCCAACAGGTGGTTCTGCTTTTGGAGGACTATCAGTTTGTTCACCCAGCTTTTTTAGAGATGGTCAACAGCCTGCTTTCATCGGGTGTGTATTTTGTTCTTTGTGGTTGTGTTTTTCATACATTTGCAGACTGATTTTGCTTGTTTTTCATACACAATGATTGTTTAATAATTTAATAATTAGTACCTCAAGGGCTACATTTTTGTTAGAGTGTTAAGATTATAATTTGGAATAGGTAGCAGCTCCTGTATTGGTGTCTACTTGATATTCATTTAAATGTGGGCTGTGCAACAGAATAGCCATAAGTATAACAATGTTGTCCACCAATCTACCATCTAACCAGCTAGTGCTTAAAGAGGCAAAATTTCTGTGTTACATTTCAGGTGAAGTTCCTGGTCTGTACTCCCCAGAGGAACTGGAGCCTCTTCTCTCCCCCCTCAAAGATTTAGCTTCCCAGGATGGATTCACTGGACCACTCTACAACTACTTTTCCTACAGTCAGTACTGTATATTTATGAACAGCTCTCTAAGCCTCACCCTTTACTCATTATTTTGGTCTCTTTCCCACTTTGTATGTGTGGTGCTCCGGTCTTCTTCTCACAATAGTTCTCTACTGTGTCATTGCTATCCAGTGATTGGTCTAGCTGCTGTCTTCTGTTCTATGATTGTGTCCGACTCCATTCTTCTGCCCCACTGCTGTGCAGAGCTGTGTGTGCTGCAAAAGTGGTGCAGTGTCACTGAGGTTGCTGCTGGAGAATCAAATCAATAGCTCTATTATTGTCAAAGTAAACCCACTTAAGAGCTCCCTGCTCACCCTCACTATGTAGCTCTGTCAAGAAGACACTAGCTAATATGGACAGTATCTGTGACACAACAAGTAATACATGTCTTCACAATGTCCTGTGCCATCCCTGTTTCCTTCTCATTTGCTGTCTCCTGTCTCTGTTCTGTTTCACACACCCCTTAGGAATCAAGCAGAACCTTCATATTGTTCTGATCATGGACTGCTCCAACTCCAACTTCACCATCAACTGTGAGAGCAACCCTGCTTTCTACCGCAAGTGTTCTGTCCAGTGGATGGAAGGATGGACCGAAAGCAGCATGAAGAAGGTTAGAGAAGGGCAACAAGTGTGGGGGACAAGATTAGACCGAAAAAAGATATTAAATCAGCTCAGTCACACCAGCATTTTAGAGAAGTGAACTCAGCAGTTTGTGTTGAGAGCATGAAGGTTCATTTATCGGAAAAACATTCAGAAGACAAACTTGTGCAGTGGAGTCTTTGATAACGTTTCTGGAACGCTTTTATGTCGTATCCAGGGGCTCCAAATCTAATATTGATGCTATCAATGCAAGACTTAAAAAGTACATTTACCTGTGGTTTCACACATTTTAAAATTGAACACCAGCCATCTATTAATTTTAAGAAGCAGACAAGGGAGGAAAGCTTTTTAATACACGCATCAATGCCTTCTATCAAAATTTTATAAATGGTGTGTGCAAACCTGTACCTTGTCAGATTCCTGAGCTGCTGCTGGCAAAGACAGAAGGCAGAGGAGAGGAAAATGAAAGGGAAGATGGTATCAAGGGAAAAAACTCAGGTAAGAGCACATGCACAACCAAATGCTATTACAATTTTTTAGATATTAAGGACTTATCCTCAAATATCTACAGCAACAGATCATTTGAATTAGAGTGTAAAATCAAATTTGTGTATGTAACGGAAAGCATTTCTACCATGTTTTTTAAAACCTTTTTGGAACATAACATTTTACTGCACCTAGGTAACTATGATATAATGCATGAGCTTATTTACCGGTCTGTCCTCACAACTTCTTCATCTCCCAGCAGGGTCTGGGCAGGGAGAGCTGTGCCGTTTGTTCCTTATGGTCCATGAGTCATGTAGAGAACATGGTGCAACCCCCAGCCAGTACATGGCCTTTCTGCATGTTTACACTGCAATATACAGCCGGAAGCAAAGCCAGCTCACAACAAGACAACAGCACCTGCAGGTAACATACTGTTTCAGCTGTATCACATGGTGCACATTCACCGAGATTTAGATCTACCATTTAATTTAATTGCGTCTTTATTGCCAATGTGTGAAGCCTTTTGAAACATAGCTTGAGAAAAGTGAGACCTTACCTGACCTTACCAGTTGCGTATGGCTTGCCTGCGGATTGATTTCTATGTAAAGGATTTTTATGCTTGCTTGCAAGTTTTGCCTCGACACCTCTTTCCTGCTTCTCTGCGGTGCCAACATTAGCATTGAAATGGAGTCTGCAAATAACGGGTTAGCAGCAGAATACAAAACTTTACCTTGTAGATTTCACAAGCATTATCTCCAGTCTGATATCATTCATCCCACTCCTCATCTGCTTATAACACATTAGTTTTTGATAAGGTGGCTATGCTGACATATCATATAAATGCAGTCGAGGTGTCATGCAAGAAGAATGGATTAGTACAACATCACAAGCCTACGTGAATTGATATATATCTAGCAAGCAGATGATGATGTTATGCTTTATGAATACTTAATAGTGTATGCCTAATCATTTTCAGTTATTGTATGTCACAATCAGTATGTTCCTTTGTGCCTCCTCTCAGGCACGACCAAGTGCATGAGCAACAGGATGCCTGACTACTGTTCTCTTAGCAACCACCTGTTTCATTAGTAACAATCTATTTTTAAATGTCACGCAAAGGACATTTAAAGGCTCGGTAGGCAGAAATCTAGAAAAAAGCCTTGAGTTGAGTCCACACGGTTCTCATCCCCTCCGCCAGTCCGTCACTTTCTTACGTTTTAATATTTTTTCATGCGAGAAAGTGACGGTTTAGATTCCCAATCCGTGGTCAGTTTTTCCTAATAACGTCTGTAAGTATTGTTCCGACTTTTGTCGGAGGAGTGCAGAGCCACACACGAGCGGCAGCAGCGGCTCATCACAGAGGCTGCAGCCGGGGAGCTGAGCTCATCGGCCGGGCAGCTTCTCTGTCCTCCTCCCTAACCAACCAACTTGCCGAAGCTTCTTTCTTTTCCTTTTTTCAATGTTATCCTCCATAATGTCCGAGTCACGGGTAAGAAAAACCTTTTTGAACACATGAACGACAACATAGTATTTATATTTCGTGTAAAATAATACGAATAAGAGCTGCTGCTCTGTGATTGGTCAAAACCTACCGTCACGGGTAGATTCTTTGCAGGCTGAAAACAGAGCCTAGGGGAGACGCAGACGTCTGATCTTTCTTCACATCACTTCTTTTACATTATCCTCAAGGTTATTGTGTAAGTTTTTGCCTAATACTGTCAAAAAAAAGCTGCCTACCTAGCCTTTAAATGTTTTTCATGAAAGTAAAATAATATTATAACTTTGTTGTGTAACACATTGGAATGAGCTGAGAATAATTAGGAGTCGATGCTCTAGTACTCGCAGGTTGAAAAAGCTCCATAATGTAGCAGATAAAAACATGTGTATATTTTGTATTTTATAAATGTGCTACCACAACGTTGGGCAATATAAACTGTAAACCCATTTCTGTACATGCAAGAAATTTGAATTGATTGAAAAATCATTGGCTGTTTCAGGTGCAGTGTGTACTGTACTTGGAACAGGCGCTTGTCCTCAGTAGTGACGGCACTATTCAATTTTTTTTTTTTTTGTTTTTTGTTTTTTTTGTTTTCTATTTTTGGACATATATTAGAGTCTTATTTTGTATCTCTGAAATTGTATGATTGCCTTGTGTCTGCAGGCAGGTGTGTCCAAACTGAATGAAGCTAAGGTGCTGGTGGATGAGTTGAAGAGGCGGGCTGCAGAGCAGAGTGCTCTACTGAAGACTAAACAACAGGAGGCAGATTCTGCCTTACGGGAAATCACCACCTCCATGCAGGTGTGTGTGTCTACGTTTGTCACTCTGTGTTTGTCACCGTGTGTAACTCTGACACTCAGTGGACCGGCAGGACAGTAATCCTCCAGGGTTTCATGTCTCCTCCAAGATACATCTACCCCTATCTCAACTCTCACTGTGCCTCTTCTCTTCTCTTCTCTTCTCTTCTCTTCTCTTCTCTTCTCTTCTCTTCTCTTCTCTTCTCTTCTCTTCTCTTCTCTTCTCTTCTCTTCCTTCTTCCTTCTTCTTCCCTTCCCTTCTCTTCTCTTCTCTTCTTCTCTTCTCTTCTCTTCTCTTCTCTTCTCTTCTCTTCTCTTCTCTTCTCTTCTCTCCCTCATCTTATCTTTGCTTCTCTTCCAGTCATCAACTCTTTTTCAGCATTTCCCACGGCAGTGCCCCCCACCCCTGCTGTGGATGCACTCTTTGTTTTTTTTTTTGTGTGTGTGTGTGTGTGTGAGAATGTGCATTTGTTTGTTCTTTGACATCTCATCAAGTGTCTATCCTAGTACCCAAGTTTTCATTCCCCCTGCTGGCCTCATGTGGAGGATGGATGGAATGATTTATGGAAGGAAGAAAGGAAGTTGAATTCTGTTCATTAGTTATGATATCTTTCTGTCTTTCTCTCTGTGGGGAATCTGTTCTTTGAGTGATAAGGGCGGCAAAAGCAATAGAGAGGAGAAACAACAGACACAAGAAACAAAAGAAGGAAAAACTGTCAGTGGAGTCAGTTTGCAGAGTGATAATTAACGACTAGACTCGTCCCTTTGGGCTGTACTAGCTCTGTCTCCCGTAGAGATGGAGACAGCAGGAAGGGATAAAAGGAGGAAGATGGGGGCAAAAGAGATGAAGGATGGAAATAAAATAGGTGGATGAATGATAGAGGGCTGAGTGAAGATGGAAACATCAGGACAGGAGGAAGTAGTGGAATCAGGGAATAATTGATTTGGCAACAAATTAAAAAGGTACAGTTTATAGGAAAGGGTCAGGTCTTAACTGTGGGAGAACTGGGGATGGGGAGACAGTCAATGAAGAGATTACTTTTGGCTGAGGATGTGATAACACGGATTGTTTCTTTGGATAGGAAGGTGAGGGAAATAAAGTGTGGGAAACTGATGCTGTGAAACATTTATCCTCTCTCTCTTTTCATCATCAATGACCGTGCCTTACTCTGACTATACCTAAAACAAATCTTTTATCTTTTTCACAAAGGAGAATCAGGGAAGTATCTCAGAAGAAGTACTGACGAGAGGCTTATTTTTATTTTAACAGGTTATTTGGTTTAAGTTGTAATATCTCCCTGAGATCGGGTTTTCCTGGTGAATAGCAAGTTAGAGTGATTACACCATATACTTGAAGGCTATTGTTTCAATCCAGCACTGTTATTCTGGCATCAATTGCATCGTTTCAATTATCCAGAATGCCAGCGACCAGAAGACAGAGATGGAAAAGATAAAAGGGAAGATGGCTCAAGAAGTCTCCAAGATTGAAGAGAGAAAAGCCAAAATTGATGATGAGCTGAAAGAAGTACAGGTAGGTTGACTTGTGCAGGTAATATGTTGTTGCCAGTTTCTAGAAACAGACAGACATACATGTACATTTGCCCTCTACCTTTTCTATACTTGCAATCCCAGCGGTAGGCTACGTATTCCTCACTTACCTTTGTATCGCACCCTCTGCTTACCATTCCTCCCCTCTAGCCTTTAGTAGATGAAGCAAAGCGTGCAGTGGGAAACATCAAGCCTGAAGCTCTGTCTGAGATCCGCTCCCTCCGCATGCCCCCTGATGTCATCAGAGACATCCTGGAGGGGGTGCTGAGACTGATGGGCATCTTCGACACCTCTTGGGTCAGCATGAAGAGGTGAGGGTGAAAAGAAATGTGTAAAGGGAGAGACATCAGAAGGGTGAGAGAGAAAGATGGATAGATGAATGACGTCAAAGTTTCCTTGTTGGGATACCAAAGAGAGAGGTGAGGCGAAGGATGTGTGATGAATTAGCATGTTCTGTCAGATATGTTTAAATTGAAAAAGCACCCATCTCACCAATTTCTGCTTGAAGGGACAACGAGGAGTTTTGCAAAGCGAACTGTTTCCTACCACATTTACCATGAGCCTCCGCGCGCACGGTGTGAAAACAATGTTTTCATTCACCAAGAATTAAAGTCTGAGGTTCAAAGAGGTTCAGATACTGTTGTAGTCCCGACTATAAACGGCGATTCAGCTGTGTTATTCTCATGACCCGCGGGGCAGCATCTGCAAAACCGAAAGTAAGGAAACACTGGTTGGCTCGCCCAGCATTTCCACAACCACTAATAATAACAAAATAACAATAGAGACAAAACAATATATTTGTCTAAAATAGACCCATTAACAAGTGTGGGTAACGTAGATTCATCCACATAATATGAGACTTTTTTAATGTCGCAGAATTCTTCGTTCTGCCGTTGGAGAAACTTCTCGTTGTCCCTTTAAGTTTGAGCTGTACTGAAGCCTGAATATTTGAATGTGTCGTCACATTTCAACATTGAGTTTTTTCCACTGAATAATATTCTCATAGCCCAAAAGAAGTGAATGTGCTTTGGGGAGGGGTATAAATGATAAACATGTCAAAATACCTATTTGCATGCGTGTGTCTATTGCAATTGCCTTTTGTGTCTATGTTCATTTAAATAAGCTTTTGAAAGAAGTCACTCATCTGACTGTGGGCATCTTTAGAGGGGATCAGACAGACAAAAACACTCTGCCCTGCTAATGACTCATGTTAATTGGGTGAGCCAACTTAGCTCTGAGTACTGTTCATCTGTTCAGCCATGTGTGCGTGTGTGCGTGTGTGTGTGAGCGTGCGTGTAAAAGAGAGAAAGACGGTGGTAGATTGAGAGGGAAAAGGAAGGATTAACAAGGTAGCTACATACATACATAGTGGAAAGCCAGACACTGATGTTTTATGCACTTAGAGCAAAATTGGAGATGAAAACACTCAAGAGTTTTAGGCTTTAGATTTAGATAACATTTACCTCCTCATTACAATTTTTAAAGTGGTAATTGATTGGTCACTTTTTCATCTCTTTGTTAATCACTTCTCTAATTTGCTTAATTTCCATAAAATGTAACTTCAAACACACACAGCATTCTATGTATGGTTTTATTTGGCACTTACCCATGTCCTATCATGTCTCTTGCTTAGTTTTTTTTCTAACCCCTTTTTTCTGAAGCTTTCTGGCCAAGCGTGGTGTGAGGGAGGACATAGCTACATTTGAAGCCAGGAACATCACCCCCGAGATTCGCCAGAGTGTAGAGGAGCTGCTCAACAGGAACAAGGCCTCCTTCGACCCCAAGGTCAGTTAGCCATGATAGCAGAATGAAAATTAGATGGGTGGTGAATTTTATTAACCTGCTTTGTTTTCTGATGATGCCGGTGGGGTTGTTGTTTCTATGGTCAGAATGCTAAGCGTGCAAGTGCAGCTGCTGCTCCTCTGGCTGCCTGGGTCAAAGCCAACGTCCAGTACTCCCACGTCCTAGAGAGGATAGAGCCACTGGAGAGAGAACAGGCCGGACTAATGGAGTAATCTACACCCACACAAACATAACACTGGAAAACACCTCAAAGTTTTGACTGACTCACACCTAGACATGGTCTCAGTGTTTTTTTTTTGATTCAGTGCTTCACTCTTTGTGGTAAACATACACCCAAACAAGTCCTGTGTTTTTTGTGTGTTCAGAAACCTGAGAAAAACAGAGAGTAAGAAGAACAGGCTGGAGGACCAGCTGAACTCTGTTGGAGCCAAAGTGAGCGAACTCAAAGACAAGTATGTGTCCCCCAAACCTTCCATCCATTCTTCCAGAATATGATTCTTCTGTTGCTCTTTCCTCCAACATACTCAATCTTTGCTTTCTTCAGTCATCTGTTGCATCATTTATTTTCCTATCAATCCCTGTTTGTACAATTTTTTTTATCTGCGAGCTGAATGGAAAGATCTTCTACTTGCTCAACTACTCTCCTCTCCTCCTGTTGGACTTTTGCTTTGTCACGATCTCTCCCGTACATACACAGTCTACCAGTTGCCCAAGGATTATTCCTTGTAGAGCTTTTGTTATATTTATGACCTATTTAATCTTTCGTTGGTCAACTCAAATATCCACTAAAGCACACCTAAAGATGTCAGTCTTCTGTCTTTGATATCTTCTCCTCCAGGTTCCAGTGTCATACTGCAGAGGCAGCTAAGTTGGAGGCTGAGGTGACAAAAGCTCAGGAGACGATCACTGCTGCCCAGCAGCTTATATCACAACTGGACGGAGAACATACACGGTGGAACACACAGGTAGTTTGATGTATGAGTATGTTGATGTGTGTACTGGTGTGCAAAGTTAGACACATTTACTCAGAAAGGGGTTCATTTACCATGTAAGAGCAACAGGAGGTGTGTGTGTGACTGTGTGTGTCTGTGTGTCTGTGTGTCTGTGTGTCTATGAGTGTGTGACAGGGGGGATGAATCCTGCTGTCTTGGGTCCCTTCTGGCTGTTTTTACTCCTCTCTACAGCATCTGTCTGCACCTTAATTAAAACACTCAATCTCTCCCTGACACACACACTCACATACACACCCTCGTACTCATTGCCCCCCTCAAGGCTAGCACCAAAGAGCCAGTTTACTCTCTACTCACGTATCTCCATATTCTCACACACACGCCTGCACATGCACATACACACTCGTTCTGCACAGAATGCAAAAGCTGTAGTTCTCTATATGTTAATGCCTCTAAGCTGTTTAAGTGTTTCAGGGGAAGGAGAACCAAATTCACTGCTGCAGTGTAGAAATAGACTTTAGAAATTTAGAAGAAGTTTACACTCAGTCAGAACGCTTGACAGTAGGACTGCACGATATATCGTTTGAGCATAACCAACGTGATGTGTGCATGTGCAATAGTCACATCGCAGGACGTGCAATGTTTTTTTTATTTTATTTTATTTTTAGAACATGTCAAATTTTGGTTTACTTCAAAAAAGCATCTCTGAACCAGCTCCATGTTCTGCTCAGAGTTCTCAACAGGCATGCAAATTAATTTTTTCTCTACCCAAACCAGTGTGTCCAGTTGGGTTGTTACTGGCCAGCCTGGCACATTGAGAACTCTAAACTCTGCTCAGAGACAGAGAAACAGGAATAGAAAATTTAAATGTTTTCACACAGACGTTGTTAAAGTTTAAGTTCTAAGAGTTTCATCTTTACAATCGGGAGTCATGTAAACATGTATAGGTGTGCATAATATGTTTTGTATTTCTTAATATTGCAATATATATTGTAGAAAAAGAAATATCGCAATGTTAGTTTTTTCCCAATATTGTGCAACCCCTACTTGGCATTATTAATACGCTAGACCAGAGATTACACGATCCTGAAAACTTGCAACTGTGTGGGCTGTGAGTCATGGAGATTGGCAAAGCTTGATGCATAGTTATTTACCAAACATGGATTCTCATGGCCCCTGGCATGGAATAACAGCAGCGATGTCACATCAGCTCATTGTGTTCGAATGTGAGAGCATGTTCCTGTTTTTGTTGGTCAGTTTTATTTTGTATTCTTCTAAAAACCAGTGTAGACAGTTTTGTATAATTCAGGGCTAGAAGTTGAGTTCATTGTTCATCGTGTGGAGGGTAAAAGGAGGAGTCACATGCTATGCGCACATTTTTACTTTCTTGCCTTTCTCTCTTTTTTTCTCCATCTTTCCCTTTTCTCATCCCTGCCTCTCTTAATCAATTCTTTTTTAATCAGATGTCCGAGATAAAGAATGAGTTGGACACGCTTCCTATGAGGGCCATGCTTGCTGCAGCCTTCATCACCTACTTGTCTGCAGCTCCTGAAGACCACAGAAGACACTGTCTTGAGAGATGGATGGCCCAATCTGGACTACAGAGTAAATATACAAACAAAAAAAGATCAAAATCTGTCTGATGATAAAATAGCTATCATGTATTCAAATCATGTTAATGTGTTGTCAATAATCCCTCACTCCAAAAGTGTCTTGATTTTTAATCGCATGAGAAAGTACTAACTACATTTTCAGCTCTACGATACAGATATGAATATTTTATCCACACAAATTAACCCATAAAAAGTGCTCAGAGTCTCTTCCAGTATTAATTGCTATCTCATTAATACTGTCTCATTAATACCCCTGACCATATAATTATGCTTAGCAACCCAGAGGGCTTGAAATGTGCACATAAATCCCAAATGGCTGAGTCATTCAATAACGTTTCTAAATCCCTGGGTCTGTTGAATGGCTTTGCTGCAAAGTGGATGCCAAGACTGTTGAATTAAGACTTGTTGTCAAGTGGCTGTTGCAGTGTCCAAATCTGTGGTTTAATAGATACAATGATCATCACTCTTCTCAGTGAAAATATTTGAGTATAACAAATAAGCATATGCATTTGTGTGTTTGTATCAGAGTTTGACTTACGGTCATTCCTGTGCTCGGAGAGTGAGCAGTTGATCTGGAAGAGTCAAGGGCTGCCATCGGATGACCTGTCTATGGAAAATGCACTGGTCATATTACAGGTTAGGCATCAGTTTACCCTTTGGTCATCCATGTTAATCTCTCTACTTGAGTTTGTTTTTGTGGTTGTCTTTTTTGACATGACTTGATGTTTGTTGCAACTTCACCAATCGCCAATTTTTACCATTTACCGATTGAATGTTTTGTGAGGCTGATTTCTCTTTTAAAGGTAGGGTTGGAGATACTGGACAAACCGTTCTAACAGGCCACATTTTGAAAATACAAAAAAGTCAATCAAAGTCAGTGAAAGGAAACAACTTGCGTCATTATAAACCACCCAACATCCAGCTCAGAGCTTCATTGCCAACTACCAGACTTCAGTGTGGTACATTGGGTTACTATTGTTGTCCTTTCCGTGCAATTAGTGCACAAAGTCTTTGTAAAGCAATTTTGTAAAGAAAATGCTTCAGAATAGGATCTCCAACCCTACCTTTAATTTTTTCAATGTTTTTTTTGTGCATGTGCGTTTAAAAAAAAAAGTCATCAAAGTGCAATGCAACTCCAGGATTTACTCATAGCAAACAGTCTCTATGTTGGTAGTGATATCATAAATTATGCTCCTGCTCTGCCCTCCATTTGTCTGTATTGTGATTGTGTGTCATTTTTACAATTGCTGCCTTCAGATCAATGCTCTCAAGTTACGGGTAAGAAAGTGTTCCATCATACATCCTTATATCTCACACCTAGTTTACTTTAGCCTCTGTTTCTTTTGCTGTCTGTCTCTATGTGTGTGTGGTTTCCTTAGAAATAGTGTTTGTGCAATACTCAACTACATAACTAGACTGTACATTAAAATGCAATGAATCCTACTCTATACATTCACATAATCACAAACACAAACCTTCTCTGACTGTCATAGTCGCTTTTTAGATATCTGTAACTCCCTTTTTTGGTCACTTATCAGATAACAGACAGTTGACTTCTCTGAGTCAATCAACCTTTTTTATACAGATGATACATGACAAATACAAACACAAAAGAAACAAAATAAAACACCAGGGTTACTTCTGTCAGTACGCAGAGTAAGAAAGCTTGTGGGGAACAGACAAATAAACAGGTCTGAGACACTGAGTCCTTGAGCAAGAGAGCATGAAATAGACAAGCACAGGATGAAAGGAGGCTGGGGGACTTCAACCCTCTGCCTGGCACAGGAGAGACACTGGTCGATAAGCATGACAGCAGTGAGACAGGACTGAACTACACACAGGCTCACAAACACAAAACTCTTTTGCCTCAGTAGCTGAGCTTTTTACCTTAGCTCTAAATAAAATGATCCTAAATCAGCTTTCACTGACACACACTATTTTGTCATTGCTTGTTACTCAGAGTGTTGCCTGTCCCTTCCTGATCGACCCATCATCCCAAGCTACAGAGTGGCTACGCACACATCTCAAAGAGCACAGACTAGAAGTTATCAACCAGCAGGTAAACGCACACATTATCACACACACGTCTTAAAGAACGCATGAACTGTTTCTTTGAATTTGCAGGCTCATTTTCACAGGCCTGCACATTGGTAATATGTTTTGTTCAAATTAGTCAACTCCAATAAGATGAGGTAACATTTATGCCTGCAGGAGCCTCAGAGCAATTCATGTTGAACATTACTTTGAAGTGCTTCATGAGATTGAACGTTCTCTTTTTGTCTGATGAGTCCAGGTCTATTTTTAGTGCATTAGTAAAGCTCATCATTTAGTTGCCTCGATTGTTTGACAAGAGTGTAAGAAGAAGCCCCCTCTCTCTTCATTCTGTCCGGTTGTTGGCTTAAACGAATCATTTGATTGCATTAATCAATGTTGGACTGTATTATTCATTACTTACTAATTACCAGTTACTAATTGCAAAATTGATGTCATTATTTATCACACCCATAAAGCAGCAATTTAGTCAGTACTATTAAACAGATTGAATGTCTCCTTTATCTTGTATGTCTATTACTTTACAAGAGCACTGTCCTGAATTAAACTGCTGTAGCCACTCCTCTATTCAGGCACAGGACAGGTATGTATCTTTTCTAGTTGCAAATGCTGCTTTTGGCCATTGATACTTTTGGTCTTTTAGTTATTACAGAACTATCTTGAACATTACGTGACTGCCACAGTAGTGAGGTGCACATAGACTGAGTAAGATGATCTCCAGCTTGTGCCTTTAAAAGTGCTCAGAAAAAAGAAACATTTGTTGATGTAGACTACAACCAGGAAAGTGACCTTTGATGTTAATTAACATTATATTTGTGTAGCTAGTTACTGATTTTATTCACTAATTGTTCTTGGTGATGCTATTGATATTAATATGAGATACTACTCTGTCAACAACCAGAACTAAAAGTTTTCTTACAAGCATCTCAATGTGCTTGATCTCAATAGGATAGCAACTTCATGACATCGCTGGAGCTGGCAGTCAGATTTGGAAAAACCCTCATTATCCAAGAGATGGATGGAGTTGAACCTGTGCTCTATCCGCTGCTGAGGAGGGACCTCATTGCACAAGGTATACACACACTCTTACAAGCGCAAACACCACTTTCATACAAACTAGGGGTAGAATACTTGATTCTTTGATCTATCACGGCTCCTTTGAACGTAATTTAGAGGCTTTACCAGCTGCTCGTAGTCAACTAGAAGTCTGACTGCTCGTCTCTATATGGCAGCTACTTTTCCAGACAGGGGTGAAACTCCATTTTGAGGGCGATTGCCTCTACTTGTTAATCATTATGCAGAGCACAAGCTGCTCTGCTCCTTGGTAGTTTTTAACTCAAGTCTGAACAGTGTATGCCGTGGTGCCCAAAACTCTGCAAATGACATATGAAATATTCAGGTCAGTTAATACTACATTTATATTTCTATACTTGAAATGCATCCACAGCAGCCATGTAAACATTGAGTACACTTACAGTAATACGGTAGTCTTAATATTACTTTAGGGGATTAAAAAGTGCATGTGGATCGAGTCTGATCTAAGATATAGATGATTCTTTTGAACAGCTGGTGACACAGTATGACAGCAGAGAAAGAAGACACATTTAAGTAAAATTTCCATGTTTCAAACCATAGTTATCTTCCCACAATACAGAAAATCACTGTGATGAATAATATGTGGGCAAGACAGATGTCACCAAAGCTACAGAAAATGACTAATGACAACCTGTACATTGAACCATATACTCACAAGGAGGGTTTCTGAAGAAGTACAGAATTACAAATGAGTCAGGAAAGTGTGAACAAGAAGAAGGGGGTGGATAAATAAAGACTATTAGAAAATAAATTGGGTTTGTCATGCTATCATTGCTGCCATTTAATACCACTCTTTGGTACATAAAAAAAAGTTTTTATTGTGTCAATTTTCATTATTTGCACAAGTACAAAAATAGATCCTTCCGACAAAGTGGTTTCTCATTTGGTCCCCGTTTACTGAGTTTCTTTGTGTCATAAAGTCTTAAGTCTTGCAAACCATCAGAAAGAGTATGTAAGCATTATGTATTCAGAAAACTGGGCTCAGGGTTTATATTCATGCATGGAAATCTATTATTACATCCTAGCACTGTCATATTCAATTGTCTGCATGCTCATGCTAAGGACTCATACACATACGACATACAGTATGTAGAACCACCACACAGAAACACCATACATGCCTTGGGTGACAAACAACATAAATTCTCTTGACACAAGGGATAACTAATATTATTTAAAACATGTGACTCTTTACACATGTATTATTTTATATATGTATGAATGCGCTGTCAAAGTGACACTAAAATGGCACATTTGTGAAACATCAAACTCTCCGTCCGTAGCTGTTTAAAGATGTGAGGGTAATTACATGCAGCATTAACTTGCTAATCATAACTCTTCAGAAAAGTGTTTGAACCACTGATCTAAAGAACTCAAATAATTCATACAGCAGCAAGGCTTTATGTTCACTGTTTAAAATAATCTGCATGTATGTGCTTTGTAGTGATTTCTACTGCATCTATCTCATGGGTAAATGCTACTTGAAATATAATTGTACAATCTCTAAATACATCTTGTGTGGGTGCAGCTCTGTAGCTTTTGATGTAACCTGTGACATTTCAGTTTCTTGGTTTAGATAATTACACACCAATCATGTATGTATAAAAAGGCATAGCAAACATACCTGTAAAAAATAATCTTGATTCATAAGGCTATGAATCATCCATGAAGAGGCAGTTGTTTATTGGAAGCTGAATTTGAAAAAGGTGGGGGCAGAGAAAGTGTGAGAAAGGACAAGTAATTTACTTTAAGAAAAAAAAAAAAACAGAGTTGAGGTGGAAAAAAAGCAAGACAGAAGCAATACTGCATTGCAGACATCTAGGAGACATAGGGCCATAGAAGTAGAATGTATGAGGGTCAAGACAGCAGTTACAAGGGTCATAGAGGGCAAAGTTACAAGACTGTATGATAAACTATATGTTGTTAACAGCAATTCCCTTTTCTTCCTTTCACACATGTGGACTCACACAGGTCCTAGATATGTGGTTCAGATAGGAGACAAAGTCATAGATTACAATGAGGACTTCCGTCTCTTCCTGGCAACACGGAATCCCGCCCCCTTTATACCTCCTGATGCTGTTTCCGTGGTTACAGAGGTCAACTTCACTACCACCAGGGCAGGTTTGCGAGGACAGGTAAACCACATAACCCAGACTCAAACATACACAAGAAAATCCAATTTAACAGCAGGTATATCAGAGGCAAAACGTTTTGGCACTAACTTGTACCTTGTGAATCCAAATTCAATATTTAATTTAGCTTTTAACTAATGTCTTACTTTTATAGTCAAATTATATTTTATCCTCATTTTCATTTTTCTTTTCTTTTATGAGTTCATTTTTGCCCATTTTTATTATTAGTATTTTATTTTATTATTTTTATTTTTTTACTTTTTACTTTCTCTTATTATTTTTTATGTTCTTAGTCTGTGTAGTGGTTTTATGTTTTTACTTCATGTCTCCAGTGTTTCCTCAGTTGGGGCCGTCTGTGCTCGGTTCTCGCTGGGATGTCTCTGACTTGTGGTGCACATCTTCTCGGCCCAGTGGGGGATCTGCTTCACTGCTGTGGGCCCCCTCACTGGCCTGTAGCATGATGGGTGCCCGGGTGGAGGCATCCTGGCCGTGTTCTGTGACCAGCACCCAGTACAGACGGCCTGGTGTTTCCTGACCTGGCGCCTCTGTATTCAACCACATGTTTCACGTTTCTTAGATCTTGCTTCGTGTGTGTGTGTGTGCATGCGTGCATTTGTATGCACTTGTGCGTGTGTGTGCATATGGGTGGGGTTTTCATGTGCTGGGGTGGGGGTGGCTTTTAAACATGTAAAACACTTTGTGCTACATTTTTTATGTATGTAAAGTGCTCTATAGATTAAGTTTATTATTATTAATATTATTATATTAATAATTGTTGATGCTTTGTCACAGCAGTGTTGATTAGACTCTTGATTATGGTCTACATACAGTACATTTATAGACCATACAGTATAATGGATGTTTAACCTGTCCATTTGTTCATATCTGTGTGTTTGTGCGCTAGCTGCTAGCCTTGACCATCCAACAGGAGAAGCCTGAATTGGAGACTGAGAAAACTAGACTTCTACAACAGGAGGAAGACAAGAAAATACAGCTGGCTCAGCTGGAAGAATCACTGTTAGAGGTATGTATTCTGTCTTACAGTTTACTCTGTGAGAACAAATAAGAGGTTCTACAGAGTTCTACATTTGGCAGTACAACAGCCTGCTACTGCAGCAGGTTTATATACAAGATATAGTGCCACCTCTATTATGCAACCTAGAGATAAAAGAAAAACCTTTGATCAATACATTATCATTAGAAAATGCTGAGGAAATCGGTGTGGAAGTCTCATTTTCTCTCCTTTTGAAACACTCAGTTATCCCTGCACTGCAGACCTTGTTGTTGCTTACTCCCACTGATGGCCTGAGGAGGCTGTAGTAGACTGAGTGAAACAATGTGCACAGACAAAGAAGGAGTCACTTGTTTTGCAACAAGGATGTGATCTGTCACTTCCCTTGCATGAACACTGTCAAATGTTTGTGACAGAGCACTGAAAATACAAACTAAAGACAATCAGAAACTATTTCATAACTTCACGATGGATCAAAACTTGTGTAACTGGGATCATTATGTGCCTGCAATGGAACCTCTGCATGGATCTAAGTGCCTGTCAGCTTTAATTTCAGGTTATGTCAATGCATATCCAATTACAAATTTGACAACCAGTTCTCTATTGAACTGACAAAACAGTTTGCAAATACAGCCGCAGGAAAATTGTCTCGATGAAAATATTCTATTAAATCCTCTTGAAGCCTTTGGATTTGAATGGAATGGAAAGTCAGTAGGGAATAAAATCGCAAACTTGCTTGCATTGCATTTCTTTTCCACTTATTCATGCACTTCAAACTTCTAAAGAGAAATTTCTTGGCAGGTGCTGTGTCATTTTTTACACGTTAATGAGAATATGGTGCCAAAACATCGAACAGGTTGTTACTGTCCAAGTATGTTAATGGGGCTACCTGTACTGTCAAGTAAAAATGTACTGAACTTAATGGATGCACACTTTCACAACTGAACACAGACACGTGCGCATAAAGTTGACAGACATTGTGACGCATAGGCATTCAATCCATTGATATATTTTTTGTGCACACAGTCCACAGTGCCAAGAGCAGAATGTTGGTGCTTCAGTTGTACTAGACATGTAATTATTCTAGGATTGTAGGAGCATATTCGACTTGACATTTCCATGCTCCACTGCTTTCTCATCTATTTTATTTGAATTTATTTGAATACATTTTATCTGTTCCTTTCAGAGAATAGATTCCACCGGATGAAGTGATGGACACTTGGCTCTCAGTGAAAACTTAAATAAAATATGAATAAATGTCCTACATGAGGTCATTATAAAATGACATCTCTTTCTCTTCTAACTTTTATCAGATCAGATCAAGTCAATGGACTGATCACAGCTTCCTGTGATTTCTTGTTAACCCCCCCACCCCCTCTTTTTCTTTTGTGTTATTTTTCAACAATGCTGTTCTTGCCCTTGTCTAATCTTTGCCATATCTTCTATTTGCATCTGTCTGCCCATCTGTCCGGTTCCCATGTCAGACCCTGGCTACAGCTCAGGGTAATATTCTGGAGAACAGGGAGCTGATAGACAGTCTGAACCAGACCAAGGCAAGCAGTGCCCTGATCCAGGAGTCGTTATTGGAATCACACAGGCTGCAGGCATCCTTGGACCAGGTACTGTGCTTCCGGTGCGCACACACACACACATACACACATACACACAGAGGTGAAATCTGAAAAAAATCAACGAAAAAACCTTCTTGCCTTACTGCACCCACCAATTGGTTAAATTATTTTTTAGCATTGACTAGCCAAATTGATTCCTTCTGAATGTCGGTAGGTAGGTACAAATCAAGTCCAATAACATTCTGTAATATCTGTTCAAATCCTGAAAAATGTAGCTCCTCTTAGAATTTCAAGGAGAATCAGCATTAACCAGTGGGTTCCTGAAGTGTAATAACCAAACATCATCAGAAACACTTGGAAGTTTGGAAACTGTTTTAGTTATTTCCCTTGACATCGACTGCTATACTCCACTACCTCACCGATAAGAGAGAGCGAGAGAGGGCATGACGATTGAGTGCTGTGAAAGAGAGAGAAACAGAGAGAGCGAGAGAGAGAGACAGACCACGGTAGAGTGAGGCGCATAACAGAGAAGGACACAGATAACGGCAGTCACAGATACAGAGGCAGAATGTGTGGAATGTATAATGACATTTATGCTCTGTGAATGTAAGATGACTCCATTTTTGGATGAAAGTTTAGTTTCTGTTACAAAGTCTCATCATAAATTCAGGTCCGTAATTCTCCCAAAATTGAGAAGTTTATGCAGTTGTCTACATTGATACAGTATTTTCTAGTGTTGTTCTGCATGTATACATATACAGTACTAGTCTACATATGTAAACCAGCCAATGCAATGTTCTACAATCACAAGCTTCTAAAGATGTGAATGCAAGGCGATACCAAATATGCATTTCATGATGGTCCTCTAGGGTGCAGTGTTACACCAGAACTGTTTTTGTACCTGTCTCTCAGTTGTTTTTATTTATTTATTTCCTCTCCCCTGTTTCTGTTTTTCTCCTATGGATCACCCCTCTTTTTTCTTGCTTTTCCTGTCTTATCACACCTGATGTTGTCTATCTTCATTTCTCCTTCCCTCTGTTCCATCATGATCGAAATAAATATTTTTCATTCCACTTTTCTGCTTATCTATCCCCATATAATACCCCTACCTTGCCATCCATACAATGTTTTGTTTTCTTAAACATCAATGGTTCTTTTTCATTCTCACCCCTTTCATCTCTGTCCTTTCTTTCTCTCCTTCTCCCTGTTTTTGTACTTCAGGAGCGGGACGCCTACTTGCCTCTTGCAGAGAGTGCGAGCAAGATGTATTTTGTCATCACAGACCTGTCGAAGATCAACAACATGTACCGCTTCAGCCTTGCTTCTTTTCTGCGCCTCTTCCAAAGGGCTCTTCAGGCCAAGAAGGTGACTGGATGCCACACAACCTGTATACTACTTCTATTTCCATCCAGCCTCAATATTTTCACCTCACAAAATGTCTGTAGTTGCGGTTAATACTGAGGTTATTGATGTTTCATGTGGAAATGACCCATGGCATGTGCATGGATAGTATTACTTGCGTATCTGGAAGAAATAGTTTGACATTTCTGGAAATGTGCTTATCCACTTTTCGTTAAATATGAGGCTACACCCAGCAGCTAGTTAGCTTAGCTTTGCTTAGCACAGCTTGCCTGCCTCTGTCCAGGAGTGAAATAGACTGAGCTTATAGCCCCTGTGAAGCTCTCTAGTTTAAATGTTAAATCTGGATGTTCAATTCATACATATACGTATATACTATAATTGTGAAAACATTAATTCACCATCTTAGGAAGTAAGATGTTAGACTGTTACTTGGCCAGGTGGAATAACTTGACAGTCCTTTTCCTAAAATGCTGACCTATTCCTTTAAAATTTTGTGCGTAAAGATGAAAGAACAAAACAAACAAACCACAAACTTGTATAGACAGAGTGATCCCATTCCATATCCTTTACAGAGATCATTTTTAATGATTTTGTTTTAGATGAGGTTGAATTTTGGTTGATATCAGTTTGGTTGTGTTTTATCTTGTGAGTTTATCTCTGTGTGACCTGTGCAGCTGGAGAACACCACAGACCGTCTATCACACTGCTGCTCTCCATCTGAGCCCTAAACGCTGTCTGATAACCAGAATACACACACAGAGTCACATACACAGGCACTGGGTTGAGAGATTGAGCACTAATTCCCCAAATCCTGTGTGGGTTGTTAGAGCCAGTGCTGTCATCCAAGAATGTCACCAGGCAGCAGCTGGTCACCACCGTTATATGTTTGTGTGTGTTTGTGTGTTTGTGTAGGTACGTTTGTGGACACATTCAGGGAGTACGGTCAGAATACAGCATTGATTCATGCACTCTCTCTCCCTTTGTATCTTTTGGTCTGTTTTTGTATTGAATGAACAAGTTTAATTTGCCATGAGCTCCAGATGGTTCCCGAGATTTGGAAGAGAATAACAACCTCACACGTCTGACAAAACACACTGAAAAGTTTTCACATAAACACAAACAAATTAGCACACGCACACAGAGTGACTTTGGTCAGGTCTTGTATACACATACGTAGTGCTAACGTGCACTAAATATAGATATCAACATGAAGTACTGAAGATGCTTGCAACAGAGACAGAGATTCAGTCAGGAAAACCAGGAGAACATACATCGCTAAACCTTGAATACCTTGAATTTTCTGCTGAACAATCCTGAGTGTGACAAAATGAAAGGACACTTTAAGGAATAGAAATATCAATGCCAACTTTCCAGTGCCAACTCTATTGGCACTCATGTAGCTCTTACCAATTTGGCTGCAACAAAGCACATAAATCACAAACACATGCACTGTTTCATGTTAAAGGAGGCTGGAAAAACAGCCCACTGAATCTCTGTAGTGACAGGATATCCCTCAGTTTAACATCATCTCACCTAGATTAATGGGCCTTACCCCTCTTTATCTCTCACCTCACTAACCACGTCTATGTGTGTGTGCATTTTAGGAGGTAGAGAATACTGAAGCCAGGATTGCAGCTTTGGAGATGAGCTTGAAGAATATGGTGTATGAGTATGTCTGCAGATCGCTTTTCAAGGTAAGACACACTTACATACACACTGTCTGGTTCTGTGTTGGTCACACATACAAAAATAGCAAGTGGGGTTTTGGCCTCTCTAATAATTTCTGTCATCACCAGTGATTCTATAGGGTAGTAGATAGTGTGGTAAGAAAAAATGCAGTCATTTTCCTGGTGTGTTGTCTTGTCTTGTGTAGTCCTACTTTTTCTCTTACTACTGTCACAGTATGCTTTATCTGGTATTATAAAATGTAAAAGGTGAAATCCGGCAATCACAGCTACTTTTCTAAAGCCTTATCATAGCATATCACTCTAGTATGAAGTATGAATGGAAGTTTGTCGTCATGTATTCATGACAATACACTGTTGCAGTAGGTAGCAAACGGTAGCCTAGCCAGTGTTTTGACAAGGTTAACAAATAGACTTGATTAGTTGAATTCACATGTTCAATGTTAACTTTCACCTCCTGGGAGTGTTAACAATGGTAGAGTGGATTGAGCAGTGACTTAATCCTGACAAAAAAGAGGAAAAGACGACATGCAGAGCTAACATCAGGAGAGGTGGTGGGACCTTTTTTTTTTTTAGACCATATGTATTTCTGATTAAATAAACTACATGGAATTGATTGTGTATTCCTCTTTCATATTGCCATTATTGGTTACCATTTTATAAAAGCAATACATCACTCCAGTCCATGATATACGCTCATTATACCACCCTATGGGGGTTTTAAGTAAACTTCTTCCTGCAGAGCGACTGAATTTTTTGTGAATTTATAATGGAACATAGTTTTCTTATTGATCAATTAGGTCAAATGCAGAGTCAGACAAACATAAACATTTACACACTTATACAAGCAACCCTCTGCCATTAACACACTAATAAAGTGTCAAATATTGACCACCACAGCAATCATTGTATTGATCTGGCAGTAAATGGTAAATGTAATTTCTCTGTCTTGTGTGTGTGTGTGTGTCTGTGTGTGTGTGGTGATGGGGGTTTCACAGTGGATGTTAATTGCTGACCACATCTACAGTATAGGCTATCTTCGCAACACACACGTCCACACACAGCAGCAGTCCAGTTATTAGCAAAGAGGAAACACTGGACTACTACTTATCAGTGCTCCTGTCAACACCCCCATCCATGTTACCACAGAGATAACAATAGGGAGAAAAAGGGGAAAGGTGGAGGAAGGCATCCAATGAAAAGATAAAAGTGGATAATGAGTGAGAAATGACAAAAAAAATGAGTAAACGGTGATGAGAGAAAAAAGAAGATGGTATTTAAAGAGGAAAGGAGAATCAAGATTAGAAAACATCATGATACTACATATTTGAAAAAAATAAACAGACCACCTCACACTTTCTGAACAGCTCTGATGGTAGTGGTAGGCATTCGGGCTATTATGTCTTTGTGTTAAATTCCGCTGCAAACACAACTGATCCAGCTTAATAAGGTATTGATTGAGCATGGCTGGATACATCAAAGCCAGTATTGATTGTTGAACCTCTCATGAACAAAATTGTTTGCTTGTTTTTTATTTTATCTGGGGGGCAGGTGTAAACTTGTTAAGCTTTTGTTATGTGACCTTTATAGTTATTACAGTTTACACAGAACAAGACAGTGTGCATATATTCTGTCCCTGCAATGACCTGCAGTTGTTACTTTACAGGAACAAAGACGGTACTTCAGATGGAACAGTATCTGGGCCTTGCCACATCTTGTTCACTTAGAAGATTATATTTTTTAACATATTGAGTTGTATATATTTGTATGCAAAACCTACAAAGTAACCTTGTTATTTGTAAACCATCAAAGATGGTAAACAAAAATTCAAGATTTTCAGTCTGTATTTGAAACTTGAATGTATATCGGCCAAAATTTTCAAATTGAATGTATGTATGTACAAGCTCTTCCTACAGTAGGCTATTTTACGTTAGGTGCTTGCTATGTTTACTTATGCCTGTGTGTGTGGGGCTGACAGGTTCAAGCATTCAGGAGGTTAACAGTGTGTGTTCGGAAGCAGTGGTTTGGGTTGTGGTGATGTGCTGGAGTGTGACATATTCCAGGTTGTACTGTCTACCGAGGTTCCTGTCCTGTCAGAGTGTCAGTATGACAGCGGTTCACATACACACACTCACTGACTTTCATCCTCATTGCACTCTCTTTGCCTCATTTCTCTCTGACACACATATGCACACTGAAGAAACACAAGGCACACGCACATAGCCACACATACACCAAAAAAGGGATATTGTGCCATTCTGTTTTTGATCATATCATTTTTCTCAGCTCTTTCTCGTCAACTGTTTCTACTGTCACCTCTGTATTGGATTTATACTTGACAGTGTTCATCATTCAGACATCGGATCTAGAAACGAACCCTGGCGAGGGTTGCAGAGAGGACATGGTAGTGTACTGCTCTGGTCAAAATGTAACCTGAAGGTTACCCTCACTGCCTCTAACAGCTGTTGGTAATAGTACACACTGTATGAGGTGACAGCCAGAGATGTGTTGGGAAGGTTTTTGAAGATCTGGAATAAGTTGATATGCACGGACACACAGTTGTCCCCCAGGTCGATCAAATGATTTTTCAACAACAGTGTCCGCATCTGGTGACAGTGATAGCAGCTTCTGTGAATAGCCAGAATGATTAGATTAACACCGGCATTTGACTTCCTGCCACTTTACAAAACACAGCATTGAGAAGTATTACTGAATAGCATTCTACTTCCAATTAGGTTGCCCTTGCCAGCAACTTTTTAAGTGCATAAAATGAGATTTACATAAATATGCATGACTAGCACAGAGGCATTGTGACTGTATTTCAATGTGGATGTTATTAGCGGCTGTTGTTAAGTTTGGTGAATACATATTGCGTTATTGTTATTTGTGTCAGGGAGAAATAATGCAAATTGTAAGTGTAGAGAGAATATATATATATATGCATATATATATATATTTTAATATATGGGAAATATACACTAAAAGTATTCCAGACGTGGCATAGATTACTGAAAGTTTTCCCAACAACAACTCATACATTTGTGAGAGCAAAGGGACTTTTAACTCTTAATTCTTGGTTCTGCTGGTATTAAACTTTGGTTTGGATTCTATAAGGGAGAGCAGAAGTATCTTATAAACCGAGGGACTGAATTATTCTTAAAGGAATAAAATACTGTTCACTGGATTGAAGATGAGAAAGAGAAAGAAAGAGACAGACACAAAAAGAGACAGAGTGTACGGATTCTTTTAAGTTGGGCAAGCTGAGCTTATCATGCAGTGGGAAAATGAACTTGTCTGCCTTCAGTGTGGATGAGCTGCTAAGATTTGCGGTCTACGATGACTCTTTGTTTGTAGTAGGGCAAAATTGCATTTTATCATACATAACATACCATTCAACATGTACGGTATCTCTCTCCATCTCACAGGCTGACCAGTTGATGTTTGCCATGCACTTTGTGAAAGGCATGTACCCTGAACTCTTCCAGGAAAATGTGAGTATTATTGTATTGTGCAGCATTTCTGCTGAGCTCAGGGACAAATTTAATGTAGAAATGTTAGCTTTAGAGCTATGAAATGTCAACCTTTTTGCTATAGGAATGGGATGTCTTCACTGGATCCATTGTAGGAGAAATGTTTAAGAAAGAGGTAAGAGTACTGTTTTTTTTTCTGAACATAAGACAACACGATATTCTTTCTGTCTTTAATGCACAAGTCCTCTCTCGGCAGGAGTTCCCCTCTTGGATTGATGTGGAGAGACATGGAACAGTGGCCATTTTAAAAGTAAACACCCAATATACATACTGACATACACAGACATTTGCGTTTTACATTATAATGTATAGTAAAGTGTAAGGTATTGCTTTCTAAATCGAAATACTTTGATATTTACATATTTTTTTCTAAACAGTAGACTTAATTTCATTCATTATTTGGTCTGTCATTCATCTGTTAAAACTTTTGCCATCCTTTTCTCACAGACTACGTTCCCGGCCCTCTACCAGTTGCTGTGTTTGAGTGACTCAGACCTTTGGCTGTCCTTCTCGCGGAGCTCACAGTGTGAACAGGAAATCCCATCTTCCATTGCCAAGAAGATTACTCCCTTCCAGCAGGTCAGCTTTCAATCAAAACCAATCATTTTATCAGCCAAATTTAACAACTTGTCATTATTCACAGGCCATGTCAGATGTTAACACAAGTTTGTTATCTATGCCAATAATGTTCAGTTTAGATGTTTGTTTGATTGTTTTTCTGTCAGTTAGCAGATTTAATGTAATATTTTCTTCTCTCAGTTTGCTGGTCAGAGATGGAAATTTCAAAAAAGGCCAAACCCATTTCTACGTGAAATTATTCTCTGTGGGGTGCTCGGTGGTTGAGTGGCTAACAGCATGGGCTCCAGTTTCGCAGACCAGGTGCAGGTGCGCTGCGCCAATGGGGTGTATCCACGCGCATTTTGCAAGTTTTGTGCACCGCCCACCCCGGTGCAAGTACTCCTCTTTCCCACCTCCGTCCCTCCTACTGGAGCAAGTGGGAAAGAGGGAGGGGAGAAGGTGTGACCAGGTTTAACACAGCCGAGTCAGATCTCCACCAATCAAATTAGCTCCTCTCCTCACCTTTACAGTAAATGCGCTGTGCCAGGGGGGGCACTGCAGTTTTATGTACCAAAGATGAGTAGTGTGCACAAATCACGACATAAACAAATATTTGGTTCTGTCGTGCTGGGAAACAAGAGTCCCATGTCTCATGTTGGCAGTGCCCAATGCAGTGATCGCTGGATCGATTCCTGACTTTGCCGTTCTGTACTGCATGTCGTTCCCCCAGTGTCTCTCTGCGCTATCCTATTAATTAAAATATTTATAAAAAGACATATTGTCTGCTATTTTTTAAGAAACAGAATTGGACAAGATGTACACTTAAAGTTGCTGTTATCAGACATTGTTTACAGCTCATATTAAAAGATCTAGTTTATATATATGTTTCTACCTAGTGTACGGTATAGCACATCTCTGAAGATTGTCACTAGTTTTTACTCTCGAGTTGTAGTGACTGTCAAACCAGCCAAATCATTTTCTTTGTGTATTGTGTTCTCAAGTGCATTGAAAGAAGAATAGCCTCTGAATGGGACAGTGGCTCTGTATCCATGTTTTTTGTTTTGTTTTTTCTCAAAGGCTGACTTTTGGATCAGTATCCCTTTGGTTTATGCAAGGAACTGACCTTCTGTCAAGTTTTAATGGATACTTGTTGTTTCTTTCTTCATCAGTTTCTCTTTCTCCCATTGCTCTCCCCTGTCTCCAGCTATTATTGGTCCAGGCAGTCAGACCTGACCGACTGCAGAGTGCCATGGCAGCATTTGCCTCTCAGGCCCTGGGTAAGTGGTTCCTGTTAGGATTTTTTTAAATCATTTTTTTGTTGTTTATCTGTGTTACCTAAGTGGGCTGGAGCTGAGTTCAAAATGTTTCTATTCTGGGCAAGAATACACATAAAACATCAGTCATAATTTCCCATGGAAAAAGAACAGAAAACAAATACATTTACAGCATAATCATGCCGCCCACTCGGCACCTACCCACGCTGGATAGGGGTCTCACCTTTATTGAGATTTTCTGTTTTTTCCTTATTTGCTCTCACTTAGTCAGACCAAGACCTTTAAAATTAGTATCACATCATCTTATGCATAAATACTGATGGTAAACAATCTAAGTAATAGTTTGGCTGTACTGTGTTTCTCTTACGATTCTTTCTATGTGTCCATGAGCATGAGACATTATCTATAGATGAATTATGACCTTAGAGTTGTATGTACAGTAACAGTTACTCCTTTTTCACTTTGTTGTGTTATTTTCCCAGGAGTTTTGATGCTTTCATGGTAAATAGCTGTCATAGTAAATATCAAAGAAAGAATGTGACAACACAGACAATGATTTCTGCTAAATTTATTAAAAATAGTGACCAGAAGCTTAATGGAACCAGTCTCTCAGAAAATTACAAATCTAAATATATTTTGGCTAACAAGATAAAGTGTACGTAATAAAGATGTCACCCTATATGATAAGGATATTAATAAAACCCATTTGATTTATTTGCAAATGCAAAATATAATTTTGTGCTCGGACTGATTTTGAAAAATTACATTTTCTGTCATTAACCAAAGGCATTAGCCCCCTAATAACGTTAAAAAGTGTTGAGCATTAAATGTCAGATAAATAAACATGAATCATTTGAGAAATAATGAAGCACAGGGGCAAGGAAGTATTCTATGAACAAACATGCATAAACAAATGACACCATCCTGGGGTGAAGAGTGAAGAATCCCCTTTATTTCATACTAGGCCCAGTCAGCTGTACATAGTGTCAGAGCTTAGTTCACATTCACCGCTGTTGATGAATGTTTTTTGTTTGACTCAAATTATGAATTGAAGCTGCTTTGTGAAAAATAACACAATTATGATTAGTTGTAAAGAAAAACAAAAAAAAACAACTGAAAGCTGTTTTAATCTGTTCGAATTTTTTGAACTCCTGAATCTGAGTCTTATCTGATTGCTCTGAATTAAAACAATTTCCCCCTACTTTACCTTGGCACTCATTTTGCAGTGTAGGAATAGGCTGTGTAGAGAGGTACTTTCTTTTTCACAAGTACCTTCCGCCTTCATGCTCAACTCAAGCAAAACAGTCTCAGACAAGGCTTTTATGCTCGACTTGTGAGCCAGACTTTTCATCAATGTTTTTTTTTTTTTCCTGGTGTATTCCTTTTTATGTGGCTTTCATCACTGAGAATGCCACTGTCCTTGAGTAAATGCCACATACACACACTGTTCTCTGTTTTCTTTTCTCATTCTCTCTCTCTCTCTCTGACACAAACCTCCATATTAACTTCCTCTTTCTCTCTCTCTCTCTATCTATCACATACTCTTTCACTCTTTCCCTACTATAAGTTTACATGGAATTATGCAATAGAGGAAACATGTTGTTGTTTGACAGTGGTTCATTCAGTCCAGTCCAGGGATGCTGCTAATTGACAGATTAAACAAACATGCTGGTGTCTTTTTTTATTTATTTATTTATTTATTTATAATTTTTGGGGAACAATACTGAGGACATCCAAACTATTAGTTAACATGGAATTATGCAATAGAGGAAACATGCAAACAGTAAAATGATGTATATTTTAGATTATACTATATAATATTCAACTGTTTTCCTAAAACACTGTTAGTATCAAAGAAATATAAGATAGCATTAAGATGGACTTCTTTCTGTTTTAATTTGTTCACTAATTTGAAGTTCTGAGTTGTGCAGGGCAATATCTCCATTTTTCAAAAACCCTGGTTGTTAAAGCAAATTCATCTTTTTTGTAAAAAGCTAATATAAGACAGCATTAAGAGTGTAGCATAAGGTTTCTGCTCTGCTGTAAACCGAGGAGAAAACTTTCCTTGTGGGATACAAGCGTTATCCAATGAGGAGAGAGAACATCATGAAGGGCTGTGTGTGCAGCCAAGGGATGCGCGTGAATGTGGTGACGTAGGGACGAGGACCAATAGATCCATGACGAGGGCGGGGGCTGCTAACTCATGGTGCGTTCAAGGCAACCCGTAACTCGTGTTTTTCCGACCTGTGAAGTCATACCAGTTTGATCTGGTACGAGTTCACGTGTTGGAAGTTATGAGTGGCCGTTATAGTGAACTTTCACAGGCAACAGGTCTGAAAAACACGAGTTACGGGTTGCCTGGAACGTTACAAAGTCGTAAGTCGTGACTTGAAGCCGTAATTTACAATTTGAAAAGCCTGCTTGGAACGTAGCAATAGCCAAAACGACCAGATCGCTGAATTATGCTTTAACCTTTGAGACATCTATGTGCTTTGTTCGTCAGCATCTTATATACATGAATATTCATGGAAAATGAGCAGTAATTCAAGGCTTCTTTTAATGAGAAAACTCTCCCCAAAAGATCATTTACATTGTGCTGCTCCAATCACTTTTGACAGTAAAGTCAACCAGAAATAATTTGTAATGTTATCAGATAACAGTGGGCATATAACAGATGGGTGACAAATGAAAGGAAAAGGCTAAAAAAAAAAAAAAAAAAGGTGGAGAAACAGGATGAGTAACGAGAACAGGTGCCAGTATGAGTGTGAAAATGATGTGAATCATTTGGTATGGCCTTTGCAGTCTCCAGATCTCAACCCAGCTGAACTCCTATGGGAGATTTGAAACTAATGCATTCTCCTTCACCATCATCCAAACACCACACGAGGGAATATCTCCTGGAAGAATACTGCACTATCCCTTCTGTAGAGTCTCAGACATTTGTAGAAATGCCAGGGTGCATTTGGGCTGTCCAGGCACCACATGGTGGGCTCAAACCTTATTATAGTGATTCCCAATGAGAGACAAGAGAGTCATTTTCAATGAACATGAAAGAAGTTTCAGTGTTCAGCTTTTTTGAGAGAGAGAGAGAGAGACAGGGAATTGGGATGCAGAGAAGGAGGAATGACATTCAGGAAAGGGCCGCCTGCAGTGAGGACTGTACTGCTCTACCAACTGAGCTAAACATCGCCCCATGACAGACCTTTTGGCATGTCTTTCAGACCTAGTCGGCACATTTGCATTGATTTCTTTATAGAAAGTTATTCAAATGTTTCTATGAAGTGACTTCACTGTGTGGTTTGTAAATCCACTGGTGCTTCTGTAAAGCAAAATGCTTATTCTTTTGATCTTAGTTGGTGCCTGACTTGTTACTATCTTACTGCTACCTGATCTGGTCAAATGATACTTTTAATGCCACCTTGTGTCTTCCTCATTAAGTTTTTGCTGCCTACTTTGTCAAGAAGCCTGAAAAACATGAAGAGGTTCAATTGAGATTTAAACTTAGAATTCAGTATTTTAACTTACAATATCCCATACTTTTGAAAATGACTGGCTGTAAATTTAACTGTAGCGTTTTCCCCAGCGCTCAAATTTTTTTCACAAATGTTTAAATAGGACACTCAGGAGAGACCCAGTGGAAAGGAAGAGGTTGCAAAAAGGGATGAAAGGGAGGTGAAATAGACAGAGAGAGAGCACTTTGGTGAGCCCAGTTCTCTGAATGCTTTACTTCTTACTGATAGCAGAAGCTCTTTTGACTGAAACTCAGTGTCAGCTGTTGTGCAGCTGCTTCAGAGTGCTAATAATAATGCTGGCTCATTGAGAATCAGAATTTATATATATTTATGAGTCTTTCTTAGCCTGTGTTTCTTTCTGTGAAGATGTGCATTTTATTTGCTCTATATTGTGTGGATTTTATTGGGACTACTGTATGTTAAAGTTGTGTGTGATAATTTCTCTTTTCGTTTCCATCTAATTCATTTTTAAAAAACACCAGCCCTGTGTGAAGCTCCAGTCCACAGCCTTTAGATTGTGAAAGTGGCGCACTACCTACTGACCCAACAAGGCTAGAACAACTAGTGTGAAGCACACAGGAAGTGGCACAATAACTATACACGAGGCCACTCCAGGTTTTGTGTGTGTGATAGTGATAGTTGGTTTTTCGAGGTGTCTTTGTGTGTGTTGTATGTGCTTGTGTGTACTTTCAGTTTGTTGGTGTGGGTCCATCATTCGAGCTAATTCCTTGAAAGCACAAGTATCACTCTTTGTCTCTTTTCTTGTTTGTCTGTGGACAGCTGGAATAAAACACGCTAGTTTAGGATGAAGAGATGAAGCCACGACACTCCTTGAACACAGTGAACCCACTGATGAAGGGGTGGTGTGTGCTGGAGTGCGCACAGTTGTGTATCTGTGTGAATGAATGGGAAAGAGAGACAGACCGATAAAAATAAAAAGGGACAGTAGAGAAGAAGATTTTGTGTGTATGTGTATGTGTTTTTGGCAGTGAATCAGTATGCTAATGAGGCATGGTCTGTAATCCTCTTAAAGCTAATCTCACTCAATCCCCCCAGTCCAGGCCTGGGCACTGCTCACTCACACAGGCATGCCTGGGTGAACACACACACACACACACACACACACACACAGGCATGCCTGGGTGAACACACACACACACACACACACACACACACACATATACAGAGATAGTGCATGCTCACTTGCTTGCTCACTCTGCTTCTCTAAAATACAAACACTCTTTCACATATGCGTAAAAAAAATCCTCTTTGTTTCTTTCAGTTATATTTCTTAACATAAACATCCATGCAAGAGGATCTTGCAATTACAGTGATTACAAAAAAGATTTAGAAAGTATGCCTAATGTCAAGAGTTGTGTGTGAACAAAATGTCTGCTCTGTAATTTTTTTGCCAGTCAGTGTTAACCTCCATAAATGGTGTTTGAACCACAGGGAGACCGTGGTTCTGTCTTTTCCCAGGCTCCTCTTTGCCCTGAGAGTGTGTCATAAAAAGCCAAGGTTAACTTTGCTACACAGGCAGACGCTGCTGGTCTGCAGCACGAATACTGATTACCTGGTCATGTCAAAGTTGTGTATGTATTTGTACATGCCACCCCCTTTTTTTTCTTTTTTTTTTGCAGTCAAACATCACAAGCCATGTGTTCAGATGACTGTTTTTCTTGGTGTTGCCATGGCAATGCAGCAAAAGGTCGCTCTGAGATGTTCTCTACCAAGACCTTGTGTGCGTGCGTGTTTGTGCATGTGTGTACTCCAGTGCATCAGATTGCATTTGGCAGCAGACACATGTGTGTGTGTGTGTGTGTGTGTGTGTGTGTGTGTGTGTGTGTGTGTGTGTGTGTGTGTGTGTGTGTGTGTGTGTGTGTGTGTGTGTGTGTGTGTGTGTGTATTTGTGAGATTGAGAGACAAAGAGATATCTGCTGATACATGCATGAATAACGTCACAGTGGAAATTCTAACACAGCTCCTCACGCTGTGTGCGCCTGTATCGCTGCTTGTGTGTCACTATTAGCTCATATCTGATATGCGATTCAATATATTACAGCAGGATTAGAGCCTAATGCTCAGTGAGGAAATGCACACATGCACACACACACACACACTTCGACACATACACAAAGAGCCTGGCTTTTCAACACCAGGGGGCTGACAAGGTATTCTTGTGCTATGTGTGTTGAATACTGCTGCATACCTAGCACTCAGTATGCACAGCACATCATCCTCCTAATCTCCCTCACTCTGTTTCTCCCAGTGTCTTCCTCTTATGCCCTCTCTCCATCATCGCCTCTTTTCTGCTCTCCCTCTTCTTCTACTTTCTTCTCTTCCCCAGGATCCCCTCCTCATCACCCCCTCTAGGCACTGTCTGTACCTCCCTGTTCATGCCCTCCCTCCGTCTTCCTGTCATCTTTTCCCACTCGATTTGGCGAGCACACTTGATTTGCCCCTTTGCTGCTACTTACTGGCATTTACCTCCATTCTTTATTTCCTGCTCTTTTATCGCCTTTTATCTGCCCCCTCCTGGTGCACCATCTCTGTGCAATATATCAAGTCACTTTGACTTTGAGTAGCATATCAAATTTAAATGAGACATTGAAGCACACTCCACTGATCTGTCTTTCACACCCTTCGTTCTCTTGCTCTCTGCTTCTCCTCTTCTCTGCAGGTATGAAAGAGCTCTCCCCACCCCCTCTGAACCTGCGGCGTCTCTACACTGAGACGCTAGAGTGGGAGCCAGTGTTGATCATCATCTCTCCGGGGGCAGACCCATCCCAGGAGCTCGCAGAACTCGCTGCAGAAACTATTGGGAGAGACAACTATCATGAGGTAGTGAATAACAGGATAAGATGGGAGAAGTCAGATTTGCAAGTGTAAGAGGATTTATTCAAGACAATACCTATATCACGTAGTTAAGGCTATTATGCACCCAAATGGGGGAAATGTTAAAGGGTGTATTGAAACGTTGTTTAAGGCATAGCTTTTTAAAATGTTCAATTTGTAGAGTTTATTCAATAGCAGTAACTTTCAAGACAGCAGGAAGTCTGTTAAGTTGAGGTCTTCTGCCAAAAAAATTTGATCAAAGTGTGAGGTTTTGTAAGTATTATTTAACAACTTTAAAAACAGACAAACTGTCTACCATTGCCATTTAAAGGGATAGTTCAACAATTTTGGCAAATTGGCCTATTGCCATAATCCCTATAGTTTTACTGTAGGAGTATAGGTTCGTTACCTTTAATTGTCAGTGCAAGCTATTTTTAGAACACCGTCTCGTAACGTATGTATTTGATGAGTTTGATGAGGGAAACCAAGAAATCCCAGTAGCCTCCATAGCGTAGCTCTGAGCAGCTCACAGTTCGGCTCTGCCGTTCTAAACATAACTTGCGCCGACAATTAAAGGTAACAAACCTACTGCTAAGACTGTAGGGATTAAGTGTTAAACTATCCCTTTTACTGAAACCAACGACACACAAGTGAACCCATGTATTGGACAAGATGCACACACTGTATTCCATTCACATGGTTGGTTACATGTTAAGTGTTAATGGGTTCTATATGGGGCTTTATTAAGAAAATCACACCTCACTTTGCAAGTATTTCATAGATTCTCCAAGTTGAATTAGAAGATTGAAGTATAGTTGATTGTCTGCCCCAAACTGATGTAGAATCCTCTTTTTCAGTTTCCAAATTTTCTGTTATTGGCCCCCACCTGTCCCCCTTACTCTGCCTTTCTCCCTCTCCATCTGTCTGTCTGTCTAGATCTCTATGGGTCAGGGACAGGCTGATGTGGCCTTAGCTACGCTCAGAGAATGTTCCCGAAATGGAGACTGGCTTTGTCTGAAAAACCTTCACCTTGTCACTGCATGGTTACCCCTCCTGGAAAAAGTAGGTGGTCTGTGTGTTGGAAGAGTTTTTGTATGTGGGCAGGTGTTAAAAATTGTCTGTATAGTACTGTATGTGTGTGAGAGACTTTTGGGGGGTTTTGGGCGTGCTACTGTAGCCACATTTGAGCAATTTGTGCAAAACATTGTGTGCATTAGTAGCCAGTGGCCATGGGTAGGAAAAAGGCAAATTACAAGATAGAAAATGTATAATATTTTGTAGAAATGACGGCTGCGCTGATCCAGCAGTAGGATTATGATAAATCCAGAACTTCTATAATGAATCCAATATAAGACTGTCAAAGTACACTAGGTCCAAGGACAGGGTTCAATAAACAGTCCATTGGGATAAATGCAGTGGACTAAATCCTGTAAAATAAATCCACCAAAATAAGTCAGCGAAATTATTCCAGCGAAACAAGTCTAATATCACTTCTTCACTTTATCTGAACATTCAGTGTTACTTAACCAAAGTGCTTGGTGCGTTTCGTTAAGCTTTAACAAGTGTCATCCTTCATAAATCACTCATGATAAGTATTTTTAAATGCTGTGTTGTTTACACACATCTGTTTACTAATTAGTTTTCTTCTTCCTGGACTTTGCTGGGTCGTGGCCTATAATCTACTGTATGCACATTACCACCTGTATAAGAGAAATAGTGTGTAACAAACAAGGTCCAGAACTCCACAGGGTGCCAGTGTTTATCTGTAATATGGTTTGGTACATCAACACACATACAGGCACAAGAACACATGCTCCTGGCTCACATTTCCATTTCAAAACTAACCCTGTGTCCTTTCCCTGTACATGCGCATTTTGCATTCTCCCTGTAGGCCCATGTTAGTCAATGTGCCTGTTGTTTGTATCACTGTGTTTGTGACCATGCGTGTTGTTTATTTGGCTCTTTCTGTGTGATTATTGGCCCATCTCTGGATGTGTGCATACCTGTATTTGTCTCATGCTTGCTTTACATGTAATGAGTTCAAATCTGTGTGTGTCTCTCATTATACTCACGCTGCCTACCCTGTATGTTATTTTCATTCTTATGCATGTGCCTTTGTGTCACATGAAGTGGGTCTACGTATGTCTTCCACTTCCTTTGTGTTTGTCTGTGTGCCCGTGTGCTTTTCCTGGGGTTCTTTTTAGTGCTGTGTCACCGTAGCAGGTCATATCTCACTGGGAGGCACAGCTGTTGGCAGTGATTGGCCATGTGTTTGTGTGTCTATACTGTATGTGCACTCTCACCTGTGTGTCTGAGTTAGAGAGTGTGTGTATCCGAGTTTTGTGCGCATCTTTGTGTGTATTTGTGCATGTGCGTGCCCTGGGGTTAGCCAGAGACCCCTCCTGTCCAGAGTTGTCTGTGCTCCCAGTGTGACTTAAACCATGGCTTATTACAGTACAGCTTCTCCTCTACTTTTGTCCTTCCACCCCCCCCATCCCACAGACCTCATTTTATTTTTGGTGTTTTTCTCGAGTTATTCCCACCTCTACATGCAACTTATGTTTTCCCAAGTTTCTCTTAATACCCCCTCTCTTCCTCCTCTTCTATTGTACAACTAAAACTATTTTTCTCTTTTTCCTTCTTTCTCTCTGTTTCTTTGTCTCGCTCCTTGCCCAGCAACCAATGAGGTTGAGGTCTCGTCAGTCGAGCTTGAAATGAAAAACTGACGCAACAAGGGGAACGAGGGAGGCAGGGAGCGTAGGAAAGAAAGAGTGAAAAAACAGTAGACATGAGAGGAGGGAAGTAAGGAAAAGCTGGTGGAAGCTCCACCAAGAGAGGGCTTTTGTTTTTAGTATCTCTCTCTGTTTCTGTAGCTGTGTCCATTTATTCAATGTCTCCCTCAAAATAGTTTATATATTTCCCATCTTCTTTTTGCCATCTGTCTCCTCATTTGTTCCCTCCTTCCCTAAACCAGTTGGTCAGTTAGAGAGAGGAAGAAGGAGGGAAGAGAGATGGAGGAGAGCGGAAAGTGTTCATAATTGAAGTTGGCAGTGCAGATGTCCTCTCATCCGTGTCCACTCATATTCTTCCCCTTCCCGTGATTTTTTCATGCCACTGAATCCAACTATCTCCTTATGAATCCTTCTTTCAGTCTATCAATCACCAATTTCAATATAATTAATATAATGCAGAATTTTGCACAACAATAAATAAATACAGCTTAGTGTGTATTTCAGAATGACATCTATTGTGATTATTGTGAATTTTTCAAAACACATCCCCCTCTAGGCACTGAGACGATTTCTACAGTTATTGTATCTTACAAGTGTCACACTAATTTCTGTATTTATTTATCTGTTTGAATGGTATGTCATTCACACACAGTGCATCTGAACAATATCGGTATTTTCTAACAATGATAGTATTTGATGTGCTAACTGTAAAAGAAATTGGTGCTCTTTCTTCTCTCTGACTTCTTCTTTCTCCCTCTTTCGCTCTATTGACTTGTCTTTCCTCTTCTTCTTTGCTTCTTTGTTAATCTCTTTTCCTTGCATCTTCCCACAATACTGTCATTTCTTCCAGGGGAATTCTGGTTGACAACATCAGACACACACACACACAAACACACGAGTCGGGGGGTTTTCTTTGAAGGATGTCAGTTCCTGTGTTCCTTTGATTTTCTGTGATAATGTTTTCTTCCATGAGAATGAATTAGGTTTCAAATGATGCAGAAAACACACACTGATTGTGCATGTGTGTGTGAGTGTGTGAGTGCGTGCGTGCTTGTGTTAGTGTTTGAGTTCCCAATCAGATGACACAAGACCCTAAGGTGCCAGTATGCTATTTTTAACCACAAGTCTTTGAGAAAGATAGAAGGAGAGGGGGTAGGAATGTAAGAAGAGAAGTAAGAGACAGAAAGCTGAAAATTGAGATGAGTGGACAGCAAGCAGAAAGAAACAAAGAGAGAAAAGAGCAAATGTATAGAATGAGGCAAATGGTTTATCATAATGGAGAATCACATGGTAAAAGGAGGAAACACATTATTTATTTACTTTTTTCATAGAATCACTCTGTTTAAGCAAAGGTGGACTGAATACTGTATATCCACCCAGCGGCAAAAATCTAAACATGAAGAACAATTTAGTTTAGGGTCATTTACAGTCAGCTCATTGCTAAAAGGTTATTGACATGAAAAAGCATCATAAAGGGGGCATTCAGTGCCCAGAGTAAAGTTGTTGGTCTACTCTTGAGATGAAAAAAAAAAAACACTGGTCATTATGAACTTGAATCAACTTGTATCAGGCAGATACTACAGTACAAGTAGCCTGTTTACTTTGTAATCTCATAGTAATTCTCTTAGTTATCAATGTGTCTAAGGTTTACCTCAACCTCTTTACAGGAGCTAAACGTGCTGCGCCCCAAAGCAGGTTTCCGTCTCTGGCTGACAGCAGAAGTTCACCCCAGGTTTCCTCCTATACTGCTGCAGTCAAGCCTCAAGATCACTTATGAGGTACTCACACACATTCACCATCACACACAAACAGCGTGTAAAAACAGTAACGAACAGTAATTAAGTTTAATGTTTGGTTGTATTGATCTCACTCAAATCGCACCAAATTACACACAAGCTTCACAGTTCTCAAGGCCTACTGTGCAAAAATACTTTTTTGAAACTTGACCCTTATTTTCACACAGTATTGACTGCTGGTTTCTGTGAAGCTTTAGAGGCAACACTAATATGTCAAACCCTAGGATAAACAGTCCAGTGCATAATTTCATGCTATTTTGATTGTGTCATTGTATCACTATCAGCATTGGGACTGAAAAAGCCAAATCTTTGCATCTCTAATTGTGAGTGTAAAAGGCTTGTACATGACTGATCTGCAAGATTGCTATTGGGAATGATTACAGTGGCAGTGTTAATTGCAATAAACGTGAGTTAACAGCATATGACATTGCATGCCACAACCACTACACACACACAAAACATTATCTGTTAAGCATATACTCCATTATTAACCCACAGGTCAAACAGTCATATTCCAGCTACTATACTGTCACTCCTCCACCAAGCCCCAAATGCCACACACTTGATACCACTTTGTAGCATTCCTACGTCTTGAAGCTTCAAACACTAATAGTGTCTTGTGCCTCAGTGTCTCTTTGACACATCTGGTGGGGCATTGGACTTGAAGTGGAGATCAAAAGCTCAAACCTTTCATAGAGCAAACATTAAAATCTACTGTACAAATATATTTCCAATATGTATACATGGAGGCAGAAATCAGTCCATCTAAGAAGAACTGACAAAGCGTGTGGAGGATGGATGTGCGATGTTAAAAGATAAGCATGCCCTTGCAAATCGCTTAATCTATTTAAGTTGATAACATATGTAGTGAATTTGGCAACCTTTGTACACATGCGTTACTGAAAGTGTGTTACTGAGATCTCCAGATGGAGGTACCAAATGTTCAGCAAAACTGAAATAGTGAAAAGCTTATCTCAACGTATAGTCATTGTTTTTATAATAAAGGAAGCATGTGTTGCCTGAGGAAATACACAGTACACAGTGCCGTTTAGAGATGCAGTTTGTGTTGACGCATGTGGAAAATGTGTCCTTTATCCCTCGCTGTCTGTGTGTCTGTCCTGCTTTTCTTTTCCCATCCCCAGGCTCCTCCGGGGTTGAAGAAGAATCTGATGAGGACATATGAGTCATGGACCCCTGAGCAGATCAGTAAAGGTTTGCCTCTCCTCTCCTCTCCTCTCCTCTCCTCTGCTCTCCTCTCCTCTCCTCTCCTCTCCTCTCCTCTCCTCTCCTCTCCTCTCCTCTCCTCTCCTCTCCTCTCCTCTCCTCTCCTCTCCTCAAAAATACTTGCCTAAATATATATTTCATCAAGCCACTTTTTTATTGCTTCAAATCCTGTCTGATTCTTATTGTGATCAAACATTTTGAATTATGCTGAAATTACTCTCTTTAAGTACATCCTACATCCAAGAATTTATCATCTGTGTCAGCCTTTTGAGACCACTAATAAGTACATGCAGCTAATGAGCTGCCCCTAAGCTTCAAGAATTTGTGCTTTGTTTTTTACACCAGTGGGATGTTTCAGTTTTTGTCTAACACAACTAGTGATAGCAGTGTTTTATTGGCTTGGGCTATGAGCCCTGTGACATCCCAGTGATTGAAACAGCAGCAAACTGGGCTACAGGACAGCGTTTAAAAAGTTTAAACATCTGTAAAAAACAAAACAAAAACAGAATGCATGGTCTTCCTGTTAACCATCAGTTGTATCCTGTTTGATGGATCACAAAAGACAGCTAACCGCTCTCCATTGCTATAAATTACAGACGCTCTGATAATGATTGATTATTGTAATTACTTGGCCTGTGACATGTTATTTGTTATTTGGGTACAGGAGGCATCCTGGCCAGAGCTCAGTCTCTGTTCTGTCTGGCCTGGTTCCACGCTGTCTGCCAAGAGAGACGCAACTACATACCACAGGTAAAATCCACAAACACAGATATGAACCAGAGTAATGTTAGCACAACAGTTTCTCTACCCACATAATTTTTTCACGGCATCAAATCTAAATGACCATAGCAGTACAAAGCTGTAACAGTCATAGGTACAGAACTAACAGCATAATCACTCAAAAAAGCCAGTTCCTTTTCTTGAATTTCACTTCTACTGGAGTGAAACTCAGTGCTCATCATATCACTCAGCATCATATTGTAATTAACTCATTTTAAAATCTGTAGAATCTCTGTATTTTCTACATATAAAACCCAATGATGTGTTAATCCACACAAGTAGAACGTGGCCTTGTATCAAACTACATAACTGCTGAAATCACAGTTCATGTTCTTTGTATAAATGTATTCATACAGGTATGCCTATCCATTTGTACTGGTTAATATGTTTCTCAGCCTGTTATTGTGTGACAAACATTATACAGAATCATATTCACAGGGAGGTGAGGAGGCTACACCGACATAAATAGCTTAGCCCTCGACATGGACATCTACTGAAAAGGGTAAAAAGAACAAAAAACAACTCCTACCAGAGGGATCAATGTTCTTTGTTCTGACTGACCAGCATAGCAAACGTGTTTTCTCTTTGAGCTGTACATCTATGTGTGTGCGGCCGTGCCTGTGTGTGCAAGCACAGGTATAAGCCTTTGTAGTAAACTTGCCCGCTGGTCAACAGGCATGAAATGTACACAGCACAGAACACAATGCAGGAATCAACCCCCACACTAGTAAGATTTTAGAGCAGTTCCCTCACCTGATACTTTAACTTCACAAACCCTGTGGTGAAACATGTTTTCACCACAGGGTTTGCAATAGGATTACACAAAGCAGAGACAGACATCCCTCTGGTTGCTACATTTTCAGACAGTACGTGTCATACGATGTCACACTCTTAAGGGATTTTACAAGGAGACATGTTTATGGAAATAGAAACTAAACCCTAGTTTACACCAGGTCAACAAAATATATAATTTCTCCATCAAAATGTAAAAACATACCTAATTCATTGCTGTAAATTAACACTCAAAACTGAAGATTTTGATTAAGCTCCATTGACACATTAAGAATGTGATTGTTTTTTTTGTTGTGTGTCTTTTTAGTGTCCAGTTTTTACCTGTGAAAACACTGTGACAGTGGGAGGTTCTCTGGTATCTCATTATGTACATGTCACACAATTCTGTCTTAACTCTCAAAATGTTACACACAAAAGTTATGTAACTTTCCGAAGCAGACAATGCAATACTCACACCCACCCACACCGCAGGACTTCCACCCTGCTTTGGACGGTGGTTGGTCCAGAACACAAATAAGCACTTACGATTCCCAACTTGGTCAAATAACATGTTGCACAAACGAGTGTGTTCTGAGCAATATCCTCCGAACTCAGTGAGACAGGTTGATATTCCTTTCTATTGTGGAATAAAAGGGGCATGTGTTGGTTTGTTGAAATGTTTCTCAACCAGAGTGGGTCTCTACCTTAAAGGGATAGTTCAACATTTTGGCAAATTGGCCCATTGCCATAATCGCTATAGTCATAGCAGTAGGTTTGTTACCTTTAATTGTCGATATAAGCGGCAGGCTGCTCAGAGCTACGCCAGGAGGCTAAGGGAATTTCTTGGTTTTCCTCATCAAACTCATCAAATACACAATCCAAAAACTCCAAAATGCTGTTGTGGACAAGTTGTGACCTGTACATTCACCACGCTATGACATAATAACAGAACCTTAAGAGACAGAGTCATTTTAGAGGTAAATTCATGCAAAACCGCTTATGGGCGTTGCGTTCAGGGACAAGCAAGCAAGCACTTTCTGTATTTACCTCGAAAACGGCTCAGTTTTGTAACGTTCTATTATTATCTCATAGCGTAGTGAATGTGGCGCTCACAACTCGTCCACTGAAGCATTTTGGAGTTTTTGGGTTGTGTATTTGATGAGTTTGATGAGGAAAACCAAGAAATTGACTATAGCGATTATGGCAATGGGCCAATTTGCCGAAATGTTGAACTATCCCTTTGATTTACCTCCGTTTTTGACGTCAAGTGTTCATCCTACCATTAGGGTGCATTAATCTATTATATTTAGAGTAGCTCAATCACACACTTAAGCTTTTAATTGAACCAAACACTTTAAAACCCCCTTGTGTTTTTACCTGATAACCTACAGGAAAAAATAACTGGTAAGTGTTAAGTCTGCTAAACAAAGCTCCCTAAATCTCTGGCTTTTGTTGATCAGTGCTGCTTTGTTTGTGGAGGAGCAGTGTGAGTCCAAACTAATCAAATACAAACATGCAGACATATTTTAACACAGGCAAATCAAAAGACCTAGTTGACACTGTAAGTACTTGGTACAGACTGCAATATACCGTCGTGTTTCCACTTGTCAGCTTAAACAGTTGTTTTTACCATTTGGTCGAATGCAAGTGATGCAATAGATGATACATGATACACTGGTGGTCATTTGTCTCTGTGTGCACTGCAGCCATGTCTCAGAGTGGTCTTTCTACAGTACACTAATTGAGTAATAAGATTGGTCTGCAAGTTGTAGCAAGAGATTTTTTTGAACATTTAGTCTGAACACTCTGAGTAAGACTAAGGGAGAACTATAGCCAGGAACATTTTTTTTCTGTAATTGAATTGCCACAACTTTGGCACAATAGTTTCGTCCTTCGCTGTCTCCTTTTCCCTCTTAACCATCCCCCCTCATGGTGAAGTTGCTGGCAGAAAAAAGGTATTGATTGCCCAAGAGGACAATGTAAACCTTAACTAGCATAGACCATGCTTATGTCTTGTGTGTCTGGGCCCTGTTGTTCAAAAGTAATGGGTTGTTCAAAACTAAAAACGGTTTCTGAAATTGGATTAGATCACGTAATCTAATTTATAATGTACCACATACACATTTATTTATTTATTTACAGTATGTTTTGCACCTAATTTTTAAACCATTATAGTGATAAAGTAAATAAAGATAACTTTTGATAATTCCACAAATGAAGAACACATGGAACAATTTTCACAATGTAATGTACAGTATTTGACTAATGTATTGTATATTTGCTTTCTTGTTTATTTTTTGCGGGTCAGAGATCTGGTTGTTTAAAAGACATTGAAGAAACAATTTTTTTTTTCAAATTAATACACTTTGAGGGACCCCATGCCACAATCCTACCTGTTATTTACATACATAGTAGCCTTCAGTGTGATATTCGGTCCCACTTAGCACTCGTTATCCAGATTTGGTACTCCTGAAAAGTTTGAATCTGGATCAGACTGATCCAATCCAACTAAACAACTGGGATAAAAGTAAGTTGGATTACATACAGTAATACTTGATGGCAAAACAAGTGATTTTCAAATCAGGATCATTTTGATCCAGATTAAACCTTTTGAACAACTGGGCCCATTTCCTCCTCAAGTTATCTCAGTCGACTCTGCTCACTTTTCCTCCCTGATTTTCCTTTTTCCCGACCACCCAGCTTTGTTACTGTTGCCCTGTCTGTCTCTCTTTTTGTCACTCTCTCTCTCAATTATGTTAATGCTGCCTCACATCCAAGAACATGATCGCCTTAATTTCTGAAACAGTCACAGCTCCTTTCGTCCACTCTACCATCACCCCTTCACTTCATTTACTATCCTCCCTCTTTATTTCATTTATTATCTCCTGGATTTCATCCTTTTTGCAAGTCTGTGCAGTGACCACTTCATTTAAAAAGACAGGAAGAGACACATAGAGGAAATGAGAGAGAAACAAAGATAAGACAGAAAAGAGGAGGGACAGAAACAGAGATAGAGTTAAGTTTTCACATACAAGGTGATGCAGAGTGCAGTGTGTGTGTGTGTGTGTGTGTGTGTGTGTGTGTGTGTGTGTGTGTGTGTGTGTGTGTGTGTGTGTGTGTGTGTGTGTGTGTGTGTGTGTAATCAAAGCAGAGTCACTGCAGCAGCTGAAACCTCACATTCACCTCTTTAAGCCTCATACGTTGAATCATTTGTTGGATAAGCAGCCGAAGCTACGTACGGTAACAACTTAACATTATACATGAGAACAATATGTATTCACATGTACTGTACGCACATTTTATCAGACACCAGAGTACCTTGCACCGACGCACGCTGTGAGTACACACTCAAGCAGATAATTACTGCACATCCAACAACATACACTTAATCATTCAAAGAATAGCGTAACATTGCCCACACAGTTTTCCCCCACCACTCACCTCGTCCACCTACCGCATCAGCAGACAGATTACAACGACTTGATAACAGTGAAGTGTGACACACACTCACACTATGACTGCCCTCACACTCTGTTATGTTTTTGCAGTGCAGTGGTCAGTGTTGTGACACTGTCCAGATAAAATGAATGTGTTCAACTATACATGTGTTGGCATAGAGTAATTGTGGTCTGATCATCTTTTTTTTTCTTATTGTCTTGTTATTTCGTACGTGAAAGTCTTGATGCTAATGGTTTGACTGTCTAGTGTGAATATGTTGTCTTCCACACATGGGCCTGTCTTTATTAGTTAAAAAACTCGACATGGTAGATCTTAATTTTCTGATTTAGACGCTAATTGTAAGTGAGGATTGCTTGTAACCAGATGGTTTCAGGATGATGGTTTCAGAAGTGAATGGTAATCTAACGGTAATGGTAATGGCAGCCCTCATTCAGCTACTTCAGATTTTCCCTTTTATTACAGCTTAGCTGTGTTGGAGCTGAATTAAAAAACCTTCTGGCCGGTCTGAAATGAGTGTAATTTGATCAGATCATTACAGAGGCAAGGTTTTAACAGTTTAAACTATCACCATCACACACACTGAACATTCACCCTGAACATGAGACCATGTCATCATCATCACTTTATCAGGTTTATGTACTTGTTTACAGTTGATATAACATGAAGGAATAATAGAAGAATGTACTCAAAAGTAACCCATGTACTCCCTCATGTGCAAGCAGGGAAATAGATCTTTATTTTTTTGTCGCTCATTCCCCTTCTCTCTGTTTTATCCAGGGCTGGACTAAGTTCTATGAGTTTTCTTTGTCTGACCTTCGTGCTGGATTTGAGATCATCGACAGACTCTTTGAAGGTATGAGAGTTGGTAGCAGATCACACTGCATCGGACAGCACTGCTATGTTGTCTACCTCTGCATCACACATGGTAATGAGAGCTAGAATCTATGGGCTCTTTAACAAATTGCCTCTATAATGTACACCACGCCTGCTAAAGCATGACCTCGAGAACTCATCATTTGAATTTCAAAGCACTGCGTATATGCAGTATATGCAGTATATGCCCCTCTGCCTTCTTCTGTGCTCTCTCATTACATGTCTATCGCTCTCCTTTTTTTAAATCCGTGAACTCCAAGGAGGTAAAGCTTTCCAGTGGGAGTTTGTCCATGGCCTGCTGGAGAGTGCCATCTATGGCGGACGCATCGACAACCCCTCTGACCTCCGCATCTTACGCTCTTACCTCGAGCAGTTCTTCTCTGCACGCCTCCTCTCATCATCCCTCTCAGCCGGTCAGAGGAAGAGCAGAGGAGCAACACGCTTCTTCCCACCTCAGATCAACCTCCCAAACTCTTGCTCCATAGTGGTAGGTTGTGAAGTGCTGCCTGTCACACATACAATGTTGTATGAATGACTTAAAATGTTCACACAGGATCAATCCGAGGAGCAGAGAAACTAAAACAGCACTGCAGTGTTTTTTACTTTCTAGCTTAAGGTGCTCTGCAGCGTTTGCGTTGGCAAAGGAGCAAAAACAATTCAAATAGAGTTGAATTAATGCTGCCAAGCTTTTCATTGCCTAGATTTACTGTTTGTGGTTTGGCCAGTATTGAAATTTTATTAGTCTGTGTTCCGTTAACTCAATTTTAAGTTGGTTTATAAAGTAGCCTCTACAAACAAATGCCATTCATTTCTCAGTTTACCCAATTTATTTTGCTTTCATGTTGTGTTTTGCATGCGGTCTGCATCCTGTGGACGTAGCCCAATAACTTAATATACATGAAAAAATTAGTGGGTGTATATTCCCCAAACTGTTTATTGGATGCCTGTTCATTTAAAGTCGTATTAGAATAAGTTAGTATACCGCAGAGCCATTAAGAGGCCATTTGGTAAGCAAAAGAACTCATTATGGAAATACATATCATGGAATTGTCAAATTGTTAGTACAAAGTATTATGTGGGTATTCAGTTTTAATTATTTAAGCCTTTAAAGTTATTTTTGTACTAAATTAATATTGTTCCATAAACAGCATCAAACCAAACAAAAACATCACACCTAATTAAGGGGAAATAATAGATGTCATTTAACTCAAAGTCACATGTAGCAAACAAGCATGCTGCAAGATACCACCTCAGCATATTCACTTGAAATTATAAAACCTTTATAGTATAGTTGTTGTCTGACCAATCCAGGCAGCGCATCCTCTTCCTCTGTCTGTCACTCTGTTTTACTATTCATGCATGTGAGCTGATTGCTGTGTGTCCCCTGCATGTGTGTGTGTGTGTGTCTTCCCAGGACTATCGCAGCGTGATAGAGAATCTCCCAGAGGATGACAGACCTGCTTTCTTTGGTCTGCCTGCCAACATTGAGAGATCCTCTCAGAGAATCATCAGCTCCCAGGTGAAAACACAAAAACACACAGCCACCTGCTAATACACACACATGCACACGCACACACACATACACACACAGCACATCTATCTCTACCTCACACATGTAGATGTAAAAACACAGAGACACATGGATAGGCACAGTTATTGCATTACGGTCGCACAAACACATTCTAACTCTTCTACACACAGGGAAGCACACACAGCATATTCATCAGTACACATACAGTGTATCCACATACATGCCAGTGCACACAAAAGTAAGGTTAAGGTGCCACAAAGATATGGACAACTTGGACTAATCCTAAGGACTGCCACCTGTGCCCTGGTGAACAGACTTTTCGGTCAGTGATTATTTTCTACAAGCAGTCAGTGTATTACATCTACTTTCTCCCCTCCTCCCTCCCTTCTTCTCATCGCTAAAGTGAAGTCAGCAAAGGGATGAATGCATTATTTCACTCAAGTGGTAACATTTCACATTCCTTCCATGTCTAGTACATATGTGTGCTTGGGCTGTCCTGTGCTGATCAGCAAAATTAGTTGTCAGAACCAGTTAGTATATTTCAATTGTTCCACATCTTTTATATTTAAATAACCAAATCCAGATAGTTTGCTAATTTTAAACTGTTTTACTCAAATGGCTTGTTCCTGCCAAGTTTCTCACTTTTTCACTTTGACTTCACTTTTTGCCTTGTTACTCCACTCTTCATCCAGAAAGGCAATTTTGCCCCTAATTACTGTTTAAATTACAGAGTGATTACTCTACCAGATGCATGTGAAACCCGTTCTGTTGCACTCTGTGATACTGCAGTGGTGTCTTTTTTTGTCTAGGTATTTATGCGTGTGTATACATGTGTATATATGTGTGTTTGTCCTTTAAACAATCCCACAAACCCAGTCCTGATGCAGGCACTCACCTCCATTCTGGAGATATAAGAGCTGCTTATTTTAGGGTCAGGACTTAGATTTAAGGTTAAAGCATTATACCAGGCAGCCATCCGTTTCCATGTATTTCACTATGACATAAAATTCACCTTGCAGAGACATGAAACCATGTTGTAGATGGGTAATCCATCACAGTGAATATCATGTCTGGTTTTATCGTTGTCAAGGTCATTGCATGGTATTGTGTTTGTAAATATAAATTGATTTTTTCAAAAGTCTACACTGCAGCAAGGGTATAACTTGCAACAGGGCATTGTTCAACAGTCTGCAAAAAGGAAAAAAGATGATTTGTTTAGAGTGTATTACTGGTCAAAAGGTTTCAGTCAGACATGCAGGTGTAAAGGCAGGGGCAGAGCTTCTCAACCTTAGAGTCACTTGACACAGAGACACAGTCACAAATAACTTTAAATTGTATATGTGTGTGTGACAGAAGATAAAGGAATATGACACACTTTGTGCTGTGTGTTTGTGTGTGTATGCCTTTATAGGGTTATTCTGAGGTTCAGTAGAAACATTTCTTTCCAGTGACATCACATGTGAGGTATACGTACAGTATTGTCTGCAATATTTATACTGATATTGTCCTGAATTATTTGTGTGTTCACATGTAGGCGTGTGTGTGTGTGTGTCCGCACACAAGGTTGATGGTCACTGCAGATTCTGATGAAACACAATGCAACACAGTCTCACACACACACACACACCAAATGTGTTCTTTCACTGTCATGGTGTGTATGAGTGTGTACAGTATGTATTTATACGAGAGACATCGCAACAAAATGAAAGACTAGAAGATGCAATCAAAAGGGAGAGAAACGGGATGTAGAGTAAAATGTTTTTATTTTCATGATGCACACAAAATGGCACCAATGTAAATTGTACATACATACTGTACACAGACATTATAATCTAAAAAAAAAACACTGCTTTCATAACACAACTTCATACACCACCTACGTATGCATGGAAATAGAGCAAAAACAGTCAGGACTGACAATGGACAGATTGAGAGGGTGTTTTTATTTTTGTGATTGTATGTGTCTTTCTTTGTGTAATTATCCTCGGCAAGCCCTCTTAAACCACAAAGAACCATCTCTGCTTGTGTGTGCAGTCCCCATGTGGGTGTTAATGCATTTAAGTCCATTCATGCTCTCAGTGTGGTCGGCTGATCACTGGAACCACCAACCTAGTTTAATTCACACAACTCCCACAAGGCCACTTGTGTGTGTGTGTGTTACTGTGTGTGTGTGTCTGTGTGTGTGTGTCTCCACCTATCTCTCCTGTATGTCATTGCCTCCCCTCCTGCTGTCATTCATCACTGTCAATTTCATGCTCTCTCTCTCTCTCTCTCTCTCTCTCTGCCTTGTCTTCTTTCCCCCATAATCCATGCCCTCTCTTCTCCCTAAAGACCCTTGTCACAGTCTGTGGGTGGGCCACTTAACCACGCACACTGATACAGATAGTCATCTCGGTGGGTGCCATTTAAAACAAATGCTTGTTGAGAGTTCTGCTTCATGTCATCTTATGCGCACTGAAAGATGAGCTGAATAAGTGCATTAGGCAGGGAGTTGCAAAATGCTTGAACCAGAAATTATATTTTCCCTCCCTCGTCAAACTACATGTCACGGTTTTGAATAACGTGTGAAGTTCAGTAAGACATCATTCTAGACTACGGCTACCACACGGTCCTGGTTCTGGTCTCTGGTAGACATCGTCTTGAAACTTTTACTTTGCCAGTTGGTTATGATGGTAAATGCATTTGCTGCCTGGTAGTCACTGGTTGAGATAAGGATAAATCTTAATGTATTTAAATCCCTTTACATTCGAACTCCAATATATTCCAAATCTCCATCCTCAGCTGCCCTCATTTTTTACTGCTCCTAGGGTGAAGTTCTAGATTAGCTATCTGTTTTTATCCTTCCTTCTTCAACCTCCCTCCCTCTCTCTCTCTCTCTCTCTCTCTCTCTCTTCTTTCTCACTTCACTCTCCCTCTTTTCCATACAAACACACACACACATACACACACATTTTCCTTCCTGAGCAGAGAAGATAAAGCAGGTGTTAGTAAAGAGTTCTCCTGGACCAAATGAAAGCCATTTATCAGACACTTTGCCTTCCTCACAACACACACACATATACAGAGTGGCACACACACACACACAAACACACACACACACACACACACACACACATACACACTTGAGTCTAGATAAGAGCACTATCCAGGATTCAAAGCCTGAAGCTAAGCATGTTTGATTAGGTGTGTAAGGAGCTGTTAGGAGATGTGTTTGGAGTTTGGCCTTTTTTACATGTAATATTTCCAGACCTCACAGTGTGTTTATTTATTTTTTCCATCATATGTTGCTTTGAGTTAAACGACTAATGGTGTGAATTTATTCAATTCTAATTTTGCATACAGGTATTTCAGTATTTCTCACAGGAGACAGGTGTGATGCAGCAACACTTTCTTACCTACATAGTGAATGTGTTTATAATCAGTTACAGTACACCTCTCCGTCTAAGGAAGGCAGCGTGAGCGCCACAATTTTTTTTTTTTGTGCAATGCACTGAAACCTTTACTCAACTTAGTTATTGGTTTGTATTTACATTGTGTTTTCGTTGATTGATCCACAGGTGATATCCCAACTGCGTGTCCTGAGTCGTTCAGTAGCAACTGGGTCAAAGTTTGACAGAGAACTCTGGTCGAATGGACTTTCACCTGTCCTCAACTTATGGAAAAAACTCAACCAGGTCAGTTTCGTTTTTTTTTTCTAATTTATGTTTTCCGACTCTTTGATCAGTGTACCAAACTGATTGACTTCATCTTGATCAACATGATCAAAAAAAAATTGAAAGGAGTCTCAACCTCGAGCCCTAAAATGGTATTGCAAGACATCCCTAAAATGAGTGATTTACTTTTGCAGTCAAAACCTTCAATTCTGAAATTGATAAATGCCTCGATACAGTGGGGAAAGTACATTTTTTACACAATCACAATACCTGCTAAATATTTACTATTCCACTTTTTATTTCAGCCTTTGATAGTCTCATGCCAGTCTTTATTTGCATGTTTTTATTTTGACATTGCCTATGCAGCAGCAACTAATCTGAATTAAGCCGTGAAAGCTAATTGGAAATTAGTAGGGTCTAATTGAGCATTGTGTGTGATAGCCAGTGGCCTGCCTAGTCAGGCAGCGCTGCTGTGTGCAGTTGCCTGGAGACCGGTACCTTTTCAAATCAAAATGACATCTACCTCTACATTAAATAATTTAGTCACCATATTCCTGTTCTCTCGCTCTGCCTCTCTTTTATTCACTCTCATACTGTAAATCACAAATGTTATCCCTCTCCTTTTATTTCATTTGCCCCTGTGCCTCCCTCTCTCTTTCTCTCTCAGTCCCTTGCAGGCAGAGTTATTTTGTACTTCCTGTGAGAATGATTGACTGTGTTAATTGTTGCCACTGTATCACCAGCTAGCTTCCCATTGATCACAATCTACCTCTGACTGCTTTCAATTAACTGGCCCTTGGTCATCAGCTAACCCTCTGTGTTTGACTTGACCATGAGTGGATGTGTGTGGATGTGAAGCTTGAAATTGTGTGTATTTGTGTGTACAAATGAATATTTCTGTTCAATTCAGTGTGCATCTGTATGAGTGTGTATAACCAAGTGTGTTTATGTCTATGTATTTGCACATCTGTGTGTGTGTGTGTGTGTGTGTGTGTGTGTGTGTGTGTGTGTGTGTGTGTGTGTGTGTGTGTGTGTGTGTGTGTGTGTGTGTGTGTGTGTGTGTGTGTGTGTGTGTGTGTGTGTGTGTGTAAACTGTGCGTGCGCGGTGTCTGGATGGAGGGCGAGATGCATGAGACAGCAGAGACTGTTTATTTGGCTGTTTAGTCACATTTTTGAATAGAGACAATAGCAGTGCTGTAGATGAGCTGAATCACACCAGCTTTTTTTTTCTCATTGTCTTAATTTATCTCTGGCTCCTCTTTGTCTTCGCTCCTCTACCCCACACTCCCACTATCCCTCTCTTTTTCCTCTACTGCCTCAGTGGATGTATGGAAAACAAAACAGGGTGCAGAATGTGATATCTGCAAGAGAACAGCTAAATATCTGTGCAAATTATATATTTTTTATAAACACTTAGTGTTACAGTTACAGTTACAGTAGAAGAGTGTGCTAAATGTAAATAAATCATGTCCCTGGTTTGCTCTGCAGAGAGAGAGACACATTTCCTGTTGAGTTACATCTTGTTACTGTGAAAGAAACAGGATTGAAAATATTTAGTAAATGCATCTTGAGCTCAGAAAACCCAAAGGTTACATACTGAAGAAATGTTGTAATATTGGATGCAATTTAAATGAAATAGTAATACCTGTTATTGAGACAATACCTTAGTCATGCTTCTGAGTTGCAGCCAATTTGAGTAGACTGATAGGTCGATGTATTTCTAACAGTGTCCCAGTGATAAGAGGGATATAAAAGCAATGGGGTGAATTGTACAATATCATACAGCTAGCCTTGAAGAATAGTCCAAGGTTATTAGAATGAATATATCTAATTAAATTTGCTGCACAGTATGTAGAAGAAACATAGCTCTCTTCTTCCCCTTTGAGCTCGGTTTCACCCCCCTCTTCCTCTAGCTGTCTGTGTCTGTCTTGGGAAATGATGTTCTTTAACATGACAGTTTTATATATCTCTCTGGCCCTCCCTATCTATCCATAATATATATTTATTCTGTCTATCTATGTACCTGTTCTATCTATTTATCTGTCAGTATTTGATTCTTTCTCTGTCTACCTCCTATCTATCAGGGCTCAACACTGATCCATCAGAAGGTGGCCCCGCCCGCAGAAGGTCATGGGTCCCCAGTCTTGTCATTCATCAGTTTGGAGCAGTTCAACGCCATCCGCTTGGTGCAGGTAGGTTAAATCATTGGTGTTCCTTCATGTTATATGTTTGAAATAAGTCATGACATAAATGATAAAAAAAGACTGTTATCCATGAATAACAAAACAAAGTTCTCCCTGGCTGTCTGGTGCTCATTCACATTTGCGCTATACCACTCAGCTTTCATCAAATTGTATGCTCAGCTGTTTTTACTATTATATTGTACCTTGTGATATAAATGAGATGGATACGTTAAAATGCTGTGAATTACATAGATTGGGCTTAGCGTCCTGGAGATCAAAGAGAAGAGTGTGAATTGTAAATTGTTAAATTATGTGATTTGTCCTCTTATTGAGTGGATACTGTCCTTTAGCAGCAGTCTGTATGAGACAGAATGTACACTGTGTTATGTTTTTTATGAAGTGAGTGCTCTACTAGCACTCAATGTAATTTTCTTCAGTGCAAAAACACTTGGATTCGATTTTTTTTAAAGAAGCAATCTTGATCTCGTTCACTGTACTAAACTTTACGTGTTGTCATAGAGTATCCATCAGTCCTTGGCTGCGCTGAGCAAGGTCATCAGAGGGACCCAGCTCTTAACTCCTGAAGTGCAGAAGCTGGCCACTGCCCTGCTTAACCAAGAGGTAAGAAAAAAGAGAGAAAAAAAAACGTGAAGCTAGAGGAAGTCCACTGAGATGTATTGATGAAATAATGAGTTAACAAGAGTCTGCTGCTTAGTGTTTGTGCGAATGTACAGATTTGTCTTTTCAAGAGGGAATATAATAAGGGCTCATTTCAAACTAATTGTGAAAAATAAATTGAAACGAAATGGTGAAATTGACTTTCGCCCACTCATCCACCGCCTTTTTATGCCTCTCAGAATGAACGTATGAAGCATCTTGGAAATCATTTTGTGATGTGTGTGTGTGACACTGTTTGGATCTTTGATTCACATAATCATAGAATATACAAGTAAATATATATATTAAACTATATTATATATAATTCTCTAGACTCTATTGTTTTAGAGGTGAAGTGTGACCACGCTGTGATGAAGTTTATTCCATAGAGGCAGGCACACAGAACATATACAGAGGTGACTTGTAGACATCTAGGAAACACAGCATGTATCCTCGTTTGTGTCCCCAAGCTGAGATGAGACAAAGGGGATATGGTGAGGCAGAGGAGGAGAGATACACAATCAACCTTTTACTCCTATGTTTGTAATCTCCTGAGAAAAGCCTCGGGCATCATCCCTTCACCACTGCGTTTCTCCTCTCTCGTTTTATCTCAATCAGCAGTCTTTAGTTTCAACTCAGTCTCTCCAGTTTTCATCTGCCTTTTTTACTGCCTCTCTCCTCATATCTCTCCCTTCTAAAATATCCCTTTGCTAAAGTTAGTGCTCATACCAAGGCTATGAAATCACTACCGTGACATAGTTGATTCAGTATCACAGTATTTTTCCACTAACAGTATATAACATAATATGGATGATGCCAAATTAATCCAACTACATTTCCATTTAGGTCTTTATCATGTGACCCCAGTCATGCAATAGTTACAATCAACTGTTTAATCATTGCTCACAGTAGAGCTTGTTTCTTCGTGTCCATCTGTTGAGTTTTCTACAAATGAAGACACCCTGTAGTGCTTTATGGCCAACCTATGTAACTGCCCAGTATATAAAACAGATGAGCCCTCATTCCTGTTTCATAAATTTGTAACTGCTTCCTTAATTTGAATTTAAGTGATAAAAAAGGTGAAGACAGCCTCTTCCCTTCAAGATAATTTCTAGGGCCCATCTGAAGATGTTCTCTCACAAAAAATGCAGCTTTTAGATAAGTTCATTGAGAATTAAGAATTTTCTCTGTTTTTATAGCATAGGAAATTATGGTATTGTATGGATTAACATAGCATGTCTTTTGATTATGATTATTTATTACAATATTTTACTGAAAGCCAGCTTCTTCCACTGATTAACCCGTTCTTCAGATGTAAATCACAACATATTGAACAGAAATTGCCTGGTGTATCACTGGCTGACAAATGTAATGGAACCCTAGAAAAAGCAGCAGCAGCAGCTGTCATCTTTGATGAGGCTTTCGTACATTTCACCCAAGCCACAAAATTCTTGACACATATTAAATTTACTACCAGCAGAATTTCAAACCTAATGACTTTTGTGGCCCCAACTGACAACGTTTTACATCACTGTCATAAAGATGACACGGCTCTTGCTCCTCCCTTAGAAGGAAGAAAACATGCAGCCATGGAGTGAAATGAAGCAACCAAAATTTAATTTGACTATTTCTCCCTATAAATTCTTTCATCTTGAGTCAGTGGTTAAGATGATTGTTTTTTTGTTTTTTTTTCTTAACTTTCTTAACTTTATTAACTGTTAAAGCGTGTCAGTGTGCGGATGCTACACACTAATCAGCAATGGAATTCATCCAAATAGAGTAAAGCTGTGTCTTTGTGCCAGAACTCAGGACTGCAAAATATTGAATAATTTAATTCTCCAGTATCCATTCTAGCAGAAGTAGTCTGACATATGAAACATTACCTATCTGACTTTTTGGCTTGACCACAACAGCGGAACCAGCTCTCTAATCGCTAATGTCTTTGACATTGGTCGTTGCATGTTCGAAGATTTATTGGTGCAACCCATTTCTTTAAGGGAGGCTTAGATTACTTCACTGAGACCACCTCGCCTCTGCACTTGATGTCTGGGTTAGAGTTCACTCAACCTGTGCATTGTGAGCACAACCAGCTCCAGGGTTGCATCACGCAATTGTATTTTAGCCCTACTAAGGATAGAACCAGTCAGGTTGATGAGGAGCAGTTAGATCCAAGGAAAAACTACCGTACTGTACCTTTAGAGATATAGGAAAAAACACACCCACTGCCAATGGAAACAAACCACCAACCTTCTGTCCTTCTTCAACTTATTTAACAAATTATCCTAAAAAGCAATAATTATATCTCCACATGAGTTTACAGGTGGTTTATACTGTTCAAATAAAGCATAACACAATATGTCAATTTAACCAACCATCACTGATTAGCCCAGTTTCAAACAGAGAAGAGGAACAGAAAGAAAGAGCTGGTGATGTGATTTATGTATCTGGAAAAATCGACCATTTGGGGTCGTAATATTGTAAAAGTATAGCAGGCACAGCTCTGAAGAGATCAGCTCCATTGCCCCTCTCCTCAGCTGCGCAGTAAAAAATAATTAGATACTTGGAAACTACCCAAGCACAAGAGGAGAGTGGTAAGCATCACTGCAAAACAGAAATAAATATCACCAATGCCTTCAGTGGAAAGATCGTTAATATTAAGACATGGAGACTGATTTGGGGCAATTTTTTTGATTAAAGGTTAAGCAGAATTTTTCAGTGCCAGATGGAGTAATTTTCTTGTCAAATGTATTGTTTCTGTTTTGTTTTTTATCATCACAGTAACTGTCAGGCAAACTAGGGATCTCGGTGAAAAGTGGTCAGACTCTAAACATTTGCTTGCCAGCAAACCCCAGCTGCTACTTAAAAAAATAGCAAGTCACCTTGGAGATTATTTGCACCAATTAAATGTTCTGGCTGTGAGCTGCAGCATACAAATATATGTTCCTCCTGAAATAATTGGTTGGACTTCACTGATTGAGTAGGAATTAATTAAAACATGCATTTTGGAATTATGGAAACATGCATTTTGGAACGAGTATTCATTGGTGTTTATATATGACAGTATACTGTTTAAGGAACACTTTCTTAGTCTTTATTCATTTGTTTTTTGTTTTCAAATACATTGATACAGTAAATTTGATTGGTCTGACACTGTACTTCTATCCTTTCAGTGGGTGCCAGTAGCTCTGAAACTATATTTGTATTCAAGCATCATTAACTTGTCTGACCTATCATTAATTAGAAAACATTAGTACAGTATAGATACAGGTAGAAGATAGGCATTCAGATGACATAGCTTAAGTTTACTGTACAGTACCTCCTCTCACAGTGTTACACACACAAATACACACAGCTGGACACTGACTGAATGGATCGACTTGCAGCTGAGAGACATGCAAAGTCCCTTTTAGTTCCATCATAACTTTCAAGCTTGAATAACATCAAATTCTAAACTCTCAACCTCCCACTGTGCATATTTGTGCATGTTGTGTGTGTGTGTGTGTGTGTGTGTGCGCGGGCGGCCGGGCGCGTGTGTGTGTGAAAGGCAGATCTTTGATCTCTGTGTAGCAGTTAAAGCAGCAGAGACTGCCTAACCTGTTCCAGAGTTAACAGTTGTCTCCCAAGGGAAGGTTTCTTTTGCCACCTACGCACAATATTGCATTAGTCATTGTCTCCCAAAATGAACTACTTCAGCGTTTCAAAACAACACCACACATGAGTGTTGTGTAATCAGCCACCTCGTTGGTGGACGTATGGTCCAAGAAGTGTGTCGTGCCATTTTTAAAGGAAACCAGCACTGAAGTTCTCCTCCCCACCAACACTTTCCACCCTACGTCCTGCCTTGGAATCTCTTTAAAGATATTGTTTTATTGAAAAAGAACAACATTGGCCATTTCTTTGTTGACATTATGTGACTTTTTTTAAGCCAAACTACTGAGGCAGTGCAACGCATAAGAGTGAAATGCTACGTTTTGGCTTTTGCTACAGTTTCAGTGCGAGACAAATTGCACTGCCAATGGCCAGATGGATGAAGTGAGTGAAAGGAACTTCATCATGCAGTAACATGATGAGCCAGACTGCCATATTTGTGTGCGCAAGAGTCTTTTGTCAGTGTGAAGTTTGGAGGAGCATTTATACAATACTTCCCAGATGCAATCATCTGTGTGCCTATAGGCTTTGACCTTAAGAAGCTGATAACGACATGAATATTATAGATAATGTCTTGGGGAGACCACAGTGCTGGTGAGGCCTTCCAGTGACACTGTTTAACTGTGTATTTGGAAGAGTTTCACAGTGAGTCAACAGGGTCCAGTGTTGTCAAGTTCATCTGTCTCTGTTTACACAACTTAGCGACTGTGGTAGCCCTTAGTGATCGTAGAGGAGAGAGGGCAACACATGTAACAAAGGATGTTGAGGTCACATACTACACACATGCACATTAAAGACCACTTTAGGAATTAAATGTCTTTTTAATTTGTTTCGGCACAAATCTAGTGATTTCTGGACAGACAGCGCAGTCCTGCTGCTTGCTGTGGCTCTCTGGGTTGATAGCAGCATTCAGCAAGTGAGACAGACGCACGTTCTGTCGACCACACAGCAGCCTGACTGAAGCACACAGTTAATGTGAATGTCAACAGCAAAAATACCACGTTAACTTCACCCTCTGCTGAAACTTGTTAGGTTTATGGTAATTCTTTTGTTAAATAACTTCTCTTCCTCTTTCTGTCTCAGTGCCCCTCAACATGGCAGAATAAATGGGAGGGACCAGAGGAGCCGATGCAGTACCTCAGAGCTGTGGTAACACAAGCTTTGGCCATACAGGTACAGTAGATCATATATAATTACTGTATAGAGACACACTCTACCCTGATGCTTGCCGGTCTGTCTGTCTTTGTTTCTTCCCCTCTCCCTCCATCGGCCCTCAAAGAATACTCACAGATGAATAGACATATCTACACATAGAGTAAGACAAACACAGCCATGCAAGCATCTCCAAAAAAATTTGGAGACATCTTTTCAACTTTGCAGTGTGAAGAAAATCTTCCATGTTCTCATTAACTTTCTCTAAACAATTTTTAATCAGGCCTGTGATGTCAGGTTTAATTATTCCTTCAGGGACTGAAATTTACACAAGCATGCTTCTGTCAGGGGAAGGCACCTTGGTTTCCAGCAAAAAAAGACGAGTTAAAAAAAAAATCATTTGTGAACTTTTTGTGCACTTGTAGCAAAGGCATTTGGTAACAGCCTCCCTGGTTGTTACAAGTCCCATATGTCTTTGAGAAGAAGCCCTAAGTAAGCCTAAGAGTTTTTCTTATCAGCATTAGTGTAAGGAGGAGTATATTGAAGGATCCATTTAAATCTATCATGCATTTATATCCTACTGGGAGCCTTGTCCTGCATGGTGATTAGATTGTAGGATTATTTTTTTGTTATTTTTGGACAGGACCTTGCACCTCAGATATGGCAAAACGTGCAGTAGAGTTCTGTTGGGCGCAGACCTTTTTCAGTGCATCCCCACCTGACAGCTGAGCCCAAGGACTAGACTAAATACGTGAGAGTTATGGTTCAGGTTAAGATTATTTAGAGATCTAGGCAAAGAATTGACTAAAAGCATGCCAGAAAAATTCTAATGTTGTTTTCAAAAGCACTTCATAAATAAAAGGGGATTATTATGAGCTTCTGGGAAGTGTCAGCCATAGGTTGGTGCCAGGAAATAAAGGCTCTGGCTGAAACTCCTCTCATCTTCTCATGAGTGTGTCTGACTCTACACCTACCTCAATATGCTTTGGCAGACTAGAATGCACGCACACACACAGCACACACACAGCACACACACATTCAGAAATTATTTATTTCTATGCGAATTTGATGCATTTCATTATTCGTGTGGGCGAGTCTCCCTGCCTGTGTCTGTCTATTTGCTGGCCTGCCTGCCTGCCTGCCTGCCTACGCATCTGTTTGTGTGTATGTCTCCCTGTCTGCCTGTCATCTCTTGTTTCTCTCTGTCTGCTTGTCTCCCTGTCTACCTGCACTCCATCTGTCTTCATGTGAGTCTGTCTGGAGGCTACACTGTCCTTAACTGTCTATTTCTGCCCATCAGTACTGAGTGATATCTCTGTTAGCAGAGTGTCTGTGTCCTGTTAGCTAATCAGTCTAATAAAGGTGGAGTCGGCCTGAGCTGCTACTGTGTGGAGCTGCAGAAGAATAAAGAGCTAACAGCACAGCAGTGCATCCAGACGTGCCTGACGACCTTGAAAACCCTCATGCTCTCTTTCTCTCACACACACACACACACATATATGCACATAAGTACGACGCATATCAACATCCACTGGCCAAAAATCTTGAGGGTGCACAAACTTGTGTTTGTGTGCATGTGCCTGTGTGCATGTGTGATTCTATGTGCACACATGCATCCGCCAACAAGTATGTGCCTCTTTGTGTGGGAGTATGGGCTTGCATGCGTGCATATTTTTTCTCTGCATAATGCTCATCCCAATTTATCTCTAAAGCCAGTGCAGAGTGATGCTGTGCTAAAAATGAATCCATTTATAATAGAGATTGGATCAGATGTTTGCTCATTCTGCCTCTATTTGTCAGCAATTTTCTTCAGCTGACCTCCAAATCCACTAGTTTCTATGGTGATGTAGAGAAAAGTGCGTAGCTGTCAAAAAAGGAAATGCAAAAAAAAGGGGGGGCCCAGAGTAGATCAAGACTTCAATCTTATGTCAACTCTCAGGGTTTAAATCTGGCCACTGCAGCCGTGGAAGCCTCTATCATGATAAGCTTGGCTGTAAGTGTGAAAAAGGGCAGTGGAATCAGTTTCTGTGCCGCTGTGCAACAAAGAAAAGAAAAACGTACAAACTAAGAACTGTGGTTGTATTGCGTGATATGGTATCAGGTTAAGTCCTGAACTGTGTCTTTGACAAAACTGACTAGTTCTTGCTGCGACACAGAAGGAAACTGCTTACTGATCAAAGCAGGTGCTGCTGAACAAGGCAGACTGGATCAGCACATTGGATAAGGCTTAGCAGGGTCTATCTCCAGTCACACTGATCCACGCTTCATGTTCATGAACTTGTGTGTGGATTCACCATTTGTTGTCTTTGCAGTATACACACACATCCACATCCCTGGTTGTGTGTGTGTACAATGCAAATATTAGCTTTGTGTATTTTCTGGAATCAACTATTCACAGTGAGAATGAATATTTAAGAGTCAGGTCTATCTGTGTAAGATGACATCACATGAACTGAAGTAAATTGTGTGTATTCTCATTGTCGTATATTAATCCTCTAAATTCTTTGTTTGATTATGTGTTATCTTAGAGTGTTTCTTGGGTATATGCTTCATTAATCTGTGTGTCTATCTGTGTGTCTGTCTGTATAAGCAGGGCTGGGTGGAGCGTGCAGGCAGACAATCCCTCCTGTCAGACATCATAGATTTGTCTGAGCTCTTTCACCCTGATACCTTCCTCAATGCTTTGAGGCAGGAAACTGCCAGGTAACACCACACACTCGTAGGTTTACGTGTAACACACTTGTGAGACAGAACGAGCAGAGGACTGAAGTTAACAACATGTTTTGTGGTTTTAGGTCCATGGGGTGCTCTATGGATAGCTTGGTGTTCACGTCGTCATGGAGGAGTCCCATCGTGCAAGCGAAACTGCAAGTGAAGGTGAAATTAACACAAACACACAGACAACAGATGCATACTGCTCCTGCATAGCCAGGAATAGTGGTGCTATAAACAATGCAGAGTCTGACAAAGTGATAATTGGAATATTATGTAGCAAAGGCCTGCCAGAATAGAGAAGGCAGAAGCTAAGAGCAAAGAAATCAGAGTTAAGAAACACAGCAGACTTTGACAGAAGTAACCCCAGCTCTCCTGTGCGTTTGATGCATTTGACTGACAGACATTCCCACAGTTGAAGCACTGGGAGCCTGCACAGTGTACAATGCCTCCCTCCTTATTGTGTTTGACCTCCATTCTTTGATTTAAGGGCAAGGTGATTGTATTGTCTACTGTACAGTTTAAATGCTTTCAGACATTTATTTTTTCGTTTTCTGTCATTCCAATAAGAATTGGCACAACTTGACATGCACTTAGTTAAAATATACAAAGAGGGAGGGGAAGGGTGTGGGTGCTCGATAGAGGCTGCAGCTGCAGGGAGGGAAGGGAAATACTCTGACATCTGACAGTGAAAGGGGGATAATTGTGGTGAGGCAATGAGCTCTCTGGTGCGTGTGTGTGTGTGTATGTCTGATTTGATGCCAGAGTTCCCTTTATTGTCTGGCCATACTGTGGAAAATCCCTGAGTCACTGGGCTGAATTCACTTACATAAACCCTCTCTCTCATGTACCATGTGCATAACATGTTAGTTAATCTGGTGATGGCGACAGTGTCTCCCTCTCATGCTCCATCTTTCCCTTTATTTCCATCCTCTTCTTTTCTCTCTCTTTTCCTTCTTTCTGTCTGTCTCTTACTGAGGTTCTTCATCATCTAGTGTTCATTTTGCATTTACTCCATCTTCTTTCTCACTCTCTTTCTCTTTTAGGTTGGTGGTCTCCAGTTGGAGGGTTGTAGTTTTGATGGCGTCCATCTTTGTGAGAATCAACACGACTCTCCCAGTGTGTCAGCTGTCCCGCCCTGCCACATGGCCTGGGTTCCACAGGTATGTGTTTGTGTTTCAAATGGCAACATACAGTATTTGTTGCCTGAAACGTAGCGATCAACTCCCATCACAGTTTGCCAGAATCCATGGTGAAATATTCACATTGTTTGTTTTGTCCCATCACACTTAGAGATAATATGTTTATCATAATATAAACCATCCTCATCTTTAACAAGCTGTTATCAGCACATGTTTCGTAAACGACATCAATGATTAATTGATCATCACAGCAGGTGCCAAGTGATTTTCTGCTAATTGACTAATCAATTAATTGACTGATCATTGCGGCGCTAGCTGGCTTCACCTGGAGAGCCTGTACTCTGGCTGACATTCAGATTTGCACAGAACATGGTCGGACCGGCACTGGCTCAAAGAACCATTTTTGTTTTTAGTGTATAGTTAGATTATTTGCAATTTTAAATCTGATCATGAAACTAGCAAACTTGTTCTGCAGCTGTGTGACACTGGCAGAATGATAAACATTTGGTATTCTCATGGGGATCTTTGAAGATTTGATCATTGTTTAGTTTTTGTCGGGCATCTATCAGAACATCTATCGTTGTTGTTTTTTTTGTCTTCCCAGTATTTGTAAACTACTGAAATACAGAAGCTGTCAATACATTTATTCATTTGTGATTTATGCCTTCAATTCCAGAGCTCTGCTGCTGACTCAGCTGCGTCGGAGGACAGTATCTGGCTGCCCCTGTACACCAGCTCTGAGAGGGTGAAGGTGGTGACACACATCTGTCTGCCCTGTGGAGCGAACCCTTGTCAGTGGATACAGACTGGAGCTGCTCTCTTTCTTAAACAACAGTGAGAGAATGTCATCAGTCCAACGACAACTACACAGAGACATTGATAATATAAGGGCTTCTGGCACCTCACTACGACTTGTGTGCAGATAATATGAGCAGATAATATTGTCATAAAACGCACATCTGACCAGGGCAACAAATATAAAGGACACATTTTTAATCCTCCAAACATGTCAGGCTCTGATACTGACACCGTAATTTTCTAATCAAGCGTTGTAGCCTGCAGACCAGAAACTGTAATGCATTTACTTTATGTCACTGTCATTTGCATAATATAGTGCAAGGGAAAGGACCAGAGTGTAGGAAAAACACTCTGGGAATAAGGCTTAACAGCAACATCTAATACATGAATTAGAATGATTTGTTGTTTTTGTCGGCACCAGACAGCACAAATAAAACAGCTGCAACAATGTTTAATGAGATACAAAAATAATATCACTTGCATCTCAGTGTGTAATACACTTTAATACCTCTGAGCTCTCCTGTTGTTAGTCTCATAATACACTACTCACTACTCAACTCATTTTATACATTTCCTAAAAGAGTTTAAAGCTGTACATTTGTAATTCTCATGTTTCTTTCCTGAGCTTGTGAAGAAATTCAAGCCTTACGTTGCATTTGCTGAAGGTTTTAGCCTTCAATATTTGTCTCACTTGTATTTTTGAACATTATTTATTCAAATAAAGGTTAAATAAATGAAATTGTTGTTCTTATTTTTTAGAGTAGTGGTAGTAGTCACAATTATGCCGATGCTTCTATAGCTTGGTTGGAGAAGAACACCCTGTATTTAAGTTCACTGTAGTATTATATTTCAATGTAAAGCTGAGAGTAATGGGTGTGTAGGTGTGCTATGGACCTGAGCTGACCCTCCACCACACACTATCAGCAGTCACAGCTGCTCAACAGTAAACAATGCAGATCACAGTTCACCCTGCTCCCTCTGCCTCTCACTCAGTTCTGCTGAACTGGGCTTTACAGGCATGAAATGCCTCAGTGTCTCTTCTCAAAGCAAATGGTCCTGTCTCACTCTCTTAAACACAGACTCACACAAGCACACATACACGCACGCACACTCACAAGCACTCGGTTAGTCCCTAACCTCTGTGTGATTGGTTCTGAGTTGAGGTTGAGTGGAGTCAGTGAAGCTGTGATGGATGACCACAGAACTACAAGGGAGGCTGTGAAGGTTTGTAAAGTGTGTATGTGAGTGTTTTCTATATGAATCCAACCAAGAGCATCAAATTTGATTGATGGCTTAATTACATCTTCTTCTTTTTTCTGTATTGGCCTCTTTTTCATTTGTATTTATGCAGTTGAACAAATGTTTGTGAGCATGTGTGTGCATGTGTGCACTCTTCTGTGAATGTGTGTGTGTGTGTGTGTATTTGTGGAGACAGAGAAAAAGGGGGTTGAAATGAGGGAGGAGCGGGTTTTGTGTGTGCACTGCAGTGTGACAAAATGGGAGTGAAATGGAACAGCAGGTTTAAAAAAGAGAGAGGATTGGATTTCGGCGAAACACGGCCCTCTGGGTCAGAGAGTGAAAGAGAGACAGAGGGATGGAGGCAGTGGGGAGAGATGATGCGAGGAGTGAGAATGGGGGGAGAAAAAGGCAATAAAATGGTTTGGAAAAAATGGTACAGAAACAGGAAAATGAGAACAGCACAGGTGATGGAGGCCGGGAGGAGAGCTGTGGTTAAAGGAAGAGAGATGGATGGAGTGGGTTAGGACAAGTTAGGACTGAGGGAGTGATGGAGGAATGAACGACAGGCAGATGAGAAAGTGGGAAGCATAGAAAATGTTTAGTCAAGTGATGAACTGCAGTTTTTAATTAATATGAGATAGCCACTAATAAACCCGTAAGATGTTAACAGACACGCGCACACTCTTAGTCTTAAGAGCTGGTTGTTTTTCCCGAGTTGTTTCGAGGTCTGCCAAAAGCTCTACACAAATTATGCATTGAGGAAACTCAATTCAAAACAGCAAATGTTGTTTCGCAACTCTTCCTTAAGTTTTGATGACTAGTAATCCTGCAGGCAGAGGTGGAAAATTAACATCAGCATCGCAGCAAACACAAAACGCTTCGCCAACGGCTTGTTTCCAAGGTAATGTGTTTACAGAGTTTGTTTTTATCACAAGTCGGCATGCCAAAAAAAACAAAAAACATTGTGATAAATTCTGACTGATGGCATTCAGTCACTGCTTTAGTGAGTGTGAGTGTTTGTTTGTTTGTTGTTTCTGATCTCAGTCCCACACATAACGATGCTGTTTCAGAACGATTTAAATGTGGAACATGCTGTATACCTGCAAATGACAAAATGCTGATTTACCTCAGCAAAGTGTCTCAAAACAGCCAAAAACCCACACTGAAATAGAGCCTCATACATAATAAAATATTACCACACATACCACCTCTTTTCCTCTTTTCTCTCTATCCTGTTTCTGTTCCATTCACCTTTTTTTTTTTTCTGACCCTCCATCCATTCTTCCACAAGTTCCTCCACTCATTCTTCTATGGCGCCCCCACCATCCACAGTGTTTGGGTGACTTTGGTATGTTTTTAAAGTAACAATACAGTAAAGTAAAGCATGATTATGTGAGACATAACAATCCATTCGCTATCAGTCAATCTTTCTGTATGCATACATATGAAACATTCAGACAAAATAAACACACACACACAAACCCCAGGGTATAAACAGAGTCATAATAAGAGCTTTTCAATCGCTTTCCTGCTCTGACCAGTTTTGTTCATTCATCAACATTTGATGTGCCCTTACGCTGCTTGTCAGATGCACCCAGCGTGGCTATTTAAACTTTTGGCACCCAGATGGCTCACTGACATCTGGTTGGGTCCCCTGTGGAGCAACAGTGGTAAAAAATGTTTCAGGCTCCTGCACAAGGCTAAATTTCTCATTTGGGTTTCTGAATTGAAAATGTTTATCACTGCTGCATCAGGCAGTCACCACACCTCAGTTGAGTCAGAGCCAGCTGCATGTTCACATCCGTGTAGAATTCACTTACACTGCTGCCAAACGGTTGAATTGTCATCATTAGGGTCATGGTATTATGTGAACTGAGTGGTTTTGTTTTGTTTTTATTTTTTGTCACGATACATTCATTTTGTTGAAACTTCAGTCAGTTTTAGGTTCAGCCAGGACTGTGATACTCACTACTATTATGAACACTTGCTGATTGCCACATTTCACTTCTGTTTTTCCAATAAGAAGTCCCAGTGTGTCCTACCCTAGCAGAAGTTTTTCTCGGGTGGGAAGTGAGAGGAAAAGCCAACGCCGTCGACAGGATGCTTGGGAGGAGGATGAGGAAAAAGTGCTGAAAATACACTACAGGGGAGCAGTGTGGAGGAGGTGTGGAGTGAAATGGTGATCAGAGACAGGAGGGCCAAATGTTACAGAGGATGCACGGAATGGACCTGGTTTCCAACAGGTTTGATTGACATGAGGGAGGAATCCACTAACCCACATTTACTCAGTAAATAATGAGGTTTATTTTTTTTTTTAAAAACGGGACTATGGACCTAATGTGTTTTCTACATGTCTATGTTAAAAGACTAAAACCAACAATGCATCACTACATCAATGCATCTGTGACCAAACTTGTATCTGCTCTATTGCTCTGTGCCAACGACCTTCACTGTTCAAAAACAATAAAGAAATTTTCACTCAGTGACACATTCCTTCCTTTGAAATGAAAATAGGGGCTGTAATTCATTTTAAGTCAATCCCACACACACTATTTTGCTGCTCTAATTTCACAGTGGCCTACCAAATCTGCAGCTGAAAATAGTCCCTCAACAAATACAGTTACTCCTGCTTGGGTAATGTTTGCTTCGAATACCCTGTGTTCTATACTGTATATATTTTTTGCTTTATTTTCAGTAATTCACACCTGTCTATCTTCTATTTGTGACATTTTTTATGCACATCTTCACTGTAGGGACTGATGTGCTTTGGATTGAGAGAAACATAAATAATACAATCTGTTTTACAGTAAGTGTACTTTTAATCACGTTTATTATACTGACAGTGATCACATAAGATTTATTTCATCTCATTAAAGTGATCCAACATTTGTGTTACAATTTCCAGGCAGATAGCCTAATTGATCCCTTCAAGTCTATGGGAACATATAGCATTACACAACACTATAATATCTGTGATACATTACCTTCATCCTGTAATGGACCTTTCCTTATGGCAGTTCTGCTATCGAGGATGAAAATGTAGATTTTAATAGGGCAATGTAATGTAGGCTACGAGTGGTCAGTTACTGCCTCTACCTAAATGAAAATGTGCTGCACCTGTTCATAATTATAGCTATATGATCCTCAATGAACATTCAATTTATTACACAGCATATTGAAAAATTCGAAGGGACAAATGATCCTATATAATTTTTGTATGAGAAGCTTTGGTGGGCTTAGAATAAACACAGTGTAATCAGTTGGTTGAAAAAATATTTTTCCAGTGAAGAAATGCTATTTCATCATCCATTTTCATGCAGACCAGTCTACTCTAAAATGCCTGTAGACAGAAATAATAAAAAGAAGTCATATCATATTAGCTTATGTTGTAGGCTGTTTGTTCAACTTAGAAATTCAAGCAACAAACAGTTTTAATCAGCTGTGAATAAAAAAAGAAGCTTACTGTTACTTTCTCTGAGTAAAATAATCTCCAAACACCAACGTTTTTGTCTACAAGTACATATAGCATATCTCATGCATACAGACTTTGGTTTTAGTCATAAAATTGGAATTTAGCCTCCCATGTCTGTCATGAGACTGAATGAGACTGACGTCACGGGTATGCTAATTACGCATTTCAAGCAACAAAGCTGGCTGTCATTACTTTCAATCTGTAGGCTAGTTGGCAACAGGTAGTAGGCTACAATCCACAAGAGGCAAAATAATTATTTATTCGCCAGCGTCGTGGTCGTGCTTATATTAAAAAAAAAAAATCAATAGCAGGTCCACTGCACATCACTGGCTGCCGCCATGTTTGTGGAGAATGCGCATGTTCATGCAACAGCAGAAAGTTACCTGCCCGCACACTCATGCAAAAGCCCAAAGTCTTTAATTGTAATAAGATATTATTTGTAGAACTAAGTTTTTATGCTAAAACAAGTCCTGTTTTCATGCTACAGTATGGCGAAGCTGACATCCTCAAACTGAGTTGAGGGTGAGTGTTGAGTGTTGGTGAGTGTTGAAATTAGATCGCTGTGCCTATATTTTGTTGGCATAAGAAGAAGATACCAAGGAGGACCTACCTAACGTTTCCTACTGAAGGTAAACAAGTCTATATTTTATTTTCATAGCAAATGCAGTTTTCTTCAAGTTTTAATGCTACTTGTTGTGACTAGCATGCTAACATTAGCTCATGTAGTGGCTAATGCTAAGCGAGTTGTTTGTTTCTGCTTTTGTTTTCTGTTGTGCTTGTGTTTGACAGAAAGGCGGACATTTGTGTTTGACGAACAGGTAACTCTCCCCAGATGAGCAGTAGTTGTCTCTCTGCCCGGTGCTACAGCTGGTGAAGACACCAGTCAGTACTGAACTGTCTAGCCTCCAACCAGAAACCCACCCACACCGTCGCCTCACCTGTTCATCCCTCAGCCAGCTGCTTCAGGTGTCATGATCCCATAGACCTGTGAGTACCAACCAACATTAACTACATACAGTTTAGCTTGATGACTAGCATCCCTGGTCTGTGTGATGTTGTTATAGTTTACAGGACATTCATTTTGTTGAGTTATGTTATGACTCCCAAGTACCTGGGACAATGTCCATGGAGCTCCAAAACAGCTGCTGACCTCTTATGAGTCTCTCGTTCTGGGGATGTGTTGTGTTGAACATTTAATTGAGATGCTCTGTTCTGACTGGTGAGTTGTTTTGTAATGTATATCCATCCTGATGTGTCTTTGGGAATGCACACCAGCAGTGGTGCCTAGTAGGCATGGACATAGGGAGGCAATGTCTATGTCTCACTCTTTATTTCTATAATGGCAGGTTATATCTTACAAGCTGATGGAATCTAGAGCTGGGCCTGTGCTTTGTTAATAATGTCACCGTGATTAACAGCACGACTCTGTCCTTAATTTCTGTGGGAATCAGGATGGTTGGATAATATACCGAAGCCTGGCTGTTGCCTGCACAGTGTCGTATTCACAATGAACCGCAGTCATTACAGCCTCACCTTTTTGACATTTTTATGGATGCATTGCAGAAGTTGACTAGCCTCATGCTTTATGTTTGTGCTGCATTTACATACGGTAATATCTCATTTGCTGATGAAAAGTGAACTTAGACTGAGAACTAAGAAACATTATTCAAAAAAGTTATTTTCTTTTTCAAGCAGCCATTTTTTTCAATCTGCATACTTTTCATGTTTTATTATGTCACAGCCTTATGCTAAGATTAAGGATATATTTTCCCATCGTCTCTCACTCAATACCCCGTATGACAAAGTGAAACACTTTCTGAATGCACTGTACATCGAGCACAGTGGGCAGTGCTGTCCTATCTGGGCATCATATCAAAAACAGTGCAGGCACAAATACCATAGGAGACAGGATATGGACGGTTGAATATAAAAAGGTTGACTGTGTTGTGAGGAGCAAAGCCGGAAAAGCCTTTAGGAAATAATGAGCCCATCTTGTTTATTGATTACAAACAACACAGACGGCCTACAGTGGGTGAAAACACAGCTTTTGTGCTGGTGAGTTATTCCATGCTTTTGTTTTTTGTTTTTGTTTGTGTGTGTGTGTGTGTGTGTGTGTGTGAGTGTGAGGGGGTTGTATTCTGTACAAGAGGGTGTGGGTCTGAGTGTTAGACAGTGAGTTCTTTCCCTGGAGAGATATCCTGCCTCCAGCAGAGTCAGAGGGGCTGACAGATGACCACAAGGTCACTCGTCTCTATGATCTGTGATCCTCTCAAGAGACACATGCACACTTCAGGGGAATCTCCGGATTTTTTTTCTTTCCTTTCTTTCCATTTCCTCTGCTCTTCTCTGTAATCTCTTTTGAGCCTTGATAAGTCTTGTGTCTTATCTTTTGTTCTTCTCTTTTCTTTCTCCACCTCACCCTTTCTCTCCTCCTTTCCTGCTCTTTTTACAACTCTTTTTACCCTCTCTGTGTCAAATGAGTTTTTGCTACGTCACTGTCTCTTTGTCTTTCCTAATGTAATCCATGATCTCCCTGCAGACCATGGCGATTATTGCATTATTGTAAGATGCTAGACAGGATTCCTCTAGGACTTCTTTCCTTTCCTACATCATTTTACATTAGAAACTTATCTATATCACTCAACCAGAAACACATCACTTACAACACATAACACAGGGGGCGTAACAGTATCACACAACAGCCATACCACACAACCTGTGGTATAGCTTCTCATCTCCATGAAGACTAAAGGGATACAGGAATCTCTGTATAGTATGAATTTGGCCTGTGTGTGTGCATAAAGAAAAAAAATGTTGGCCTCATATGAATAAGTTTCATTTTTCGGCTATTGTCAGGTGTATTGTTGTGAATTTGACTACTGAACGTAGTAAGCTGTGTTGTGCTGTTGTAATTTTGTCGCTCACAAACATCTGTGCCCTATCAGTACGTTTAGTGAACATACTACTCATTGAATGTGAGCCTCAGAGCTGAGTCATGAACTAAATCATGATCGGCTGGGAGTCAGACTATGCACCATGCAGGCAGGGCTTCTGCCAAGCATTGAACGATTCGGTGAACAGATTTTTTTAACGAATCTTTTTAATGAACTGATTCTAAGCTTGATTCAATACTCTCAAAAGAAGTGCTGTTCCCAACACTACTGGCAATTTGCCATTTGTGTCTCTCTCTGGCTCAGCTCTTTATGCACAGTTGTAAAAGGCAGACATAACAGTCAATATAGCTGGCATGGATTTGATTCATTACAATAGTGTAAATAAAGACAAATACAATTTTATTTACACTTGAATATCCCTCAATGGTGGAATGTGTTTCCATACTTAAGTATATGTTTTTCTCGTCCCCTCGGGTTGCAACTAGAGCAAGTTAAACAAGAATAAAATAAGAAGTAAAATAAAAATAGTTAAATTAAGAAGAGCCTAGCCTCATGAAACAAAAACAAAAAGTACAGATAACCGTGGTGGTTGCTTGTCATTTCTTTCCTTTCGCTTGTGTATAATAGTTAGTATCAACTCTAGACTCAAGACTTCAACATCTCTAATGGCAGAGGTTAAAACCTTGACTGTACTTGTGCCTCACATAGCAGCTTGAAAATATTTTTATTAGAGGTTTCTGCACTTAACCCAGCATCCTTTCAAAGTCATGTTCTTTCCGATGTCTTTGAAATTGTCAATATTTCATTGTAGTGCCACAGCAAAGAATAAGTCTATTAAAAAAAAAAAAAATCAAAGATCAAAGCAGTAATAAACAAAGAATAACTAGACCCGTTTACAGCCTGCGTCATCCAAAAGTTTGGTAACAGAAGTACTATTTTGCCCCAGCCATTCAAACGAGTGAGCAAGCAGGAAAAGCTTTTAACATTAAATAATAGCGTCAGCAGCATCAAAATGTCGGGTTGTGTCCTGTCATCCACAGACAGCTGTTGTTGTTAACAATCTGACTGCAACGGCTTCACAATGTTTCTTAATAAGAGCTTCCATTTTACTGTGCTCTGATTCGCCAAACAAGCACAAATGGGTGCTTTCCTGAAATATGACTTGTATTTAAGCATGTTGAATATGTGGTAGACTACTGTCTTGTTAGTGGCTGAGCAACCACTGGGAATCTCATGTTGATGGCTTTATACCTCACAAAGGAGTTCGCTCCACATTCACGTCTGATCTATGTCTGCAGACTGCAGCACGTGGAGTTTATACACAATGTTTGGCCATTTGCTAACGTCGTCTTCCCACTCACAAATAGTATACAGTACGAATGTGAAAACCGTTTACCACTTGATGAATTACGTTTGTTGAGGTAAGATTCTCGATCATTGACGGATAAAGCCTTATCGTTCTCTGCCATACTTCTGTTACCAGAATGCGCATGAAGCCCACGATCGTCACCATTGTTTACAAACAGTAAATGGGTCTATACAGTAAACACATCTTAAAATGTGAAAGTATGAGTAATACGTTATTCATTCGCTATTCTCCATTGTTTTTGCTTGTCCTTGAGGTGCAAAGTTGTCTATTCAATGGCATTGGACTTTTTCTGCAGTGCTGAATAGTGCACCCTTGAATCCAGCGTTGACAGGATGTTTAAGCACTGGCAGATTAAAAAAAAGAAAGAAAAAAGAAATCTTTTATTTATCCCTTTTCTTTTTCTTATTATTTTATTCTTGTCAAAGCACATTTCATGTTCATGGTATTCCTGTGACTCCGTAGAATAGCTGTCTTTCCAAATTCATTTTCATTTGGCACTGATGTTCAACAGATAGTCCGGACTACTGCAAAGATCACTTTGTCCAGGGCGCCACTTTGTTTCAGCTTGTTTCAATAGAACAGTAGATTGATGCAGGAATCACATGATGATGATGATGATTTTCTACGTTAATGTCAATGTTGAAAATGTTTAATTTTTAACAGTAAGATGTATTATAGATATCTTCTAAATGGCTTTTGAAAGGACACAAAAACACAGGGGGACAGTTTCTCTGAACCCAGTGGCTCGCTCCTCTGTCTCGCTTTTAACATAATCTCGTGCTGTTTAGAAATCCATTTGAAGGAAGCAGAGAATTTTATGCCAGATATTGAAGTGTCACCACGCTGTTTTCAGTGTTGTACCCGTTCTGGATCGATGTTGCCATCACTGGCCACACACACCATCTAAAAGCTGTGTTCTGGATTGATTCGACATGAGGCCTTCAGTCTGAATCAATCAGATTCCAACTTGTGGACGAAATGGTGTCTGACCACCGCTACAGTGTTAGAATTGGCAGATTTAGAGCTATTTTGTGGTCCAGACATACAACTCTTATGTGCCTTTTTTTCCTTTATCCCACCTGCTTTCATTTTTGAGTTAGTGCTATCCTCACCTCACTGTCCAGCAGGTGTTGTAAAATAATTTGAATGATATTTTTCCCATTTCACCAAAAGTGTGGCAGCTGTAAACAGACACGCTATAGCTACAGTGAGATCCTACTGAAATGAAAAACAATATTGTTGGAGATTGGACTGTCGATCCTTCCTCCAATAAAAGAGGAATGAGTTGGGGGGGTGGGGGGAGGCATAACAATGAAAATGATTAACAGTAGGAGATTAGGAGAAGAAGAAGGAAGATAAAAAATATAATTAAATTGAACAAAAAGTTATGTAGCTCACCAACAGCCCCAGTCTCTTGCCCATGTTTACACTGACACATTCTTGCCTTTTCTGCCTGCACACACCATATCATTGCACAAACATGCACACAGACCTGCGGTGTGACACAATGCAGATCATGCACTTGTTTCAGATAACGCTCGCAAAATCCTAGCTCTGCTCAGTCTTTATTTCATTGTTGTTTCATTGTTATTTTTAGTGTATTTTTACTAATTTACCTAGATTTTCCATTTTACCTCAGTGCATTTGCATTTGTCAAAAGAAGACAGCGTCCTCCAATTCACAACCTGAGAATGTTTCAAAGTGATTTTATGAATCAAACAAAAAAAAAGACAATCAGACTGTTAATTCAACACAACATAGTGTGCAATTATTCTCAATGCAATGATATCAAATGCCTTTAAAGCTCCAGTTGGTAAGCTGATGAAAGTGAAAGTAAACTCCCTGACTTGGTGGGAAATTTCAAGACAATACTCCGTCAGGTCTCTTTATGAACCTCTGCCAAGCGCCCCACACATGGCTACACAGACACACACACATGCAGGCGCACACACACAAAGTATGCCGTTCTCTCTCCTCATTGGATAACACTTGTATCCCACAAGGAAAGTTTTCTCCTCGGTTTACAGCAGAGCAGAGTGACTGAGAGACCCGTGTTTCGGCCCAAACAAAGTGATTGCTGACAGAAAATAGGACTATTTAGGACTTATATTAACAAAAACATTCCGCTGACTTCTGCTTTAATGTCTGACCATCAGAATATAGTGACAGTTCCAGCAAATATGACTGAATAATTGTTACCAACTGAAGCTAGCATTATATTAGCTGTTTTCTACTGTTTCTTCCTAGTTTATCATATCAGAGGGGGTGTATCATAAGAGTTCTTCAAAGAGCAAAAAACAAGGTTTAAAGCACTTTTCTGCACAATTGCCTCTAACCCCTGTCAAATAATGAGGTAAATAATGAGACTGCGTTGCCATATAAAAAGCAGTGAGAAACTAGAGGGGACAGGACAGACAAATCTCGTGTTTTAGTGAATCCGGCTTGGCCCTAGTGATCCTCTGCACTCTCCGCCTAATATTGAAGAATGTTCTAGATTAGAAAGCTGACAGCGACTAACTGACCAGCTGCACTAACCCCTCCCCTCTGTCGTCACAGCCAATGGAGCAGCCTAGATTAATGACCCCCAGGCCCCGGCCAATCACCAAACTCACCTCTCCTCTCCAGCGAGGGATGCCCTTGAGCAAACCCCCACCCCACACACACTCACACACACACTCAAGCAGGGACACACACACATAAACGTGACGCCCACAAACGCACACAGCTACACACTCACCACCACTTAATTCAGCATCCTCTGGGGGCAGCGGGCCGCTCAGTGCTGATGTTTATGGTTTCTCTGAACCTGCAAATCACCGTGGTTACAGCTGGGCGAATTTATGACTGTGGCCCTGTCCACTGGCCCTTAGACAAACCATGGATCACCCCACACACACACACACTCACACTCATACAGTACAGTCACACACTCCAACACTCACATGCACACATCATGTAGTCTATATCAGAGATGATACACATGCTCAGACAGCAGAAAGGCTCCTTGTTGTGGCTTGGGTGCAGAGTGACCCAGTCTTTGTGTGTTTGTGTGTCACAGCAGATGTGTCATGGTTACCTTGTTATTACACTTGTGCGTAACCTCAGCTCACTAAACACTATAAAGGAACGGAGAGTGATTCGTAGTGTAAGAGTTAAAGCTGATATATGCAAATATGGAGATGAATAAATGTCTTCGGTAAATACCCTTTGAACGGGGTTGGTACTGTAGATCTCACCCTGTAGTCTTAACATTTAGTGGGTTGTCTCATCCTTTGCTGTAACTGGCCCCTGAAGCACCGACCAGATAATATTGAGCCAGGATTTCTTATTGTTCATTTTGTCAAAAACAGGTCAACCAAGAGGTTTTGTGAAAAACAAACACGTTTATTGCAAGTTTAAACAAGATCTGATGTTTATGACAGTGGTGGTGTGTGGTGCATTGTGGGGGTTAGCAACAGGAAAGAGGACATTTTCAAGCTTTAGTTTTGTTTTTCTCACCTGTATCCATTTTGGGTTTTGGTGACTCATCATGACCTTGGCTTTACTTAATGTGGGAGGAGAGGCACAGTCGGGAAAGTGTCGGTAACATTCAAGCAGTGAATGCCTGCTGTCTCAGACCACTTATGGGCAGACACCAGCCAATTTAAATTACTGGGCTGAAAAAAATTTACATTTGCAGTTTGCATTATTGTTATGTATCCTGCATAAAGCTAGGAGGCAGTTTTTTGTTTTGTAAAATATATCAGGTAGTGGTTTTTGGATGTCCCGCTTTCTCTTGCCAAAAGCAGAGCTGATCCACTCTGCGCTATTTTGTCTATCCCCAAGTAGTCAGTGTGTCTCAGAATATTTGGTGTTGCAGAAATAAGTCATAAAATTCAGACATTTGTCAGCATTTTCAAACCTCTGCTTCTATCATTAGTCTATTGTTTTTTTTTCACCTTTGTTTTGGTTAGATGTCTGAAATACTATATGGTTCACACAAGCTCATTTTCATACAATACCCAAGTCTTGATATCTTGAAGCTTTTATATCTGTTAAAAAATGCATCAACAAGTACTGTTGCTATTGTACTAAAGAGGTTGAACATGAGATATGATTGCCAGTAGCTTATACTAATGTCAAGATGATATTTGGCTTCTTTTCTCAATCATGTAGATATTATCAGTAGTGATATTGGATTAGTATTAAATTGAATTTTCCTGTGCATATACAGTAATCGATGCATGCAACACTGATGTGCGCCCACACACACCCTGACTAGCTGACTGTCATTTAAAGGAATAGTTCACCAAAGAATGAGATTCACCCTCATACTGATGAATACTCAGTATACTCAGTAGTTTTTTATTCCTCAAAGTACATCTGGAGGCCCGGGAGTGGGGTTCGTTGTCCAATTAAAAATTTATATGAGAATCAATAGCGCCCACACAAAAACATCCATAAAACTACACAAAGACCTTGTAATATTCCTGCATACTGCTTGTCCACTGCAATCCAAGTGTCCTGAAGGGATATAGTCAAGAGTTTACTTGAAACAACGTCATTTAGGATATTTTTACAGCCTAGTCCTGTATTGAATTTGCCTGGAGCGCGCTCTCACGTTCACCCACGAGAACGACGTCAGAGAGCAATACAGGACTGTTTAGGCTGTAAAAATGTCCTAAGTGACATTGTTTCAAGTAAACTCTGGAGTATATCCCGTCAGGACACTTAGATTGCAGTGGACAAGCAGTGTAGAGGAATATTACAAAACAAGGCTTTTGTGTAGTTTTATACTTTTTGTGTTGGGCGCTCTCATATAAAGTTTTCGTTGGACTATGAACTTGAACTATGAATTTCATTTTTTGGCAAACTATTCCTTTAAACTGTGTTTTTCGCATCACTGTGATTAAACAGAGAAGGGGAGATACAGCGACAGACTGTCGGACAAACAAACAGAACACTTGACCTGTTTCTTTGGCTGCTTCTTTTGTAAACACAATTTTTGGTTCAATGGGTATAAAGTGAAGGGACAAAGAGAAAAGAACAGTGAGACAAACAGCTGTGAGACGACTGTGAATGCTCTAATTGCTACTTGTAAATAATTACTTATTTATCTGTCACGACAGTTTGTTTGGTTTTTAACACAGCCATAAAATGTTTTGTCATCCCGCTGTCATCACCCAGGGCTGACCTACCTAAAGACAGGTGCAGGGCTTTTGTTTGCTTGTACCACAGTTAATGAAATTAGCCCCTGGAGTGTGTTGAAATGAAGGAGCTCCCTTTTAGTTAGTTAAACAGCAGTAAAACTATTATTTGCAAATGTTTGTTCACAAGAGTTTCTCAAGCTCCACAGTCACATAGATTTTTGATATTTGAGTATTCAGTGGAGGTGCAGCTTGCCACACACCAACAAGGTTCAGCTTTTTCTTTCAGCCAACCACTTTTTTCTGTTTTGTTCTTTTGCAAGCTGCTCTTGACTGGCTCCCTAACACACAGCTATAGGGTCTTTTTGATTTTGACAAAATCAATTGTTGTTTTTCATTTACCACTTGCTTTTTTGTGTTTCATTATCATGGCAATTTGCTCATGTGTACTACATTTCAAAAATATTAGGCTACATATGTGTGCAGTGCATGCATGTGAGTCTGTACGCATACAGTAGTATACTCATATTTACATTTCTGCTTGCATGGTCCAATGTGTGTGTGAATTTCATCTATATCATCAGCATTGCATCAGCAGAGTGTTACTGATAATTGTCCCACAGTAGCGCCTATCAATTCTCTGTCTTGAGTAATGCAGAACTTTTGGCTATCCTTGAAGATTTTTGGTGATTATAGTGCATTCAAAGCCTCAAATGTTTCTTGAAAAGGTGGAAAGCCTTGAATGAATTAATGTGTCTATATTAACTTCAGTGTACTTTATTTTATTTTTCTAATTAGGGAATGTGCCATTCTTCTACTGTATCATATGCAACACATTACTCCCCAGCCAGTTGGATAGTCTGTCTGTTCATTTGTGGGTTTGTAATTCTACTAAGCAGTGTAGCCAGGGCAGGATTAGCTGAGTGTTTATGTCACTAACATGCTTCATTAGTAAAGATGAACTCAGCCAAGCAGATAGACAGACGCAGTCTGACAAAACAGCTGAGCAAACGGAGAGTGCACAGAGAAATGTGCGTGGAGACAGGTGGTGAATCTGAGTTTGGATAAGGTCACGGTATCTTCAGCTTCAATGGTTTCATTAAATCAAATACTGACTAAATTTGACTGTTTGTAGTCAGCATTTTTTTGCTCTGCATGTGGGAGAACAAAACTTTAAAGGGGCTCTATGAAACTATGACATTTATAGTTAACACAGACCATCTCTTTTACAAACAGTCTGTAAATGCAAGAAATGCTGAAGCTCTTGGCCAGTGATCATTATTGCCACAACCACCACCTGTTCCTGGCAAGATACCATGTTGGGCAGCAGAGAAGACTAACTGTGGCTTTCGATAAAGCAGAAAATAACAGCCAGTCGTTTGTTGAAAGTAAAGTCAAAGATGGAGGAGATAATTTAGTGAATATATATAAGATAAATTATGCAATTTTGTACCCACTACCAGGATACGCAATGATTATGTAGAATGATATAATAAAAGTAGAGACAGAAACATGAATCAAATGGAAAGGGAAAGTGTTTTAAACAAGACAAAGAGGAGAGAGAGTGCTTGATGGGAGTTCTGTCTCAGAACAAAATGATGGACAAAAAGAGTCGATAGGTAAATGTAAGAAAGAGAAACCTGAGGGAGAGTGCTCCTAATGGATAAAAAAATGGGAACATGTTCAGATCTGATTCATAGGGAGTAAAGGCAGAAGAGTAGGTCAGAAAAAGAAGACAGAGGGATCAACAGAGGAAAAGGACGTCCTCTTCAATGCGGGAATATGACGTTGATCCTCATCCAATATGATTTCACTCTTTCCATCAGAGACAGATCGAGTGGAAGCACACATCGCTGAAACACACACATGGTGTCAGAGCATGTTGCTTTATAAAGGCTGTGAAGGGAGAGAAAATGGTGTTAATGGCTCTAAAATGCTTTTAACACTCTTTCCCACACAAGTCAGTCAGCCTCCTCCATCTACTTTTCACTGGTACAATTACAGTATGACGCGCCTGTTTGAGATTCAGGATTACCAAAAATTGTTACCGCAAAGTGGAGCCGGGTCATTTGGAGGAAAACTGAATGTAGATGCTGAATTTCCCCTCATTCAAAAAGATATGCAGTTTTTTTCAAAATACAGTTTTAGCATTTATGACACTTCTGCGCCCATTTTTCAACATTTTTCTTCTGAAGATAGTGGTTGCTGCTTGTGATTTTCTTCAACTGAATATGAATGCAGACACCATGTTGGACTTTGCAGATTGCGTGAACATCTGGCAAAATGTGTTACCCATGTGTTACGCCCGCTCTAGGGGAAACCTAAGCATAGGATAAAAAGTGAATCTTCCTTGTCCTTACTCCCAAGGATGTCGAGTGCCACAACAATTTGTATAGTCCAACACAACTGTTTTTATTCACGAAGGTGGTTGGAAATAGGCATTAGGGTGAGCAATGATATAACAACAAACAACATTATCCTACTTGAATCTTTAAAGAGAAATGAACATAAAATAAGCAAAATAAAAAAAAGGCTTCTCAGACCTACAGTACAGCTTCCAGGTTATCAATAGATGCTGTAGCTGCTGTAGCTAATAAATTGTTAAGAGGTTACAATTAGAAAAACTTTTCTTTGAAAATAGAAAGGACGAAAAAATAAAGTAGAAGAGCTTTACCAGACATTGAATTGTCCTGAGAGCTGTGGGTCGTTCATGACTTTTAAGTATCTTTGGTAAAGACACACAGTGTTTTATAGACAATCTCATTTGCATTGAAGGGCAATAGATTCATGGGTGGGACAGGTACAGAGTTGTAATGATCACTGTGACCTGTGTGTTCTGTCCTAACCTCTGTGAAGTCCTGAGAAATTATGGACCTCTGTTGGATAAACAACTTTATTTATTTTTATTTATTTATCTGTGTATATCTTTGGGAATCATTATAATATTATAATATCATAATATTATTATATTACTATTTTTTTTATTCTTATTTTATTTTTTTTATTTTTTTACAGTAAGATAAACTTCTTAGTCCAATCCTAGTTCATTTCTATTGGTGCAAAATGGAATTGTCAAGCAAACATACGCATCTGACAAACTATATTGTTTGTATTACAGATTAGTCCAACTTACTGTAATTAAATGGACTAACCACTTTAAAGCTTCTTTACCTTATGGCCTTCAAAATAAATTTGAAAATTTTGAAAACTTGAAATGGCAAACCTTACAAAAGCTTATTTCAAACTTTTTTTTTAAACTTTCAACCTTTCCCTCCCACCCCTAGTATATTCATCAATCCCCTGATTGGTTGATGGATTGATTGATTAAAATTCAAGATTATGCACTTACAATGTTATGGTGTTGACGTCCAGGCTGGTGTCATCTTGAGAGAAGTTGGATATGTGACACATTCTGACATTGTGTAAAATATAACACCGCCTGGGGTAATGGAGAACCTGTTATTTATATATTTAGTGTTCTTCACCATAATTGCAATTTTCATAAAATATGGAGAGACGATGCATTTTGTCACTGGCTGGCCTAAGGGGTGCATACATTATATATCTAGCATAAGATATTTACTGTTGTAACGTGTTAAATCTCCTAAAGCACCAATGAATGATATTTTGTGGTGTACATTTTAATGTGCCCCTTTTTTACTGAGAATAAACATCAACACTTACTGAGAGCCAACTACAGCCCTGTCTGTCAATTCACATAATTAACTCCCCACACATTTTCCAAACGTCACGAAAGGTTTATGTAGCTGAAAATACATAATGTAGGAGTAAACAAATAAGCAGCATTGATCTGAAAAGACTTTATTTCCCTTCCTGCACATTGTGTTGCACTAACATGAAAAATGTGTATCTGGATTCAGCACAGAGATGAATAATAAGTCCACAAGTTTCCACAAACATCATCAAAACAGGTCAGACACTCGCAGAGACTCGCTGTGTATTACGTAGCTGAGGGGCATGCAGGGCAGCCAGTCTGCACTTCAGTTAGTGTCATTGTACTGTGTGTGTGTGCGTGTCCACTTAAGTCCATGACTGCTACCACGATCCACATATTGTAACTATTGTGTGGGTATACTGTATATTTGTGTGCTTTGTTGTTGTTGTACATTATTCAATTCAATTCAATTTTATTTATAAAGCGCATTTCATGCACAGGGCAAACTCAATGCGCCTTACAATAATCAAACAATTATAATACAATGCAATATAGTGCAAACAATTTAGAGAAGTGCAAATTTACGTAAAAGACAAAAAACAAAGCAAAGCAACATCAAAGCAATATCACATACACGTCTACATAAGTGCTCAGGGGACACATTTACATTTAACACAAACACACACACAGACACACACACACACACACACACACACACACACACACACACTTTAATCAAATGCAGTTGTGAAGAGGAAAGTTTTTAACTTGTTTTTAAATATGGTCACTGATGTTGCCTGTTTCACTATCTCGGGCAGCTTGTTCCAGATGCGTGGGGCATAGATGGAAAAGGCTGCCTCCCCTTGCCTAGTGTTGCTACGGGGGATGACTAGATTGCAATTGCTTGTAGATCTAAGGGTTCGTGGAGGAGTGTAGTTGATGAGCATGTCGGTTATGTACTGAGGTGCAAAGCCATGTAAAGCTTTGTATACCAGGAGCAGAATTTTGAAATCAATTCTTGTTTTAATGGGTAACCAGTGCAGTGATTTGAGAACAGGCGTGATGTGTTGAGATTTTTTTGTACCAGTGAGAATGCGTGCAGCTGCATTTTGAATTAACTGTAGTCTGTGAATACTTGTTTTTGGAAGTCCAGTGAATAAACCATTACAATAATCTAATCTGCTTGTTATGAATGCATGGATTAGTTTCTCAGAGTCTGATATTGACAGGAAGCCTTTTAATTTGGAAACATTTTTCAGATGGTAAAATGCTGATCTTGTGATGTGGTTGATGTGACTTTTGAAGTTAAGATTACTGTCAATGATTACACCAAGGTTTCTTGCTTCAATTTTACTGTCCAGGGATAAGGATTTGAGGTGTGTTGCAATTTTATGTCTGTGAGCTTGTGGACTGAGTATCTCTGTTTTGTCTTTGTTAAGCTGTAAAGTTATCTGTCATCCACTGGTTAATGTCGTTGATGCACTGAATGAGGGACTGTATGGGAGATAGATCATCAGGATGTAATGAAATGTAAAGCTGTGAGTCATCTGCATAGTTATGGTAATTTATATTATGTTTACGTATAACTTGTGAGAGTGGAAGCATGTAAAGATTGAACAACAGTGGGCCAAGAATTGACCCTTGGGGGACGCCGCATGTAATGTCCTTCCTGCCGGATGCAAAATCCCCAATATTTACAAAAAACTTCCTGTCTTGTAGGTATGTTTTAAACCATTTGAGAACGGTTCCGGATAGGCCGACCCATCGTTCAAGCCTCTCCAGTAGAATGTTATGGTCAACCGTGTCAAAGGCGGCACTGAGGTCAAGTAATATGAGAATTGATATTTTTTTTGAGTCTGTGTTTATGTGTAGGTCGTTAACAACTTTGATGAGTGCTGTTTCTGTACTATGATGAGAACGGAAACCAGATTGATATATATCTAGGAGGATATTTGATGTGAGATAGTTTTTAAGCTGAATGTAAACTGTTTTTTCAAGTATTTTGCTGAGGAATGGTAAATTGGAGATGGGTCTGTAATTAGCAATAACACTTGGATCCAAATTTTTCTTCTTTAAGAGCGGTTTGATGACAGCTGTTTTAAGTGATGCAGGAAATGTACCTGACTGAAGAGACCAGTTAATAATGCCTAAGACCTCCGGTGCTATGCTGTTAAAAACTGTTTTAAAAAATTTAGTTGGAAGGGGATTATGAGTTATGGCAGTCGGGCGGAGGTGTCAGAGAGCAGACTTCCTTCCATACTGTAGATAACCTGCCCGTGGGTGTCGACACACCGGTATAGAGCTGAATACCTTTCTGTTCCTGAGCTGCAGACTGATTTTCACACTGAAAAAAAAAATACACACATTCAGGCACATGCAAGAAAAACTGATACCACATGGCTTCTCTGTGAAGTGTGTCTTCCCAGCAGCTTCCTAGATTAAATTAAAAACTATTTTTGTCTCCGTCACACCACTTCTGTCCTCCTCCTCCAAGATAATTTTCCCATGGTTTAAAATGACTGTTCCAGTGAATACAACAGCTAATGTCCTGTTAACCAGACTAGTGCTATAAGCCCTTTGCCCACACCAGAATGATTACATTTTGGAGAATGAAAAAAACAAAACAACAACAAAAAAAAAACGAGCACACACTGTGTCACCAGGTTGTTTTGCAGGCTGAACTGTTCCTTGGAGGTGAACAGTCGACTCGGTACTGGTTGTTTACGCAGTAGATGAAGCCATGTCTGATTTGTTTGGCCTAGAGGATGCCTCTGATTTTCTGTAGGGTTGATATGTTTTGACAAGTATCCCTGCAAACTAATGTATTATATAGATTTTTTTTTTGTTATGCCGCTGAGGTTATTTTACAAGACTATCTGCAAATAGTAAAACAAAATACCCAAATGTTCCTTCATATATTTTTTACCACTTAGTTCAATTGAATCTTTTCTAAATTATTGTATTTCTATTCATAACTTCACAGCTCTGTCAGCAAATATGAAATCATCTCTAACATTTTACCTTACCTTATCTTGAACCTTAATATTACCATCATTATTTAGCCTTACAAGTTCCAGTGCATTTTGTTTTATATTGCAACTGTGTCTAAATGTCAACAGTAAAGTTAAACAAGGTCGGCAGCGTGGTTCCCATTACGCCAACATAAGTGGCTTTGTGTTTATTGAGCAATGCAGGGAAACATCCCTGGAATGGTATAAGGTAGCCAAGGATAAACTCTCTGTGTGTTTGTGTGTATTGAAAAATCGCATGCTCACGCAAACTGGTAGGATTATGACCAAGCTTGCATCACAACGCCATGTTATTATGGGTTGGCAGGCATTTTCATTTGTCAGCTCTTGCCCAGCCACATTCACTTCCCCTCCTACTCTTGGACACATGCTACTGATCTCCAGTGTCTTTTGAGTAGTTTAGAAATATGTTGTCTTTGTGCACTAGAGCTGTGCAAATACTTGTGTGTACTAGAGGAAACTATCATCAAGTCGTCATTTGGTATAGACAGAGCTTTAAAGTCAGCTTGCAGTTTGTATTCTGGTATACGTCACTGGCACATTTCTAATGATGGCAATGTTTGTTCAGTTGATTCAGTCCTCATTCCAGACTGTAATATCAACAACGTGTATTCACTGGATTGCCATGAAATTTAGTGCAGGTATCTGTGGTAACTAAAGGATGCTCTGATTGTTTCTCTAGATGGACCACAGGAATGACATGTTTAAATGTCTCAGGATTGTAAGAACTTCCTCTGACACTACATCTACATCCCATCATCCCTGTTTGTGACCTTGGTAAACCATACCTGTACCTACGAGACATAAACATCTTGGTCTTGAAACTATAGGCATATTAGCAGGCTGATGTTAGCATTTAGCTTGATGCAATGCTGTGCCAGAGTTCAATTTCACAGTGTCGCTAGTGTGACTGTCTTGTTCTAACTCATTGTCTCAATACCTTGATTGACACGGGTTTACATACTGTAACATATCTGTTTACTGCTGTGCAGACACATTTATGATTCTTTTAATATTAACAAACTGAATAGGTACTTTTATCTTATGTGAGATTTTAACATAGTTACCATAAAACTTTGTAGCATGTTAACCTAAATAGTCTGCTCCAGTGAGGCATGTGACCGCCTCTCTATTCCAATAATGTGATAAGGAACACAAAAGCCTCACAGCCAGTGAAACATCTGTTATACACACACACAGACACACACACACTTAGCTGCTCTGAGGTGAGCTTTGTAGCCTTAACTAGCATGTGTTTCCTGTTTTTTGCACCTTTTTTTTTTTTTTTTGGTCTGACCAACCCCAAATGTCCCAGACGGGGTTCTCTCATGCACACACACAGGACACATAAATAATTTATAATTCACAGGCAAACCACAGACTACATACTTTCCTGCTTGGAGCGGCTGCTATGTCACCGTGTGATGTTGTTTTCCAGAAGTTGTTATTTCCTTTTTATGTTTTTAGATTCGCTGTGTTCCTGCATCTATCTTGAGAGATGGACAGGTAAAGTTCGTGTCCTTTTTGCACGTGCATGTTATACAGTATGCTCTTTACTTTTTCACCGGAGTGATTTTTATGAAATATTTGCAAAACCATACATATTCAGCAGTGAGTATTCACTAACAAAATCCAGACTGAAGGTGTAATCTTGAAATTTGAATTAACACAAATGATCCAAACCAAGCCCTGACCTGTTCAAGCAAGCCGGCTCCAGCTGACCCTAATTCAAGTCTCACCTGTTAAACCTCACTCTGCGCGTGTCCCCAGGGAAGATAAAAAGCCCACACATGCCGAGTTCTGAAAATATCATAAAATGGCCCAAAACAAAGGAAAATCATGTAACCTAGCGTTCTCCGCAGCGAAGCAAATGCTCCATATCGAGATTTATGAGGAATGCCTGACAAGAAAAGGAAACACTGCAAGGCAAGGGACACAATATTTTTGACAGGCTAAATGCGTGACACAATGTTCCTTCAGTATTTCAGCAACATATATTATGTAAAACCCCCGTCAAGGGGGCGACGTATAGTGGATTGGGTAGAGCAGGTGGGTTTGAATCCTAGTGGCCTTTTGCTGCATGTCATAACACATACAGTATTTACATTTAATTCATTTTAATTAATTCACCAAATGAATTAATTTATTTGAGAAGGTGATATTTATCACATTTATCAACAGCTATATTTCATTTAATTGCTCACATTTATCACACAGTTGATGGTAGAAAATGACATTTACCAAATCCATCAATTCAAAGAGATGATGATCCCTATTACTGTCAGTGAATGCAGTGAATTTTAATTGTATCCTCATTGTTGTGCATGATCTATTTATCTTTTATTAGTTAAAGGTAGAGTCTGCAGGATTGTCCTTATACAAAGAAGAATTCCTGTATAAAGGGGAATTGCCGTTTTTTTTTTACAATCTGGACCTTATTTCTAGCATAAAATATGATCATTTACTCACCCAGATAACTTTGGTGGGTGTCATTACAAATCGTTCTGACGAAATTAGCTCCAGCCAAGAGCCACATAGTATATCCATATAATGCAAGTCTATCTGGCACCGGAATGAACTCTAAATAACACACTGTCTGCCGTGAAACTCGTTCATTTCACCAATATATTTGGTATGATACGCTAGTGCTATTCCCCTCTCAGTCCGGGGTTAGCTGTTATCAACATACGCCGTCTGTAGGTTGACTTACTAACCTCTGACCTGGATGATGTCATCTCTGACCACTGCCCGGCACATTCTCACTCCGCTTCGGCATTCAGATACATTTTTAGCGCAACTAGCCAGAGCTTTAGTGAGTCCAGGTTGCGGGCAGGAAGCTCCTGGAAGCTGAACTTCACCCAGCTGCTCAAGTCGGAAACACGCAGAAATGAACCGTAGCATTAGTGGTAGCAACAAGCCACACAGCGGTCAGAGATGATATCATCCAGGTCAGAGGTCAGTAGGTCAACCTACAGACTCTGGATGTTGACAACAGCTAGCCCCGGACTCAGAAGGGAATAGCACTATCGTATCATAACAAAATATTGGTGACATGAACGAGCGGATAACGTGTTATTTAGAGGCTGCATTCCGGTGTCCAATAGACTCTCATTATATGGATATTTGCAGCTCTTGGCTGGAGCTAATGTCGTCGAAACGACTTGTAATGACACTCCAAAGTTATCTGGGTGAGTAAAGGATCATAATTTATGCTAGAAATAAGGTCCAGATTGTAAAAAACGACAATTCCCCTTTAATTATCATTTCATCGGCTTTTACTCATGTGTAGTGGTTTGCAGAGTCACTAAAATAAGCGAGACGAGGGGATTTAAGCCAGACTTTAAGCTACAGTAAGCAAGCTCATGGAATTACCCCCCAGTTTTTTGTACAAACATACTGTACACAACAATACAAAACACATGACAAAATCCATTGCCAGTTTCAAACTGTGCAGGTGGTCTGTGTGTGTCTGTGTCAACTCTCTCACCCTGGTGAGAGACTTGACCACAAGTTGCCTCCTTACACGTGAGGTGTTGCACCTTGGGAGTTTCATGCTATCTTTCACTGTTTCCTTAGGAATCCTAACTGACCTGTAGGAGTCATGTGGGCACCAGAGTATGATTGGCTGCGTGCCAAGCTCTAGGCATTGCCAACTTTGCATTTTGCACTGGCTGAGCCAGAAGCACTGCTGCCAGGAAGTGAGCCAGGGTGAAAGTAGAAGATTATTTTAGCACCGTTTCCTCACAACATAATCAAAAGTGTAAATCTATGAGGGGTTGTATGCCCTCTCCTTGTTCCTTCCAGTGAGCATGATGGCACCACTCTGGTATGACATTGCAAAACAGCACTGTCAAGATCTAAGCCTCTGGCGTCCAGTCTGATTCAAGGAAATTGAGGAAAATAAGCATGGATTTGGCAAAACTATTGCATTTAACAAGACCAAGTTGACCAGTTTGTTGCATGTGTTTTCCCAGTCCCACAGCAGATACATTGATTAACATGTTCAAACTTAAAAAAAAGACAAATGTTTACACATGCATAGTGTTACAATGTCAAAAACCATAACACAGGTCATGATAGTTATAAAACACAGCAGATTTGTGCCTCTGTGTCAGGGTAAATAAGTGGAGTGAAAGACAGAAAAAAAGGTGGTGTGGTTTACTTGTTGCATTGAAGAGACGTGTGTGTGTATTTGTGCTGCATTAGAATTACCTCATGGTGCAGTCATGTTGAAACAGTTGGGGGTAAAGGTGTGAGGGGTAAGACAAAAATCATCAGGTGAACATTTGTGTTTTCATGGTGGTAGATATGGAGGCAGTGAATAAACATGAATCACTTGTCTGCATACTCCCTCATAACTGAGACAGGTTGCCATCTACTTTTCTGTGCACACGCATGTGCTTACCAGAAAACCCGATTAGAATATGTCACTTTGTAGGTAAAGCTTTTAATCTTGTTTAAATGCGACTCAAATACGTGTTTTCCTCTGTCTTGTTCATGTTTGCAGTTTTCTTTTTGTAGAGTTTAGTGTATGCGTTTGTCTGCGCAGCCCTGTCTTATGTGTTGTCTTGAGTGTGTACGTGGTGTCTGTGTGTCTGTAAGCTCTGTAAGCTTTGCATCAGGTAATTCAGGTAATTGAATACTCTGTAAGAATAAAGTGTGGCATGAAGTTCCTGTGGCTCTAGAACTTACTCACTAATACACCCACCACACAAATGCCGCGCAAGTGCAGACACGGCAATGAATCACTTCCATCAAGTTAAAGTGACTCAGACGCCTCAGGGCCTGTGTTTTCCTTCTTCCTTCCCTTTTGCCTTGTTCTCTTCCAATATGAAATGTCCCAAACCTGACTTTAACTAAAAAAAAATGCTATAGGGGTGTAACAATACACAAAAATCACAGTTTGATACATACCTCTGTTTTGAGGTCATGGTTTGGTTCATTTTCTGTACAGTATGGGAACAAAATGCAAAACATAAATTCACTTGTTGTTCATTAGGAACTTTTGTAAACCAACGATTTACACGTTTTAGTCAATCATAATTATTGTAACGTTATACAAAATATGAAAAAAAGAGAATACTGTTGTAAAGTGCTGCCTGGTAATAATTTGATAATTTTTGCTTTTGTTAATATGCATGTTCTTTTGACCATTTTGGCATGTTTAACCCCTTCTGTTAACGTGGCGACATGACATAGCTAGCACATTTAGCCTTGTTTACTGTACATGATATATCAGATCATTCATCAATCCATTACTCCCTCCTCTGACAGTGCCTTCATGTTTTTCTTAATCTTTTGTTACACTGTAACGATATGCTGTGTTACATTCAAGTGCAGTTCCAAAAATCAGGAAAAATAAGTGTCTGGATCGAGGCTGCACCGAACGCCGAGCAGGGCATTTAAATTTTGAACTTTCCGGCTAATTTAAATTTGCAGTTGTGCCAAATCACAACAAGGATGTGTGTGTCTCTTTCGGAACCCTTTGACTGTGTTTCAAGCACCCTATAGCCATGAAAATGTAGATGTTGATAAAACATCCCATTCAAGAGAAAGTTGTTGTCCTTATTCTACAAAAACAGCTGTAATGTGTTATCAGCTGCAATACACAGTAGCCTCTCTCTGCAGGTGACAACATTTGCCCCTGGAATCATAAGGTGGATAAGCTTGCAGTTTCCCACTATAGTCGCAACAACACACACACCTCACTTCTTCACTTGCACTTAAAGTTAATCATTTATTTAATGGAACAGTTTGGATCTGAGAATGTCATTTTTTAACTATTTTAAATGTGCAAGTGAAGACCCACAAGTACGACTGTCCTTTTCCTCCTTATGTCTGCAGATTCCTCACATACAGTCTTTCTCCATTATTCAAAAGAAATATCTAATATTCATACCTAAATGAAAGCTGTTCCATAATGTAGTGTGAATGAAGGGGAAGATGGGAGCAAGGGACAAGGAGGAATGGTGGGACTGGAGGTCGGGTGGGACAGAGAAATGATGGTGTGTGTGTGGGAGAGATGTGGATGACTGCTTATGTCTCCATGTGTTTGTTTGAGTGAATTTTGCAAATGAGAGAAGGAAAAAAAAACTGGAGAGGAATCAGCCATGGGGAAAAAAAGCTGAGAGAAGTGAGGTTGAAGTCAAAGCTTCAACCCACACAAACACATCTCAACCCTGGAAACAGTTTCTGCTTGTTTCAAGCACTCAGGAAAAAACTGACCATTTCAAAATTATGTGTGAATGGTGAAACTGGATGCAACAATAAACTGTAATTGTGGGGATTTTTTTTGTTAGAAATTGGCTAGGTAGGGAGTGTGGGGGGGCTTTAAAAGAAAAAGAAGGAAAGGACAAATTGACAGTCCTCCCTCCCATTCATTTCTGCTGCACGTCACCTCAGTGTGTGATGTAGGGCAACGCTGTCTCCCTACGCCGTGTCTCAGTTATGGGTCATATTCTCACCATTCTTTCCTACACGCCTCAATGACTTCATCAGCTCGCCTCCACCTCCTCATCATTTGTCTGTGCATCACTTTTTCTACATCTGTCTGTCGCTCTGAAACCTTCTTTCCCTCTTAAGGCTTTTTTTTCTGTTGGTATCTCTGTCTACCAACTACTTTTATTTTTTTCTTCAACAACAGCTCATATAAGCACAAAATTTTATATTATTGCATGATAAAAAACATTCCTACATTTGTGGGGAATTTTGGACACTCAGTGTAGGAATAATAATGGATTTTTCTTGAGAAATTCTATTTGTTGCTTCATCTGGGAAATAACTATTGTTGAGTGAAGCTGTGGCTAAGAGGCCAGTTCACATAAATAAATAAATAAATAAATAAATAAATAAATAAATAAATGAATAAATAAATAAATAAAAAACCTTGCCTGCATTAACTAGACACAGGAGCATTTAAAATTTTCATATTGTTGGCAAATTGAATATATTTCATTTTTTAAACTTTATTATTATTAATGTTGATTAGTGTCTTGACCATTTGGTGGTACTGCTCTAAAATCAAATGCAACATTACATTATTCTCATCTTGTGAATGCAATTCTCTTTGCAAACAGCCTAGTCACACATTAAGCAGATATGGGACAAGATAACACAACATTGTCTTTTTGACCTATTTACACTAGCATTGAGTTGTACTGTAATTAGCAGCCAAATTTTTGACCAGAGTTTTTTTTAGCTGTTTCAGAAACATGACAAATGTGTCAATGAATGACTGTCTTTACTCTATAGTCATTTTATTTGAAGTTTTAAGGTGGCAGTTTGTTGGTAATTATATGGTAACTCTGTCTTATAAAATGAGGTGGCACAACAGGTTAGTCCTCAGAAGTTAGTTCTAGTACTCAAAAATAATTTTTAATTTCCCCTGTACTGTGCTGCAGACCAATTTTCATGCCCGCCCCACAACCATCAGCCAGAGATGGTATGAAAATGGTGTGAGAGATACCACAGTGAGTGCTGAATAGGTATATGTAGTCAGGGGCCACCCCCATGAGTAATACATGATGGTAAGATTGAAAATTGACATTCCCCTTAACTCTGTTTCCAGATGTGTCTGAAAGAGACCGCATCAGAGAAGGGCAAATGTTGGAAATGACCAATGGGTTATAAAAAAAATATAAGAAGATAGAGGGAGACAGTCGGGTTATACCGAGACAGAGGTTTGAATAAAGGTGCTCAGATATTTCATCCATCTCTTATGGTTTCATTTCCTGGTTTCCCAGGTAACAGCAAGGAGGTGATTTGTCCTGATAAGATAGACCAAGAAAGCATTGTTGGAGAGGACGAGAGAGGGAAAGAAAAGTCGATTAGAAGGAAGTAATGGAAATGAGAAATGCATGTGGAATCGTAAGATCAGAAAGACAGAGTGATAGAAACACACGGAAGTGCAGTTGAGGTTGAGCGACGGTTTAACGAGCCTTAGGTCTGGTAACCTGGGAGCGTTTTTTGTAGATTACAAACCACATGAGATTAAATAGGACAGTTTTGTATTGTTCTGTTTGAAACAATTTAACTTAAACTAAGTATAACATGAACAAATTCAATAACATTAACCATTATCCCCCCCCTGAAGACACACCCTGAATGTCTCACAATCTACATGAGAAATCCAGTTGCCTGTCGTCATGGTCACTTTTGTTCTTTCGTCTGTTTTCCAATGAACCTCTTTTTATTGTTGTGTTTTTTCCCTCTGTTTTCTTTGAGTGTATGTTATTAGACTGGGGAGCCCAGTTGCTGCTCCTTCTCTGTCTCTTGTATTTGCCCAAGATCCTTGGACAATGGATGACTGCGGCTTTGTAGTTTTAATGTTTATTGACATGATCTCTTCCATGTACCATGTTGCCCTCTATAGCTACCGGGCCAGGTCGGGTCTTTGAGGACTGTAGCAGGAATTAAGCACTTTGAGAGGTTTTGTTCATTCACAAGAACTTGTAGAAAATAGAAACAGACCTCTAATTGAGACCGACGTTTATTTGCTCAAACCTGGAGACAGACCCGACCCAGTGCAACCGGCGCCTATAGCTCATGATGCTGATCGTTAAACTGATGTTCATGCAGTAGAAGCTGGTATGGGAAAAAAACTTTTGGGAAACCACAAAAAAAAAACATTGTAAGAAGCAGTATGTGAGGATTTATGGTACTGTAGCTTGGTAGTGCTGGCAGTTCAAATGGCACAGTTATTGGGAGACTGGTTTTGTGACTTTATAAACATAGTAACATGGCAACGATGGGGCCAGGAAATGAACATGACCTAGATTATATTGTTTTGGGACTGAGGACTTGTTTTAAAATGACTTACTGAACTGAAAGTTGTGTGAACTAAAGTTTGAGCTAAACTGTGGTGTGAACTTTTACCACCTCGGGTTGTTGACCTGAACCATCTGCTGCAGACAGTTTGGATGGCAGACCTCTCTCTGTTGTGGCACTCTGTGCATACACCTCACCAGGGATTAGATGCTCATTCAGGAGGAACGTTACTGTTCCCCTGAATCCAGCCTGTGCATTTTCTGTGATTACTGTTGTACTCCACTCACTGATCTCACATTGTTGACATTTGCAGCAAAAATACAGTAGCATGTTTGGTGATCTAGTATTTTAAAAGCCCATGATGTGAAGTGTTAGTTTTGAAAAAAAAAAGAAGACATTTGACCTGATGTCCCTGTTCACCTGACTTCCCCAGTTGGATAAACACTGAATTACTGTAGGCCTTATTGATGGAACTGCACTGTGTTGTTATTTAGATTTGTGCATTTTTAAGAAGAAGAAGAAAAAAAGACACAGCAGAAGGGCATCCTAATCTGTACTACAAAGCGAGATGACATTTGCGTGTGTGTGCGTGTTTTTTCCCCCAAGAAGAAGCCTTATAGGAATGATGGGTTCAAACAAATAACATGCCGTCTCTCTCTCATGACCTTCTGTCTCTCCTTTCTGATTGATCTTCCTTTCCCAATAGTCTCTCTCCCTCTCTCTGTATTTACTTACTTAAAAAAAAAACAAAAAACTTCAATCTTTATTCTGCTCACTGGTTGATTTCATTTTGTGTTTCTTATTCGACCCCTCTTATCTCCATGGGGGCTTCACTTAGAGTTTCAAAACTCGTCTGTGGTCAACTAGTGGATGAATGGAGGGATGGAAGAATGGATGGATAGATCGGTGCATAACTGGCTAGTTGTGGGATGTGACTGGCTGCTTGTATGAGGGAAACTGCTACGTAATGATAACAGCACAGGAAGGGTTGCCACAGCAACCATTGGGACAGGAAACAGCCTTGAAAGATAAAGAAAAAAGGCTTCAATGAAAAGGCATGTAATATCTTCAGGGCCGGTGACCCCATTTCTATACTCTTTTTACACTACACACTGCCATGCGGGTTTATGTAATAACCAGCATCTGACTTACTATCGTTGTCCATGATGTAATTATGACTTAAAGCATTTATAAGTCTCAAAAATCAAACATCGTGATTAATAATACAAAGCATAAAAACTAAAAAAGGAGACTTCTGTCAGCCAGAGTCTAATTAACGTAATCAACCAAGATTTAGTGGGACTGTATTGTCAACGACAGTTGAAAGTCATGCTAATAGTTTTGCCTTATGGGTGGCAATGGTGGTCTGCTGGTCAACCACTTTGGTCCAGAGGATGTATGTTTTCTAAGATTACAATTTGCTGACGTTTCCTTCACGGCCACCATCCAGTTGATATTTCTACTATATGGATAAATGTCAATACAAGAAGAATGTACTGTATGGAGTGGCATGAATTTTTGAATAAATACCCAGAGGACTATGTTTCTACCTTAACTTTTCACCAATTTTCTTCAAAACCAATGAGTGATGTTAAATAATACATGCCGACATACAAAGAAAATGTTTATAATTGGTGATCGTTCTTGGCATCAAGATGTCAGTGCAGTTGGGAGCACGTTTCCATGTTAATATTAGATCTGAACTTAAACTCTGCTTTGCTTTACTGTAAGTACAGCCTCCCAGAACGGCAAGCGAGAAGTCTCCATCACAGGAAACTGCTGCATGTAAACACATCATCTTCACTCGTCCACTGTCAATGCTGGCAAGTTGGAAAATGTGAACCCCTGCCATCTACAGTTGCTTACCACACAGTGGTTTCATATGGATGTGCTCTTCACGGTTGTTTTACAATTTGCGAAAAACAACAAAACCAGTCAGCTATTTATAGGCAGAAAAAACAAGATAACATGAAAACTGGCAACAAAGATAAAATAGACATATTGTTCTAATTCAAGTTAACTTCAGATGATGCAGTTTGCCAGTTTGGACAGAATAACCCTCCTCTCAAACAGGTAAATGGTAACATGAGCACAAACTCAGTGCAAGTTGAAAATAAAATCTCAATTTGGTCTGTTTATCAGACTGAGTCACAAGTGAGAGCATTTTAAAGGTGCTGCTGCAAACTAGAGGTGAGACTGTGACTGGCAGCCATTTGAATGGTGCCATTATATCACCTACCCTGTACTTAGCGCTGATACACTGCTCTTAAAAGCATGCGGTTTCCATGGAGGCCTATGTTACTGTATATGTTTGTCGTGTGGAAGAATGCATTTGACCACAGCAGAGAGCAACAACCTCACACTTACTGTTTTAAACTTTGCTCTGTTTGCTTGTGTTCCCACTTTGTCACCCTTGTATTTTGTCTTACTTCTCTCTCCAGTGTGAGGTATTCACTGAAACAACACATTTCCAATAACTCTCCACAGGTGATCAAACAAAGCCATTGTTCCCTATCACAAAGAAAGCCATGTACAGTCAAACAGTCAGATTTTTATGAGAGAAAAAAAAAAAATCACAGGAGGCATCGATGCTAGAAATACTATTTATCAAATCCAACCAGCTGATATTTTTAATAAAACAACAGAGAAATACACAATAAATTATGTAAAGAAAGCATACAGTTTCATCATGAATATTTTTCTGAATACAGCAAAGGCAGCTTGACTTTTGTTTTTTATTTACTTAAAACTAAAATCAACTTTTTTTCAGACTAAAAAAATATGACAGTAAAACCAGTTCAATCCTCAGAGGCCAAAGTCTTGAAGATAAGACGATCTGTTGTGTTCTCAAAGGTCTGACGTGTGGTTATAATGGTTTCTTACTGTAGTTGTAGTGGAAAACTTGTGGTATTGAAATACACATGTTCTGTTGTGAAAAACTGCAAGATGAAACTTTGCAGTGGAGGAATGTCACTTTGGAGCTCACAACAATGGAATGTGCTGATAACGCCGGGAGACTGGCAGACACAGGATGCGCATACACACACACAGGCAGGCAGACACACATACACACAGGCAGGCAGACACACACACACACACCCCTCACATACATATTTCATGTATAAATGTGTATCTCCTGTTAGCAGCAGATTTCATAAAAGCCATAAGATCGTTGTTGGAACAGTAACTACACACTTCACAGCAAAGCATCTTGGAAAATGACCCGTTGCCTAATCACCATCTGGCTTGTTGACTATTGAAAATAGAACGTGTGTTTGTGTGTGTGGGTGTGTGGGAAACAGAGGACGGTGTCTGGGATTGGAATGTGACTTTACAGCACAGCTCAACACACTTTGGGAATATTCAAGAGTGTTTTGTATACCCCTGCACCTGCCAAACATCATCTGTAACTTACAGTACGCCCATGCACATGAAAGCACACAGCTGACGGGGTTTCAAAGAGACTGAGTGAATCATCTCAGTGTCCAGATACTCGTTTTTCTTTTCGTCTGTCTTTCGAATGAAAACCCAGTTTCTCTCTGCGTGATTCCAGCCTATGGGAGGTGATGATTTGGAGATGAAAGATGACACTGTCTTTTATTTCTCACAGCTGGGTCGTGTGCATGGAAATGAAAAGCAGTTAGTTTGAATTCTTGGCCTGTTGCTTTGATACTCTGGATATCTACACATAGACACGACACACGCGCACACACAGACACACTCGCACGCACATCACATGCTGACGATTCACATGCTTGTATCTGCTGCCAGCTCTCACAGACTGTTGGTAACCCTCCACCCCTTAAAACAAAGGGACCTCTTCCTGAGCTTGTACAGGCACACAGACGCGCACACTCACTCACACACTCAAGTATCAGTTGTATTTTCAGCGCTGACCAGGAGCTTTGCTGTAATTCTCACAGATCTGCTGCAGACCGCAGAGCAGAGGGTGATATTGTGATATGTATGAGCATCTTCATGAGAAATACTAAGAAAAAAAATGAATAAAAAAAAAAAAATCTCCTTGGCAGAAAGGCAGCATAGCTGATTGAAAGTGCCGAAGGAGCAGCAATCTATTCTGCCTTTATACATTGAAAAGTGGTTCCTCTCCCAGCTCAATGCAGGAGTGCTGGTAATCTACGAATAGGCGGCTTGATTGCCCCTTTTCTGTCAGTCACCTCCTAAAAAATAAAAAAAAAATCATCTCTGTCTCTCTTCCTGAGTGTCTTTTTCCACTGTGTGTTGGGGCCTGAAGTTTGGGGTTTTTATCCGCGTTAGCAGAATTCCGGTTAGCAGTTGGAACGCCAGGAATGTTCAGAAAAATGGGCAGAGCAGCGGACTAATCTGACATCTCCTTTGATGTGTTGGAGAGTGAGTGATGAGGAGTGTGCATGTTAGAGATGGAGTCACTGAGAGAGAAAGAAAAAGGAGCGAGCAGCGTATGGATGGAGGTACAGACAAAGGGAATCTTGAATTTATTCAGACAGGAATGTGTGCAAAACAAAGGAGCCCTTCTAAAAAAATAAAATAAAGCAGCCAAGAATTCTGCATCTTAAACTGCAGTTTTTTGGAGGAGTTGAGACCGGAAATGAACGTGTGAGAGTGTGAGCGAGCAGTTCAGATCTGGAAGGTCGTGGTGAGCTTAATTTCACATCAAGATAAAGTATTATTTTGGTTCATGCTTCCCCCAACGCCCCCCTCCTCTTCCCTTTGTCTCACACTCACTCATGAGTTTCTAGAAACATTCTTAATAAAACAGGAAGAGACGCAAAGACATGCATGTGAAATAGGAATTTTTAAAAAATGTTTGCAAGGCAGTCTGAGTCAGGAGTTGGCATCCATGTAACTCGCTTCATCACAATGCAGTGTTAACCGAAGCTGCTCAGACTTATCAGCTAGAATATATTTGATGACCCATTTTAGCATTTATTTGGTTTTATTTGTATGATGCCAACCACAGCAACAACCAGATAACAAGCTGACAGTCTTCCCTCAGGCAGACACCCCCACTCCTGTTGTTGTAAAGCCAAGTTCAACACAATACTGGTGTTTTATGGTTTTGTTTTTCTTTTGTATTCGAAACTTTGATTAAATTGAAAGTGATTTTTTGAATAATATCTACTGTTGTAACATTTCATGTTGCACAAGTGACCTGTACATTTGGTTGTTTACAGTTGAGGTTTACTGTAACACCAAGTTGCATTGAAGTTGTATAAACAATATGGTTGGCTGGAAATGTTTTGGTTATTTTGCCGGTGTACAGAGGAAACTATGTTGTTTACTTTCAAGAACAAATGTCATTGTGTGTGATAGGAGCCGCAGTCAAGTGGTTGCTTTTTTTTCTCCTCTGCATGTGTCTGCGTTGCTGTTATTATATGAAGTCTTTTGCAAAATAGATAAAATAATTAGTCCAATAATTCCAGATGCATGTGCCAGTCTTGAGCGCCTCAGCGAGGGGGCTGGGAGGGACACGCACACTCGCACGTTTCATGGTGTGTGAGGAAGATCTCGTCTATGATCCAGCGCACCTGCGGCCTCCGATGGCGCTGGTGCAGACTGACCTCTGGGGCGTATTTCAGCACCTAAAGGAGTCAGAGAAAAGACGGCAGAGATAAGAGACAGAAACACACAATTTGCTGTTTGAATGTAAAGGCATGTGAAATGGAGAAAAAAATAACTGGTCTTCGACTTAATCTTTATTCATGACAAAATACTCCTGAGGATCGACAGGAAAGAGAAGCGGAAGCAGAAGGATTTGCAAACTTAATATTGAAGCAAGTTAGGGGATTCAAAATAGATTAGATAGTAACAGCAAGGTTTCTAGGAAAACAGCAGTCTAAAGAAACTCTGGAAGCCATTAGAAAACAATTATGCATCGGCTCTTCCCCTTGGTCAGTTATTAATCATCACTGACTACACAGGAATCCCTGCATTACTTTAAAATCAATTCATTTATCAACTGTCTTATTTGTTCCAAGGTAACAGGAGCCTTTCCCAGGATATCTATATCTGGATATGTCATACATCCAAGGTTGCAAAAGGACTGGAGCCACTCTCGGCTGTGCAAAGAAAAAACAATATCTAGTATGAAATGGATGATGGGATTACTGTCATGCATGAGTGTGATAATCTTTACTATGTCAAAAATGGTCATAATGTGGTTTAAAACAGAAATGTGTTAAATATTTAAAAAAATATAATCTATCACTCTTTGAGGATAGATTTTTATTGTCATTAATTCATTAGTTTCACTATGACTGATTTTCTTGCAGATTGCCACATTATTTTCAGGTGTCACATCTGATATGAGAACAGGCTGGAAGTACAAATTGTTCCACGAGTGATGCAGTGAGCTTTGTTCTCCAGAGCCCATGATTTATATCAGGACTTCCCAGCACTGAAACAATGGTCTTGAGTAATAAAGTGTTTGTGAAGAAGTTAGGTCACCCAAGGAAGAAGTCGCAGGTCTGTGACTGCCTGCAAGAGGAGAAACAAGAAAACAAAACAACAACCACACATTCAAGCGGCTCTTTGCATGTGGCACAGATCCACTGTTGTCATGCTGTCATACACAATCAATTACATGCACACTCTGATACACATGGCACAATAACAGCCCAAATCCCACTTTTGTCTAAATTCCTGTTATATGATTTTTAACAGACACAGAGAGAAAGAGAGCAAGGGACAGAAAGAGAGAGCGAGAGAGAGAACCCTACGGACTGTGTTTCAATAATGAAGCTATACAAGAACAAAGACACAAAGAGATGGAGGGAAGAGAGAGAAAAGGATGAATGACAGGCTTAAAGAACAAGAATGGTGCATTGCAAAGGGATAAATTGAAAATGGGAATTGGGAAGAATGAAGGATGTCGGAAGCCCAGAGAGAGGAGGAGTGGTAGAATGTTAACAATGCATTGAGAGAGAGAGAGAGATGGAGAGGAGAAAGACAGCGCCGGCACAAAAACAAATGGAGGAGAGAAATGGGGGAGAAAGTGTGAGGCTGTTGGTGCATTGCTGCTTCATTGTCGATGCAGCCCCTGCCTCTCACTGCCTCTCCCTCCTTCACTCACTCACTCAGCAGCTCCAACACTCACTTTGTCTCACACCATCCTTTTAGCCCCTCTCACGTAACCATGTCAAATGAGCTCGAAAGTTTCGGTGTCAGTCTTATGTTTGACTACACTCCTGCCTCGCTGTCTGTAGCTGCACAGCATGCACAGCTCAAGTCTAAATGACATCATGTGTTACATGGAAGGGCTGCAGAATGCACAATCATATGTAGAGAAATATTAAATGCAAAACATTTCTATGCCTTTTTTAAACGCACTACATGTATTGGAAGTAATATGATTTATTATGATTATATTATTTGAATTCCCCTTTCCTTTGCACAAATGGATAAAACCGGTGTGGTAAACGTAGAACAGTAATGATTTAGTCCATATTCATTTGGAAAAGAATTTCATATCCGTTCATAAAATGTTGTTTTAGTTGCATTTTCTCTCTTTTCATGGTGATTGAGAGAAACAACAGTAACTGTCAAGCCTCTGTTTCCCCAATGTTGCCAGTGTGAAGATCTACCAAATGAATATCTAAATGGAGAACATGAGTGAATATAATTTGTGCAAGGTTTCAACTTGCCCATATCTCTTTGTTTCCCCCTAATCTTTCTCAGGGTCAAACTAAATACAATTTGGACCTGGAATTCTTTATCTCATTAACAATAAAGGAATTGATACCAACATATTGTTGGAAGTCAAAGCAAAATAAATAACTAAAGCATGTTACTCACTCACCTGCCCAGGGACTACAGATGGAAAGCTAGTAAGCTAATTCCGGTACAAAGCATCTTCTCTCATTTTTTTTTTATAATATATTTTTTTGCTGTTTTATGCCTTTTTATTCGATAGATCAGTAGAGATAGACAGGAAAGGGGGAGGCAGAGAGAGGGGAATGACATGCAGGAAGGGTCTGCCCGATGCGGGACGCGAACCGGGGACGCCTGCTTCTCTCACTTTGAGACTACGCACCGCCCCATCTTCTCTCATTTTGAGACTTATGTTATTTTATACATTGTCCCTGATACAAATAAACTTATCAAACTGAACTAAATTTGGCTGCATGGGGAACAGGCCATTGTTACTATACATGTGTCATCATTATCGTGATGGAGATGAGTGAGTGAGTTGCACCCTGTGGCATATTCTGTAATCGTGTCTTTGTGTTGTAAGACTTACCTCGTGTAGTTTAAGTGACGTCTTGGCGGCCTGACAAGTGCAGTCGTGGTTCCAGTTGTGTGTTCCACAGCCACAGTTGCCTCCGCAGCGTTTCACCAGCAGACATCGTGGGAAGAAGACAGCGTTGGTGGCTCTCAGCTCCTCTCGCAGGTTTACAGAGTAGTTGCGTGGGGTACAGCTGTATCGCTTGACGTCATCATAGAGACGGTTCAGATCAACTGGAAAGTGAGAAAAATTGAGAAAATCACTAATTAGTTCAGTCTTATTTTTATTCCTTGAAGTGTTCTTTGTACAGTATTGCAATTATTTGAGGTCATTCTGCAAGGTCACTTTGTTCTGTGGCCTTTTTATTTATTTATTTATCTGTCTGTTATCATGGCAACTTATTATTTTTGTTTCAACACACTGCATCTGCTGATTGTGGTAACGTGAAATAACTTTCGCGTTAGCTATTTTTATATGGTCTATGGTTTCTTTTAGACTGGCCTAAAATATAACGGTGTAAGGATGGATGAGAGCCAAAAAAAACCATTTTGATTTGTACGGTAATTGCCTCGTCTGTCACTTCGTATAATCATAAACAGAAATGTGTGGCATATTGGAGACAGAGATGAGAGAATGAAACAGAAGATGGGAGGTAAATAAGGCAAAGTGGCTCTGATTCACTCTAAAAATATGCACAGTATTGACTGAATGAAAATGGTTGCAAGGTGGAGATAGACTATTAGTTGTGAGTGCAATTGCAAAAGCAACACACTGTAGATGAACAGCTGGAGATATGAAAGGCAGGAGGAGAGATAAAGATGCAGCAAAAGAGAAGACAAAGGCCAGAGAAGGAAGCAGGGGTCATTGATTGATTTTGGATTGGATGTATTGACCGTGGTCCTTCTTTCATGTCATCACTTTAGAGAAAAATCACCTTATTTGGGCACATAGGACCTTTGTTCACTGGCTTGACTCGCAGTGGTTCAAAACTAATATCAGGAGAATCAAAGAGATTATGGGACAAGCCGATGATAAATAAAGGACTAAAGCAATGGTTCAAAGGGGAAAAACCAGGAGCTCCTTATTTCTCTATGCCTCACTAGTATTGGCATTACAGACCACTGACTGACTGACATACTGTATGCACATTGTTGCCCAGCACAAGGAGAGCCTGAGGTCAAATTGTGACAGATGAGCATTTATTTTGAGGCTGCTGAGTGTTTGTAAAGCAAAGATAGATTTGCAATGTGTAATGTGCTTAACGGAAGAACCATAACAATCATGTACAGTGTCGGTATGGATTTTCTAGGATGATGATGATACAAGCTTAACTGACAAATGAAGAAATTGCATTTTCTGTGACTTGGAGGAAGAACTTTATATTTTTCATTCATATTATGCCACTGATGGTATAAATGACATAGGAGAGGGATAGTTTTAAAAAGAAAAGAAATGAGTGGAAGAACATTATGGATGGAAAACGCAGAGCACAGATGGTTCCCTTCGTTTAAATTGTCAACATTATAACAATTATTGCACTGTCCATACCAAGCAGGGCGATATCTCTTGTACAGTTAACCTTTGATTTTGTGATATTGTATAGTAATAAGCACAATTCAGTGACTCTACTGAACCAGTGGCTAAAATGTTCAACTTTTAAAGTCTCTCTTTCACCAAAAGGGTCGGCTTTACCTACTGTGGTAAGCACCATTGGAGGACCACTGGACTGGAGACTGATGCTTCACTACCTGCAGAAACCACTTTAGAAAAGAGTGGCTGTGCAACCTCCTCTGCTAAAACAACACGATAGGAAGAAATAACTGATGACTTCACCTTTACAGACGAACGGCATTGACCTCTGACCAAAAGAAAGTAGGGGAGAAGGTATCAAACTGATCAAGTTGTGCTCAGTTTTTTGGAGAAGTGAAAATAGAAGGGGACAGTGTTGTTGCCACTTCATAACCATTTAGGATCCAAAACACAAGTGGTTACCCTAAGAAATTGCATACGGCTTCATGTAAGATTGCAGTATCACAGCATCATTTCATTTCATTTCACTAAAGCTTCCATGCTTCCAGACAAGTGGTGTGGAGCTCATACACCGTAACTGAAATAAAGGAGATGCAGGGTTTGTGTACAGTATGAAGGGCAATTTTACAGCCACACACATCACAGCATGTGGTTAGTTCCTTGTTCCCCCAACAAATCCACCCAATACCATAGAGGACAAAGCCTGGGTGAAATGGGAAAACCTTCTCTTGTTAGTTAAATCATATTTAAACAAGTCAATTTTCAGTGCAAATGACAGAAATTTTCTTTGGCCATCACTATTTTCCACTATCATTACATTTAATTTTTTCTTCACTGAAGTACAACAGCCACTTGTGACACGATACGGTACTAAAGGACTTGTGAGAATATACTGTATTTGCAGTCTGTTACGACAGTGTTGCTTGGTGAGTTTGGGTTGCATTTGCTTGCTTTCTTTTAAGCTTTACTGTAACAACATAACAAAGATCAGTCCCTCAATAGAAACCGAGAAATCCATGCTTAGAAATCAAATGCACATGGTATACTGTAATTATGACAAATCTCTTTGACATGCAATATTGTGTATGTGTATGCACGTTTAGTTGAGGCAAAACAAAAGGAGGTATAATGGGGGTCAAGAGAAATATCATAGCATTGATAATCAATAAGCAATTGTTCACAAAAGGAAATCTTTGCAGTGGGAGTTTCCATTCATGGTACATGTGGGAAGCCCAATGAACAATGAACAACAAAGACGAGAGAAAGAGTGAGAAAAGAGCAGGAAAATAAGATCATTTGCTTTGGCGATAAATAGGGAAAGATGAAGGTAGGAGGTGCTCCATTCATACTTACAACGCCGACTGTGGGTCCATTGTGGTGAAATTGCCCACATATTTACAGAAAGTGTTTTCAATTTCATGGCAAAATTACATGAAAATAAAATAGATTATAATAGGAATATCGAAGAGAAAGGGAGTGAGAGAAAGCTATTGAATGCACATTAGTATGTGCCAGCATCTTAGAGGCGGCTCTGTGAACATCCAGTAGGCTGAGGGCAAAGTGGATTAGGAGAACATTTATGTGAGAAGTAAAAACAGGTTAAAAGAGGAAAATGTTCATAACTGTGTCAAAAAAAAAAGACAAAATTGAGAATTTGTTTGCGTTTAGTTTGGATGAACAAGGAAAGACAGTTTACCACAATATATATTTAGGAATCTGATGACTGACATTTTTCTAGAGGTTAAATGAGTGATAATGTATAGTGAGCAGGTTGTTATAGAGAAATAAACTTCAACAGGATGGACAGAACCTGGATGTGACATCATCACCAATGATAGTGAAATGAGACGGGGGGGGGGGGGGGACTAATTTTGGTGTTGTTAAAAGTGTAGTGTCTGTGTGTTGCTCTTGCTGTGGCCCTGGATGTGTAACTAAAATTAGAAGTTGTGATAATCACCATACACCGCTTTACAAGAGCCATCTGATACTGTTTTCTGAATTGGAGAACAAGAAAGTCTCTGGGGAATTTCCAGCCATTAGTCATGAATGAAGGGTTTCAATCTCGCCTGTTTTTTATTTTTCTGAAGCAGTAGCTCACCGGCGTCCCCGGCAACGAGAAAAATAAAAAGTCGGGTGTGAACGCACCTTTATACAGAAATAACAGACCATAGAATGCAGTGATTGAATCACAAGCATTTAATAGAGCCTCTGTTATTTAATATCTTAAAGAACTGTACTGAACTCAATTTAAAGTTTGTTGTTGTCTATAGATGACTACTGAGGATGACAAATTGATTAATAATGTTAATATATAACTTATTGATCATTTCTGTTTTTATGCTACTAACTGTAGAACAAAAACATCCAAGGCAGCATAAGAAGTAATTCTCCCTAAAGTCTCATACTGTATGTGTATCTCAGCAACCCCGCAGTCCATGTTTTACTAAAGATAGAGGAGCAATTCTTGAGCTCATCTCATGCTATACTGTACAGTATGCAGCAGTTTACACATGGTTTATTGTTTACCTGAGGAAATCCAGGATATCTGATTGCACATTTGAGCGAATAGAGTTGTTCACCACTGACACACTAACAATACCCTAACTAAGTGACTAGTGCAAGGTGCAACATCATGGTGGGCGTCTTAAGTGCTAAGAATCCATTTTATCAGCCAGGACTACGCCATAAACCCAGCTTTCTGTTACACTAAATGTACCTTTGCTGACAGCCTAATGATAGATAGGCCTTTTTACCCCTGCATTTCCCTCGTTATGAAAAAGCACAGGTTCCAGAAAGCCTGTCTTTTCTATTTTAGTGATTTGAGAGGGGAGAAAAATACCAGTTTTTACAGCGAGTGATGGTTTCATGGTTTATGACGATATTGTGACGATGTCAAGAGTCATGACAGGTCTGCCTCATGTTTGTTTACACCTCCCAAGGTGATGCAAGATGTAAAAGATGTAGTACAGAAGCACACTGAGTCACCTGCTACTGTACTGGCTCTGGTGGGCACCGTCAGTGTTGTCTCTTAACATTGAAATGCAAGGGGAAAAATAGGTAGGCACATTTGTGTGCATGTTTTTATGTGAGGATGAAGGCACATGTCATGTGTTGGTGTTTATGCTTGGAGTGTGCAGGACTATATATGCTGCATATGTGTGTGTGTGTCTGTACTTGCAGTGCCAAGCCTGTGTCTGTTTAAGGGGAATAAGTGCAATCTCAGAAAAGCAGTGGTGTGGAACTCTGTCAGGGACTGTGGGAGTGAAAAGACAGAAAGACTGAGAGCAAGCAAGACTATGAGAGTGGCTGTCACTCTCGTGGCCACCAAGATGAAAAAAAATATAGTGTGAGTGTGAAGATTATACAATATATTCTTCTCCAAAGTTTGGTGCAAGTATATGCTGCTTTGTCTAGTAGAACTGTTCTGATTTTATTCAAAGTTATGCATGGGTGGCTCTGCTTGTGGGTGAGTTACTTAGACTTAAAAGTGTCCCAATTAATATTATGATCAGACTTACTGTCCTTCATGGGAACAAAGGTGTGTGTATGTGTGTGTGTATGTGTTAATGAAAACAAAGCTGAGCTGCTGACTGTGGCAGATTTCTGCTCCGCTACACAGGTTGAATTTCCAATTAGAGGGAGCTACACTGGTACAGTGTCTGAAAGATCTGCAGCACCTATGCACCTCGCTGTAGTGCTGCAACGTCCACAAGCTCCCCCGTACACGGAGTTGCCTCACGCCAGCCGAGCGCTCGTACGCACTGATAAATAGAGATAGATTTGCTGTCAAGTGCAAATATTTACTAAGGAACAGGAGAGCCCTCGGGTAGAAAGACAGAGAAAGAACTTGGGAGAGATATGGAGGCACAGGTGAGAGAGATTGGATCGAAGGTACTCAAGTCTGTTGCAAGCTTGAATACGCACACACCTCCTTGAACACATTCTCTACATGAATTGTGTGTGTGTGTCTGTGCGTACCAAATTTTCATATCTGCTCTTAGACATCCACTCTGTAGCAGTGCATCCTAAGGACAGAATCTATTGCCTCAGTGACTGCAGGTCGTTGGCTTTGACTTAACCGTAAAGACTTGCATTGAACTGCTGGTCCTGTCTTAAAGGGATAGTTCACCCAAAATTCAAATTTCACTTATTATCTACGTACCCTCACAGTGTTTCCTCCAGGATTTTTTTAAGGAGTGGCGCCCGCCCCCCCGACCCCCCGTCCCCCCGTCCCGTCCCGTGATGGCCCCCCGCATACCGTACCCCCCCCCCGCGCACGCACCTGTAAAGCCGGGTTTCCACCGAATCAACATCTCTTTTTCTTTTTTTCCTCACGTCATGATAACGTCTGTATTTTGACTATTTAAACTACCACAGATCATATTTCTCTTAGTTTGGTAGACTGGGCCTACTTCAAGAGACTTTTGATTAAAGGCAAGGGAGGCAGAAAACTAGAAAAAAGCTTTGAGTTGAGTCCACACGGTTCTCATCTCCTCAGCCAGAGCAGCGAGTAGAGAAAAAACGTCACTTTCTTACGTTTTAAAACGTCCAAATAATACGAATAAGGGCTGCTCTGTGATTGGTCAAAATCTACCGTCACGGGTATATTCTTTGCAGGCTGAAAACAGAGCCGAGGGGAGACGCAGACGTCTGATCTTTTTTCACATCACTTCATTTACATTATCCCCAAGGTTAGTGTGTAAGTTTTTGCCTAATACTGTCAAAAAAAAAACTGCCTCCCTAGCCTTTAAGTAACCGCACAGACAGCTACGACACAGGATCGTTCTGCCGTCTCGTCATCGTCGGTGTCGCCGCCGTCATCGCCGTTACCCCCCCGCCCTCCTCCTCCTCCTCCTCCTCCTCGCACCCCGAGACACCAGCGGACGGCCACGGGGAGGAGGTGGAGTTTATGCACGTTTATGTTTCGGCGCAGTACAGGCTATGCGCTACAATAACATCATTATAAGCCCAACGGACTGACACACACTTTTTGGGTTTTTTTCTTTTCCACCAGCACTGAGCGCGACGTCAGACACGAGAATCAAACCCGCTAATTTTAAAAACACACCGGCAACAGCGACCACTGATCTGTCCTGAGTCTTTTGTCATTCTGTCACCTGAGTTAAATGACTCTGCGGAAAAACACGCTGTGGTCTGTCATCCAGGTGCAGAGGGGCTGCAAAGAGTAGATACTGAGCAAGATAGTTATCTGTAGTTTACCTTAGTAGCTACTCGCGAGGTGCAGCAGGACTCTGCTGTGAAGGTGGGGGCATGAGGCGGTGGTGTATTTGCGACAATTAAAAAAAAAACAAACAAACAAGAAATTTGAAGGAGCGGCGGCGAGGATTTAGGTGTGGCGGGCCGCCACTGCTAAATGAATGTAGAGGAAACACTGCCTCATGTTGACTAAGAGCTGCGAGAATTTTCAGAGTCCTCCGTACCTTCTTTGTGCCTTTGTCTTTTTGGACGAAGAAAAGTGGTGTCCATCCACAACCATTATACTGTATGGACAAATACTGCTGCGCGGACCCCACCATAACTTAGAGAAGGCACGGATGACTCTGAAAATTCTCACAGCTCTTAGTTGACATGAGGGTGAGTAGATAATGAGTGAAATTTGAATTTTGGGTGAACTATCCCTTTAAATATGTCAGTGACTCACTATTAGACCTCCGAGAGAGCAAATTACTCATTTGATGACGCAAAAACTGAGTCAGGTCCTGTTGTTGCATCATATTATGAGCAGGAGCTCCGTTTTTCCACTTTAACCTTCCTTTAAGATAAAGCACACAGAGGTTTCACTTTCTTCTTCTTCTTTTTTTTTTAATCCTCCTTCCTAAATGGCAAACGAAATGTGTAGAGATACCTTCAACCACTATAAGCTAATATAACAGTAGTCCTCGAGCTCACTCGACTCAGACCGGATAATGTGGTTTCAATTGAATATGCAACACTTCATTAGCGAACTTTCAATGGCTGTCACCTGTTCTATAATTGATCACGAGACAGCAATGTGGCTCCATCACACTCATTACAACAACCGCTGCTAATAATTTTCTTCAAATTACTGAGCCCTAGACTTTATACTGAGTTTTATGTATAGCCCAATATGTGAAAATGGGCCCCCTGCTGTGTAGGTCTTTGTTGGTCTCCTGCTCTCCCCTCCCCTCTATTGCTCCAGCAACCACCGACTGCACCAGGCTGCAGTGAAATACTGTGAACGCAGCAGAGTTGTTGAGGATCATCATGGGCAGTACAATAAAACAGGACAAGGACATTATTGCTCTGATCGTCCTGCATCAGCTACGCCAATGCAATATGTCACAAAAGGGCACTACGCTTTTAATATAATTCTAAAATCCCATATCCTGCTTCAATTTATCATCCATTCATTAGAAACTGATTATCTTTTTAGGATTGTAAAGGGGGCTGGACCCAGCTGACACTGAGTAAAGGAAGGGTACACCCTGGACAGGTTGCCAGTCTACTGCAAATAGAGACAAACAACCACTTCACACCTAAGGGTAATTTGATGTCAGTTAACCTAAGGAAGACCACAACAACCATTTGGTTCAAACCCAGAACCTTGCTGTGAGGTGACAGTGCAAGCCACCGTTGCTCATAGTCAATATACAATTGAACTAAGAGAGGTAATACATAATTTAATTGCTACACCATTTCCACCTATAATTACTCTTTCTGATGATGATGGTGGTGATGAATTGATTGTCTGCACTTCTATCACATACAGTATGGTTCAACCAGGTTTTAGCTGCTTTTGGCTCTTTGTTTTATTTTTAGCACTTTAACTAGCGTGTTGCATGTGTTTAGTGATAGAGGTCTGCTTTTCATAGGAGTTCAGATGAAAGTCTTGCCAGTACATTTGTGATCATTTAAACTCAGTTAACCTGGGCATTTGTTTACTTTTTGAGGTTGATAACATCCACTGAATAGTAATTAGTGTCTTCTTCATTAGTATAATGAACAGTGCTGTACGAATGTGTGAGAAAGGTAAAGGTGTAAAGGCGCTTTGAGTGGTCCAAGTGACTAGAAAAGCGCTATATACTGTAAGTGCAAGTCCATTTACCATTTACCATCTACTCATATTTTCTTTTTTTGGTGTCAGTTCTGCATTGTAAAATTGAAATTTGTCAGCACGTACCATCTATTAGAACCAAATGAAACTGATTGTCATACTAAAAGCACAGTCATGCCAGCCAGACAGACTGAGGGACAACAATACACGTGTTGAAGACAGAAAATATATTTTACCTTTATTATGTCTGCTTGCCAGATGATACGCCCTGGATCTATAATGTATGTGTGTCTGAGTATAGATGCTGTCCAGGTCCTGTCTCCAGGTATCTGGGTTCAGGGATCTGAGAAGCTGCTCAATAGTGTCAAAGGCAGCTATAGTCCGGTCCAGATCCTCCAGGGAGAAAGGAACCTCTGTGACTGCGACTGGCACCTGGCCTCCAACACTGTCCTGTAAAAAGCAAATGTCACAAGGTATAAACGCCAAAAATGAATCAACAAATGTGTTTTATTTTATAGCATTACTCCTACAGTAGAGCAGAATTATGAAATCATACAGTATGTAACCGTTTGTTGGAAATCTGTAATCACTTTCCTTCACCATGATAACTGTTTACTTAAATTCCCACTGGACTAATAAATGAATCAGTGGGGTGCACAGGATGTTTTTCATTGGGGTAGTGTATGAAATATGGAAGCAATGAAATAGAGAAACTACTACAGAGGCAAAATAGTTTTTCCAAACTCTGTGAAAATCCTTGAAAATCTTCCTAGAGTCTCAAACTCCATATATTTTGTTCAGTCTGTATTTACTGAATGCACTAGAGGTCACTGAAAAGTGACCAGATCTCTGCAGAACATTTCAAACAGAACTTTTGATAAAAATCATATACACAGCATTTTTTATCAAATGCTGACACAATGTTCTTCCACAGCTTTACAACACACTGTTGTGAATCTAAACAGTCTCTACATCTGACTTAATTTAAATGGTGGATTACAGTAATTGTAAGGTTTTTTTTGAGTAATCTGACATTTACTGCAAGTAAATAAACAAATTATTGGGGCGTCCTATAGCTCACTGGGTTGAGCAGGTGCCCCTGTATAGAGAGGCCCCTGTTGTTCCCCCGCCTTTTGCTGCATGTTATTCCCCCTCTCTCCGTCTCCCCTCTTCCTGTCTCTCTAACTGCCCTGTCAATGAAAGGCAAAAAAACACAAAAACTTAAAAACAGAAACAAACTTACAACATATAGCCTACATTAGCTACTTCAAAGACCATACACAGGGATTTGCCTCAAAACTGCAGAACTAGAGTTGCAAGTTGAAAAGGCTGCTTTTTGCAACAATAATTTTGAATACAGGCATCCATCCAGTATAAATGTAAACACGTAGAAGAATAAGACAAATGTATGCTATTTGGCGTACTTGACACTGAGGACTTGATTTCTCCCCAAAAGGCGTTTTCCTACGACACTGAAAATCGTCTGTCAAATGGCAGCAGGAAAGTAACAGCGTATCACACAGATGATTCCTAGATGGCCGCTGCTCCCTGCTGCCGGCCATTTATCTTGATAGGTGGCACTTGCAATCAAATTCTTATAGCATGCAGGACTATTAAGACTGTGACTTCAGCTGCCATAATCAGCACTGACTTCCAATCAGGCTGCGGTACAAAGGTAAGTGATGAGAAAATGTCAGCAGCTTATAGAGGAGACTTGGCTTCATTAGCGCTAACATGGAAACAGAAGTAAACCTGTTAGAATTAACATAGCATTTGTTGCAAAGTGTCTGAATAGAGTGAATAAAGTATGAATTAAAAAAATGTTATGTATCGTTTCACAATGCTATAAAAAATGTGAAAATAAATGGCGGCATGTGAGCTCAATGAATGATTGAAGTGAACCATCAAAAACTCCATTAGATGACTTCTGGCATCATCTTAATGAAGGAACCACACTTGCTCAGTAGTGTGTAACATGAACCTAATGTTGAACAATTGCAAATCACTGAGAAAAACCCTGCCTAGCAGATTTGAATATAAAGTGGATGAGACCGACAAATGTACATCCCATCTGCACCGGCAGTGACATACCCATTCACACACACACTAAAACACCCACATTCTGAAAATATAACCATAATCAATCCATGCAGAAAACTGCCACGCAGCCCAGCGGACGCTAATTATTATGATCATATACGTCACTGAACACTCAGACACAAATTACACTGATTACATGCACTTATAAAACACAAGTCTAAGGAAGCATGTCATGTTACTTCTCAAGCTTCATGCATTATGAATACAGTAAAGCACACATGCATGAATATATTCTGTGTGGGTGAGTGCTGGCCTCTGCAACTGGACAATGTATCACAGCTTCTTGTTTCACCACTGCTCCTAACAACACACCTATTGGCTGTGCATGTTCCATCTGTAAACATAACAATTAAATTCACACAAAGATGTGAATTTAAATACCTCAAATCAGTATGAGTTAATGAAATAGTATAACCACAATGTTGAATGTGAGATTTTCATAACCTGATATTTCTTTTATTTCCAAAGTATTGTTTTATTGTTGTATTGCTGTGGAACAGAAAATCTGGTCTTAATTCTAATTTCGGGATGTAGTGTTGTAGTACTTGAGGCCGTAGTGCTTGTGTGTATGTGTCTGTGTGTGTGAGACTCACCATCATGGGTATAGTGACAGCTTCCCAGTTGGTGATGGCAGCAGGTAGAGGAGAGTCGTACTGCACAGATGGAAAACAGAAATAAGCGGCAAATTGCTACGTTGTGCATACAACACAATCATAATGAAGAAAAGAAAAAGAATTAAAACATAATAACTTATGTAGAATAGATGAATAGAATAATCGCATTTTTATAGTGCCTTAAAAATGTGACAGTGACAAAAGCAGCTTTATGTAATTGATCATAGGCATAAAATACAATATGAGCTCTTAATTGAATTGCAGATACAATGAAACAGTGCTGTATAGGGTGTATGACATAAACTACTTCCTCCATCTCTTTTTTTCGTATACACAGTGCTACATGATTGAGGTCTGACTGACGGAAACATGGTCTTGTATCAAGGTGCAGTCAGGTTGTGTGGTGGCTCTGCAGTAAAGGATCCTGCTGTATCACAGCTTCAAACTTTTCGATGCTATATCACTGCTAATGCAATTGACATGAGGGTGAAATTAATTAGAAATACATGTAAGAGTACATTGATCACAAATCCACTGTTATGGTTGATGTTAGGAAACTACAGTGAAACCACATGTACAGTAGAGGTTGGGGAAGGATTCGGTTTGGACAGAATCCTAGAGCCCCTTTTTTTCTCCTTCTCAGTTTTACTTTTCAAATACCGGTAGTTGAGTTCAAACATCTTGTAGCATGCAGGGGTGGAGTGCTCACATGTACTGTAATCTAAGGCCATCCAAGATATTCAGGTGTCTGCCTGTCTAAGTGATGGACTGTCATTATGTCAGCAAACCCCTGAAAGAATTTCCAGTGAAGCCGGCCACAGCATGCCTTTGTGTGTCTGTGTGCGTTTGTATTTGTGTATGTGAACAAAGTCAGAGTCTGGCCAGTGCACGTTAAGGTGATAAACACTCATCAGACTGACATATTTGGCACACATGCACGCATTCATTGTCTTTCCCTTTCCCTCGTCTACACGCACACACACACAAAAGCACATGCGCGCACACACATTGCACAACCTGTCTCCGGCATCACTCTTTTTACACACACATAAAATCTCACAGGCTATCGAACCCCTCTCCTTGAAGAGTCTTAAATACCATCTCTGGTCAATGTGGAACAGTAAATCTGTCTTAGCCGCACTTCAAAGACACAGTGCCCTCACTTTGGCTGGCTGAGTGTGTGCGCAAGTGTGTGTCTGTGAATGTAATAGAGTTGACATCAAAGCCTGTCGGTGCACAAAGTTTTTTTTGTTTTTTTTTTGTCTAACAGATTCACGCATTTGGCCTTTGGATAAATGGGCTCATACACACTGTTAATGCACACCCAAAGCAGCTGTGAATGAGGTCAGGAGGTTTCCTGTAAGAGACTGAGTGTGAGTGACTAAATACATGTTTACAGATTCTTAGTCTCATTTCCTTTTTAGGTTAAATACCTCATGTCAAGCACATCTGGGACACTTCATAGGGTTGCGGAAAAAATGTCTCAGCTTGCAGAGTGTAGTCACCTGCCAGCTGCAGTGCCAAACGTTTACCCTCTCTTCTATTTAGCTCAAGCCTTTTTTTAAATTTTTTTTATTAGTTTATCAATATTATGTAGTACTGTATTCTGGGCAAAATACACGATACATTGTCAGTAATTTCTTCCTGGGTGTTTGATGTTCATTGTGATTTATTACAATCAGAGTTAGTCATATTAGTCCGGTGGGAAGAGGGGGGTATCATGCACCCCCCGGAAATATACTTTTAACCAGTGTTTCTAGATTGGAAAAAATGTGTAGAAAACGATGAGCTATGTTAAAAAGTTGTCAAAATGTCCCTTGTATCATTTTTATGCAAATTAGTGCCGCCATTATTGAAAAAACCTAATTTGACTATATCTCAGCCAATATTGCAGATATCTGAACAAATAAGGTGTCTAGACCCATGTTTTGAGGGTCAGAGATCACAATAAAACTATTTATAAAGTGATCACATGTTGATGGCATGCTGGTGAACAAACCTAACCCTTTTACCAATTACAAGACGCCAATATTGGAGATACCAAATAAGGTGTCTAGACTGAGGTTGTTGTGTGTTTAACCAAAGTTTATTTGGCTCAAACATCGTAATAGAACTCTTGTTGATGTGACCACTCTTCTCTTTCCCATGCCAGATAAACAGTCCAGTAAATGGTGCACTATGCATCACTCATCATCGTTTTCACTGAAATCATCAGAGTTAAACTCATCCTCTCCTTCCTCTTTCTCCTCCTCTTCATGCTCTCCAGTGTCATGGGGATCAACCAGTCAGGTTGGTAGGATAGGACCACAGGACCACACCGGTTTCAACACTCCTTCATCAGTCTTCATCCATCCCTGACCCTCATCATAGGGTTTTGGTTTTTCCAGAATAGGTTCATCAGCTCGCTAGTACAAGGTGACACGGTAGTTCACATGTCGGGCATGTGGCTTCAGAGCAGAGTGGCACGGAGGAAGGCCAGCCAGGTCAATCTTAGACTTACAAGTGAGTTTCTTGTCTTCCCCCACCATGTTGCATAGCAACTTGACATGACAACGTCCACTAAAGACTCACAACTCTGTCCAGACATCAGACAGGTGAATTGCTCCAACTGCCTCAGCATCTCAGGATTGACACTCTAGTCACTGAGTTGACTGAATATGTGAAACCTGACATTCCTCTTCAAGGGCCCACCAGCCTTCCTTCATCCCTGCCCCTCATCATAGGGTTTTGGTTTTTCCAGATTAGGTTCATCAGCTCGCTTGTACAAGGTGACAACAGTGGTTCACACGTCAGGCATGTTGCTTCAGCATGGCATGGAGGAAGGCCAGCCAGGTCAACCTTAGACTTACAAGTGAGTTTCTTGTCCTCCCCCACCATGTTGCATAGCAACTTGGCACAGACCACATCCACTGAAGACTCACAACTCTGTCCAGACATCAGACAGGTTGACAGTTGCTCCGAATGCCTCAGCATCTCTGGGATTTTCTTCAAGGACCCCACTTTCCGGGGCGCCGAGTGGTGCAGTGGGTTAAGCTGGCGCCCCATATATTGAGGCTATAGTCCTCATGCAGGCGGCCTTGGTTTGAATCCTGCATCGGACGGCCCTTTCCTGCGTGTCATTCCCCCTCTCTCTGCCTCCCTTTTTCCTGTCTCTTTCAACTGTACTGTCAAATAAAGGCATGAAAAAGCCAAAACAATATGCTTGGCACTGGTACAGTCTTCTCCACTGAACACACAGAACCCAAGAAGACTGGTGTGGCAGTCTTCTCCTAGGGATTCTGTAAGCTCAGAGATGTTGAGAAGTTGTAGGTGTTGGTGTTAAAGAAGCTTCCTGGATCTTCACCCTGTAGGGGTCTGATGGAGTCAGCTTTAGCAGCCTTGCCCACAGCTAATGCTCGTACTGTAACATGTCCAACTCAACATCAATGGGGACAGGTGCACCGGAAGCCAGGCAGTAGCAGTATTGCAGAATCCCTCGGAGAAGACTACCGCACCACTCTTCTTGGTTATGTGTTCAGTGGAGAAGACTGTACCAGCGCCATCAAAGGGAGAAGGAAGGCTGGGCCCTTTCAACTCAGTGACTAGATGCTGAGGCAGTTGGAGCAATTCACCTGTCTGAGGTCTGGACAGAGTTGTGAGTCTTTAGTGGACGTTGTCATGTCAAGTTGCTATGCAACATGGTGGGGGAAGACAAGAAACTCACTTGTAAGTCTAAGATTGACCTGGCTGGCCTTCCTCCGTGCCACTCTGCTCTGAAGCCACATGGCCGACGTGTGAACTACCGTGTCACCTTGTACTAGCGAGCTGATGAACCTATTCTGGAAAAACCAAAACCCTATGATGAGGGTCAGGGATGGATGAAGACTGATGAAGAAGTGTTGAAACCGGTGTGGTCCTGTGGTCCTATCCTACCAACCTGACTGGTTGATCCCCATGACACTGGAGAGCATGAACAGGAAGAGGAGGAGAAAGAGGAAGGAGAGGATGAGTTTAACTCTGATGATTTCAGTGAAAATGATGATGAGTGATGCATAGTGCACCATTTACTTGACTGTTTATCTGGCATGGGAAAGAGAAGAGTGGTCACATCAACAAGAGTTCTATTATGATGTTTGATCCAAATAAACTTTGGTTAAACACACAACAACCTCAGTCTAGACACCTTATTTGGTATCTCCAATATTGGCGTCTTGTATTTAGATTTGCTTACTAGCATGCCACCAACATGTTCACTTTATAAATTTTTTTGTGATTCTGACCCTCAAAACATGTTTTATTTGTTCAGATATCTGCAATATTGGCTGAGATATAGTCAAATTAGGTTTTAATAATGGCGGCACTAATTTGCATAAAAATGATACAAGGGACATTTTGACAACTTTTTTAGCTCATCATTTTTGATTTTTTCCAATCTAGAAACATTTTATTATTACAATCAGAGTTAGTCATATGTACTGAACAGTAGCCTATTCATTAATCAGTTTTCATTATCATGTCATCCTGTATCTGGGGAAATCAAATTGTGGTGAATGGGAGCAAGTCATGCTGCACATTGATTATTTATCACCTTCCAAGAACAGATGAACAAGTAGAAACAGGACAGAAAGGAGGCGCCCATAACTGGTATTATGAGCAATTCATTGGTGTTGCAGATGCAAGGAAACGGTGCTTGTAAGATGTACGACAGACTACTTCCTCCATCTTTTTTTTTAATTATATGTTATAGTGTTAAGAAATATCATGTTCAGCCCGCAGGACATACAGTACAAGGATGTTTTCAGAGGATGTCTGTCAGATGCTTCGTTCCATCAGTGAATTGTTTTTGAGTAAAGTCATATTTCAGCCAATATTGCCATATTCACTGGTGTTGAGGGAACAGACTTTTATTTACAGTAGCAGTCTAGTGGAGGGGGACACCGGGGAGCTGCCCTTTTCAACCTCCATTTTGTACAGTTGGACGGAGCAGCTGAGGATTAAGTGCGCAGTAGATGTTGAGGGAGGCGAGAGAATTTCACTATCGACTCACCTCGCGTGACCACACATCTCGCTAACAGCCGGGAAGGACATTTAGGTTAGATAAATCACACTGGCCACATTCATGTTGTCTCATCTGTGTCAAAGCAGTTTCAAGCTGGGAAAACACTCCCTCGGCATCCCCCCGTAATACATTCTAACAATATTATTATAACAATTTGATGAAATGATCATAATAAATAATTCTTTACATCAAATTAATTGTTTTGCAATTAATTGGACTCCTGTGGGGAGGTGTAGAATCTGTTTCTGTAACTGTAAACAATGTCAGTCTTTTCTTTTTTGTTTAAATATCACATTTATAGTCTACACTGATGGATTGCAACACCCCAAATTTATGTAATCACGATGCAATATGAAACAAATGACTTCATTATTCACTATAGGGAAGCTAATTTGTTTAGGAGCTCAGTGTAATGATGCGGTGGGTAGTAACGCGCTACATTTACTTGAGTAACTTTGTGGATAAACTGTACTTGCAAGCGTAAACACACATGCATGCATGCGTGTGTTTCTGGTTTCATGGTGTCACATTCTGGGGAATGTTTATCAGCCTGCTCTGTTTGGGAAACACATACGTCGGATGACTCTGAATGGGATTCCTGGAACTAGCTTGGATCATGTTTCTGAATCAATAGTGTTTTCCCAACTGCACCAGGCTTTGCAGCACTTCCCAGGAATACCCCCCAGAAGACATTACTGGTGCTTGTATGATCTCAGGCAACAAAATCAATATTGGCAAGTGAAGTTACTCAAAAAAACAAACAAACACAAATGAAAGTCTTGAGATTTCTGAAGTCTCACAAGGAGAAACTTACAGCTACATCAGTTCACCATAAGTATGATGAGACTGATGTGCACTCGTACAAAGTTTCTTTTGAGCCTGTATAAAGAAATTACTCATAGAATTTTTATCTTATGCAATCAAAAGAACTCATTACTCCATGTAAGCCTGCGCTGCAGATGACGACTCACACCAGCTGAAAACAAGATTTGAAAAGGATCAAAGAGTGATTTGGGAGAAAAACAGTGACATGAATAATGAGTAAGGCCTCGGTTTGACTACACTGCTGCCTGCAGACTGTGAGTATTTGTTTGTTTTTGGAGAGGCCAGCAGTTTTAATCTCATATCAGACATAAAGGTCAATTTAGGTCCCGGTTTGTGGAAACCGACTCAAAACTTGAAAAGCATGAAGCAATTTTTATGCATGCCAAGAGATCTCATCCAAAATAGACCCTAGATGATGAGACTTGAAGTGAAATGTGGCCGTGATGAGTGAGAATTGATGAGCCCCTGTTCACGGTTGTCATTTCTGATATAGTATATGAATAAAATCCAGATGCACTTTTGTTTACACTTAGCCAGATGAGATCATAAAGCTCCAACAGCCGTTTGGTGCAGGCAAAAATTCAATAAATGGGGACTTGAGAAGTTAAGTTGCAGAAATAACAGTTTAGCAAGTTTCTAAAAAAGTTTGCAGCAACACAAACATGGATATGTTGCACTGATAAACTAATGCTTCACATATCTTCCCAGATCAGATGACTGGTAGAGCTGCTCTTTAAACCCTCTGTCTTCCTGTACGTGTTGAAATCTTTAGAGCCACTTTCACCATAAAGTTTAATGTGGTAAAGTGAAAGATGGCTTTAGTGTACGAGCCAACTTACACGGACTGCTTCCTTAGCAAGAGTACATATTATGTATGCATTATGGAGACATGGAGTCATTCATATCTGCTCAAAGTCAGCTTTTTTGAGACATTATATACTTCACTCTTGATGGACAAAAGTATAATGGCCCTTTTCCATTAGAGCTACTCGGTGCAACTTGACTCAACTCTTTTAGATTTTTTTTTTAGATAGTACCTCGTACTTTTTTTGGTAACGCATCAGGCGTGGTTCCAAGCTGAACTGATGCCAAAATGTGACATCAACTGACTGCCGGCCACTGATTGGCCGTAGTGTCGTCACTGGAAGAGTTGTGAGTGTGACGTCCAACACGAGAGTCAAACCCACTTTAAAAACAAACACACACACACACCAGTAAAAGCGACAACTGCTATGTACTGCAACTGTTGTTAGTCTTTCACTCAAGTTAAACGGCTGCTGTGTGGAAAACCACACCAGGGTCTGCCGTGCAGACGACTGCGTTTGGTGGCTGACGAGAGGATCAAAAAAAGAAGAGGTCGACAGAGCAACCGTGGCAACTGTGCTATGACGACCCCGCCCACATTGAGGAGCTACTATTACAATTGTAATGGAAAATGACCTAAACTGTGTCGAGTTGAGTCGAGTAGTGCTTTAAGTGTGTAGTGGAAAAGACAGAGCACCAACACTGCAGAGGTGTGATGTAACTCCTTTACAAATGGTAACTGAAGGAGTGTCGTTTAGTTCAGTTGGTAGAGCAGGTGCCCCATATGTCGAAGCTATAGTCCTAGCTGCAGCTGGGTAACCCGGTATCGAATCCTGACTCAGACGGCCCTTTGCTGCATGTCATTGCCCTTCTCTCTGACTCCCATTTCCTGTCTCTCTCTTGACTGCACTGTCCAAATAGATATACAGTACATATACATTAAATAAATAAATAGAAATGGTCTTTGAATAGAATTAAATCTCCCAGACCTGATAAGACTAAATTTAATTTGTACCTGGTTTTAGTTTCTGCAGGAAAGGTGTTGGTTAGTAGACGTCAGCTGTGGAAAGCTGTAGTGTTGACTGGATCTGACAACTAGGGATGGGCATTTCGACTAATTTACTAATCGAGTAACCGAAGCTGGTACTAATCGGGTAATCGAGTACTGTAATAAAAATAAAATGACGTCATGTCTGAGCTCTTTCTGTCCGTCAGAAACACACAGCGTCAAAAATGTCAGGTGAATAATAAGAGTATGCAGTTTAAGATGCATATTCTTTATGCCGGGAATACATATGCATGCGCTGCGCAGCGCATGGTCAAATCATTAGCGGTGCTTAATTAGTCCACACTACATTCGCATCGTTTCAGGAAATAACAGGGAAGGTTTCAGAGTGTTTGTAAAGTGAAAGTATATTTTCTACCAACCTGACGAGATTCGTCTCCCTCCCGACGGCGTGTTTTTTACACAGCAGAAAATCACGTTGCTTGATCCGAAACTGTTTAACACTACAAAAAGCCGAACCAGGGCATGTGTAGTCTGATCCGACACTGACTGCGCTCTGACATCCTACAGTAATAAATTCATAACCGAGTAGCAGATTGCTACTCGAGTACTCGAGTACTCGGGTAACCGTGCACATCCCTACTGACAACAGTGATGATGAAAACATGTCTTACAAGAAACTGAACTCTTTTATCAAACAGAACAAAACAGTGAGATGAAAAATGTATTTCCCCGAATGTATCTCTGTATCATCAAACTGCACTCAAAGCAATATTCATTTTGTGTCCAATAAAAATTGTTTCTTATACTACAGTATAAACCCTGCCAGTCATTGTCAACATTACATGCCGGACATACAAGTGAGTTTCAGGGCTGCGCCAGTGGCCAGTCCTCTGTCAATTCAATTCAATTCAATTCAATGAGCTTTATTGGCATGAACACAGGTATGTCTTTGATTGTGTTGACTCTGCTCTGTTGATGGATAACTGATTCCTTCTCATACGTACTGTACATTCAACGATATTGGCTCCGACAGCCGGGAACCACAGTCTTGATTCACTCTATTCTCTGTATGAATCCGTCTGACTCCTTTTCACTCTCTCACACTGATGCTGGTTTGCGTCACCTCTCTTTTTTTTTAATACTTTTATCTAGTCCACCTCGGTCCACTCTGTATCTCCCTGACTCACAAATGCCTCTCTTTTTTCTCTCCCTCTCTCTCTGCCTCTCTCAGTTCAGGTTGTTTTAGTCATTAGCTGACATGCTGATACCATCTCAGACACCTGTTCTCCCCTTCCAGTGCTGTTTCTGCCTTTCGCTGTCTTTCTCTCTTCCTCCCTTCCTCCCTTCCTCTCTCTGCTTCCTCTCCTCCTCCCTCTTATCTGTTCGACAGGTCTGGAGAGAACAAATTAGACCTGCTAAATTAAGCCACACACACGGCTCCAGTTTAGCTGAAGGGAAGCTGTGAAAGTGTGTGCGAGAAGAAAAGACACAAACACTGGAGCTCTTTGAAAAATGGCTAAAGTTGATCAAATAAGATAAGCCTCAAAAGTTGGATATTGTTTTTAAATGTACATAAGAGTGTTCATTTGACCAGAGGAGAAATAACATAGGGTGAGGAGGGAGGGGAGACAGAGGGAGTGTCTGAGAGAGAGAGATAAGGCAGTTGTTTGGGGAGTTTGCAGTGGTGAAAAGTGTAATCCATTAAATCAATTTTGAAGATTTTTACTTTGTCATTAAGTTGGATCAAACTTAGTGAATATACTCTTGAGTATTTTTGGTTGAGGTCATTATTTCTTCATTTGACTCAAACATAGACTACAGTTTTAGGCCAAATCCTTCTGTTTAACACCTTTCATATTGCCATGGTAACCTTGAACACTTGGGTGTGTTGTGGTGTGTGGGGCTTTGTGGTCATCTGCATTTCTGTAAGACAGGGAACAAGTGACCGGACTCGCGTAATTCCCCTTTAAAGGAAAGCAAAGCAAAGCGGTGAATGAGTTAAACACCACCACTGTAAAACCAGCATGATTATATTGTTTGATGTATCAAATTTAGTCAGTAGAAATGTACATGTGCACATTATAGGACAGGCACTAGGACCCAGCATCCAACTTTGTTTTTTTCCTAACATGTATCTAGAGGCGGATATTTACTTGTTCCTGTTAATGACACATGAATGCATCAGTGCTAATAATTCAGTCATATACTCTGTGAGTGGTCACTCTGCATTGTGAGCACTTTTATTTTTGCTGACAATATTTCTTTTAATACTTGCATAATTGCCTATGTAAGTTAAGTCTTAAAAACTTCTACAAACTTTTTTAAACAGTCTATGGTACAAACACATCAGTGAGCAACACTATGTCACTTCATCACAAAGAAGTTTGAGTTGGTCCCTTTTCACTCCACCCTGCTGGCGCTTATAGCTAGTGTACCAAATGTGTATTAATCCACAGCTAAAAATAGTTCTCAACAAATGCAGCACTTTATCCCGTTTGAATGACATTTCCTAAAAACTGTTCAACCCAGCTCTAAAAAAAAAAGAAAAAAGAAACCATTTTTAATTCTGCCATCTTCTGTATGATGAGCTTTGAGTCACTGATCTTTGGGTTGAGTACCATAGACAGAGATGGATAAGGAACATAAACACATTGATTGGTTGTGATCCTCGTTGACAAAAAGAAACACAGAGAGTAATGATAACCTTATCCTTAAAAATCTCAGCTCTAATAGCAAAATGACTATGAAAGTGAAAGACTGTCTGCATACACTCGCTCTCTGTCTGTGTCACTGTCTTGCCCTTTACTTCATCTGAGCTGATGCCATTTTTTTTCTCAGATAATAAGCGATGCCACCAGTTCACCCCCGTCTATGATGCCACCCCCCCCCCCTCTCTCTCTGTACTCATGAAAGAGGAAGCCAGGGAACATCTTTAAATGCCTCTTTCTCTCTCCGCTGCTTTCTCTCTCTTCCCCTTTCCCCTCTGATTACAGGGCGGGAGAACATCTTCAAATCAGATTCCCTCTCTTTCTTCTTCCCTCTTCCTGACAGAGTGACAAAGCTAATCTCCTTATCCGTTCATTTGACAGCCTTTAGGAGAACACTTTCTCATCTTCCCTCCCTGCCTCCCTCACACCTCCCCCTCATCCCTTCGTCTCTCCTCTACTGTCGAGTGGACATGAGAGAAAAGAACAGTTGGCTAATACATTTTGGCATTTTACCGACTATGCTGCTAGATCTCTCTTCTCTCCCTTCCTGTCCCATCTATTTATCTCACCATCATACCATCCCTCTCCTTTATTGTCAAGTGGAGGTAAAGCAGTGAGAGAAGCGTTTTACCTGAGGCATTGCAGTGGTACTTGGGCTGAACCTCATGTGACGAAAATAACTTAAACCCGTGTCCCAAATAACAGCTGATGATTTGTCTGCTGTGAGAGTGAGTGTGTGAGTGACTGTACGTGTCTCACCAGCAGTGAGAAGTAGACTTTGAATCCCGGCTTTGCAACAAAGTAATCATCGGACTTGAAGGTGACTCTGAGCGTGTTGCTTTTGGAGTTGAGACTAGGTGGAGCTTTCTGCCCACACCAGCGACCCCAAATTATAGTGCTGGTCTCTGATTGGTCCTCCACTTCCACAAAGTCATACCTGGAGTGAGAAAGAAAAGGAGAGTTGGGTAAAAAAGAATTGTTCACGTCAAAGGACAATACAAAAAAATAAGTTTTTGAAAGTGAAAAAAAGACACAAAGTTTTAGATGTGCAGTGATAAACATGAGAATTATTGGTAGTTTTTTAAAATTAATTATGGTAATAACTTTAGCTGGTGGTGATGTCATTTGCCATAATGATAAGGTGATAGGCCATAAACCAAATCAAATTTTGGCCTGATGGTGATGCTAGAGGAACATCAGGGTTAATTGACTGGGAACTATGAAAGCCTGAACCAGACGGCTTTGACTGGGGCAGGGGGCATAAGCTGATACTGACAGGTCACTAACTGCCCCAGGTTTGTTTCTACAGTAGGTCCGTAAGCTAGAACATGTAGAAGACCAGACTGATTAGGCCTGATCTGTACCAAATGCTGTTGTAGAGACCAAAGACCAGACTGATTAGTATGGAGTACTCCCTAACCACATTGTAGTACAGAGTGCTTCTCCTCAAAGGACATACAGTATGCATGCATTCAGGGCATTTCTGATGCTCCCTCACACAGTCTATAGCTTAATTGAAGAACAAAGTATTTGTCCATAAATAATGGTTGTGAATGGATAAGAGCTTTTCAGAGTCCTTCGTTCCACTTTTCTTCATCCAAAAGACAATGGACACCAAAAAAAAGACATCCAAAAACATCCAAATACCTCCATACTGCTCGTCTGTAATGTCCCTCTTGTATTGAAGCCCCCACATGAGAAATTGTTCTGCTGGTCAGTACAACTCACACAAGATTTGCACTGACACAGGAAGAGCAGTGAACTGAGACACTGGGAACCTCCGCTACGAACCAGCTTAAAATATAGACTTTTTTGGACGAAGAAAAGTGGTGTCCATTCACAACCATTATATGGACAAATACTGCTGCGCTGACCCCCCCGTAACTCAGAGGAGGAATGGACGACTCACGGAGTTGACATGAGGGTGAGTAGATAATGAGAAATTTTAATTTTGGGTGAACTATCCCTTTAAGAAACTGCATGAACCTGGCATCAAACCTGAGATGAGACAACTGAGATGTCTGCTCAAACCATGAGGCCATCCATCCTGCACATGATACTGGCAAATAGAGTTTTCTGGAAAAAAGTTTTCAAATAACTTTGACTTAAACGTTCCAACAATCAATGCCCCAGTCAATTAACAAGTCAATCTATCAGAAGCACACAGAAATGCAAACGCAGTCAATGTCACAAATAAGTCTGGCAAAAGCTCCTTTCTCCCTCTTCCTGCCTTTCTACATATCCCCTCCCTCTCTTTTCCCCCTGCTGCTCCCCCTTGTCTTTTCAGCAAAGTGCTTACAAAGACGGCTGAGTTGCATATGGGGATTAAAAAGTCTATTTTCTCCCCTCAACCCTCAAGGACAAACTTCTTATACTTCTTGCCACGAAAGCAAACTTAAACTATCCTTCTCTCTCATCGTGATTCCACCCCCCGTACCTTTTTATGCTCTTTTTCTCTCACGTCCTTCCTCACAGTTTTAGTGTTGCCGTGCAATCGTGCATACATTATCATATCGTTTTCACATGTTTTACTGATGCTGTTGTACATTCTTGCAACTTTGTCCTTGCAACTTGTCACACCAGAGCATCTCTCCATCATTCCTTCTCCCGCTACCTGGTTATTTAATCGCTCTTACTTTCATCTGACCTTTCTCCTTTATAGCTGCTTGTAATTCATCAGCGCTTCCTCTCCTTTGTGCTCTGTACCTCCACGCTTCTTTCCTCCTTTCAGGTATTATCTCTCGCTCCTTTTGTCTTTTTTTTTGCTAAAGACATTTCACGTCATCCCGCTTCCTTCTTTCTGTCAGGTGCTCTAATCCTCTCTTCTCTATTCCTCTGCCCTCTCCATCTGTTTTTTTTTCTTTCTGTTTCACTGCATCATCCCACGTTTTACCTGCACACTCCATTCTCAGCCTCCTCCAGGCAGAAGTGTCCGTCAAACTCCAGGTGAATGCGGCTCCCTGGTGGTGACAGCAGTTTCCATGACAACAGCAGGTTGCGGGGATAAGCGTTAGGGTAGCGTGGGCTGGTGATGGCTCCGCCCACTGTCGTTACAGTGATGTTTTCCTCCTTGCGGTACAAGTCTGTGGTGAGGCGATTGCTGTCTGTTAGTGGTTACAACTAATCAGTTAGTTCGTCCAGCTCTAAAGTAAAGCGGCTCTGCCACAGGAACACACACACACAATACAAATTGCATGCAACAATGACAAATAGGACACATTGTTGAAAAATGACAAATAGGACACATCGTTGAAAAAAGCACAAACACAGACAAACAATACAAATATTAATTCGACATTTGTTTGTTGTTTCTCTAAACCTAACATGTAGAGATATACTTTAATGATGGGACCTCTCTCTTCTGTCCCTCCAGTGATAACTTTCAGTCATTATATAGGTGGCTTAGTTTAGCATATTGTACAATAGCCTAGGGTTAGTTAAAGGAAATTTTACCCGTCAACACACAAAAAAAAATCTGCTGTCAGCTTATATTCTAGAGATATAATATGGTAATTATTTTCAAAGTTGGTGGTAATTTTTTATTTATTTCTCAAAGTTTCAGATGGAGCCATTTCCAGTTGTTACAGTGAGCAAACTGGTAAGCTTATTACTTCCCTCACCACTTCTGGAAAATTTGAGAGTTGTGGGGAAAAAAAGAGAAATAAAAATAATTATCTTGTTAAATAAGATTTTTAAACATGCCTACTGTATATATACTGTACAAATAAACAATCTGACTATGGATCCCCTAGATTTTATTTATTTTTCTAAGTGCGACCAACATGTACATACGTGGACCATTTACTGTAACTGTCTGTGCTTTTTGCTGGGCAACAAGAGTCTTTTTCTAAATTACGTCAAAATTACGTGTCTGGACTGCCGTGCCTTGTCATTATCAGCTCATATTCACTGGCTATTGAGAAAAGTCATATTGCTCATTTCCATACTGGTTCTATAGAGGTGAGAAACCCAATTGTATGCTTTGTTATGGATCTGTTGAATACACATATTTATGTATTTGTCCTTGTTGCCTTCATGCCCGACGATTTCACACCCATTACAATTTTGTTGTTGACAATTTTTCTGGACAGTGCTTCAAGAGAAAAGGCTAAAGGGTCAACAAAAACATTCAAATTATTTCTCTGAAAGTCATGAATATTAACAGGAGACAGGAAAAGAAGTGGACCAAAATGTTGGTTAAAAGGAAAGTTTGACCAGTGGATCCATGCTGGTCTGAGCTAATATATACTGTAAGTACCATATTATACACTATGTACAAACACACACACACAAATCATTCTCATTCATTAAGAAGATATTCACAATGAGACAACATCTTTGTACTTATGATGGCAATGAAAGCAAATAAAGTAATACGCGCTCATGGGCTCTGGTTATCAGCTGCATTGCTTCACCGACAACGTAAATAGCCTATAAACAATAACAGTATTTTCCAAAGTATAACAATTGCTCATCAGTACAGATGATCTTAGTCACACCCACTGAACATCTAATCCAAATTAATCAACTCAATCATAAATATAATTTTGTTATTTCTATATTCTAATATTGCACACAACTCATTAATTGTCCCGAGCATTTTATTGCTGACTTACTGAACATTAAAAGCCTACACACACACACACACACACACACATACAGAAACTCACACTCTCGCTAAGGTCAGGCAGTGTGCTGAAGCAGGCTGACAGGGCTATATTTTCTGAGGGGTGTGTATTTTTTTGCAAGAGAGCTGAATGCATAATCAAGACACCATGGCCTGCACCCAAGGGAGATGATGATGAAGCTTTGGCCTCGTCCTCCTCACTGCAAACTTCCCCTAATTCCCCATCCTCTCTCATCCCATCTCTTTACGTTCCTTCTCTCCGCTTCGATCAGTTATTCTGTCTCATCGCTCATTCAGCGCTCTCTGGCAGTCTCACCTTTTGCTAATTATTGCTTCAGCAATTAAGAGTGCACCTCACACTGTGTGTGTGTGCTTTCTGTCATGAGCATTTATGCTTGTATAAATGCATCTGCATGTGTGTGACTGTGTGTGCGTGTGTGGTTGTGTGTGTGTGTGAAGGGGCAGAGTTTGTTTGTAATGGGATTCTTCCACTCTGCTGATCAGAAGCCTGACTGTGTAGGTCCATTCAGTCATAAAAGTGCTTATGTGTCAGGAACTTTCACCCACTAAGGTGCCTAGGGAAAACGGCTGTGCGTGTGTGTGTGTGCGTGTGTGTGTGTACGAGAGAGTGAGCTTCTGTGAGCTTGTGCATATCTACAAGTATTGCAGTATTTGATCATCATCATTTCCATAAACTATATATTAGCAGAAGGCAGCAGAACTCATCTTATCACACTGAAGTCTGAAGCTACATCTTCCAGTTATTTTTATCAGACTGTTGAGTCAGCACTTCCACACAAGTCCAGTCATCTTGTTGAATCATGTCTCTTTTTAATTTTGTTGATCTCTTAATATTGTCAATGATTTAGCCAGTTGCATAGTTTCTCCTTAAATACTGACAATTCATCCAAACAACTAGAAAAAAGACCCACCTACCCAAGCTTTATGATTATGTCGTTAATTGAAAGCAGGTTTCGGTCTCCAATAAAGAGCCATGTTAAAAGAAAAGTTCACTCCAAAATGAAATTTCACTCATTATTTACTCACCCTCACGTCGACTAAGGGCTGGGAGCAGTTTCAGAATCCTCGTGGCTTCTCTGAGTTACAGGGGGTCTTGGCGTAGCAGTGCATGTCCAAATACCTCCATGCTGGTTGTATGTAATGTCCGTCTTGTATTGAAGCCCCGAGGAAGAGGAAGAGGAAGAGGAGCTTCTGCTGCAAACAAGCTTGAAATATAGGCTTATTTAATTTTTTTCGGGACTATTTCACATTTTGGGGGCTTCAATACAGGACATTACATACAAGCAGCATGGAGGTAATTGGATGTTTTTTGGTGTGTTTTTTTGTGACAAAGACCACCGGTGTCCATTTGCAACCATTACATGGACATGCACTGCTACATCGAAACCCCCTGTAACTCAGAGAAGCCACGGAGGACTCTGAAATTTCATTCTGGGGTGAATTATTCCTTTAATCCTACAGCAAAAGATGTTGGTTGGAAGAATAAGAAATGTAATAATGTTGTGTCTGGAAGACATTAATTTGTTTGTTTTGTTTGTGTGTGCATTTTTGCATGTTTGAACATATCTGTAAGTGTATATGTGCTGTATGACTGTGCAGTTATTATAAAACAAATTAGCATTTATGTGTCTACCGAAGCTGCTCTGTGAGAGAGGAGAGTGTGTGAGCGACAGACAGAATTTAGAAGAAGGAAGACATTAAAATGAGAAAATATGCAAATATGCTCGAGTACCACCCGGCTCTTTTGGATGCTGCTCCTCAGTCACACCATTGACCTTACTATAAATCATGCAGTGATGTCAGTGACTCCATTGCAAATTCATGCAAATGAGACAATGATAAGAAAGGGCTTTCTGCTAAAGATCCAGCCCAGTGAATTGACAGCGCAGGAAAGCGGCAGCTACATTTCTTCGACCTGATTTGCAAATGCATGTAAGGCTATAGTTTTTAGTGAAAGGCTGAAATGGGATCAGGGTAGAGCAGGATCTTTAGGAAACCAACATCTATGTGGTGGAACAGTTGGATGTGCTTTGCAGTCCAGAAACACGAGGAGAGGGCTACTCATTTACACATTCAGTTGGGCCACATTTTAAAACTGTGACCTTAAGCTGGGCCCGACATTTTCAGCAGTCAGTAAGGAGAAGGTAATGACAAATGAGCGGCATTTTAAAAACCTAGCATTACTAAAAGCAAATCTACACAGCCATAAAAAAGGGAATAAGTCACTAAAATATACTGTAGTAAAGATGTAGCTTTTTACTTCTTGAGTTGGAGTTGAGCTCCAGGGACTTTTAGTTCCTGGAACTTTTTTTTTCTTCAAATCACTAAATGTAGACTACTGTGTTTTAAAATTACAGATACTGCACAAGAACAAAGATTTCTTCTTAAATGTATGGAGAAAAACAAGGATCAAGAAGCAGTTTGGGGCAAATTACCCTAGGAAACTACCGTATTTCCTCTAATAGTAGCCGGGATTTAATTAATAGCCGGGTCTCATATAATGGCCGGGGGCGTTGTTAACACGAACAAATAAAGGCCGGTCCCAAATACAGGCCGGGTAAAAAAAAAAAAAAAAGATCAGAATATGATCAGAATCAACCTGTTGACCATATGCGCGGCACGCGCACAGTACGGCCGACTCTGTGGGGGACTTCCCTCTCTTTCTCTCGTCAGTCTTCAAGGCACCGGTGTAAACCCACCCCCGCTGCCGCTGCCGCCGCCGCCGCGGTGCTGTTCAATGAAGTCCTCCTCACGTGATGAGCGCTCATCGTAACGAGGAAGTCTGCTCTTCCGGTGTAGTACTACGTCAATATTTTCCGGTAGATTCTCATCACAGTCCGCACTGTGCAGAGTTTGAGGGCGCACTAGGGCCAGTTGTTCCGTGCCGTGCTGAAGCCCGAATGCCCCCCCTCCCCTGTCCCCACTGGCCCGCACTCACACTACCTCGAACCCAAGCGTGCTGAAGCCCGGTTGCCTCCGACACAGACGTCATCATGTTGATATATCAACACGGCGGATGCGCTCTGACTGCCGCTATTCATTGTTTGACCGGTTGTCATGGTAATATCTTGAAGTTTAATCAAAGCGCCGTCAACTAGCGATGTTTACGGCGCGTAATTCGGCTGCAGACACGTGGTGGATAACGAGCCAGCAGCGCATTACGTGTGCGCATTCTGGCCAAGCGTACCGTGCCCAAGCACACCTCTCCCAACCGTGCCGGGCCAGGGAAGTGTGCCGTGCTCAGGCACGGAACACTTGCACTCACACTAGCAATAGAACCCGGACTTTAGGGAGCAAACGGGCTTGGGCACGGTACGTTCCTATGTGAGTGCATGAGCTGCACATCAGTTTCACTTGTTTTCATTTGATTTACCTATGATGTGTTAAAATAAACGGAGGAGTTAGAAAATAGAGGCCCCCCTCAAATAAAAGCCTCCCCCCAATAAAGGCCGGCCTATCCAGGGCAGTTTTGTAAATAAAGGCCTCGGCTACTATTGGAGGAAATACGGTATTTAAATTACTCATCACTTCTTTGAAAAGTAACCTAATCAAGTTACTGTTCTAATTACCCCATTGCTGAAGTATTTAGTTGCTGCACGGTGTTTCCTGAGACCAGGCTGACCAAAGTCTCGGTTCTATCAGTAACTTTCAAAACAACGCGCTGTATTGTGGGTTGGTTGTGTGTTGCATTCACTTTCTGAACTACAGTAGTGATTCCTCAACCACGAGGGCTACTCGGGTATTACATCTGGGCCGTATGTGGCCCGCAGGCCGCCACTTGAGTAGGCCTGCACTAGGACACTGGAGTACAGCACAGTGGACTTGAAGGGAAACAGTCACCATCTGACTTTTGGATTTAACAACAATCAAAGTATTTAACATTTATTAGAGGTCACTTCAGTGGGAGGAAATATATTTATTCGAATGTGTTCAACATGTAGGGGATCTGTAGTAGTACAGTAGAATCAACAAAATAAAACCTATTTGTTTATCTAATCTGACTTTTATACTGTCTGAAAGTCAGTGCTTCATCTGCATAGTCTTACATAGAGAGTCATAGTCAACTGAGTGCTGGAGATAACACCAAAGATAAAACATGCCAATTTGTAAATTACATACACATTAATTTGTCTCACTCAGACTCTTTCTTTCATCTTTCTTTAAAACCGCTCACAATTTTTTTTTTCAGTTAAATAGTTTATCCTGAGCTGATCTCCAAATCATAACTGCCGTTCTGATGCCTGATGTTCCTGCATCTGTTTTGTATCTCTTACAATGGGGGATTATGTATTCCTGCATGGTTGTATGAATGTTTTAATGTTAATGAATGTTCGATCTCTTAATGTGAAATTAGATTTAATACATTTTTTACTTGTTTTTTTTTTCAAGGCATTATTTTCACGGGTCCCACCAGGCCAGTGCTTGGAGCGTTCTGGTGGTACATCCGGGCCACCAGGTCATTGATATTGTCGACCCCTGAAAGGTGTTTAAAGTTTTCACCAGACAGGTTTCTCACTGGTATAGGGATGGTGATGTGGTTGTTTGTCAGGAGCTTCAGTCATTGCTTGAGTTACATGACAAGAAGTTGTACATAGCATCCTTTGAAAAGGTTTTGTTGCAATTAGCTTCATTTTGGAGTAGTGAGCACTGAGCAGGAATGGACCGATACATCTAGCAAGGGAGTGCGGTCAGAAAGCCTGTGGAAACAAGTGGGTGAAGGACTGAATAAACTGTCCTTGGACCTGCTATCTTGGATAAACAATATTCTTTTAAAATGTACTGCAAGTAATATACGACGAGTCATCATGTTTTATCACTTTTTTTATGGTTGCATCCCTTTTTTTCCCCCATAATGCGAGATCTGATCAAAATCTTTAGTATTTATATCCTATTGTAAAATGTATTGCACAGTGCATGACCTCTAAACCAGTCCATAACATTTATCTCTTCCAGAGTTGACAGAAAGTTCATGTTCAGCAATCTCAGGAAATAAGATGTCAATAGTGCTGATAATATCACTGACAGACTGACTCACACCCTCAGATTTAACTACACACCCTTATATGCAATGTCTGACACTGGCAATTAAGCTCTCAAACTCCTGATCTGACACTTCAACAACAGCGACAATGATGCCGTGTGACTCTGTTGTATGTGATGACTGTGCGTGTGAGGTTTGAACAAAGGTGTGTTTGTGGATGAGTTCCAAGAAAGAAAGAAAAAAAAGTTCTTCTCTGTATGTGTGTGCATTTGGATGGATGCATGTCTGCCAGAATGTATGTGGGTAAATTCTCACTAATTAAACTTGGCTCTCCCACCTCCAGTGCCAGGGTGTGATGTTCTTCATGGCTCTGAGATCTATTTCTGATCCAAGTGCCAATCACACTCTAATCACCCAGCAACCAGTGTGCATCACAGACTGAAAAATAGCTCTGTTGAGAAAGTGTTCAACTCAAAGATAAAAAATAAATAAATAAAACCAAGAAATGAACTGATGATGAAGATGAGATACTACACTTAATATTTCTCTTTTAATTAAAAATTGATTTTGGCGAAGCCACATGTGTGTGCTTGTCTAATATTATACTTTGCACAAAACAAACCCTATTTTTCTTGAGTGACAGTTTGCGTACAATACATTCTCACTCCCATAGGACATTACCTATAACAAGGCAACCCCATTTCCTACATCTGCCATTCCCTGTCTAACATATCCTGTCTGACTTTCATCTTCTCAAAATCAATTCTCATAAGCCCCAGCGCCAGCTAACAGGACACACATAATTCATTCACTTTCAGCTGTGAAAAACTTTGCAGAAAAAGGCAGTGCCGCTGTTCTTGTTCATGGTGGCGGCCCCCGTTTCTCTCAAAAAGTAGGTGTTTCAAAATGCTATGAATATGATGGGCTTTCAGATAAAGAATTTAGTTTAAACTGCACACAGATAGTTGCTAAATGAATAATTCAGTATCTTCTGAGATACTGTACACTCATTTGCTCTTCAGATTAGATGGAAAGACCAATACCGTCTTTACCGTAGGTGCAGGGGGAATACTATTTGAACAGGTTATATCTTGTGTAATCCATAAAAACCATTTCACATGGGGTTATGTACAGGACTACGTCTTGGCAGGTAGAAGCCAAGTCATTTTGTTGACAATTTTGTTTATGTATTTACTGTACAAAGACGAGAGTGGTGTTACAGTAATACTATTACCTGAGTCTCCACCAGAAAGGCAATAACTTCCCAGAGCTATGATAGATGTTTAAGTCCGCAGAAAATAAATGAGCAAATCAATTCAAAGGGAAACCAGTTGTGACTGAATAGACAGGTGTGTTAAAACATGGCTGAAATGTCAAGGGAAAATCTATTTAATGAAGCTGTGGGTATTGATACCGTAGTAGTTTGCATGCAGCAGTGGAAACTTTTGACCAGCTTATTTTCTTGCTGCAATGGTTACTGGCTCAACAACAGAACATAATACTTGTATAGTCTTTTATGAACCAATGTGGCTTCATCATAAATGAACACAACAAGAGCACAAACATCAACCTAATAATTTTAGAAAGACACATTAGTTTAAAAATGTAGTATCATTGTTGTTGTTCCAGACCCATTTGCTGTCATTTAATTTATCTTCTGACTTGTTTGTTCATCTGTGTTTGGCAACAAAGTGTAAAACATTGCCCATTAGTCGCTAAACACTATCTGCACATGTGTATACTTGTGTGTTGGTTTGCGTATGAATATGTGTGTTTGTCATTGGTTGCTTATGTGTGTACAGTGGGTTTGTATATGCACATCTGTAAGTCACTGTGTGGGTCTGTGGTTGTGTGCATGTGAAGTGTGTGATTCGTGAAGCTGTACTTGCACCCTCAGAGTATTTCCACCCATGAGAAATAACCAAAGCCTTTTCCATCTGGCTAAATGTTAGCTCAAGGCCTGTGTGTGTGTGTCGGTGCATGTGTGTGTGTGTGTGCGTGTGCGTATGAGTGCACATTGCTGTGCTGCTTATCAAAGCCTGTGCTGGCTCCACTGTTTTGCCACTCTCTCATGACAAATCAGCTTTAAATATTCTCCCTTGTTTCTCAGTCACGCTCACACAAGCATAGAGGCATGAAAAAGACAAATACACACACACACACACACACACCGTGGGGATGAACGCTGCATGCCGAGGGGTGTCGGCTTTGGTCAGCATCGACTCTCGCCCCGCAACTCTCCTCCCCTCTTTTCTTCACTTTCTCTCTTCCCTCCATCCTGCACCATCTTCTCTACCTCCGTTTCCCTCTCTTTCTGATCGTGACCGAAGCAGCAAAGCTTATGTTTCTGTTTCGGTTGACATGAATCAATATAGATTCTCACATTTGAAAAATATTTCATGCTTAGAGACAAAGTGAGACCCATGTTAACTGACTGAAACAGTGCTTCATTACCAATATCTCTGTCTTGGTGTCTCTCTCTAGTCTGTCGGATCGATCTCTCTCCTCTGTCACATTATTATTTTGATGCAGCTTCACCTTTGCTGCTAAAATCTATTAACTTCATCACTTTCTTTTGTGAAGACATGTGGAATGTCTATTTTTATTAATTTTTTTTTCTCCTATTTTCAGTGTCAAAGTGTGGGGAACTGGGATGCTGGAGTTGAGCGTTGGCATGGAGATGAAAGCTGAATATAGAAAGGATAGGAGAAAGGCAGGACCTTTCAGTAATTCTCCAGTCTAACTAACGAAATGATGATCAAGAAGGAAAATGCATGTTTAAAGACAGACTGTGTGTAGGGGGGATGTCCTGTGCATTAGGCAGGCCACATAGGCATTCAGCTGAGAGCTACATATGTGTCGAGGCAGCTGGAGTATACATATCCATTAATTATAGAGAGCAGCAGGCCTATATATATAATTGTAGAAAAGAACACACTATATGCGTTATGTCCCTTCAGTTGGACACGACAGAGCTGCTACATTAGCTTGATGGTCACAGAGCAGTGCTCAGAGAAGTGTTGTGGGATAGAGTGAATATGGATTTTCATTTAAATTATTTGTTCAAAAAGCCCAAAACAAGAAGAAATATATGAAATATAAATATATGACATTTAATTGAAGGACTCTCCTAAAGCAAAATAAGCTGCTACTTATCTGTTTAAGAAAAGGAAAAGAAATAAGTGGATTTAACTTTTGGTGTTTGTTTTGATGTTGTAATTATTTAGAGAAAACTGCTACTTATTGAAAAGAGGAACTTTAATTTTATTCTTATTTTATTTTATTTAGTTTTAGTTTCTCCTGTGATAACGACCCCTGTTTGCCAGCGGGTGGAAGGTTTTGATTCCAACTGAGAGTGTCCGTATAGTTACTTGATTGGGGTAATATCTGTCTGGCATTAAAATGTTTTTAATATGTCTTAATTATTTCCATAGACACACAGTCAGTTAACCAGCTTGAGGGCAGATGCATGAATGTGTTGAGAAAGCTGGATTCTATAGACAGCACAATGGCCACTCAGTGATATTTTGTTAATAAACCCCAGCAAACTACAAAAGCGTTTCCCCCAAGACCCCATTATGAAAGAGACAAAACTGTCGACAGGACAACCCCAACTAGAAAAACCAGGTCAGTCGTCTTCCTGTTATAAATTTTTTATCTATGGAGTTTTTATGTTTGCAAAACTTTCCCCGAGCCTTGAAAAGCGGGTTTTATTTGCATAACAACATTCCAGTATAAAGTCTGTGACCTGACTATCTGGGCAGAGCCAGCGGAGGGAAAAACTAATACGTAGAAGAAAGGAAAACTTTTTTTTTGGCTGATATGCCAAAGTTCAAGAGCACTGGGTACCATCTTCTGGACTGGACTTCCTGTAATTCACTCATGGGCTTTAGCCTGAACTCAGCACATTTTACTCTCTGATTCTCTATGTTCCTCTGTTTTGCAATTGAAATGATAAAGTATTGTGTTGACTTCAGGTGACTACAGTAAATGCTCTTGGGAGATATACAGTACCAACATCTCTGGATAAGCTGGTCAATTGTCATCACCAGAAATGAGAACATACACAGTAAGATAGATAACTAATGTCAGTAAGACTCAGTTCCTTTGTTTAATCTAAACCAAGCATGGAATAAAATCTTCACTGTTGAATGCTGATGTCTTAAATCTGTGATGATACATAAGCACCACTGCAGACTATGCTATGACACGCATCACTCAGGAGTCATTCTCTTCCCATTTATCCTCTGTAACTTGTCCAACTGTGTAATATATTAAGATCTGGCTCAAAACATCTGCTTAGAGACTTCTCTGTTGCCTGGTAACATTTGCTTCATAGAACTTTCTATTTCAATGCTTGTGGAAAATACTGGCGTCTCGGTGACTTCAGCAACAGCACTGTATAGATACTTGATGACTCACACACGCGCTGACTGAAATCCTCCACAAACAGCTTCACACATCGAACAACCCGCATGCAAACATCTCACGAGCAAACACAACCAAGTGTCCTGTATACAGTACATGCAGTACGCACACACTTCACAGCCCTCACTCTTGTCGTCTCCTCTCTTGCAGTAAACCCGTAGCACATATCAGGCAGACATCCATCGACCCTTTTTCTCATATTCTTTGCTTTCAGGTCTCTTACCTTCACTCCTCATCTTCAGGGCAGTAAAAACTAGAATTATTGCCTTGCGAGTTGTGTGCCTCCGCCGACCAGTCAAGTTGCACTTTACACCCATCTCTGTCCAGACTCTTATATTGGATTATATGTAGTGAGGACCAGTGAAGGTAATTGATTAAAGCTATGAAACATTTTGTTGTAATTGGGTGTGTGATTTCTTGAACCGTGGCCAAAGAAATGTTCTGTGGCGACACGGTGATCTTGACCTTTGTTGACAAAAATCTCATCAGTTCAGCCCCGACTCAAGTGAATGTGCTAAATTCATAGAAATGCCCTCAAGTTGGTTCTGTGCTATCACCTACAATAGATGGACAAAATGGACAGAAAGCCTGAAAACATGATGCTGCCGGCTCTCGCTGCTGTGTGGGCATAATTAAAGTTCATCATGACCTAGCACTTGTTCCTGTAACCCCTGCCTGGGGATGATTTAGTACAATCCAAAACACCATAGGGTGTCTGGCGCTTTACAGTCATAGGAGAGGTTACACTGTGTGTTTGTGTGGGTGGATGTTTTCGTCGTAAGAGTGTCAGCAGGCGAGAGGTTGAAAAAGCATATGTGTGCACTCTATGAGCGCATACCAAAGTTTAAAGGTTTGGAAGATTTTGCGTGCGGGCAACTGGGTGTATGCTTCCCCGTGTGTGTGTCTATGTGTATGTGTATGTGTGTGTTCCTTTGAAGCCAACACAAAGGCATGTGCTGTGACACAGACAGAGGAGGTTAGATAAACATTCACAGAGATGACCAAAACACTGTTTACTGAGCACAGCCAGTCTCCTCCGAAAAGACTACACACAACTCAGAGTGGACACAGAGGACAAAATGAAGGTGAGGAAAGGTTGAGAATCAAGAATGAGACAGAGCAGAGATGAAGGACACCGGGATGGATGAGGGAGGAGGAGGAAGAGACAGTGATTGAGTGAGGTAGGAAAAGGACAGGGGTGAGAAGAAGAGACTGAAAAGGAAACGGGGGGAGAAAATAAATGTAAAGCCAGAACGGATAAGGAAAGAGAGGGTGGTGGCAGCAGAGAGACAGATTGGGAAGCGCTGCTGCAGCTACTGTACTGTGAAAAGAACAAGGAAAGTCAACAAAGCCCTAAGATACCTCAACACATCAAACAGCGTATAGGCTTACACGAAAGAGCATGCCTGAGTTAGACTCATAAATAAGAAAAGATACTAACAGCCTTGTGTGCATGTTTGAAGTTGTGTGCATGTTTTTGTAACTGAGCCACTTGATTTGTTTGTGATGTGTGCCAATTTGTGCAGAATCATCATTACCTCACTTTTGCTACCCATCTTCAAAGGCAAAAACAAAGAGGAGACATCAATGGAAAGCTGTGACTCACATTGCATTTGATTTTCCCTCTTTTTTTTTTGATACTGGAGCTTTTTAGCCGGTCCTTACTTCTTCACCAGCGAGTCTCGATGGCCCTTTTGGGCCTGTGATTAGCATTAGCATCCACTTAGCTTCCGCGAGTGCCTCTCAGGCATCTATGACTCAACACCTGTTGATGGGGACAAATTAGCCTAATGGGTACAAAGAAGAGGGATGAGCTACACTCTGCCAACTAGGGCAGAAAATCAGCCGTTAAAAAAGTTGAATGGCTTGTGACATTTTCTTTCTTTTCGGCACATTTGTAATTTGAAATCTTAAGCAAAATGACTTCAATTATGTTGTTATCATCTGCAGTGGAAAGGGACAGAACAAAACGTTATTTTTCTGATCATTTCAACCTGTGAAAACAAATTTCTAGATTGCAATTTAAAGCCTGTGCCAGGGGTTTGAACTTTTAAGCCACATATTGCATTGCTGTCGTGTTTTTATAGCAACTGTATTATTATTATTATCCATCTTGTTTTTGGAACATCTTTACTGCAGTCCATGAATTTTCTGTAAAACTATAAAACTGTGCAAAAATAAGCAATGTGAAAGTATATTGTTCATTGATGTTTCAAAAATGAGGCAAATTTACTATGCATATACATTTTTGTCAGTGTCAACACACTACATCATCAAATCCAAAGTTGAAATGCGTGTGAATGGGAATGGGACACAGCTTTGGTCTTGTTTCTATAAGCTAATCTGTGTGTGGCACTAAGATAACATCTCTGCATTCTCCTTCTCTTAGGGCCAGTCCACTTAGCCGGCTCCCATCCTGTGCTGTGATGTGCTCCTGTTTAACACCTTGGCTAAGCTTGCTGAAAAATGCAGAGGGGGGACCAACGCACTCGCTGAGTCAGCACTGAGGACAGGTCAGTGGAGACATTGCAGCTGAGCAAATCTGGCAGCCGTGACACACAAATGCAGAGGCGGCACACACAAGGCACCAAACACCAAATTATAGACACATTCACATATGGAAACATGCGTGTCGACACACACACACACACACACAGAAAGAGGGAGGGGGAATGAATCTTTTGCACACACGTAGAGGTTGTAGAAAGCCTATTTGTGCAGTGATGGCATTAAGCTCTCTGCGCTCTGTGCAGGAGACGGAGATGAAATGCATCATCAATGCACAATAAAGCGTGTTTCATGGATTTCACATTTGCCTTAATAACAATGCACTATGGCCAATTAGGTGCAATAGTTCCTACTTTATATCAGAGATTTCACTTACATTCATCTTCTCTACTACATAGAGTAGATAAACAAAATAGTGTAGTGTCAATAGAGGGGAAAAAGGAGCAAATATAAAGTAGTTTAACATACACGCTGGTTACACATGCAGACATTAGGATAATAAAAACCACTCACAGGGATAACACACAAACTCTGACTCAGTCTTGCACACAAACTGAGTCATGTGTCAATGATGCAGAGGAGTCAAAGGACCAAAAATGAGGAGGCTTTCAAACTGAAATTCACAGAAATACGGTATGTAAAGAGGGGGAAAAGAGAAAACAAAAAGAAGAGCCAGGAGGTCTTGATAGATAAGACACAAATCCATGACTGCAAGACGGAGAGAGAGAGCACGAGAGAGGAGGGAGAGCAGGTGGGTGTGGGAAGTCAGCTCAAGTTGTAACGACAGATTGCGAGGAGGGTTTGAGGGAGGGGCAGGACTGAGGGAAGCAAAGGATGAGGGATGAGAGGGGCTAGTCCTGGTGTAACCTCCTACACTGTGATGGAGTGTATTTACCAATACTTCATCAGCAATATCCTCCCCGTGTGCGTATGTGTGTGTGTGTGTGTGTGTGTGTGTGTGAATCCCCACAGTATGTGTGGCTTGGTGCAGAGCCTTACTCAGCCTGTGCATTATCTTCAATGTTTTCTCTTGCTTTATTACTGGATCTGTGCCATTACGAACGTTGATCATCAAATGTTCCCTCTGATCACTGCTCCCGTTAATCAGACTGTGAATTCCAGTGTCGTATACGTCTGGTTTAAGGTTCATTTAAAGGTCGCTGCTTTGTTATAATGTGTCACATATCAAGAAATGCAATGGGATCTCCACATGTCTAATGTCTGTCAGTTAAGTGTCAGCAACACAAACCTGTCTCATAGATCTCCCGAGCTGCTTCGTTTGTGTGTGCATGTGTGCAGATTAATGTCAGTCAGTTTCTTCCATTAAGGCCCAACGTAATGATGTGTGTGCGCTTGTGAGAGAGCATGAAAGTGTGTGGGTGTGGATGTAAGAGTATGTGTGTGTGTGTGTGTGTTTGTAAGGCTTGTTAGAGTAGCAGTTGGCTCCCGCTGACAGCTGCTGCAGTCTGAACAGCAGGGCTGACGAGGACAATCAATTAGCCCTGCATCGCACTCACTCAGTCACTCACGCACACACGCACACACACACGCGTTGCAACTATGTGCATGGAGTAAAACACACACCCAAGGCCACATGCAATATACACATTCACAACACAGTAAACGTCTAACGTAACAACGTAAGTGCCCAAATTGGCTTTGCTTCATATCACTGTGACTTTATGAAAAACTGGGTGAAATTTCCTGTTGCTGTGCTCTTTCTCGCTCGCTCTGTGTGTGTGTCTGTGTCTGTGTGTGAGCTAAGCCCCAGCTGGGGTAGCACAAGTTTATCAAATATCAGCGCTGATCCCTCTAAGGGCTGCTTGGACGCTGTTTGCTAGATGCATGTTTGTGTGCATGTTTGCTCTCAGCGTTGTGTGTGATGCTGAGCAGATGCTGATGTTTTGACAGCCATCCTGCTTTCAGTCTGTCTGCCTTACATCAGCTGCGTGTGTGCGAGTTTGTGTGTCCGTAAGCGTGCACTTGTGTATGCAAGCGAGTGCCCGAGTCCAGCATCGCCTGCATGCGTTGTATGTGTGTGGTCGGAGCGCAAGGTTAAGCAGTGGTCTGACTGTCAGTGTGTTTCTGACCTTCTCTCCACCACTGGGATCACTTATCCTGCTGCAGGCTCCACAGTAGCACAGAACACCATCCTCCTGCCATTTCTCCCCCTCCTCTCCTCATATTTTCTTTCTTTCCTTTCTTTTTCTTTCTGCCTCTTGCTCATTTTTTTCTCCTCTGATATCCCTCTAACACGCCTTATCCTCTTTCTGCTGTGCTCCTCTCCATTTCCCCTACCCCCATTCATCCCTCTCTTTCCTCTTGCATTCACCACTTCTTTCTCTCTCCCCCCTCACTTTCTGCCGCTGCTCAGATACCAAAATTCAGAGAATTAATGATGAAATGAAAACAGGAAAGGGGGGAAGCTAATGAAGACAAGAGGAGACAGAGGGAGAAGGAGGGAGACAGCGGGAGAAATGCTGAGATACACAAATGGAGAATCAGAGGGAGTGGAGGGGAATATGGGGAGAAACGCTGACAGTCGGAGAGGGAAAGATAAAAGTGTTTGACAGAGGAGGGAAAAAAAAGAATCTTTTTCATTTGTGTCAGAGCGCCATTGTCAGAGTAACAAAGACATAGCTCTCAAAGTGCAATAGAGGATTTGTCAAACTCTCTCACACTCTCTCTCTCTCACACACGCACACACACACTCATAAAACACATAATATAAATAGAGTGTTTATCTCTTTCCTTCAGCAGGGGCGAATCTCTCGGGGTGAAAGTGGCTCCTGCTCTCATCTTTCTGCAATGTCACTTTTGACATTTGTCATGTTCTCAACCCTCACTCAGCCCTGGTAACAGAAACCAACTGGCATCATACCCTATCAGTATCTTGTACCTTTAACGTATGTCAGCAGGTACCGACAACACTTGAAGCATGCGATTTCTTGGCCTCTGTCTCTTGGGAGAACGCCTTCGCCTCTACTTTTCACCTCCTGCACTGCACTACTTTTCAACGGGCTGCACCTCTGCAGCTGCTACAGAATTGAGCAATCAGGTCAGTCAGAATCATTCTGCTGAATGACTGTTTTGCTGTGTCAAAGTTGCCAGTTTCTTGTCTGTCTTTGCCAGACTGGATTGTGAATGAGAGATTGGGTTTTGGATGATTACAAGAGTCCATTATAAGGTGCTGTCTGGAATAATTACACTTCAGTGTGATGAATATCGTTCAGTCCAACAACACTGATTATTATGTTACAAGAGGATGTGCATAGTGCATTATTTTTTGGCCTGGAGGCTTATACAATGCTTTATGAACATCAACAGTGCCAGGATAATGCAGCAGTTGCAGCAGTGTTTTCAGGTGAGCAATGCAGCAGCAGGAATGACGTTAAAAAAGTGAAGTTGCTCTGCCCTGTAGCAAAGGATTCATTGGCATTGATCTGAGTGTGTTGAGTGTGACTGTAGCAGTGCGCCCGTGTTGTCTGCCTCTGCCTCCAAAGCCTCATTCTTATTTCCATTATCTGTTTACCTCAAATTGAATGAGAGCAGCTCAGCCTCAGATGCTGCGTCTCACCTGCTCTCTGCTCACTGGAAGTTTTTTTTCTTTTTTTTTGAGGGAGGGACGAGCGTGCAAGCTGTGATATCAATTGTACATCACATTTGGGAAGCTGATTTTTTTTTTACTTGATAAATAACATAAACCACTGTAATTAGTGTTATCTTCTGTCCACCAACTAATCAGTTAATCATCTAATAGCTTCAGTGCTGCTTGGCTTCATTTAGGTGATGCCTGCAGTGTCCACTTACTCTGTAGCCTGAAGAGTTGCTGAGGACCTTGTCAGTGGACGTGAGGAGTTTTGAAGCAGCAGCTCTCATTGGGGCCGCGTGGGCTCAGGCTGAATAGATCCAGATTTTAGCGGGCAGATCAACAAACAAACATCACAGACGAAAGCCTTCAGAGGCTCATAAGGGAAAGAAACCTGTGATAATGGATCACAGTTAAAATCAATCTACCCAGAAGGACGCGCATGTTTAGATTACGAAGGTGGCTAATTGACTATGGTTCATTGTCTGCCATACTGCGGCTGTTAACGCTAGCCTCTGCTTTTTGCTCACACGGCTTGATACGGATCAGCTGGCTTTCTGTTATTACCGGATCTAACTGAAGTCCATGTAACTGCACAACAAGCTGCACTGAGACCCTTTTAATTCCCTGCACAATTGGTTCAGAAAGTCTGTTTAAATACAACACCTTACCAGAGGGGATATCAATGTAATTACCAGGCCAGAGGCAACTGTCATGGTGTTGTCATACACCTGAGTTACCTGTGTAAATATGAAGTGTAATATTGTATTTCAATAGAGGTTGCTCTGGGATTGAATTTACAAATGTGTGATTTTTCAATAAACATCCTCTGTGCATGTGACAGTTGGATACACATCAGCCATATTTGAACAGAAAGTCTTCTAGTTTTCTGGCAAATAAATGGAAGTAAATTCATTTGCAGTGTTTGCACATATATTCTTACAGTTTAAACAGTTTAGGTGAATAGGCAATGCCTTGGTTTCCCTCTGTTAATGCAGGCCGCTGCCGTGGGCCAGAGGATACCACTGCACACAAACACCAGTATACACAGTTTCTACACCACCACTCATCTCCAAACACACATTCTCACAAACGCCATCCTTCACTGTGGGAGCAGTTCGCTACCCAGCTGATCAACATCTTCTGAAAACTGCTCGCTCTGTTGTGCGCTCTCTGTTTTCTTTCCCCTTCTAATCCTTCATTCGTATTCATCAGTGTTTCTGTCATCTGTGTGTTCACCACCTCACCCCTGCTTTTCAAACTTTTTTCTCCTTCTACGCTCTTTTTATCCTTCAATATCTTTCTTTTTCCACTTTCACTGCTTATTCAGCACACTCTTCCCCTCTCTGTCTTTCTTTTTACACCTCTGTGCTGTCTCTTTTCATATCTATAAAACTATTTCAGTTTGTCTTATTTTATCTCTACTCTCTCTGCATTTTTCTTCACCTGCTTGTCAGCTTTTTTTTGAAGCTCATGTATCGGAAGGCTGCAACATCCCTTGCTTCAGTTCTTTTTCTTTGCTTTACCCCTCTCCACCTTTCATCTTCTTTCAATTATAACCATCTACTTGTTTATTCTCACACTTTTAATTCCCCATTTCCTCTCCTCCTAGCTTTCTGCCACAGTTCCAAAATACTCCCATTTTCTTCTTTGCCATCTTTGTTCCTCCTTTCATCTTCCCTCCACTTTCATCCACTGGCCTCATCACTTTCTTCATTGCTCCTTTCGTGTCCCCCATCCTGCCTCTTTCTCCTCACACCCTCCGTTCTCTTCGTCTTATTTTCCTGCTCCTCTGTTCTCTGCATCCACATCACTGACTACACGCTACAAGGTCTAAACATCTGTCTCGCTTTCTCTTTCTTTCAGACTTGCTTTCTAATTCCCTTCCACCGTGTCCCCAACTGGGCCTTGTTTCAGAAGTGTTTTATTGGCTTGTAATTTGAGTTGATATAGCCAAAGGAAGAAAATACACATCAGTGGAGATCACTGATACTGCAAATTGTATCTAGAAGGTAGTGAACAAGCTGCCAGTAAAGCAAAGCTATATAATGTAAGTACTGTAGATACACAGAAACTTGACTCTGTTATATTACACATGTTAAGTAAGAATTTTGAGCATTTATTTACTAGAGCTTTAATAACTAATGTCTCTTATGAACAGTTCAGACCACACAATGAAATCCTGCTTTGGTCTCCATTTACCACAAAAACAATAATTTAAAAAATGCAATTACAATGAATAAGTTTAGTTAAAGTCACTGAATCTAGTCTATCTTGCACTTGCACATTTTGATCTAATGGATGCGTCCCGGATTACTTCTAAAGTACCTATGAAAGGTACTTTGGTGTTTATTCTATTCTATTTTTTTTTCTTTCAGTAGAAGTACCAAATCATGTAACCACTGAAGCCAATGGGCTATCTGTAAAGCAATTCATTAATTCTATAGAATGTCTAGATTTTGTTTTGTTGTCTCGCCTTAATATAAGGAAAAGTGTTGTATTTATATTATCAATTCTTTGTTGAAAAATCCACAATCCTCTGAATAATAAGAGACAGTAAACTATAGTGGCTCATGAATTCACATAATCAGCATCCCTAATGAAATAATGAATTGATTCTCTATATCTGGATAATCTTTAGGAATTCATTATTCTTTGCAACAGTCACATTTGGTTTAATTACATTCCCACTTCACTGAGTGTGCAGCACTGTGACCCGGCAGTCCCAGTCTGCTGAGCAAGGTTTGTCTCTAGGCTTCATCCGTGGCCACGCTACTGTAATTTGACAGGGTCATGATTAGACTTTTTTCTTTAGTTTTGATCAGATCAGATAATCTGCTGATGTTTGGCACTCCACTCCCACTGCTCCCCCCTCTGGATATATCTTATCTCTCCCCCTTCCACTCCTCTATTAGTTCTGCTTTACTCCACCTCATCTTTTATACTCTGTCCATTTGGCTTGTCGTTGGTCTTGCTATCTCTCTTTTGAAGCTGACGGGGCAGAAAAGTGGCGGGACCGGTCTTTTAACTTGGCATATCTCTCTCTCCACACCTTTTCCCTCTCCTCCTTCTCTGTGCCCTCTAACTCTTCTAAGCTCCTTTCTAAACTTTCACTTCTCTGCTGCTGCACTCTCCACCGACAATCAGAGTGGCGGCACATACATGAAGCTACAGTACACCTAGATCCACTCAGTTTCCAAGGCACATCACACTCTTTATTAGGCTCTCGTGTTTGCACACACTCGCCTCCTGTCAGACTGCCCAAGTGGTCACCACCCTTTTTTCTCTCTCTGTTCACAAGAGGAAAAGACTGTCTGCCAAACATTTAGAGGTGGGGTAGCTTTGGCTCGCGCAGTGTGTGTGTGTGTTCATGTGGAATGACAAGTGTTTATTGGGGGATTCCCTTGAAAGGGAGATCCTGTAATTGTGTTTTTGTATTTGTGTGTGTGTGTGTGTGTGTGTCAGCCTGGGTGGGTGTGAGGGGAGTAGGTCCATGTCGGGTGTCCTGAGTGTGACTCATGAATTCCAATAACCTCAGTGACTCTCCTCCCTGCTATCGCTTGCATCCTGTCATAACTGATCAGGGTTTGACTTGATATGGTAATATGGAGTGACCAGGTTCATGGCCGTCTATTTGTGCCAAGAGAACATCTGTGTTTTACTCTTGCTGCTTGCAGAGAAAGCATGTATTACAATACAGATTATATTTAGATTAGTTTGGTCAAAAAAAAGTGACTACAAAAACTAGGTATTTGGAGTATGTCTTAAGATTGCATGCTCAAGCATATTGTGATATGTGTCTGTGAGAAACTTGAATTAGTGACATTGTGTGTGTGTGCACGTGTTTGTGTATGTGGTATCTGAGGCAAGGCCACCTGGAGTTCTCAGACACAGTCAAGGACCCTGTGACATCACACTGATAGCACCAACGCCCAGCTCCACACTATGAAAGCACACATGCTTTTACAAGCTCAACAACTTGGTGCTGAGTTTATAAAGTCAAGATTGTATCATTGAGTTAGTTTTTAATTAAATGAATATAAATTTTAACCACACTTTTATGAAAATTATGAGTATGGGCCAGCATATGTCATCATTTCAATGTGAATGTGAATTACTCCTGTACTTTATGGCCAATAGAGTGAATTTTCCAATGTACTGTAGACTACAATTTTTTTCTGAAAGGCCCTCTCTCTCTCGCCAGTGCCAACACTTCATTCTGGCACTGTGGTGAGAACATGTGGGCTAAACCTTTGGGTGATATCGCTTAATTAATACAAAGTATTATTACACCGGCCTTTAGAAATTGACCTCTGGTTGGCAAAGGTCGTCCAAATGTATTGTCCTTGTGCAGGTACATTTGTGTGCCAGGTGCGCATCTGTGACACTGTTTGCTACATTATATTTGCTCACAGAGCCAACAGGGCGAAATGGCTTTTGATTAAAAAGAGCTGAAACAGATTGAGGAAGATGGGAAGATAAAGACAGAAATGAGAACAGGAGAGATTGGAAGAGGAGGATCTGGAGAGATGGAGTGATATGTAGCGAGGCATAGACTGATAAGACAGCACTGAGAGAGAGGAAGGCAATAGATAAGAGAGGAACTACTGGAAGAAAGAAGAGGAGGAATCACCAAGATATGCCAGGAGCCTTTATAAAGCACACTGTGGTTCTGTCACTGCCAGGAATAGAAGCCGTATTCTCTTTTTAACAGAGTAGCAAGTTGCACTGTGACTCAATAGCACTTGCATGACACAAACGCTGTGTGCACGAAGGCTCTTGTAGTCGGTGCCCTGGTTAATCTTGTGAAGAAACAGACTACAAGTGTGGCCATTCTTCTCAAGCACCATCTCATTTTATTCATACTCAATTGTGTCTACAGTTACAGTGTGTCCGGGTATAAAGTGTGTGCAAGTACTGTGATATTGTTGCGTAACTTTTCATTAATCTCTAAGTCAACAGGGTTGAAAGAGATAACAATGCTCTTAAAGCATTTCACACATTCTCTTAGACACACAAAGCTTGGCCTCAGTCGGTGTATGAGTTTGTGTGTTTCAACAACAATGATGCTGAAGCGCTGTTCCCTGACGCATTACTGTGCGTGTGTTTGCAAGCAGTAGTCCAGGTGTGTCCTAAAAAAATAAACAGAATACACATGCACAAGTCTAAAGAGACTACTGAAGCTTTTCGAGTAAGGCTGACATGGTGTTCATGTGAGTTATATAAGGTTATACATGAGTTTTTATTTGTTTATGAGCTTCTGAGAATAGTTTTACTGTGAATATCTGGCAAGGAATAATATCTAATATTAACAGTGACACAGAAGAGGGCTGTCACTAATCAACAGCAAGACTGAGCTGCTGAAAAATTAAGCCAAACTTGGCTTAAACGGCCTCCACCAGATCTCAAATGCCTCCTCAGTGTGTGTCTTGGCTGCATTCACCTGAACTTGGAGCTGATCACATGTGATCAGGTCACCTGAGACAGATGTTAAGAGCAGCTGTGAGAGAACAGAGGCTTAAATCAAGACTTGAGGGTTGTGATTCCACCCAAAAAGTCAGATGAACTTCTGGCCTGATTGCCACGCCTGTGTTGTGCACTGAAGTCAGTTGTGATTCATCATTCAAGACATCCAAGCATCACTCAGAAAGACTGACTCACTTTAGAACTGAGAAGCTGAGGACATTCATGCAGACGACCAACATAGGTTAAAATAGTTGGTGTGACTGGTGCAAAAGTGCCAGTGTTTGTCTGAGTACTGTAAGCTTTTTTTTTTTTTTTAGCGCACACACATACACACACGTTTGTATGGCTGTCTTTGTGAGGACCTTAACCATAAACTTAACCACTACTCTTAACCTAACTCAATAACCTAGTTATTATAAAGTCTTAACCCTCAAACAGGCCTTGGATGGGTTCTTAGAAAGTAAGAACCAGCCAAAATGTCCTCACTCTGATGGTTTAAAACTCAAACTGGTCCTCACATGTGTAGCTGTACAAGTACACACACACACACACAAACTCACAAGTGTAATAGATTTTATCCTATCTGGGTCATTTGGCCTCTTCAGCAGGGATGATAAGTTGTTCAGAGCAGAAAGGCCAAATAGTGTTAACTTGATTCTGTGTGTGTTTACATATGTGTTTTACCACACACACACGCACACTAGCACACTCACCTTCAATGCACACACAGACACACTTCAGTGGCAGGCAAAAATAAGGAGCAAAGTGCTGAACAAACACAGTAGAGAAAACCTTGGGGGGAATTCCTCAAAGTGAGCTAAAATATTCTGTCAGAACATTCACACGCGCATTGAAATACACAAGGGTACACACATTCGGGCGCACGCACACATTCACACACTACAGTAGTGCAAGTGGACGGTAGAAAGCTGCAGAAACCCATTCAGCTTAAGGTTCATTCCTGATAGAAACACATCTAATCAGCAGCAGTCAATCAAAAAGAACAGAACTAAGCTCTATATTCCACGTAAGCCGACTGTAAACACCGAGACAAAAGGACACACACCTAACGATACCTCCTGGCACAGGGTATTACTGCGAGGCTGTATGCAGCGGATTGAGGGGCTGTGCACCATCTAACACCTGTCTGTCTCAATAGCAGCTATCAGAGCAGATCACAGTCTTTGTGCGACTAAAGATTGTCAAAAGATGAAAAGAATTCACTTTGATCAAATCAGTGGGATTTGTTATCATCAGGATGTAATTGTCAGGTGGCTTGATAACTCTGTCAGCAGGATCTTCAGTGAGTGTCGCTGTCCCTTTTCCTGATGAGTGACAGTATTCCAAAACTGTTAGAACATCTGATCTCCGGAACTCCTTTGATCCAACACCGCTGGTCAAACCAGTGATTTAACTACTCAGACAGTTTAACAGTTAAATAATTCTACTGCCATCATCTAAAAAGCCTCCAGCTTCCAGTTACTGCCAAGATGAAGCATGTTTCAGGCCTGTCTCTAAAGGTAGGAACTTGAAGAACAACACTTGTTGAAATCATCACAGGGACTTCCCAAATTATGGATTAGTTTGCTAGATGGCAAGTGTAGACAGCTCGGGGTTATGTTCTTTTGATTTAATCTTTGCCAAAATGATGATAATACTAGAAAAAACTCGATCCTCAAGGAGAACAGTAAAATAAACGGCTGCATTGTAAATGCTCCCAGAGTGGTATTTGTGTTTGCCTGGAAAACAAAGTTGGAAAAGACTTTCTGAAAAGACAAATTGAGACTGACTTAAGTCAAAAATATGTTTTTGATAAGTAACATCACATTAACATGATAAATAACAGCTACTGAGAACATTAAAACAAACAACATTTAATACTTTAATTGACACTGGTGTTACAGTATATTGGAGATTTAACGCTGCCTTCATCTGATCTACTTTATCTTCTTTAGCTCAGTGAGAAAAAAGGGAATTTTAATCCTGCTGGTATCTTGAACCTTGACCAAATAGTCAGTTAGTGCAGCTGTTGCTTTTCAACTGTGTCCACTTTTATTTTGCAACCAGCCATGTCTTGGTCATCACTCGCTGCTTAAATTTGCCTGCCTCAACACTGCTGCGGCACAGCTGTGACTGTGCCGCACCTACACCGATGTGTTACATCATTTATATTCACATTTGATTGGACGGGACTCAGCAACTGCTTTTCTTTTGACAGATTGCAGTCCACCGGTCGATTATCATTGGATGCTACACTCACGGTTTTGTCTCTATGCTGGCATGCATGACAGATTTCAAATTGCTGAGTTGGAGAGTAAACATAAGAAAGATTTAGAAGACCAGAAGTCACTGAAGTGTAGGCTACTGAAGTCTTGACCTTTCCCTCTGTGTTATTCTTTTGTTATAAACACACACACATGCACACAACACACACACACACAAGTGTGAGGTAAAACCGGCCTCAGGGGCAGCCGTCCAGGTTAGAACCTAATACAGTGGTATTTTCATGTCTCCCTGCCAAAAGCAACCCTGCAGCTGTGTGTGCGCACACTTATGTTTGTGTGTATGTGTGCATGTGTGTGTAATCAAAGGTACCGTAGCACTGTGACTTTAGCCTCAGGTCCAAAGGAAAAGTAAGCATGGCGCACCTGCAGGAAGTTAGATAGTGAGAGGCTAGGGAACCTGAAGACTAGGGATTCAGTACGGGAGAGAAGCAATGATGGAGTCCAGCTCTCAAGCAGCTGCTTGCACCCAGTTGTCTGAGACATGCATGCTCCACAGTCACTTTGAGCTTGACAGATGTGACTTTGTGACAGGCTTTGCTCTTCACAGCTTCTTTTGCAGACACTCATTTCTCATGTATCTCCCTATGATGCTGCCTGCTCTGCCTCTAAACATTTATTTTTTCAACTGACTGTCAGCCATTTGTCACACTCATTAACAGTGGATGTCTATTTCTAACATCAGAAGTCTATTAGTCTTACTGTAAGTATTTAATATTATTTGATTTAAATATTAATATTTGGTTAGTAAAGATAAGATAAGATATACTTTATTGTCCCATTCAGGGAAATTTGACATGGGCATTAAGTCATTGGTACATACATTAAAGCACACAGGACTGACAACAACATGACAGTAGACACAGACAGCAAGAAATAACAATGGGCATACACCAGTGCCTTGCGAGTTAAAGTAATGAGACAGTGCATTTTCATTAGTAAGTAAAAGCAAGTAGTAATAAAAAACTTTTCATTAAAATTCTAATTAATAATCTAAAAAGAGAGCAACAGTGGCAGTGTAGACCGGCTCATCCAATTACACGTACATCTTATATTATAGGCCTACAGTTTCAAAAAATCAGGTTACACACAACTGCTCTGTGTCAAACTAGTAATAATTATGCAGTATTCTATATTAAGCAGATTTCTCCACAGAGTTGTCGCTATTGTTTTACCCCTCAGTGTTACAAAGAAGCTGTTTCAGTTTTATAGAGTCAGTAAACACACAGGCAACAAGCACAGTACTGAAAGAATGAAGTAAAGGCAGCTCACCGTCTCTCCTGATGTTGCCTCTCATCACTTTGGCCGTGGAGACCTGAGCCATCCCGACCCCGATGATAATTCCCAGAAATAAAACCATCCACATCTGGAAAACTACCGCTCCACTCATATTGACAACAAGCTCGAACACGCTTCTCTAAAAACTATAGTAAACCTCTCCTTCAGTTCCCGGTGGATTCAAATACCCCGCAACAACAAGAAAAAAAAAGTTTCAAAATGTCTAAACTAAGTTTCCATTCAGCGACTCCACGCTTTCACAACCCCTCTCTCTGACTGCAACCACTTGTTGACTCTTCTCCCTGACGCCTGGCGCGCACCGTGCCCCGTCCCTGCGCCCCACAGTGCCCAGATATCCTCAACTGTTTGTCTTCCTCAGAAAGTCCAGCCACTGAGACGGCGACAGAGAAAACTCTTGACTCCGCAGCAGCTGCAGCAGTTCGGTGCAGGTGGAGGATAATATAGTCACCGATCACGGTCAAACTTGAGATCATAGGCGCCGAACTTCTTATCGCTGTGAATTCACCTCAGTCACCGAGAAATATCCCGCATACTTCATACTCATTGCTGTCTGACGCGTCTGCGCTGTGCAAGTCGGCGCGTCAAACTTTGCCAAGTTGAGTTGTGCGCGCTCACGGTGCGTGCGTCTGTCAGAGTGTGTGTGTAATGGGCGAAATGGTGGGGGCAGAGGAGGTGGTGCTGTCTGTCTGTCTGTCTGTCTGTCTGTCTGTCTGTCTATCTATCTATCTATCTATCTATCTATCTATCTATCTATCTATCTATCTATCTATCTATCTATCTATCTATCTATCTATCTATCTATCTATCTATCTATCTATCTATCTATCTATCTATCTATCTATCTATCTATCTATCTATCTATCTATCTATCACACTTTCATGGTCTTTTATAGGAAACCCTCAGAGGAGTGTGTCACCACACAGGGCAGGCACAGGGCAGGAAACACACCAGGAGCACTTCACTCAAGAGAGTGGAAGTCTCTTAGTTTTTGAGTGGTTGGCATAATTTGCTGACTTCAGGAAACGGCTGACATGGGTTCACTTGGATTCGGATGCAGGAGTAAAAAATTGTTGTTATATCGGAAGATACGGTTTTTTCTTCTTTCTTTTTTTTTTATCCTGGAGGCATCCACAGAATCACGTAAATGGCACCAACCTGCTGCTTGTTCCTTCTCTCTGCCATATTATCTTTTTCAGATCATTCACTTTGAAACAGGCTGTCATAACTCGTCTAACACAATACAGATTACATGATAGCACTTGTTGAGGAAAAAGTAAATCCAGGACGTGGTTTGCTGGGAATCATTCAAAAGACAGCTTTGTGTAAGCCAAAGGCAGACCAAACCATTTCAGACAGGAATTATGTTTGAAGTAATTTTAGTAAGTAAATTCCAGACTGATTTATCCACCATTGCAAAATGTCAAGGTGTTACATGGTGTACTTGCAATGAACGAGTTTATGAAAGTGTTTTGGCCAAACTAATTCCCTTCAGTGCTCACTTGCAGGCTGTACTCTCATCCTCTCACTCACTCACAGACACAAGCCATTATTCAAACCACAGGGTTCCCCGCCATATGTGATATATTCCAAAACATTATTTTATTTCATTGTATTTTGTATTATTTTGCAGTTTTGCACATTGTACGTTAGGCCTTTGTTGTTTAGTGGCATCGTTGCTTATACAGTACATTGAAAAATAAATACATATATGTATATATATGTATGTATGTTTAAAGCCAATAAACAACAATATTACTATACAATATTATAACGTCCACGCCCATGTATAGCTATTATAGCTATTCTGTCTACATGTTGTGTTGAATGTTGTATGAAGATCACTCACTCACTCACTCACTCACTCACTCACTCACTCACTCACTCACTCACTCACTCACTCACTCACTCACTCGTGTATCATTGCATCTAATGCTTAGAGAAGCTGCAAGACTGGCCAAAACTGTTACTGCAGTCAAATTCAGAACAGTGTGTTGTTTCCCCTCCCCTCGCCCCCAGACTCGAGGTTGCCAGATAGTGTAACCACACGCTAACTTCTGCTCTGCTCACTCACACTCTAAAACATGTTAGACTGCATTAGTTACTACCTGCAGTCAGATGGATAAAGCAGCAATAGATCTGTTATCATAGTGAAATATCTCCTATGTGTTCACATTTCTGTAGTTTGAGCAGATTAAGGATGAATATTTAGCACCTTACTCTGAGTAACTACAAACGGAGTTCACATCAACTCAGGTTCATCTGCAGGTTATTGTTTCACTTCACCACTCTGACTCTATGCCTGTGTGTGTCTGTGCGCAGCGCTGAGACACACGCTGTGCCCGCATCTAGTGCATGTTCTTCAAGGTGTGGATGAAAACACAGAATCAAAGCATAAACATGATGTTTGCAGGCTGCAAATACAGCTTTTAAATGCAAATATTCCGTCTGTACTATTGTTGTACGATTCTTTCGTCTCTGCTGACATTGAGTCATTTTATGATTATTTGCTGTACATTTCTTACAGCTCCTTTAACGTTATTTAGACTTCATAGAATAAACTTGCCAACTTGAAGTTTCTGCTGACTCAGCACAAATCCTTCCCATTACCCAGCAATTGGCTAATGACTAATACTGCACCTTTAAAACTTATAACCACTTAGGGAATGATATAGGTTATTAATAAGGGGTGTGTGTGTGGGTGGGGGATGGGGGGGTTAATTAAAATTAAAAGCTATTACACTACCCTGCTGAGCTTCAAAGGCATATGCACCCGGGAATGAATTCAGAAGAGCACTTACAGATCAGTAGCAGGCAGGAACGTATCATGCACCATGCACGCTTGTGTACACATGCACACTGACACACAGAAACATTTAAATCTCCTTTCAACGTACTGGACCTGAAGCGTTTCAAGACTGTAATCGCAGGTAAAGTGTCACAACACTTGGGCCTTAGCATGGATAATAATTTCATGCATGATGAAAAAAAAATCATATTAGTGGTACAGTACAAACACAGACAGATCTGAGCCTGTATGATAACAGAAAACTCACTGTAAAAACAAAACTAACAAAAAAAACCCTGTAAATTAAACTGTAAAAACAAGGGAAATACATTTTGTAGATCATTCATACAGAAAAATGTGTGTGTTAATGATCAGGCATTTGTCTTCTCTGTCTTCTCTCCCCTGAAGGGACTTCACGGTGCATAGATGTACTGTAGCATACAACCTTAATATCTAATGTGTGTGTGGGGGCGGCAGGTTTGCCTCGGGGTAGATATGTCTACCACTAGATTAAAAGGTGCAGGTTTAATTCCCATCACAGATAGACCTGTCGTAATTGCTGAAGTGCCCTTGGGCAAAGCTCTGAACAGTTCAGTCTCTGGGGCAAGGACAATGTAAAATTAAAGTAAGTTTAAAGTTTAAATATTCCTAACAGGATTTCATAGTAAGTGGTCCATATTACCATATGAATCCAATGCGTGATGTGTATATTAAAGCCATAGGTGATTAAGACAGAAAAATATGAGTTAATTCACCTGGTTGAGTCCCCAGTGATCCTGAGCCATGTGGACAAATTCACCACTGACACATCAATACACTCAACATCTAATCTAGTGGTAGCATGCCCATAAGACAGGAGTTTGAAGGATGCTGAGATGAAATGTGATGGACAACTGTGATAAAGCAGTGTGATTTGATTTCCCAGCCAGAGTCATTCATCAATTTCTATTTGTGAGCCTCACAGCTGCAGCATATTTAATTTCATTTGGATTTTTAAATTATTAAGCATGCGAAAAATCATTCCTCTTTCAGAAAAACAAATTATGCAAATGGCCTTTCACCACTGCTTTCTGTGCTATCTGTGTTTTTGGATTCACCTGCAGCAAAGCAATGAGTGATATCATGATAGAGGTCACTAGTGAGACTCCGTCTGCTAACATCACTCTCTCCTTTGCTCCTACTTTTAGTTATCAAAATTCCTGAAATGGTTAGCAAGTTGGATCATCAAAATAATTTAAATAGATTTTCTTGCCAGTGGTAATATTATCACATGGGTCATTTTGGTTTTATTTGGCCAGCATTTTGAGATCACTGAACAGAATGGAAATGACACCATTGGAATTAGTTCATTAAAGGGGAGCTATGCAAGTCCAGTCACTTTTCCGCTGTTCTGCTAACCCTCCTCCTCGACTGGTGCATTTGTTTTTAATAAAGCCAGCAAAAAAAGTGATCCATTGAGTGGTAGACAAGGTTATATATCATATACGATGTTACAGCGTGTTATTTGTGTAGTAAGTCATAAACAAAAGATTATGGGTTGTGTTTGTGTCGAGGTGCCGCAGAGATGAGAGCTGGAACAACGGGTCTGATCTTACAAGGTTGGTTTTTGGCCAAGAGATGCTATGTGGAAGGCAGAAAGCCTCCATTCTCCCTGTAACAAGTTGCAGTCATTTATTAAACCATCACAATTACACGCTGTTCAATTAAGTAGCAGAGTTAAGGTGAAAATCTGGCATAGTTCCTCTTTAAGTATACCTTACACTCAACATATTTTGTGTTTTACCAATTCCAATTCTACTTGATAGACGTGTTTTTCCAGTTTAGACAGGTATATTATCTTCAATGTCATTCAAGTCAAATGCAGAAGTAGAATATTTTGCAGTTTCCATTTTCTCTTGCAACATGTTAGATTTATATAGTTACTCTGAAGTTGTTTAATTAAGGTAAAAATGTAGCGTAGTTAAGTTAAAAAAAAATCTTGCATAGTTTCTCTTTAAAAGTAATTATATTTTGACTCAACTTGCTCTTCTTGAAATGCGTAGCACAGGAAATACTGTAAGTGAGAGGATTGTCTTTGTTTGTTGGGTGGTCTGTGTGAACTGACACTGTAATGGATTCCTCTTGTTCTTGAAGACACTGACACTACTTGTGCACCCCAGATAATCCAATAAGTCTTTCATACAGAAAGCCTTGCCAAGCCATGTAACGTTACCAAAAGACTCATTTCAAAAACGTAGGTGCTATCCACTTCACTCAGTTTCATACACACACTCTCATAGACTCTTTGTTATAATAGAGTTTCTGGTTTTAGTCCAACCAGGCTGGCTTCCCAGAATTGGTGTGGCCCTTTCCATGAAAATGTGTGTGCGCGTGTGTACATGGAGACGCACATCTGTGTGTGTGCGCACTGAGATAAAAGCCATACTTATTATATGAATAATAGCCTTCCTTGGGTGGTGTTTATGGGGCCAGAGTCTGAGCCATCATGATATGAAAACGTTGGCAAAATCAGAAAGGAGATATGGAGAGAGGGGGATGGAAATGGAGGAGAATGGAATGAGAATTCAAAGGAAAAGAAAGGCAGGAGGGAGACAGAGGAGGAATGAGATACAGAGTTTCAGTCACAATTGAGAATGAAAACAGATACTGGAATCAAAATGAGGACAAACTGGTCCTTTCAGAGAAGGGCATACAGAACAGGGAAGAAAGAGGGATTAAGTCTTGAGCTGTGGAAACAGATGTAGTCCATCGGTCAGTTATCATTCGGCACATTTTATGCTAAACATGTATTCATTTCAGTTTTCCCCATATTTTCATCAACTCTGTAACAAATTCTGGAAAAGAGGTGTGTCTGTGCTCCCTCATTGCATGTTACTTTCTACTCCCTGTCCTTAAACAGTTTGTATTCATGTTTGTGTGGGCTATAGATGTGTGCCCAGGTAAGTTCTGCAGCCTTGGTTTTATTTCTGGTGAGAAATGAGTCACACATGCAGCGTAGGTGTAGAAAATTGCTTTCGTACACGTTTGAGAGCCGGTAATTGAAAGTATCTTTGAATGCAACTCTAGATACAAGTTGTGCATGTTAAAAGTCTTATCTTGCTTTTAGGAAAGTAAAGACATTTTGGCTCAAAATGCCAGACGTCTCTGCAGATACTTGGCATCAGATTTAAAAGCCTAGACATCTCAAGTCAAAGGCGGACAGGTCAAAGAGCATCTTTGCTTTTTTTAAATGTTTTCTTCTATTTGTTCTTTTGTCCTCCCTGACTCATCCCCTGCTTGCTCTCCATCCTACCGTCCTTCGGCTTAATGTCAGATGTGGGGGTATTAGCTCTGGTTTGAAGGGACGTGACCAGCGTTTTAGTGTGGCATGTGAGTACTGACCAACATGTGGGAGCCGTGACACAAACACTGACCTTCATTCCTTTATGTGTACAAGAACATATACAGTAGGCTACACACACATACGCATATGGACAGATGGAGAGCCAATGTGGATGATGATGTTATCCTTTTTTTCCCAAGAATACTTTTTGTTGCAGTTCTTTGTAAGTCACGCTGACCACAGCAGCTATTGTCTTTGAAGGAAGGAACTTACTGAAGCACTTTCAAACCTGCGGGGGGTTACTCTTTGATACTAAAATCATACATTTTTGGCAGGGTAGTATTTCTTTCATCCTCCAACTGCTGCTCCAAATTGAGGTGTATAGTGAATTTTCCTGAAAAATTCATATATCCAAAGATTTTAGATATTTTTGTGTAGTATTTCCGATACTTTTGTCTTTGTAGATGGCCGTTGATAGTGATCTCAATCTTAATTTAGAACTAGCTTTGACGGATAAATATGAATCCATCCCTCCTTGAGTTAGACTGTACTGTAATTGTAGGTAATAAAATAAGCAACATATTGAGGATTTTATCATTTATTTTCTATCTGTCTTCAATGTGCGTGTTCAGGTCAGAGTGGCAGATTCCTCCAGGTTCCCACAGTAGCCTGCCTTTCTTGACTACCCTCCGGGAATCTCTTAATGAGCTCAACATCTGTGTGTGTATGGACATGCAGGTGTGTGTGTCCTCAAGAATGTGCGTGACGTGTTCCACAATACTAGCGATGATGTCTGCGGTTGTTGTAAAGCTCATCGTGTGTAGGAGGGAGAGAAGTTAGTGCACATCTGTAGAGCACGTAGGTGTATGTTTGGGTGAATGTGTGTGCGTGCGAGTAGCTGTTTTCCATTCCTACTTTTCAGTAATTACAGATTCTGTAACTCCAGGCTGAGATGTGGCATCACATATTCAAAGGGAAGTGACCTTGTGACCATCATGTGTGATTCATATTCACCATGAACTCGCATACATACAAATGAGCTTTCACTTTGCCAACACATGTATGACTAATGCTGTTATATTAACATCAAGGCAACAGTTATGTTTTTTTCTGACTTTATTTCTGAAATATCTCTTTAACCAAACTGCACAATGGTAGTCTGCTCAAAATTAGACAATTGATCACACAATAGACTCTTATGACTCTCCTCTGGTTTGTTCAAATTTGTCATTATTTCCATTTAGCAGAGTATGGTTAAATACTGAGCTCGTAAGCACATTCATAAGATGTGCTGTGGGAGGTGCTGGAGCACTCACTTACAAGTGCATAAAAACACAGTTTCGGGAATTTAACATGAGGTTGACAATGTTTTGATTCATTTGTGCCAATAATGAATCTCTTGTTATAGCAGCACTCTGGTCTCCTAACCCTGCTACTGTACATTGAAAGTTACACCAATTACAAAGCTGTTTATTTGTAGGCTTGCTCATTTATTTGTCTATTAGCACCCTTACACAATTGTTGATATTATTGATGTTATTTTGCCAGACTTAATTTACTATGAAAGGCACCAGTCCAATTTTTGTAATTGCACGTTTTCTTTTTGTATTTATAACGTGAGTTATGTGTGCAGTTTATGTGTCTATGTGTGTGTTATGTAGCCAATGCTTGTGTGTTGTCTGATGCATTTGTGGCAGATTATCAGGAGGTAGGTGTGTTAAGCTGGCTTGATACATGAGGCAAAGGGAGGATTATTATGACAAGCTTATCTGTCCTCTGATTCACTGCACTCCACTGACACAGTTCTCCTGTCTACAACTTACGCACACACACTGTCTGTCAGAGAACATGCCTGTCATATTTACATAGGGACGCGGTGGTTACTTCAGAATCAGACAATGGCACACGCGTTCACAGGACAAACATGTATGCAGGCACTAGCGCATATACAAACAGGCCCTGTAGACTTTAATGAGCATGATACTAAAAATATTCAGTCTTTGTATGAAGGCAGACACATACAGTACACATGAACACGCACAGATGTTGTATTTGAATAAAATAGATGTACAGTCAGCCTTCATGACAGCAGATAATCCCCCCCCCCCCCCTCCTCATACACACACACACACACACACACACACACACACACACACACACACACACACTACATGAACAAACAAAATACTAAGCATACACAATGCTCCCCAACAGAGCCGATAAGACTTAATTGCCTTAGCTCCTTATTATCAAGCACACAACAGAGTCGTAAAATGTAAAATTAAATCCTTTACGGTCATTACAAGAATATAAAAGACTTTATTTAGTGCCTGAGTGTTAAATACCAGAATAAAACACAGACACAGTAAGATCACGTACACACCAGCAGGATCAAAATAAGATTCACTCCACCACTATTTACGTACTTAGATGTGAATGCTGTCACAGGCTTATGTTTGTGATACCATAAATGCTTCATCATTACTTTCTCCATGATCTGACTGTATAGGAAGACATCCAAACTGATGTCAGAGAAAAAGAAAACCAAGAAAGGAACTAAAATTCTGAAAACCTACTTTAATTCAGATGGTCTTGATGCAATTATTCTTGAATTTATGGTTAATAAAACTCATTGTAATCACATTTAATCATTAACTTTTTAAGGCTTCATGTTGGACCAGTCATCATCAGCCCTTTGGAAAAATAAAAGTGATTCATGAACCGAGAATGTTATGTTCAGATCCACACCCATTTTCAAAGGCCAAGGCATGGTGCTAATTAAAGTCAAACAAAATAAACAATAAGCAAATTTGGTAATGTCTTCCATTAAATGTGCGGTTGGGTTGCTGCCGGTACTCGTGTTGAAAGTCAAGTTTAAGCAACACTTAATTCACATAAATACACAACAATGAATGTGACCTGACCTACCATTTTGAGCCAGATGTTTTTTTTAGTATATAAACTTATGAAACAAATTACGAACAGGAAAATTCTCAGTTTTCCTCTGATGGACCCCAGACACAGACCCCAACAGCATGGTCTTCATTCCGCATAATTCAGTGGGGATCATCAGGTGGTGCTGGGTAGAGTCAGGGCTTGACGTTGGCATCAGTGGCACTGAGTGTCAAGCAGCACTCACAGGTGCAGGTAACTGGGTTAATTAAAGGCATAAATGAGTAATGTCAGTGTGGTGGGGTGGGAGAGAGGACTCAGTCGTTTAGATGCAGAAAAATGAAGTGACAAAATTAACAGTGAATTCAGAGTTGAAATCCAAATGCCGCATGCTTGTGTCTACAATTGTTAGGCATGGGCCAAGTGTTGTTTATTATAATATCCGAAAACCATCAGTATTACATTGGAGATGGCGGTGAATGCATAAAATATGTTTTTATAGCAGGGCGATGGCTTATCATATTTGTAAATGCAAATACTGACAGACTTTTCCTTCCATATCGAGTTTTATTTCGTAGCCTATTTGCCTGATAATGGAAAAGCACGTAGCCATTTGTACTGATTGATGAGGCACCAGTGGCTATGGTGCTGAAAATGTTCTTGCAGCACTCTGAAAACCCAAAAGTTGTAGCAAAAATGATGAAAATGCCATGCAACCTTTCCTAAGAAGTGGTCCACTTGTCTCGGATACGGCACAGATGAAGTGGCTCCTCTTCCTTCTGTTGATAAATGATGTTCCAGCTACCTCAGGCACAGGACACATTATTTAAATGATATGTATTTTTGTGTTTAAAGGAACTTGTGGTAAAATTCAAGTGATATTGGGGAGCCATGGCAAAGATAAATGGCCACCCATTTTGCATGCCAGAGGTAATGTGTATGCATGACCCTTTAGGTTTTGCTCCATTATGCGTTTAACTTGTCTGTTTTAACTCAGCCAGTGCATCATCATGATTAATAAAGTGTGCAGCACACTTTAGGGTGTGCATAATTTAGCAGAATAGAAAGTGACTAATGTTGAAATCATAACTGACTGGTCTGGCCTACATCATATACATGGGCAATGTATATTGATCTATGGGGAAGTGACTGAGAGGTTTGAAATTGGAAAGCTTTATTTACAAGTGCTTTGTCTCCATCATGTAGTCCTTTACTTTTGTGATTGTGTCTGAGGATGTTTTAAAGTCACAACATCTTGAGTTTTTGAAAATCTCTTAAGATATTTTATGTTTACACACCTGCAGCCTGTTATATAAGTGTATTTTTTTGAGGATTTCTGTGATGTTTGCCTGTGTGTGTTTGTGTGTGTGCATGTTTGTTTGTGGATGTGTGGGTATCCGGCGTTGTGTTTCTCATTCCCTGCAGAAGGAATAGGCGTCAGAAATGTCAAGTAGCCTCAAATGGCCCATTAATCCCTGTGCTTCACTGGTGGTGGTCTGCAGAGATATTTAGCATGTTACGTGACAGGATAGCCTGATGTGCTTGCACACGCGCACACGCACGCACATGCACAGCACACACACACACACACTGAGCTAGCTCAGACAAGGACATATATTCAGAGAAGGACTTATTCTCTCTATTTTATTTAGCTCTCTCATTCTCTATAAAGCCATGTGCAGTTTTGTTTATTGTTAAAGCATCTGGGGAATCAGAATTATATAAATTGTGCTTCTCTGATGACTAAACTTGCAAAATTCAACCAAACCAGAAAGACACCCTCTCAGTCAACTCTGTAACTTTTCTTTTGATTGAAATGCACCACTGGTTGACAAAACAAGATTGTGTGTCTTTAATTCATTCTGAAACAATTTAGCATACTTTCAGAGCATCCTGCACCCTGCTGTCATCTCCTTTGAGAAGGAGCTCTTGTTATATCACTGTTTTTCGTCTCAGTGCTTATTCTCGGCTTAAGATGTGGACTGACATATTACGACACAAGAGCAAAGCCCCATTTATTCATTTAAGTGCACAAAGCAGACGAAACAGATAAGTGATGAAGCGCCACACTCAGCATCAGAAAAAGAATAAGTAAATAAGAAAAATCTCCCAAAAATAATGCAATGAGATATGCATTGACTCTGGATTTGTTTTATTGTGTGGAAAATCACCTTCCACTGACAGCAGTGGCATTTTCTCTGCACCTTTTAAATCAGTTTTGTACTCAAGCTTTGTTGACTGCAATGTTTCTGCAGCATCATTTCAGTTATAGCAGCAAAAATGCATTGTTTATGTGTCCACTGAGTCTTTATTGCCCAAAGCAACATAAAAACTTTAGTGTGACTGACTGACTTACCAGCTATTCGTAGCTTATTCAGACATTCAGAACCAACAGACACATTGGTAACTTCTTTCATTAAATATGTTGTTGAGGAGCTGCTGACTTGTGTTGAAAATCACGTTTCAATAACACTTTTAGTGGACACAAATGCACTGGTGCACAACAACAAATGTCAACCGAGTCTCATTTTAAACCAAATGTAGCCTATATTAAGAGTAGAAACTGCAAAGTTCTCCCGCTTCATTTGACTTGATTGACATTAAAAACATACAATATCCATTATGTAATAGACGAAACACGTCTACTTAAACCCACACACTCATCTTGTCAGGCCGAACTGCTGCATTAATAGCACAGAGATAGTGACCATGATGCTCTCTAATTATTCTATAAAATAATTTAAAGTCTTTTTCTCCTCTTTAGGGGCTCAGTGGAAACAGGTCATTGACCTATTTTGCATTTGCTTGAACATTTCTTCATACTTTATTCACCTAGGGAAATTCTGCCAGCATCGCTCTAATTCCGATTCCTAAATGTACACTTTGTATATTCACAGCAGGAGAACTACTGTTGACCACTGAGCTGCAGCACCAAAGTAATTTTTTTCCCGTTCGTGCTAGTTTTTTGCCAATTCAGGGGATCATACCAATGATCCCCTTCTCAACGGCTTTCTTCTCTCACACATTTAGGTCACCGCTAACCCAAAATGAGGGAGGACTTCACAGAACTTGTGGTTATGCACAGTCAGTGAAGGGGTAGCTCACTGTCTGTTACACAAGAACCTCAACATGATCAGTCTTTGTAGTGCAGGTGAATGCTGACTACTGAGGATGTTTGAAATTCACAGGTTGGTTGTCTAGCTGCTCTCAGTGTGAAACTGTCTTGATCTGGATGATATGAGCCAGTGCTTACAGTTCTCTGAGATGGTAATCGTCACCTTTAAAATTGATCATACAAGTACACTATGATAATAAAAGCTTACAATGTCCATAATGAATACCGTATGTGATATACTGTAATCCATATATCTTTAATGTTTCAAGCCACATTGTGCAAATATTGCACCATTATTGCAAACTTATTTTCATTTATTTATGTGTTTTTTTTAATCATTCCCTCTGCCTTTGGATGCTCAGATTGAGATATAGAATTAAAGTTTATTATTCCATAATTTTTTATTACAGTCATTTACATGCAGAAAATGTAGTCTTCTTTCCACCTGACTTGTTTCACTTATTTCTCGAACACGAAAAGGGCACAAAGAGAAGAAGAAACTCCAATAGGAATCCAACATTGGTTTGTCTCTCTGACAGCATTGTCAATTCTGAGCCACCACACTGCTAAAAAAAAAAATACCATACAGTACAAGCAAGCTGTGGAAGCTGAGCCAGTTTTTTTTTTCTTCTTTTTTAATTTAGTGCAGCAGTTATTGCTCTGGAAAAGTTGATGTCTTTCATTACTACCATACTCTTATTTTTATGACAGATTACTTCTATATTATTTTTTAGAGATTTAGTTAAATTGCCTCAGGGGCGATTAAGGCTCATTATTGTTGTTTCTTCTAGCCATATTTAGTATGTATAAAGGTGTATAAAGACACCAAAAGACAATGGATGCCTACACAGAGGAGTAGTTTTGTATTCCAAACATTGTAATATAAATGATGTTTCTCCTTGGCCCAAGTTTAGTGGCGAAGATTGATGTTATTTTGTTCCAAATTTCCCAGTGATTTACCTGCCAGTTGTTTGTTGAAGTACAGTATGCTTGACATCAGCTAAACTCACAGTATTAAATAAAGATGGTGAAACCCTTGCCAAACAGTCACCCTCAGCTGAAAGAGACGTATATTGCCTGTGAGTCCGAACACTGGTGTCAGGCTGTTACTGCTGTTTCCCCTCACCGCACCTTCAGGCACTCTGAATGAAAGCACCCACTTACAGTCACTTAGTGTGATTACATTTTACAGTATATTTTCTTACTCTTACATTGAAGGCCTCAGGGTAAATAATTTTTTGCAAAAAAAAAAATCCCTCTGAAGTGAATAAGTAATTATATCTGGGTGATTTTCATTGTGTGGCAGCAAAGGGGAGAAGATGTGTTAGTGCCAGAGAGAGAGAGAGAGACTGTCATGCTTATAGACAGAATGAGAAGTAGAGAGAGACAAGTTATGTCTGAGTGAGAGAGAGAGAAGGGAGTGATACATATAAATGAACTGCAAACTCAAGAGTATGAGCATCGGGTATATCTACATTCAGATAAAGTACACTGCTGATTCAGCTGGGATGATCAAACACCCTTGTCTTGCCTTGCATACACAGTTTCTGTCTTTATCTCTTCTGTCTTTTCATCTCTAGCTCTCTCTCCCCCTCTCCTTTCTTCTCATCCTCTCTATCTAGTTTTTTTTTCTTTTATGGATGCAAAGCTAAGTATGTGACATAAGAAGGAATCCTCTAGAATTAACATTTTTGTGCTATTCTCTGCATCAACCCCAAAAGCCTCACGCACACATTTTAATGTTACAATTCAAGTACATCCGTCGTCTAATTAGCAGTCTTGTATTTGTTTTGTACAAAATGGAAGACAGAGCTTTTTGTTCTTCAACATTTGACTTTCATTTGATCTCCCAGTCTTTTCCATCCTTAAAACAAAGCATTTGTTGTTTCTTCTATCAGCTGGTGGTACATTTGATGTCTTCATAGCTTCATAGCAAATAAGATGGTAATCTAAGTTTACTTGGGTCCAATGGCTTGTCGATATAGTGAAATGTTTCACTATAATTTGATTGGATAACTGAGTGACATTTGTTATTCATGGTTAATTAACAATGAATCTCTGAGTCAAAGTGTAAATTCTGAATCATATTGCTGTTTTGAACCATGATATTCAGCTCAGTTCAAAGATTATCAGTCACCGACTAGGCTGTTTGTCCATTTGTGTCTGCTGAGCTTTTCTCTGATCACATCTTTGTTCAAATACACTTGAGTGCACACAACAGTAAGTGAATGGAGCACTGTTCATATGATCCCACATTCATTGCTGGTTTTGACTGTGCTTAAAGCAGATATCAGCGGAATGTTTTTGTTAATATAAGTCCTAAATAGTCCTATTTTCCGTCAGCAATCACTTACATGGAGTGTTTCAGCCGTAACACGAGTGTCTCCGTCACTCTGCTCTGCTGCAACCCGAGGAGAAAACTTTCCTTGTGGGATACAAGTGTTATCCAATGAGGAGAGAGAACGGCATGAAGGGCTGTGTGTGCAGCCAAGGGATGCGCGTGAATGTGGTGACGTAGGGACGAGGACCAATAGATGCATGACGAGGGCGGGGGCTGTTAACTCATGGTGCGTTCAAGGCAACCCGTAACTTGTGTTTTTCCTTCCTGTGAAGTCATACCAGTTCGATCTGGTACGAGTTCACAGGTCTGAAGTTACGAGTGGCCGTTATAGTGAACTTTCACAGGCAACCGGTTGGAAAAACACGAGTTACAGGTTACCTGGAACACTACAAAGTCGTGACTTGAAGCCGTAATTTACGGTTTCAAAAGCCTGTCTGGAACGCAGCATTAGCCAAAACGACCGGATCACTGACTTATGCTTTAAGTCATTTGTTCAGTTGCTGGTTCAAGTGGTTACATTCACTGGCCTCAAGTGTAAACACCGTTAACACATCAGCAGCCATATACACACATGGTGTCATTGCCAGTTTCAGGGTTAAGGTTAAATGTGCTTAGATTTTGGGATAAGTCAGGTGATGCATTACAGTACCACTGTGCAGAGGAGCTTGTTTCTTACTTGCAACTAAATCCACCACTGTGTTCTCCATTCATCACCAAGATTTGTCCACCACAGTTTCATGATGCACTGAAGATTTATTCAGAATTTTCTTCTTATTACATAAAATATTTCTATTGTGATTTGTGCTGTCACTCCTGTGTGGAGCTGTGAGCACCACATTGATTCACTCAGCCCTTCTTTCCCTCTCGGGGTTGACAGAGCTGCTGCATGTGTCTGGAGGACTAGGCTCACTAGTCAGCCACAATATGTAATCCAGTGACTGCAAATAGAACCTAACTCTGTGTGAAACACTGAACCATTACAATAGCAACATGCCACCAGTCTACCATAAAGCACTGCCATGATTCATTTATATACAGTATTAAATGCACTTGTTGTTTACCACACACATGACCTAACACAACAGTTTCCTCCACCTTTGACATGCTCTAATTGTGCAGATTGTTAAACATAAAGCCCTGAGACAATTGTTCTAAGTTTCGTCCCACTATGTCTCTGTTTTCCCAACTCTTCCTCTTTTTCTTTTATCTAGCTTTTGCTTATCACAAAATGTTTCCAGCGTTATCTTTTCATCTTTACCCATTCATTCTATTCCTTCCTCCTTCCACCCTCCGTCCACCTGTGTTTTCTCACCTTTGTCCCCTCATGCTTCATCCTCCCGTCCCCTCCCATTGTTCGACTCCATCCCCGGTGCCTTTCATCCTCCGTCCCTCCATCCCTCTGTGCTCTGCCACCTCCCTCTTTCCTCTGTCCTCTAATCATCTCTCGTTTTTTAATTTCCCCAGCAGACAGCTTCTGCGCTGGTCCATTTAGTCACAGGCTTTTAATTAGGAGAAAGCAGATTAGAAAAGCCACTCTCTACCCTGCTAATGGTGTAAATGCACACAAGAGCCACACCATGTGCACACATGCACACGCACACAACCACCTATGCACATGTATAAGCACTTAAGGGCAATGTTATTTATACCTAAATGTCATTTCCTGCCTCATGTTTGTCTTGTTGTATGTGTACAAACACATGAACATATGCTGGGGGTAAATCAGTGCATTAGAAATGTGATTGTATTGTTTTTAAATATTGATTCGCACACACAACACACACACACACACACACACTCAGTGGGACTCGCTAAATAATTAATTAAACTTCCTTTACTTTCTTGTTGGTATTGTGCTGTTGATGTTATTGTTGTAGTTGGGGGTTGTGTGTATGTGTGTGCTGTGGTGGTGCATATCAGAAGCCATATAAAAATATGAAAGTGAAAATATATCTTTATTTGTTTAATGTAATATGAATAATTAAATGTATAAACACAGATATTGGCATCATGTTGAAGTGAGGATTTTGATTCCCAGTCATGGCTGTTTCTGTGGCGGCAGGTCAACCCCCCCACATCAGAGCTCTTCCAACACGGCTGTTGAGTCATTCAGGGGTTTTAAAGGATTTCTAACAAAGTCTAAATGATCTAGTTTAAGCGGTGTGATGACTTATTCAGTAGCAATATAGCAGATTGACAAGCAGAATAACAACAACAGTTATTCTTGTTGCAGTGTCATTCTCAAGTGAAGGCTTAAAGTAATCCTACTTGATCAGGTAGAAAGCCAGGAGCGAAAAGAAAAAAAAAAAAGTGACTCATGCAAAATGGTCTTTAATTGGTGTGTGGGAGGAACAAGACCATTCACAGCTCTCATAGCCTCCACATTCAAATTAAATTGATATTTAATCCACAGATGAGGTGTGAATACAATGTGCCATGTACTATAAATGTGCAGTTTGTGATATTCAGGATTCAGATTTTCAATTTGAGCCGAGTGAAAGGAGATAAAATACCTTTTTCCAGACTTTCAGCACTTCGACTTGCTATAAAGGGGGAAAAGCACGTGAAGAAAAATACATTATTTGATGTACACTTCCAATCAAGCAGATATAGATGATCAAACTGCCACTGTGCAGTTAACAAAAATACATTTAATCCAATTTATTCCCAAAGAGATTATCACAGTTGACAAGAAAGTTCACCTGCTGCAGTCTAGTTGCGGCTGCCAATACTGCAGATTATAAATCCTTTTTTTTTGCCTTCTTTTGATAGGACATAGTGATATAGACAGGAAAGGGGGAGGCAGAGAGAGGGGGAGTGACATGCAGGAAAGGGCCGCCCGGCGCGGGAGTCGAACCGGGGACGCCTGCGTTCAGGACTGTAGCCTCTACATGGGGCGGCCGCTTTAACCACCGCACCACGCAATCCTTATTTACTGTAGATTAGATGAAATATGTGTTGCTTCTTCCAAGCACCTGATAGAATATAAACATTACTCTCCAGGGAGTAAATGTTTGTGTATGACTGTGTGTGCGTGTGTGTGTGTGTGTGTGTGTCTGTGTGTGTGAGCCTTTTAACATCCTGAGTTGGTCATCAAACTCTTGTTATCTCCCAGTTTTCCAGCAGAGTACATGTTTCTCAGTGTTTGCACATGCCGAATTAGAATGCCTAAAGCATATTAAGTGCTTTCTCTGTGTATACGTTTCAGTGCACTATACATACATTATATTCCCACACATTATTTCTATGTGCTATTTGTTCTAACGGCAGTGTGAATAAACATGAATTTGTCCTTTCCTGCTTCCTGCCCAGCAGGCAGCTTCTGAGGTACGCAACGTCAACAGCTGTTCTTTCTGCTGCAGCACAACAAAGCCAGACTTGATGGTGACATGGACATTATGGGGATGTTTTTTAGGTTTCTGTTTGAATATGATCATTTCCTGACTTTCCAGTTTGTCTTTCAAACTTCTTTTTTAAGGAAATACAAAGATACATCAAGCGATGAACAGTGAGTTTGAGTTGTTTTCAGTCTTTAACCTCCTCTCTTTATCTGCGCTGACCCCTCGCCTCCAACACTTTTACTCATTTTACTTAAGCTGCACTTTGCACCTTTCTAATTTCAATGCATTTCTTCTCTAACCTTTGCCTCAGCTCCATGAAAACACCCACCCACACACACAAACTCCAAATGCTGCATCATTGCTGCTGTTATTATAACGAAGACTGTGATTCACACTGAGTGAGTGGTTGGCATTTTAACAATACAAGAAGAAACATCAGATTTTGTAGTTCTCTCATTAAATGATAACCCGGTGACGGCAATGGTAAAAACTGACTTATATGTGTTTTTTTAGTCTTTAGTCTTCATCACTATCCAAAGCACTTTAGCACCTTTAGCACTCACCCTCTGATTAGTGGACTGTAGTACCTCGCAGTTTGTTTCATCTTTTTGGTTTTTCTATTTTTTTCATTGGTTAATAGTAGCACTTAAACTTAACACAGTGGTCAAATCAGGGGAAAAGAATGATTGCTTCATTTTTTGATTAACCACATAGAGACAATGATCAGAATTTCACTTTGTAGTGATTGCGGTCTTTATTCAATTTGTTATAAGACTGTCATTTTCTGTTCATGATTTTCAGCTGGACAGCCATCTGTCTCTGCAGCTTCACATTTCTCCTCGACATGTTCACCTTCTTCTCTCCATTGATTTGCAGCTGATTAGGCCGCGACCTCAGAATAAGTCACTGATGCATTTATTTCAGTCAGAGATAACCAGAGATACATATCTGGCCCGTATGTCTCCGTGCTCTCTGAGAGCTCATGTTTACACAGGTGTCGGTGCACATGTGTGCACATCTGTATGCACTTGTGTGGTGTCTGCACCCCTGATTGGCCCTTAGATGTCAAAAAAAGAGCAGCTCCTAAAGAGTAGAGATGGATCAGCCCTGTTAACACACAGACACGCCCACACAGACCTAGATATTAATTCCAGCTGCACTGGTTCTGTTCAAACTCAAGTAATTCTCTTCAGGGCTGTTCTTTCCTTGCATCTTGGTAACAGCCTTGAAGCCTGGCACAGCATATCACCGAGGAGCAGGCCACTCTGTGTATTTGTGTATGTGTGTATTTTTGTACTTATTCAAATTCTGTGTCCCTTTGATGAGCACAGTTACTGTAGGTAGTGTGGTTATATAATTTTGCTGTTAAAATAAACGGCAAAGGATTTACTCAAGTCTGTTTGCAGCTGCAAACTTCAAATTTTAGACAGCAATGACTCTTGTTCCTGTAAATGTCACCACTCTATCTGCTGTCTTGGTGTGCGCTCTAGTTTGCATAATACACAATTACAAACTGACATACAGCTTTTCCATGAACTCAATTCTCTCCTTCTTAGAAGTGGTAGCCAAACAGTCCTTAGAAAGTTAAGTTTTTACCTGAATTAAAAACAAAACAAAGAGTGAAACACATTAGATTTCTTATTTGCCATTAGTGGAAACTAACAATGCAGATCATTTTGTTTTTGTTTTCCAAGGTTTGGAGAAATCAGTTTCATTGATTTCTGCCGCCACCCCGAGACAGTCGAAGATGATGAATTATTGTTGGTGGAAAATAAACTCAAAATGTGCTATGTGTTTATATCTGTGTGTATTTCTTGAATACAGAGTAGTTCTGTGTGTCGTCGGGGGTAACAGGGACACTAGGCCAAGACCAGTGACAGCACAGCCAGTGGCACAGTAGGTTTCAATTTGATTCTCATTGATGGAGAAGCTGTCAAGAATCTATTGAACAGCCTTTAAATGACCTCACCACTTCACAGTAAGAGGAGCAGAAATGGCTTCATCAAACTACATGCAGAAAAAGGTGTAGAATACTAGTGCTGCATCATCTCCTTGTGAAAAGCTGAGAGTAATTTATGACTTCAATATTGTGTTCATCCTTTTGACAAATTAACCATCATCATTTTTCACCCAGTTACAAGTGGTCTGTCTGATTCATTATGTTGCCTAGTTTGTGTGTGTTCATTGTTGGTGTGTGTGTGAAGTTAAGTGTGAGAAAAGCAGATTTTAGAGCAGCAGCAGAGGAAGAGGGGTCGCAGAAGCTCATACCTACAGTTGACTTCATCTGTGTCTTTGTGTTAGTCATGACATTGCCTTTACAGTAGCAACCATTTACCTTCAGCCTCAGGATTCTGTCTCTTTTTACCACACGCACGCACACACACAAATATTAAAATTTTTCACTTTAAAGTTGTCAACAGAGGGATCTCTTCTGCTTTTTTAAAGATGCAGGAAGAGTTCATTAATATTCAAATACAAATGTCACCAATGGTGCCAAATGTACAAATGCACATGTACGCACACGCACGCTGCTATGCCACTTGGCAAATAGTGCAGAGGGTCTGATTATAAGAAGGAATAAAGATGTGAAGTTTTCTGAAGCGCCGTCCTGTCTGTGAATGTGAGTGTTGTCACCCTCCATTCCTCAGCAAGGTCAGCGTTACCTCTGGAACAAGAACACAGTCGAGGGTTATTCACACTGCAGACGTTAGTCATCATCATGCATTGTCATGAAGTTACTGTACACAAGTAAAGACCTACTGTATGGAGGGATGAGCTGAACCTGTGGGTCCAGTCTTTGCTGAATCTTGGAGTGGAAGTTGTGTGTCACATTTTGTGAACATCTTCTGTTGTGTGCTGTGACTAGCTTCTGTCCCACGCTCATGTGAACACGACCATACTGCACCAGCGTGCACCATTCGTCATTACTGTGAGAGACACAGTGGATCAATACTTACCAATCAAATCCTTACGCACACACAGGCAGGTGTGGCTTTGCTCTGCCTCCTCACCACCTAGGTTGAATAGTTGTGGTGCAGCTCTCTGCTGCTGCTGCTGCTGCTGCTGCTGCTCTGGCTAATGCTAATTAGCTGCTGCATTAGAAGTAACTCAGCCTGTGCTCATTATTCAAGCCCAATAAGCCACATAAAGCTGTAGTGAACTTGATTGCTTACAAAGCTCCCTCTGTGTGCAAGAGAGTGATTAGTTCACATTATTCTGATGAACATGTACAATATACTGTACTTTCTCGATATCTCAGTCCTGTGTGTGTGGAAATTTTGGTCCATTTAATTTCATTACGGTCAACTAGCTATTTTACTTGAACTCTTGTAACACAGATATTTTGAGTGGGAAAAGTTGAAATAGGGCGGCCCACACTCACAAGTTTAATTTTATGTATACAGTCATTTAAAAAGAGTATAATTTTAACAGTATAATGTGTAGAGTAATACAACCTTTCTGATTTGTAAATAAAACTACGGCTCAGTCATTTACCTAATTTCTTAGTTCTACAACCTGATGCTGCTCAGGTTCATTTTATCAGTTATACACAATTTCACTTAGTACGTGCATTGTGTGTGTTTGACTGAGCCTCATAAATATCTGGTGCGTCATACTTTATATTTATGAGAGTGATGATGTGTTTCAGCAGGTGAAAGCTGGTCTGGCAACAACACACTCAAGAGGTGTGTGTGTACAATGGAGAAAAAATAGGGAACGCAATTACCTTCCTTTATGTGTGTGTGCGTGCGTGTGTGTGTGTGTTAATTAGTGTTTATAGTGTTGCTCCCCAGCCAGTAAAAGTAGAGCAGCAGTAAAACAACCTAATTGCCCTCACAGCCCCTTGAGATAGAGAGGGACAGAAGGTAAGAGAGGATGGAGTGAGAAAGAAGGATGGAGGGAAGAATGAATGAAACTGGGGCAATTAGGTAATAGGGTAGATGGCTGTTGTAGAGTAGATGGAGCAGGAATTACAAACATTATTCACAAAGAACACATTAAACACCTGGGCGGCTGTGGCTCAGGAGGTAGAGCGGGTCGTCCACTAATCGGAAGGTCGGTGGTTCGATTCCCGGCTCCTCCAGTCAACATGCCGAAGTGTCCTTGGGCAAGACACTGAACCCACACTTGCCCCCCGATGAAATGAATGTGTGTGAATGCTTAGTTCCCTGCACTATGCTCAGTGCTGTATGAATGTGTGTGAAAGGGTGAATGCGACCATTACAGTGTAAAGCGCTTTGAGTGGTCCAAGTGACTGGAAAAGCGCTATATAAGTGCAAGTCCATTTACCATTTACCATTTAAAAAAAAGAAAGAAAAAGAAACAGAGTCATACAATATTTTACTGAAGTTACATAAAATACGCACAGTTTTTTTCACTCCACACAGCTCACATTAATTGATCTGGACCCTGTCTGTGGAGTTTTCACTTATTTTGACTAATTACCCAGATTGAATTCGATTTATGTGTGTTTCATCAGCGCTGGGAGCTGATACGGTCACTGGACTCCATTTATAAAACAGATAAGGTGTAGTTGTATAAGCAGTACTGCCTTTATTAGCGCAATAACAAGTTCACACACTTTATGTGATGGGGTGGTAATGGCTAAAAAACACTTGTGGGCCATTTATATGCAGTAGCTTAATTGATAAACATGATTTATGGAGTATATTGAGCACAGTTAGGGGCAGTGGATAAGCCTGCATTTATAGGGTAACTGAACTGTATGAATACTGGAGACAACTGTATTAATGGACTTGTTGCGGTCGATACGTCCATTCAGCATTGAAATTACTGGCATTGCTTGCATGGTGCTTTTTTCAATAAAGACTTTTAAATCATACAATTTAAGCTTGAATTACTGGTTGTCTCTCTGAGAGATTGTTGTTCAAATGTTAAGTGATTTTCCATTTATATGGTATTATTTCATTATGTGACTCAAAATGCTATTTTTGCCTGTTTATGTATCACTGAATGATGTGATTAATGGTCTGGACACAGGTAGCTCCCCTGGCTTCATCTAGCTCTGTTAGGTCCCTAACACCCCCACCCTCTCCACCACTCCCCCACCCACCCACACACACACACCATCACCACCAGCTGAAAAATTCAAGAACACACTGCATCTGTGTGAAGCATATGTGTAGGCCTGTATGTATTTATGTGCATGTGTGTGTGCGGTTACACAGAGTATTCACATGCATAAAGTTTATGGAAAAAAGGAAGACATGTCTCTATGGACGTGCGGGTGTATGTCAGAGTACGAATCATCTCTCATCTTGTGTGTGTGTGTGTGTGTGTGTGTCAGTGTGTGTACCCAGGCCTCGGAGGTTCCCCTTGTCATGCATTCTGAAATTTGCCCTGCAGCTGTTCCACTGAACAGCTGCTCTCTCCTCAAAGACTGTCTCGCGTCTTCTGCCCCCATTCCTCTCAAGACCCATCCCTCTGTTTCTGTCTGTTTCTCTTTTCTCTATTCATCTCATTTCATGTCGTTCGTTGGACCATCTATTCCATAAAGGAATCTACATGGACTTGAACCTGGCTTCACCTCATAGACCTCATTACACCATACAAAACCTCACACAGTGTTTTCACTGTTACTCATTTCTTCTCTTCAGCCAGCACGGGAACATTTTCCTGTCATCATCTCTTTCTACCTAATGTCTATAGACGACTCGTCCAGTCTGAAAACCACAGACATGTGGGCTCAAGTTACTACTGTAGGACCCAACCCGATTTGGAAAATGTATTACCTGACTGGATCCTTTTGACAAAGAATATAGAATATAAAATACCATCATTACATTGTCTCTGATTGTTGAATAAACAGCAGTAACCAAATTTCAGCTGTTCAAAAGATCAACTTCTGAACAATAATAGAAAAACAAGAGGCCTGCAATTGGTCACCATGTTATTAGCTGTTGGCATTTACTTCCATGTAGCTTATGTGATGCCAACGTACAATAACGACCACAGTTGATGAAGGAAAAAGCCTGGAAATGAGTCATTTAAAGGGGCGTTTTGTGACTTTGCTCCATGAGAAGAACTTTGTGACAGATCAGTTGGCGACTCTGGAGCAAAAAGAAATTGGAGTGAAGAGGGAGTAGCTATAGGGCAGCCTCTTCCAAACCTCTCGTATTGACACCATCTTGACATATAAAACACCGACATTCTGGTCATAAACAAAACCCTGTTGTCTGCTACACATCACAATGTCAGCTTTTGACAGCCAATCTGAATTTTCATTTCCACATCTGTCAGACGCTGTGGTTGTAATAGACCAACGTTTCTCTGACATTAAATTGCATGTGGTGCTTTCTGCGTACAAATCTGATTGGACTGATGTGTTACCATGGAAATCTTGACATGGACTTACATGTTGAAAACACTACTTCACCATTGAGTGTCCATTACTATATAGTGAGGGCTGAATGACAGGGGTTTGTTGTTCAGTGCCTAGTTACGGTTGCTAAGAACAGCGATCTTCATCTTCTAGGAGGTGCTTGCTAAAAGTTACATGTTCTAGTTTGATTTTTACATTTATAGTTTTAATTAAGGTCCCTTGATTTGGTCTTCCTTTTGTTCTGTATCTCCATTAACCTTCTCTTTCTCTTTGCATCGTCTCTCTTTTTTTCATTCCTCACCTCCACCACCTCTCCCCCTCGCTTTTCAATTAGAGGAGGAATGGAAGTGAAACATGACAATGAGGCATTTTTTCTATTTCTGCTGGCCGAGCGGGAGCGGGCTATTGAATAGTGGATGAGAGCAGAGAAGTGGGCAAACTGGTGGCTGCTATACGGTGGAGGAGACATGCTCGTCTCTGTGCTGCCAAATAGAAACGCGCTATTACGCATTTTCCCATTTTTCATTATATCTACAGTAAGAAGCACTTTCTGACTCTCATCGTTGCCACCGCCCCTCTTTTACCTGTCCATCTCCGCCTCTGATCCTGCTCTCTCTGTGTTTCTGACAAACTCTTTTTCCCATCCATGCCTCAGCCCCTCCCCCTCCGCTCCTCGATGGGCTCTTTAGATTTTTAATGAGCCTATATTTAGCCTTGCTGGATAGGAGGAATGTTTCTGAAGCATTTTACCCTGAACAGCATTTCTCCTGTCACCTTGGACATTTTTTCCCATCTGCCACATGCAGTTTATAACCAAGCTTCTCATCTTTACCTCGCATCACCCCCTCTACCCCTCTCTCTTTCCCTCCAAGAGATTCATTATGACATATTAGGTGCATTAGTAGAGGGAGTGAGGGCCAAATATGCTTGTAGCCAAATAATAACCTGTTTTTTCCATTAAGGACCTCTCCTCCCACCCTCGTATTTCTTGTTCCCATCATATTTTCTCTGTGTGTGTGTGTGTATGTGTGTGTGTGTGTGTGTGTGTGTTATCTGCCTTAAGTTTAATTTTAAATGTCCAGAAGAGATTTCTCCACTGCTTAGGGGAAAAAAATCAGGGTTGCAGAGTGCATGGTGAGTAGAACAGTTCTTCTTCAACAAGTTTGCTCCTCAGCTAAAATGTCCTTGAGCAAAAGTTTTAGGCAGTGGTCTACAGTAACTCTGACTAAATGTTATTTTTGCTGATCCTCTGCAGGAAACTCTATGTCGAGGACAAATATTAGTTTAGTTCTAAAATAAAATCAAAATGAACATTTGTTATTTAAAAATGTTTAATATGTTCTTACTACCAACTATTTTTTGTTCTACTTCTTTGTTTGTTCTATTCTGTGTAACAAATCTCTCCAGACTCCCTAATGAAACTATCCATTACACTGCAATGAGATAAACACACACAAGTAGCCTAAAATTAAATGTTTCTTTTTTCCCTTTTGTGGGGTCTTAACAAAAATGGTCCATGAGGTAAACACTTTCTGGGCCATCTGCAATTTATTCAGTTCTTAAAACTGCGGTGCCAAATTCAAACATAGGGAAGTACTGGCTGAACCTTAAAGCCAAGAGTGTACCATGCGTAATTCATCAAAATTCATATCTTTGTGATGACTGAGTAGTGACTCTGCATGTGACAGTAACGGACTGATTTCTAAACTTAACATAAACTTTGACTTATTATTTTCTTTTAAACCATCTACTTGCTGTGATATATTTTTTTCTTACAAAATAACCGCAAATATTCCTCAAATTTAAAGCATTTCATTTACATAAGTCAACTGTGTGTTCACTCTTTATTATCTTTATTCATATGATACATATATATGCATAGTTATCGTTATATAAAGTTTTAATGTTTAGGATATTACATGATCTGCTAAGGAATCACATACAGTAGATGCAGATATAAAGTACAGTATTATCTACTGAAAATAGGTGTTTTCAGATTAAGGCTACCATGTTGCATATGATGTGTGCTGAAAAAATGTTTGCTTGATAATTAGGCTCACAAACTGCAAAAATAAAAGGACAGCATGTTTCGCAAACGTTATCATCTGCTGGACATAATAAGAAAACTTCATTGACCCATGGCAAAAAGTCATGACCCTGTCATGGAAACGTTTGCCACTTGAGGTGGGCAGATTCCTCTGGCATACACACACGCGCACGCACACACATACACACATAGACAAATTAGTGGTTGGTGGAAGCTGAAGTGAACACAATAGCAGGAAACACACGCACACACTAACAGGACTGTGGAAAAAGGATGGTAGACACATAAATGCTCAAGAGAGAACAAATGTGCTGAGGTAGGAAAAGACAGAAATGACACAGACACACACGCACAGAAAGCTTTTCTCAGCTGTTAAAACTGTTACCCACTGTTGGAGGGGGATCAGTGGTGTGCCATTAAACTTTAAGGAGAGCTCGCTGTCAGGCAGCGGTTCTTTTATCACCTTTGGATACTACATGAACACATCTGCTTCACGTCTGACTGTCTTCTCTTTCCTCCGTGGCACGCTTTCTGCATCCTTTACTCCTCTCAGCTCTTTTCCCTCTCCTGTCACCTGAACTTCACCTCTTCCTCACCTCTTTTAGATATTTCACGCTGACAAGAGGAGAACTGACCTGTGAGACGCTCTCTGTATTAGTTTTATCTGCAACCCTTCAATCACTCCTCTCGTTTGTTCCCCCCCACCATATTTCCTGACAGGTTTCCTTAAAAATCAGTGCTCTTACTTATCCCCTGGCTTTACGCACACCTTTCTATGATTTGTGACAGCATTTCTTATCTTTCCTCTCACATTTTTTAATGTTAGTTGTGTATTTTCCCTTCTTCAAATTTACTTTGTCATATCTTTGGCTACAATTAACCAACTTCTGAGTACAGAAACTGATTTGGATATGATTATAGTACAGTTCTACTAGTACAGTCTAATTATAATCATCATCTAATCTTCCATGATTTTATTGCATAAACTAATTCATTTAGCCGAAACCTACTTTTCTTTCCTTTGTTGAGTCTTATGTCCTCTTTTTTATGGTTTGCTTTCCGCATTTCTGAAAAGTGGTCAGAAGTCATCAAGGACAGAGCCTGACCTTCTGGCTGTCGCATGAACACATACGTATACACAGCTTCAATCAGGAAGGGATGGGTCCCTCTTATAAAACATCATCAAACTGCGTGATCGTGCACGTAGGCTTGCGTGTGCATGTGTGTGAGAGACGGAGCATGATCACAGGTGATCAGGAAACAGGGAACTCCAGGAAATTCCTCAGGGCATGGGAGAGAGCAGCCGCAGGAATGTGCACAAATGCATTCAGATGAGCGAATACACGCACACTTGCACATTCAAACACAAATCAAGGTACTTATGTTTCACAGCTGGTTGGTTTTCAGCAGGAACCCTCCATAATTTTGCTTTTTATGTAGCACAGTGCAGCTGCTTTCTTTGTCACAAAATCTTATCATAGCAGGAACATCAAAACCCAAAGCTAAGATAATCAAAGTATGAAGAGCAATAATCATATCTCTCAGGTCAAATACTGTACAGCATAATTTTTTCATTTTTTTACCGGCTGCAGAGAGGGCTGAACCCACTGCACATGGGGCGCCTGCTCTACCCACTGAGCTAAACAACACCCCAAGTTTTGGACTTTGAAAGGTCTTTATTTAGACCTGAAATTTGCTATTTTATCAAATCAATTCAATTCAATTGGCTTTATTGGCATGACATACAATGTACAGTATATATTGCCAAAGCAAGCGTGTGGAATTAAAGAAAATTAAAAAAAAAAAAAAAGATAATCATGACAATTTAAGAAAAACAACTCTTGTCAACAAAATAACAAAATACAGTCAACAAAATAACAAATAACAACATTTGTGTCAGCTGACAATTGTCATTCCCTGTCCCTCAGTTTATGGCAGGCAGAAACATAGACTGCTGCTAGTTTATTAGTCTTTGGCTCTTCCCCCAGCAGGATGGGAAGTTTTTCTTCATCTGATAGTTTTAAGAAACCTTTTGTTATACATTCAAATTTTACAAAAAAAATTTCTCTAATATTTATATATTTTTCGCATTTGGTGACAAATCTTTCAGCTGCATCATCTCAGTTAGAGAATTGGCCTGCTGGACTGGCAAATACACAAACTTGAGTGGCTATTACTGTAACATTCTTGACTGGACACCATTTTCAAGGTGAATACAATGAAAGATGCTTGTTAGTCAGATTTCCACTGCATGCTACTGTTTAGTGGCACATCATTTACGAACTGAATCAACCTGAAAACTTACAACTTGAAGTTGAGCTGCAACATAAGCGACAGAGTACAGAGACAAACAAGGCAGAAAGTCTTGAACGTTCAAGTGTAACCCACAGAGCTGGTGCTTATTTTCACAGTAGTCTGTTAGCTGTGTGTGGCCAAAACACAAACAACAATCAGTATGAGCTGCAAATTCACTTCACTTTGTATCTGAATGCAGTGTATTTTCTATTTTGGCAAGAGACTTAAAAAAAAAACACTCGAAGGTGTTCTTACTCCGCTGCTCACATACCCAACAGACTTGATACTGCAATCATCTTCTGGCTGCATAATTTATATTGTTATTTTTTAATATTTCATTACATCCCTACATATAACAGGACTGAAATTACAAAAAAAGGAGGACAGTCACTCACTGGCTTCCCATCTTAAAATACTGCCAGTTTTCAGAGCATTAATGCCTTGCCAAGCCAGAGGCACTGCTGGTGGGAATTAAACTCTAGTCCCTGCAGAGCATTTTCAAATAACATTAATCAGACTCAGGCAGCGCTTTGTTGCTTTTGAACCCTATTTTCATTTTTTGTCTCAAATGTTAACTTTTTAGTTTTTAGTTCCATAATGTAATTTTAGTGTCAGAGTTAAATTTCAGATCACACAGGATGTATTCTTTGTATCAAATTAGGCAACACACAAAACAATGTTTTTATTTCTAAGACATTTCATTTTTATTTTATACTACATCTTAATAAGGCACATTTCCACCACAAGAACTTTCCCCAGGAACCTTTCAAAGCACTATAGTATGTGCGTTTCAACCACAGGGACCATGAACTACATTCAGTGTACAAGTGTACAAGTTCCAGGGTAAAAGATTTCCCGAATATAATGGCCCTGGTTGGGGAGTTGTATTTTCTTAATGTTCAGGAACATCTTTGAAAGCATGAGTACTCGCAGCATTATTTCAACTGGTATATGCAGCTGCAAACATACTGTTTTGTTTTTTGCATGGATTCGTTCGATTGTTTTCAACCAAAGATAAAAAAAATAAATTTTATGTGCTTTGTAGCGTTCCAGGCAACCCGTAACTCGTGTTATTCCAACCTGTTGCCTGTGAAAGTTCACTATAACGGCCACTCGTAACTTCGGACCCGTGAACTCGTACCAGATCGAACTGGTACGACTTCACAGGTCGGAAAAACACGAATTACGGGTTGCCTTGCAAGCACCATGAGTTAGCAGCCCCCGCCCTCGTCAGGCATCTATTGGTTCTCGTCCCTACGTCACCACATTCACGCGCACCCCTTGGCTGCACACACAGCCCTTCATGCCGTTCTCTCTCCTCATTGGATAACACTTGTATCCCACAAGGAAAGTTTTCTCCTCGGTTTACAGCAGAGCAGAGTGACTGAGAGACTCGTGTTTCGGCTGAAACACTCTATGTAAGTGATTGCTGATGGAAAATAGGACTATTTAGGACTTATATTAACAAAAACATTCCGCTGACTTGTGCTTTAAGGCCTCGGTGGAAATGCAGACGACAGCGGGCCACACAAACCTTTTAATTCTCAAAAAGAAGGTTTCAGGAACTTACAGTAAAATAAAGTGCCACCAAATTTCCTCTTTTAGCCATCAATAAACGGTATATAGAAGGGAACCACTTAAGACTCAGAATGACAAGATGTATGTTAGTTGAAAATCGTCGATAAAATTCTTCCTATGACCATTTTCTAGCAATGCATTAGACTCGCAGACCTCCTCAGACTCCACAAAAAGCCACAAATACCAGTGCACCAAGTAATCAGCCACTCTATAGCCTTAACTTGAACGATAATGTCTCCATGTTCTATGGTCAAATGTTTCCCAGCAGAGCTTTGCTGTGATCTCATGAAGATGAAGTACTGCACTGACAGGCATAACAAGAGCCAGGCTGCAGTAACGGACAGGAGAGAGAATGATGCATTGTGATAGTGAAGTACGGAGGTGGGTTGGGGTTGCTGAGCTTACCTGCTGTCTGCAAGGGAGGGGGAATACTGATGAAGCAGACAAATGGTGTGTGAGAAGGTGAGAGAGAGGAAGAGGGAGACAGGGAGTAGATGACAAGAAAGCAGGGGGTAATGGTGGTGGTGAAATTGAGATAAATGGTATGAGAAAGTTAATAACAAGCATTGTGGTTCCTCTGCTCTGAGAATAGTAATAGAAGAGAATAGTATATGAGAGGAGAAATGAGAAGAGGGGGAAAATGGCTGAAATGTGCATTCCCTCTGAGGTTGTCCTCGGTGATAGAGGATGGACGGACATGAGAGAGAATGTGAAAGAGTGAAACAAGTAGGGTGACAGACACAGACACCTCATCTCACTAAATATAATTATATTTTAATGGCAGTAATGTGATTTTGATATTTTGGCGAAAACAGTGACTTCAAATCGTGAGACTGTGCTGAATGAAACTGAATGAAGATTCAGTTTGATTTAATAAACAATAGAGCAGGAAGCAGCTGAATACAATGCTTTCTTGGCAGGTGTACTGTGAGGTGAGCCTGCTCTTGTATCTGGAGGATCTGTAAGTCAGTGGTTCTTGTTGTGGAGCACCCAAAGCTATTAAATCTTCCTGATAGTTTTGTTTGTTTTCATAACACACCGTGAAAAATGAGGAGCCTTTGTTGGGTCAGAATAAATAAAATACAATGTTTTATGGCTTTTAAAATAAAAAATGCATTCTCTTCCATTTTATCGGAGATACGGTACTCTGGGAGCTAACTGGAGTTGACTTGGGATAGTGCAACATACTAGTATGTATTTTGGGCCAGCTAGTGGCAATTGTGATATAAATAAACTTAAAAATAAATAACTAATTAAATAAGGTATATGGTATATTTTAAAGCAGGAAAATAACTACTCTCATTCGAAATATGTTCTTGAATCATCAAAATTAGTCACATACTGTAACTTGCTTTACCATTTTTGGGTGTGTCATAAGCCCTTTTGGCCCATGGTGCACATGTGTCTGCAGTATTTACATGATAAAGAGTAAGTTAGAATACAGCCGAACAACATTTTCACCCATTATGTGACAAAAGTCCTCTGGATAAATGGATGGACAGAAAGAAGAACAATAGGGAGTCAAATGTACTGTTTCAGCAGCAGAAAGGGGCACAAGAGCATGAGAGGAGAGTCACGGTAGCTTTAAAGCACAGAAAATGACACATACGACATGTGATGGCACACATATGTTGTTTCTTTGTCAACTTCCTGTGAGTGGGTGAGGGAGGAAAAAGGTGGTTAAGTGGCAGGGGAGATGCTGACACAGAGGCAGGCAATTAGTGTGAGAGAGTGAAAGATCCAAAGTGACACAGTGGTGGAGACAAACTGAAAAAGAACGGGGAGTATTTTTGAGAGAAAGAAGAAAGTAGGTAGGTCATGGAGGATCAAACGGGAAGGAAAAATGAACAAAATATCAGAAAATTCACTCCAATTTAACAACATCACAAATGATATCTCTTGCACTTGACAAAAATGAGCTTTATTAGCAACGTTGTTTGTCCATGCTCAGTAGAAAGACACAGAAGTGTTTTCTGATCATACACCGCTGTTGGTGGGGCCGTATGATTTATTTATGCTTCCCATAACTGTTAGAAGTCACTGCTGAAAAATAAACCAGTTTTCTACTGTGACACCATTGTGGTAAGGGTTTGGTGAGGGAACAAAACAACTCTGTTTTGGGGGAAAAAGGCATAGGTTAGAATAAGTAGATGGCAAGGGAAAACAATGCGGTTTCAGTAGCACATGTTAGGGTATCTTTGTTGTAATAGTTACTGTAATGAACAACACAAAAAGTTGTTTTGAAACAGGGAAATGAGCAGCTGTCTCCTGTTTTACATTCTGATGTTTTGTTGACCCATCCATCACCCACCCACACGATCTCCCCATTTCTCTTGATTCTATAAATAGTCTCACATACTGTAGCAGACCTATCCTTGCATTTATTTGAACCAATCACAATCGACCAGGGATGCATGGAGCCATAGGGTGCAGCGAAGTTGCCCTGAAAAGTACTTTCAAATTGGACAGGCAGTTGTTTTGGTGGAACGTTAGCATGTGGGGGAGGCAGTGCTGTTATTGAAAAGGACAATTCAGCACAAAGAAAACATCATAAAAGACACATGGAGACTGTATGACTGCACTCTTCCAAACTTGTCAACATGTAGGTTGCTACTTCAGTCCTATAGGATAAGAAGGGACGCAAGAAGGGGGGAGGGCGCTGCCTGAATAGATAACCAATGTCAGACTTATGCTCACGGCCTTCTTCTGGTGAGTGACTATACTAAGTAAAACAACACAATGTGGGTCAATAAAGCACTGACAATAGTTAATTCATTTTACTCTGTAGCAGTAAGTAGTTTTGACAGTGTTGTTTTTTTTATACATATTTCTGATGAGTAACTGGATCAATATACCCCCTTGTCTTGTGTGGTTTTCTACCCATCCACCACTGATTTATTACAGGACTATTGGATCACATTATATTTAGCTGTAGGTGCTTGTAATAAACCGGTAACACAGTGCACACTGTTATTAATACTGCAGCTTTGTGAGCTGGAGAACTGCTCAGTGTTGATGGAGGTTTGTGCTCCACTAAAAGCGTTCTAGTTGCTTATATTTCACCGCATGTGTCTATGCAATTTGCTCTAAGGCAGTTCTCCCGTGTGGAAATGTATGTTTAAGTCGGGGTGTTTCATATTTCAAAACAGCCTCTGTGTCCTTGTGTTATTTTGCATATGCTTCCAGAATTGAGTCTGCGTATAGGCGCGTGTGTATGTGTGAGTGAATGTGCATACTGAACGTGTATCTTCCTCACTGCTATATGGCCATCGTGCTGCTATCCCTCAGCCCCCCAGGGTCGAAGTCTTTGAGAGAGAGAGACAGTGATAGAGAGGGAGAGAGAGAGAGGAGGGAATGATAGAGGTTTCAAAAGGAGCTGCTGAAATAGAGAGAGTGAAAGAAGCGAGAGGACAGATAGCATATGAGAGAGGATGAGAGAGAAACTGACATTTAAGGAGGAAGAGTGAAGGAGATGGCATACGGTATACACACATACAGACACACTGGAAACATTAAGGATCATCAAGAATTGCTTTGCTTCCTCTGTTTCAATACAAAATCAATTAAAGCCAAGAACTAATACTGTAAGGGCAAGATAGCAAAAAAAAAAAGTCTTATTATAACTGAAAAAAAATGCAGTTTGTGCAAATGTTATTATTTGCAGCCACAAAGACATTAGCAAAATGAACAAAAGACAACAGAGAGGGGGTGAAAATGTACTGTGGAGACAACAATGCCAAAGGCAAAACAGAGAACAAATGAAATTTTCATTTTCAGTGAGAAGAGATGGAATGGGACATTGACAAAAGGAGGATGAGACAAGAAGCAGCAAATAGAGCGGGTGACAAAACTGTTGAATGTGAAGATCAAAACAATAGAAAGTGAGAGTGAGGCACAGGAGAGAGAGGAATCAGAGAGATGAAAAGTAATTTACCGTTGGAGCGTCTTAATGTCAAACATCCGGCACCTCGACTGTGTCAGCAGGGTTTTAAAAAGCCAAGAAGCCATGGTGCAAGGTGGGTAGACAGCTTGTGGCGGCGCAGGAATACAGTAGCTGAACTGTTGAGTTTTCAAATAAGATTTCAACAGCAAGTCAAGTCAAAAGATGAATTAATCCTGTGCTTCTTGTTTTGTTCATTCTCTCATCATCATCAATGGGTCTTGGCCTCAAGACGGACGACTTTAATAACAAAGGGAATTCAATTCAGGTCCTACTCATAAAAGTAACAAAGGTATGGGTATGAATATTAGAGCTAAACCAACAGTTAAGCCTAGGGGATCATGTTACAAAGACTATGTTAGGGTTGAAGAAATTGAAACTATTCTGTAAATAATGTCACTGATGCTACACATGATAATTTTCACAGTGCAGTAACTGAGTAATGTTTTATCAGGAAAGCACAATTGCACAGCACAGCTGCAACACGACAAATATTTCTCAAGCCACAGGATGCAGATAAGACTGAGTAATTAAGACATGCTGTTGTGGCCGGAAAAGAAAGAGGAAATGACATCGCCAAGATCAAAGTTCCATACTCGTAAGAGGTGAGAAGAAGGTAATGAGTGCTAAATAAAGAGAGGGATGAATGAAAGATGAGCAGGCACGTCAGGGGGAGGTTAATGGAGAATGCTGAAGTTGAAGGTGGAGAATAAATTTAAAAGTATCTGTCTCATTGTAAGGAGGGGGAAATGGGAAAAAAAATCAAACCCTCCGAAAAGTTAAATCTTTAAAAGAGAATGAGATGAGATAATTCGTCGTTATATAAAGAATGATTCAACAAATAGATGGAGGTGAAGAGATGGATTGGTGCTGTAGATCACGGCTGTACAGTCCTGGAGGCCAACCACATATTTGGTTGCAGCAATTGTGGAAAAATCTGTAGTGTTGCATAGTAAACCACTTGATTCTCCTCAAAGAAGAGACATGCTGAAATCCACTGGGTACAATAGCAGTGATGTGTTTATTTGCCAGTTGCCATGAGACAGGGAAAATACAATTTTCAATTTGATTTCATGGCCTCAGTGTGATGGACGTGATGAATCTGGTCCAAATAGACCATTTTACAAAAAAAACAAAAAACAGTTGATGTAGCTGAACTGTTAGAGTCAATAATGAGGACGTTGATCTTCCACATGTTGGTCTTTAGGGGTCTGCCCAAACATCTGCTGCACTAAAGCCTTCATTCATTTGTTCTTTTAATAAAGTTCAACATCTGTGCCCACTTGATCGGCCCAATCAGAGAGACGCTCTCTTTCACACTCCAACTCCAGTCTAGATTTCTCCAACTGTGCACTTAACATGAACTCACATAAGTCTGATTATCATTACTTACTCCCTTGCAATGTGGCAATTCGCAACATCTCAATAACTGCATATGATCCCAAAAAAGTTGACACACCAAAAAAAAAAAGGTGGCATATCATATCTGCTTTCACATTTGACATGTTCAGTAGCAGTCACACATTACACTGTATACTGGTATACTGTATGAAGACTGCAGTATCTGACCTATACTATAGTCTTTGCATAGTCGTCTTAGGGATTGTTGCATTACAGCAGACACTGCTCAGCTGCCAGTAAACAACGACACATATAATGAAAGGGAGAAACAATGTGTGAATTTATCAAGGAAGAGTGTGATATGTGTGACTGTACAGGCCTGCGTATGACACACAATAACAGAACAAGCTATATTCACTGGTTCATGTTGAGCTCAGTCTCTGTTAAGATATAAAAGGTATAAACCCAAGTTAAGCCGCAGGAAATACATTCTCAGGCATATAAAAAAAACGTGTGTGCATGTGCATATATGAAATTCTATAGGAAAAAGTGCACACCGAAGGCTGTTGGTTGTAAAGGCCATTTCTGCCATGTTAAAGATGGCTGGTATCTGACATCTGACTTGCACACACATGCAAACTGTAGGAAAATCTCCGCATACTGTATAGAATCACATACATGAGCACACAGTTAACATGGGGGGATAGAGTGCTGCACACACAAAGACCAACACCCCAACATCCCATATGGACACAAGCAAAACTTTAAAAAGCACGTACAGACAGCACATCAAAACAGGCACAGACACAGCCACTCTGCTGTCTGTTGGTGCTGCCACCAAAATTGAAGTCTTCCTCCTTTTAGTGTGTGGGACCTGGTTTCCACTCACTGAATGAGTTCTGCAATCTGTTTGAAGCTGCAGCTGAAGTCAGCTTAACGGTTTTCCTCCCCCAATCTTCGTCTCCATCTTAGGCAGCGATTACCCTGACAAGATGAACTTGGGGATAGCTCTGCCACTGCAACATTTCCAAACAGTTCTCAGTAGTTGGAGAACACAGACAGCGTTGGGAGCACTGCCGTCTGCAATGCATCTTTTTTTAGGGTTCGACTGAATCCTGCTTCCATGATTTGCAGCATCATAAACATTTGTAGGTAGTTCATGTATGAATGCAAAATACAAACAATTTCACCATTCAGTACGGCCTATTCATGTCTTGATTCTGTGTTACTCCATTGTTTGCTCTTCTGTCTCTTCTTGTATCACTGTTCTCCTCCCCCACTGTCCGCTCCCAACTCCTCTTTGTTTCTCTCTTCCTCTCACTCCTCCTCATGCCTGTCCCCCAGCACTGGAAGGTTGAAATTGAATGAAAGTGAATGAGCCCAGTGGAAATCCCATCTGAGACGCTAAGGTCTTCGCAGTTATTAATTAGCTAAGATATTTATATTGGCATAAGCTGCGAGGAGGGAAAACATGAACAATCCTGCATGCAGATAGAAACACATAAACACATACATTGTACACACTAAGCACTGGGGGAAATGCAGAAAACAATCCTATCTTGTACAATACAATATTCAGTGTGCACAGAAGTAGAGAAAATTAAATCGGGAAGAAGGGGGAATAAGGAAAGATAAGGACAGGGAAAATGGAGAGCTCATGTGGCTTGGTTTTAAGATTTTTGTGGTTTAAGATTGGGGTAAAGGAAAATTCCAATTCCAAGCTTTTTCTTTCACAAATGTCAGTTGTTGTTAGCTGGTTAGCAGATACAATAATCATCATGGTGACCTTAAAGGTTGGCAAAAAAAAAAAAAAAAAATCAAAAGGTCCATTTAATATTTTCAAATGGCAAATAGGGCATGACCGACTAAATGACATAAAAAGTAGAAAATAATAGCTCATGTGAAAGGTAAAGACCGGTATCGCAGCTGGCTTTCCTATCAAAACATTTAGAAACTGTTTACAACTCGCAATTACTATAAATAATTGTGTCCAATCTGTAATCATAAAACTACTGTACTACTTACTCCAATGAGCTGTGCAAATCTAAGAGGCTATATATCTACCGACAACCTTCTATTACAAGATTGTAGAACAATAATATTTGCCAGAAGTGCTCAAAGGTGAACATATTTACAGATCACAGAGAGATCAAATATGTAATAAAAGAGATTTTAATGGAGTCAAATACAGGATCAGAGCTTTGAGCTGGAGGGAGAGGAAACACCATGTTCAGAGACTCCCATGGGCTGGTTGAACAAGAAGAAACACAACTCAAATTGGAACAGAAGATGCACTGACTTGTGGCAGGGATCCAGAGAGATCCAGAGCAGGGCTCATGGTACACAGTACAGAGAGAGCATAAATATGTCTTTTTGGTTAAATTAGTGCACTTGGCCTTTAGCCAGATAATTGAGCCAGAGAAATAAGTGGGAAATATCATACTCAAGCCAAAATAGCTCCCAGTGCACAGCAATGACAAGAGATGAGATGTCATTTAATGTTGGACTTAAATTGTTTGGCAAAACTCTCTTCAAAGTCTGACACTGTGGATCAAGGGGTTGAGGGATGGGAGAATTGGTTGGGAGGAGCTGTCATGGATTCATGAAGTTATTAAGTCTGTGGGTTACACATATCCTCACTTTTTAGCTTCTTTCTTTTTCTGTTTTTTTACAAGTAAGGTTTGATGAATCTCCTTTAATTGCATGCCTATTTAGCAATTACCACTGCCTATTTGTAACCATGAAAATACAAACCACTGTCACTGTACTTAAAAAGAGAAATGCTAAATCTGGTGATTCTCAGGCAAGTTCTGTAATTGTTATTTATTTTCACGAGTAATTTTCCTAATTGAATTTCTAAATGGATGTATGGATAATTATTTATGATGGACATGATGAAATGCTCAGAGCGTGTCAGTCACACGCAGACACATGTTTACTGTATCTGTGAGTTTAGTTTTGACAGAATTATGTCTCTGGGAATTTGTATGATTTTGATACAAATTGTGAGAAATGGGCACTAGGGATTTTTAAGCACCACTGCCTCCATAAATTTTGTCACTGCTGCTTCTGATTATGTTGATGAGTGAGGTCAAACTACATTACTCGTTTCCTGGCTTCTGAGCACCGCCAACCATATTTATCGTTCACCTAATGCTGTATCTTTGCCTCATGTCTCTTCCACTCTTTGCAGGGTGTTCAGAGGGTTACAAAGTGTTTGACCACACATACAGTATCTGTGCTCCCTCAGCTGCTCTCCAGTCTTAAAAACAAAACTTATTTTTTACTAGCTCACATGACTTAGTGACGAAGGAACACAGAAACATTATGAGGTCTGTTGTCTTGACTCTGCTGTCTGTGCTATAGAAGGGTTTGTATCACCCCTTACTGAAAATGAATAGGCTAGTTGAACCCATCTGAAGCTATTAAAGCTATGGTCTACGATTTGAAAGATTGATCACTATTATTAACAGCATTTAGAAAGTGGTTATGGCCCTATAGCACAGACTACACAATGTGAAGAACAAAAGAAACAAAAAAAATCCATTCCCTATAGTGGCTGCAGGCCTGCAGAGAAATTGACCAATAGGAGCCATGCTGATCACATGTTGATGGAGCATGAAAACTGATTAAGAAATAAATAAATAAACAGTGCTCAGCCTGGTGGGGGCCTACTGTAAACACTGTCAAAGGCCTCATGTGTGGAAAAGGCCCAAAAGCACCACAATTTCAATATACCAGGCAAGAGAGTCTTATCAGTATTGTTAACCTTAACAATGCATGCTCAAAGATATCCTGTCCTTGGACACTCAATGTACCACCTGCCTAAACTCTCCACTGCTTTTTCTACAATTGAAGGAATTGCCTTAATATCATAACTCACCTTTCACCTGTTTTCCCCAACTGATAAATACACCACTAGTACTGTAGGTTTCTCTTTACTTGGCTAAAAAAGCCACAGGTATGTGGAGCAGTTATTCTAAGTGTTGTCATACTGTCCCTTGAAAGCTTGGATTTGAAGTAAATAGGCAGGTGCAGTCTTGCAGACTCTCACCATCAACAACCCATTTAAACACTGAAAGTCCTTGGTCTGCCGTCACCCTGTGCCATCAAAACATCACCTGTACAATGCTACATCCTCCACTTTGTTCCTTTTTTCAATACAATAACCCTTTAGAGACATCCATGTACGGTATATATCCATTGGTGACTCATGCACTGTCTATCCAACTGAGGCATGTGTGCCATTGAAGATACACTTTCAGGTTCTTCGTCCGACTCTCAAATTTCCGGTTTTCTCTTGAGTGATTGGATCATTGTAGATTGCAGCCTTTAGGTGTTCTTTCTTCTTCCCTCTTGATCTGAGGAGCACTGCCCTCCATACTGTAGCATAGCCAAGTGTACCCATCATCTCTTCTTGTGCACTATTCTAACCTTCTGCAATAACCTCACCATTAACCTCTCTGTATATATCTGCTTGTTTCCACATTGCTTCTTCACCTGCATTCTCTCTTGAACCAGCCTTTCTATTTCAAGCTACCACCTCAACTTGGCTTAGCTTTCAGACAACGTCCATGTCTTTCAAGCAATGACAGTATAATAATAATAATAATAATAATAATAATAATAATAATAATAATAATAATAATAATAATAATAATAATATAGTTATAGATGAGGTCACTCATATGATTCAGTCTACTACTGTATCTTCTGTATTATTCAATCCTTCCAAAATTGAACACTGAATTCCATCCCTTGTTTTCAGAAGCTCTTGGTCATCTTACATTTGATTTCTGTCCTCCTATTTTTTTCCCTTCTTATTCTGCCTGATTTGTCCCTGCTGCCTATTACTGTACATATTATCCAGTGTGCCAGGTAGTCCAGTTTCAGCATGGGTGCTGATAACATGTTGACTTTGGTGCTCAACCTGCCACTGGATTTCAAGTCACCAACTTTAGCTACTTTTTTTTCAAGTGCAGCTCGTTGCACGGCCTCTTCATTCAGGCCCTTTCCTTTCCCTGATGGATCTTGATACAGTACCCTTTAGTTTACTTCCATCCACATATGAAAACCTGAAGAACTTTACATATAACCTCTGAACTGGCCGTATCCATGTTCATCCCCTCTCTCATAGTTGAATCCATGCCAAAGTCTGAAACCCTGTGATCTGCCTGCAAGTCCTGTTCCACTAAGATATTGCGATAAACATTCCTCTTTACCAATTCTCCTAATTTGTAGCTACATTTATTAAATACTACCCAGGCTTAATTATTATCCTTCTCACAGTATGTCTAACTTGAACCAGGGTGTCAGTCTGCAAATCAGTCTGTTATCAGAGCAGATTGACAGTCGTGAAAAGAACAGCTGAGTATTTAACTCATTATGTAAACCACAGAGTGCATTAAACATGGACTATTCACATCTTCTGTTATTTTGTTTCATCAGATTGTTTTGCAATTACACATCCATGCCAATGTTGAATCTCTACCAGCTAATGTAGTAGGAAAGGCCAAACAGACTGAGACAGAAAAAAATAAATCACGGTTCCATTCATAAATCAGTCTCTAATCCACACATTATTGGGATGCATGAACAAACTCATGCAAACAGTGCAAATTCATTTGAGCCACCATGACAGTTTTAAAAGAAGAATGAGGCTGTTGTGAGGTGCTGCAAAATACTGTGTACCCTCATTTTACACTCTGGCACACACCCACTCACACACATATCATGCTGGGTCGATTTGCGTCGTGGATGAATAGTCATTGGTGTGAAGCAGCTGTATCGACTGGCAGAATAGTTTTTATTGATAAGGCCATAAAAGACAGGGCATCTTAGTATTAATAACTCACCACAAAGCTCTTCTACGTATATAACACAGATATCATTAACTGTGGCACTGCTGTCACACTGGTAATGGCTATAATCAAGCTCCCTGCAGCAGTAAAAAAAATGTGTGTTTTGTGTGTTTGTGTGTGTGTGTGTGTGTACAGTTGTCTAATGAAGGAGTATGGAGCTACCCTTTGAGCTTTGTTCAGGCAGAGAATGGATATAGCTGGGCTGCATGCATGAAAGGAAAGGCTTATTTCGTCTGATATGGCAGCAGCTGACTTGAGTATAATTCTACATTACAGCCTGTAAGGTCTCATTACATTGGTTCAAAATACAAGACCAAACAGATGGGGTTATTTGTGGCCGTCTGTGTTTGAGTAAGAGAATATTTATAGTTTAATTTCTGTAAATAACAAACATTATACCAATTCCACCAGTTTTGTAAGATTTTAATCAAAGTGATGCAAGGCTTGCAAGTGTGTTCTACTGAATTGAACCTGTGCCCTGATTTGTGTGTATCCTGCATGTGGGTGATTACTTCCATGTCCATGTTCGTGACATGGAAGTGGTGTACTTGATGAAACTTGATAAACAAATGGACACATTTAATAAATTGATGGAAATGGTTTGAGATGTTTCTATGTTAGGCTGTAGGCTCACTTTTCCGATAGAAGTATAACCTTTGTTATTCTTTATCATCATAATCACCATTATTGTTTTATTCTTATGCTTACCAGTTGGAAATCCATTTTGGATTGGTCAGCCTGCTCAGGAAAACTGGCAATTCTCCCAAAATTCAGTGTAACAATAATATGAATAGGAACATAGAAAATGCAAAATACTTAACACTATATGTCACGAACAAGCATCCCAATGGTGAGAGTTTTTTTTAAGTCCATTTCACACACAAACACACAGAAATGACTCATTCTTGAACACTCACACATTTATTCTTTAACATACAAATGCACTCAGGAGTTTGCTAAAGATGGACTTTCTAGTGGGAGCGCTTTTACCTCACTGATATTTCAGAATTAAATATGTAGGAATTATCTTCAAATACAAAGAACATGGTTAATGCATTAGTGCAAGTGTGTGTGAATCATATGACAATCTCTATGTTTAGCAGAACAGGGTCAGTCTGAATTTTCAGAGAAGTTATCACGGCAGACCTTCCTGATATTTCACACAGGGCGCCCGGGCTCTTAATATCACTTTCACATTTAAAAAAAAAAAGTGTTTTACTGTTGAGTCATTTAAATTAATCACCTTTTGAACTATCAAGGCTGAGCCAGGCACATGAGTGGGATGCTGATGTTGTTTAAATGGAACTGTATTCTACATTCGGGAAAAAAGAAACCATTGTACAAAGTGTACCAAGTATATCCAAGTGCCAGTATATGCAACAGAGCAGGTAGAAACATTTTACTGCAGTAGTTAAGGGTAGAATATTAAACTGTTGTTGAGGCTGATGACTCATTTACTGCAGTTAGTAAATGATGTTTTCTGTTTTCCTCTTAAAAAGGTCCAATGGGAGCCATAAGCAAGCAAAACTAATGTTTACATTCAGCAAGTTTTTGTATTTACAGTAAATCCATGACCACTATCTTGCACTGTTCCTCATCTCCTCTGCATTTGCCTTCACATCACATCATGCCACACATGTAAGGAGGCTACAAATATCTGCCTTTTATCACAACCATGTCTGTAGCTAGTGCAGAACCATGAAGAATCCACAGAGGCCCCAAGTCTCTCCTCTCATCCATTGTCAAACAAAGCTCAACACTTTCACCTACCACTGACCTAATTACCTTTCATCTGTTTTAAAACTCCTGTGTTTAAAAGACCATGCAGTCTCCTCATGGTCACTTCATTAAATAGGACTTGGTGTTACAATCCCTTGTAGATTCAGCGCCTCACCCGCCAGAGTCGAGTTGATCTTTGAAATGACCACCAGATGGAGCCACCATTGCGACGCATCATTAGTTATGTAATAATGATGTGTCTGTATATTGATTGTACTTGGAAAGTCACCAACGTTCATTTATTAAAGATGTTGTTATTCATTCCCTCTTATTATCGTTGTCAATGAGGTATTAAAGCTAATCTACAGCTATAGCAAAGGCGCTTGCCCGCTCGTTGCTTTGGGCTGAGGACCATAGGGAGCTACACCAAACTCTCCATGGACTTCTCTTATGTTGAACTTAAAAAAAAAGCAAGATAGAAGTTTAGAGTTTATTAGGATATTTTTAGATATAGCTCATATTGCAGCACAAAAAGTTAACAAGTTACCCTTTAAGGCACTTTGTCCTCTGAATGCACTTTTAAATCCAGTAAAGCAGTTGTGCTTAAAAAACAAAAACATGATTAAACATAACTAACACTTCTCATCATGAATAAGTAATAAGCCCATCCCTTACATCTGTAAACACAACGCACATTACTTATAACTGTCATGTAGGTTTGGCCTATGCATGAGTGTGTCTTTGGCCATGCCTGATAATGAATGTGTTGTTGTGAATGTGTGTGTGTGTATATACAGTATGTGTGGACTGCTCGCTACAGTGTGTTGTTTTCCAAAGAAACAAAAGGGAGAGGGAAATAAATGTTTCAGTAGTTGTGACCTGTGCAAATGCATACAGTATACACAACAATGTAGAAACACATGTATGTGTAAATCTGCCTCAGAAAACATAAACCGTGAATATATATTTTTGCCAGCCTTTTAGATGAATAATGAATACTGTGCTGAAAACATGTTTTACATTATGAAACAAACCTTCACCCAACAACCTACAGTAGTCTCCCAAAAGTTACTACTTACTGTATCTGGAGTTGGTACCAGCCAGGACCACAGAACCGGCAGCTTTTTATTTTCCGAACCAGAGAGTCCTGTGATGTTCAGTCTAGACCTGTAGACTATTTGCATCATGCATTCTGTGTCTGATGAGATTAGTCCTATGAAAACACTTTGGTGAGGTATGAGAAAGACTGTGTTTGGTGAAATATTAAAAAAATATATATTCAAAATAGTAAACATCTGCTTCGTGCTCTAAATAACCTTCATCTGTCTGGCATGAAGTGTTTGGAGTTATCTCGGCTTTGAAGGAGCACTAGCAGGTTTGAGAACTTGTTGGATTTATTGTCCCTGGTTGGTTTTTAGTCTGACATTAAAGAAAGTCTGTAGATTGGAGGCCAAAGATATAAAACATCAAAGTCAATCAATTTACTATTGTTGTTTAGCCATTTTCTCCAGTATTAAAGAATGTTTATGTTGATAAGAGGCAAATGAGACCTTGTATACAAGTGTGGAAATGAAGCATTATCTCTGTGTGAGATTTATGATAGATATTTTCTTTTCTTTTTTTTCTCCTCAGTCATAAGGCTATGTTGTTATCGAGGTGATATCGATCAATCAGTCTGTAGATGCATTTCTCCTTTTGATCCTCAGAATCTCTTAAGTCATATTCACACAGTGACCAAGACAGTGTGAGGCAGGATGAGACAGAGGCAGGTGCACACACTGAATGATGAGTTCGGGGGTGTTGGTAACAGTAATAGGGGTTGATTTGTACATGCAGTGTGTTGAATAGAACACAGTAATGGCATTGCAGAGGCGTTCACTGACCTCAGCCTTTGTTGACTACCCGAACGCATAGTGTGTCAATGGACCCTGACTAGCAGCCAGCACAATTGTAGATATATTGATGTAGGGGCTGTATTGTGTGAGTGTGTGAATGATTGTGAAATGACAGTTTAGTTATAAATAGAATGGAAGTCATGCAGGCTGGGGGGGAAGCAAACCTGAGGTCATTTATTATGGATGACATGACTGGACCACCTATGGTGACGGGAGCCTACACCACACACGAGAAGCAGAGAATATATCCAAACAGGAAATATGGCAAAGCGAGCGCTGACGAATCAACAAAAAGGCGCCAGACGGAATTGTAGAAGCTGTACGTGATGATTAAATGATGATTTATTTGGCAAATTACATGTTAAGTCCTCAAATATGCTGTCACTATTAAGGGCAGGGTTGTTGGCTTAGCGTGGAATTACATCAACACATTTGTTCCATGGAACAACAGATGAGTGTTTTGGCCTCGTGAGAGGATGTCAGGACACATAGTTATGCAATATCTTCATTGTCGAAACCAAATTAATGAATTTTTCATCTGAACAGGGCTTCCTGTGGAATCAACAGTTTCTGACAGCCAACACTAACTGGAGTACACAAGCTGTTTGGTTTGTTTTCAAGGGTTGAGGCTTGCAAACACTAACTCTTTACAGCGTGCCTTGGCTACTGAGAAAGGGGCACACCATTGAATGTGAAACAAACAAACCAAAAAAAACAAAAAACGAGGCTTGAGCAACAGTTGGAGAAGATGGTGGCACAGTGCAGCAATCAGACGGAGGCTTTAATGACACAAGTGTGACAGAAAATGTCACTTTGCAGAGGAAGTAAACACTTGATGCATTTTAAAAGCAACTTTCTTTGCGAAGGCATATCCTCACATAAGAACCACAAAATTGTCGGCACTGTACAGTACGTAATGATGCATAATGCTCTGAATCACATCAGCAATCAATGGGATACAGTATATTCATGTAAGTAACCTTAACATATCCACTTTTGTTTCCTGAAAATGCACCATGAATGGGAGTCACGCTTAGCTTTGACATTAAGGGGAGGAAAAATATCAGATGACACGAGATTCTAGAATTTATAACAACACTTACAGTATCTACTGTAGGTTTGGAATGGTTTAGTGGTTTTTGTGATGGCAGAATAAATGAAGGGCCATGTCAGAGGGTGACATGTATCAACTGTGTGTGTGTTTTTGTGTGTGTGTGTGTGTGTGTGTGTGTGTGTGTGTGTGTGTGTGTGTGTGTGTGTGTGTGTGTGTGTGTGTGTGTGTGGCAGCAATCTCACATCATTTAGTTTGTTTATACACCATAACACGACAACCTGTAATTGGATACTTGAATTACAAGCTGACAGCTGATAATAGGTGTTTGTTGCTGCATATGTGTTAAGCTTTCTGACTTGGGCAATTATCTACCCACACTCTGTCACTCTGCTGCATTACAGTGGCACACTGATGAATATGCCAGAGTATTTACAATGTAACCACTAGGCTGCATTGTAATCGGGGCCATCGCTGTGTGCGATACGTCAGCCGATATACATAGTGTAACGTTTTCGACATATTCACGTGAGCCGTTATGTCTTTCCACAGTATCTCAGCTATTCAGGAGAGAGAGAAGGGGTCCAACCCTCTGTGGGATAATAATCTATTTATACTGAAGAAAGAGAGAGAGAGCGCATGAGAGTGAGTCCTCAATGATTATACCTAATTAATGCACAGAGGGTAGAAAAATCAGAGGATAATGCCATACAATTTATATCACAAAACAAATGTGAATGAATCATATGCAATATTGGTTAGTGGGTCCTCTATAAAGCTTTTATTCTTATGCAAATGTACAATTTAAAGCCCAGAAGCCAGAATTTACAGTAAATCTAGGAAACCAGTATATAATATTTGTCACTTACAGAAATTTACTTAGGGATTTGTTGACACTCTATATGTTACATAATTATATGGTCAGCAGGAAAAGGAAATGCATTGTTACAGTAATCCTATTTAATCTGCCTTTATGATTTGAAAATAACTTGCTTTGCTTTTTAACATGGCACATCAATAGATAATGTCAGGGAACCTCCATCTGAACTTTGCATGTCATCATGATTCTCCAAAGCCCAGTGGAGCTCTACAGCAACATTTACATAGGAAATTAAATCCTTTCCCCAGAGTTGGATAAACAACATGGAATTTGTATTTCAGTCTCACTGAATTCAACTAAATCAAAAGACTGACCCAGGACTTGAATTGACACCCTAAAACTTCCAAGTAAATCTCAAAATCAACTGGAGCTGCCTGTTAATCCAAGAATCACCAAAATAAGATGTTTACTGCAGTGACTGTACCAATGTCACTTCATTTACAATAATACGTATTTTGATATAGGTCTACTTGCCATCATCAATACTGTGAATTGTCTCTGAAAAGGCTCAAATTCTAGTGTGAGTTAGAATGACAATACTTTTCACAGGAAAACACTAGTATCATTCATTTTGGGTATCATATCCAGTTTATAGCCACCAGCACCTCTATAAACAAAAATATTCTTTTGCTTTGATTGTACTGCTTCTGGTTCAGGAACTCAATGGCAGTTATCAAGGTTATTGCCTGAGAGGAACAAGGGAGCTGTAGACGAAATGAAAACCACTCTGTTTTCTTTGATGGATTAAGGCTTCAAATGGAGAAAGTTTTCTGTCAGGGTAATGAAATATTTGATGGAATTTCAGCTCAAAAATCAACAGCAAATCGTAAAGTGGCTGCAAAAGACATATCACAACACACAAGCCTATAAGCATTGGTATGATTCACTAAAGCTGAAAAAAGGTTTTAATTTGTTTCTGTTTTCCAACCAGTGTTGCTGAGGATGGCGCTGAAGTCATGACCTTTCATCCTCTCTTTGATCTGGGATTTTATTGACCTGGAGGCAGTTGCATTTCTGGCATTATTACACAATGTTTCTGACACTTGAAAACTTTATTTTCATATATTTGACTGATTTTATGCCAAGTAAAATTTAAAAAAAAGAAAGAAAAAAAAAGAAGAAATAATTCAGCATTTTAGTGCCAGTGTTTTAATCTTGGCAGGGTTTGAAACCAAAACCGAATTAGACGTTCACATAGAAATTATAACAGTATTATAATTTCATAGATAACTGAAATATTTAGATTTTCTTTTTTGGTGCTGTCAGATTTTTCAAAGAGGTTTAAAGCTGTGTACAGTCATTACCTCAGGATCTCTAAATGTTTGGTTATGGTCCTATCCTAAAGTGTCACTGTCTGTCTCACTATAAATAACAAACCTCTTTCACTAATCATAAAAAGATAAATAAATATTACTCACATTGCATTCAGCTATATTTCAATGGCATCAAAGTAATTTCATCTTTTTAAATCATATTTTTACTTATATCATTAGTTCAGTGTGTATGTGTGTTTTGTGTGTCTTAGATGCTTGTAATTACAATCAGCCTTGAATCTCGTGGTGCACAGTTTGAAATTTAATTATAGTTTCCCTGAGCTAAGTGTAGTTGTGGGCTAATTAGCAAATGCCCCATTTTATGCTAACATGCTCATCTACAATGGTGATTGTGGTGAATGTTATAATACCTCTTCTGCATGTTAGCATTGTCGCTGCGTAACTGTTTCACTGGCTGGTAGATACACATCCCTTAACTTGTGAATCGGTATATTTGGTAAATTAATATTCTAAGAGAATTTCATCTGAACACCCTTTACGCACACACACACACACACACACACACACACACACACACGGACGCAGAGACAACCATCTCAGTCTTAATTGAAAGATGTAATCTTGCAAATGGAAGCCATGAAACATTCAGAGTGTGGGTGTACGTGTGTGTATGTTTATGTGTATACACTGTATGTGTGCAAGCCTCAATAGACTCACTCAGGGACTCTTCTGTCTGAAGGAAAAAAAGGAGTAACTTGTGACCTCCCCTCACTCATTTACTCTCATCTTCTCCTCTCCTTTTTATATTTACTGCCCTCTTTCCCTTCCTCTATTGCTTCCTTTGTTCTCTTCTTCTCTGCTTACTCTCCTTCTCTCCTGGTGCTCGTAATCCTTCCCCAAAACCTGAGTCTCAGTCCTATCCTATTCCCTCCTTTCATTTCCTTCCTCTCTCCCTCATACACGTCCTCCATCCCTCTCGTCTCCTCTTTTCCCACTGGCTCACATCTTCCCTCTCCCTTAATATCTTCTGTTTTCCAATTTCTGTCCTCATCCTTCACTTCCATCACACCCCTGTCATCCCACACACTTGTCCACTCAATCACTCTAATTTCTGCTCCTCCCATTCACACTTGTTCCCTAATAGGTGCCGTGTCTTTACCGGTTCGTGTTTTTTTAATGCTTTTTCATATTTTTCAGTCTCCCTGTCTCTATCTGGTAACATATGTTACTCCAAACAGCATTTTACATAACAGCACCTCATTGGGTATGTAATACAGGCTATGTTGTAAATATCTAATTTCACCCATAAAAAAACAACTCATATCCTCACCTCATTACCAAGTACTGTATGTACATTGAGGATTCAATCATATTCACGTGCAAATTTGTCATTTTGAAATACAGTTATTACCATAGATAAATCCAAGCTCTCTGATGAGTGTAGTTGAAGAAAAATACACCCTGAAGCAAGCATGTCACGTACTGTACCACATACTTTGTATACTGTGTTACTGTATTTAGTATTGTCGTTCATGTTCAGAGTTCCCAGGTTATTTCCCTGGTTCTGCTATTCCAGTTCTTACAGTAAATACCATTGTAACTAAAGACAGCTGGCACATCAAGTTACATTTGGTAATGGCAAAGGCCATTTAAGATTATGTGTAAATATTGGAGATAAACAACTGTGGCTTGTGTTTGTATCAGAGAAGAAAACAGAAGTGAAGTCTCTCGCTCACACAGGTTTAAACCTGAACCACATTTGGCTACAGATACTCTCACCTTTTTATGCTCAGTGATTATGTTGTTGTTTCTGTTTTTCTGTGTTTCCTATAATCTTCTTCTGCTCAGCTTGTTTTGTTTGTATGAATTTCTTAATTTCATCGACATGCAGCTGTCTAAAACACTGAGTTGTATCTATTTTTGTGACTGTATACTTAACACATAGTCCGCCTTGTGGCAATGGTCTATTGAGGCTGCTATTGATGGAGAAATTGGAGTCTGAACCTCTCCTGCAAATTATTCCGACCTGTATTCTTGCTGTGCCTTAGGAATGGTGTCCATGGAGGGAGGAGAGGAGAGAGCAGCAGGTGACCAGATAGAAAATACAGGGAGATGAGTTTATAGGTGTGGGAATAAGGAAACACACTGTTTGATTTGAAAGCCTGCCGTTCTGGTCCTGCACAGCCCAGCCTGTACCGCATATAGGAAAATAACAGCTTGACTTTCACCACCTACAGTCAATAATTGTGACAACTACTGTTATTTTTTTCCCCTTTTGCATATAATTAATGTAATACTGTATCAGCACAATGGCTTTTACACTCACAATCTGATTTTTGTTATCATTAATTACATTTCTCTTCTGTGACACAATGATGTGCCCTTTTTTTCTTTTTCTTTTTTTTTTACAATCATTTTATTTAAAGTTTTCAAAATAAGAGTAAAAAATATTGCAGTATAAACAAAGAATTTTTCTTCTTTGTTTATTCTGCAATATTTTTTACTCTTATTTTGAGGGGACAACAATTATAAGAAGGAGAAAAAAGCTGCTTTAACAACATTAATTACCATTAAAATCTTCAAATAAGCTCTGGAAAATGCAGCAGCTTGTAGGTGGCAAACACTTCCCCTTGTGGAAATATTAGATTAGGTTTTAACAGAGGCTGTGAACAGATAAGCTAATACCTTGAGATTCTTCACATGCAAAAACAAAAACCTGAGAATGTGTGCGACATATGGTTCAAGAGAAGCACAAATGATTGCTCAACAAAGCATTTCTGGTATGTGTATTCAAGGTGGTGTAAGGAATTCAATTAGCCTTGAGCTCACATTTTTTTCAAATGACTATACCTCATATGATACTGTATGCTGGCACTCACACATTCAATCCACACATTCACTCCTCCACACTCAGACACATATACAAACAAATAAATGCACAAAAGTATAAGGCAGAGTGTGTGTGGTGGTGATGGTGTTTGTGTTTGGGAAAAAGTACTGCCTTTAATGGTTCTGGGAGGGCTGAAGAGGATGGGGCTGAGGTAGACAGTGCATTTGGCTGAGAGTGTTTGTGGGTGTGGATGTGGTTGGTTGAAGAGTGTGCTCAAGTGTGAATTGTCTAGGGAGACACTGCAAAGCCATAAGAATCAGTGAGCCATATCACATAACCGAACGCACAATGACTACTGGTGCTTACTTCAGGAATGAATTGATCTTTGTAATTAATGATCAATTATTGCATTTGTGGAAAAATCACTATTTTTTCTTTTTTCCAAATGAGGCTCACCTCATGCAATCAGTGATAATTGCAAGGGTGTTGCAGAAAGTGTGGGATTTGATCACTAATACATTTAATAGATTTTTTGACAAAAGTGCTCAGTTGACAATTCTAAAAAAAAAAATGGAGGGAATCGAGCAAACCCTAACCTTTCAAAGAACTCTTGTTGTGCATGTCTACCTCGTTTTCCATTTGACTGCTGAAACTCTGCAGTTGGCAAAGATGAGAATGTCCAATCAGGTTCAGTCGCCGCTGCTTCAGCACCAAAGCCTCTCACCAAGACTCGCTTGATGGCCTATCTGTGCTCTCCGCTTTCTGTTTAACTTCACACAGCGTGAGGGATAACTCCATCTAGCTGCAAGACACACTTTAGCAAACCAGAGGGGATGTAATAAAGAGTCACTGAGTTTCACAGCTAAGAAACGGGTAACGGAGTCACTACCGCCTGCAAGTGAGTGAGGGGAGCAGGGACAAGGCTGGTGAATGAGCTCATCGGGAGGTGGAGCACAGAGGTGAAACACCCCCATTAAGCAAGAAGTTGTTGGAACTGAGTGAGAGCAGTCAGTCATAAATATGGACCTCACCTCTGTCAACCTGGGATAACCCAGCTGGGCCTGTTTTCACATGAAGGGACGGAAAAAGCACCTGTAACTTTAAATTTTAAACCTGTAACTGTAAAGTGACCACCACAAAGTAGAGGTTTAAATAGAAATGAATGCAAAGAGAAAAAATGAAGGAACACAGATGTTGACATAAGAGGATGATGACAGAAAAGAGGTTATAAAGGCAGAAAGGAAGAGGGTGGGTGCAGACGGAGGGATGAGCGTGGACGGGGAGGGAAGAGATGTTGGAGATAAACGAATTGAGAGAAGAGAAGTAGCTAAAATGTCGCAGGGGAAATGTAATGACGGCCCACGAAAAAAAAAAGTGTGACCGAATTTTACAGGCAGGATTCCTCGGAGGGACGGACGCAGAAGAGAATCTGAGAGAATGAGCAGCGTGTGATTGAGGGAGGAGAGAAGATTTAATGTTGGGACTGGGAAGAAGCAAATGAAAATGAGCAGAACAAGAGCTATTAAATAATGGCCAGATAGCGAGTGGTCTGGACAGGGGGAGGAGGGAAAAAAGAGGGTAAGAGTGTGATCCAGAAAGCAGTGGAGAGGGGGTGGGAAGGGAGGAGGAGGAGGAGGAGGAGGAGGAGGAGGATTGCAGCGGGCAGAGACAAGCTCAGAAAGGGGGCTTGTCTTCCGCTCAGCTGTGTGTCTTGGCCGGCTGTGAAAAGCCGCTCTCTTCCTGTCAGCACAGGAAGCCCACAGGGCGCCATTGTGCAAGACTGTGAGGGAGAGACGGGGACAGAGAGGGCGACGGACAGAGGTTTGAATAATTTAGTGGAATTATTGTTGAATTTAAGATTCTGAAGGTTAGTTGATATTCAAATCACACACATCGGCTCGCCTTAATACTACCTCGCCCTCCATTTCTGCTTTTGCATATTTTTGCACTGGCCAACACCACACACGCACAGCTCCTCGATACTAATAAGACTGATTTGTGTTTGTTGGATTGTTTCTCAGTCCAAATCACAAAGACAGATTTGAGCTCCCCTCAAGCATGGCAGTTGCTCAGAGTCAAGCCCTGGCCCAAAGCCTCAGTGCCTATATTTACCAATAAATTGAATTAGGGTGAAATTCTACCTCTGGTCTCTGTTTCACAGACAGTCTATTGTCCTCTCTTATTTTGGTCACAATTGGCTCTAATGCCAGTCAGAGATTAGTTGCCAAGAGTGTGCAGCGGTGATTGGTTCTCCTTCAGGGACATGGCTCTTTCAAGCTCGTTCAGTGAAATGAGAAAATCTTTTATTTCGTTTCACTTGTTTTTGTAAGTAATTGAGCACGTCACATACTCGGAAGAATGGGCTCAAATGGCTGTGCACAAGCTGTGCGCACGCACTGGTACAAACTATGAATCACCTCCGCTGACTCAAACATTCACATTAATTGGTCCAAATTAGCAGAAAATCTTGTGCATATCTTTTTTTTTTTTTAGTTTAGTTCTTTCCTATGCAATTTGACTTTTAACCAGTGAATGGAATCACTGTGGTTCCTGTTTTGACTTTTTTTTTCTCTCTCTCAATTTTAACATCTATTTATAGGATGACATATTCTCATTTTCTGTTATCCAGTGTGTGGCTATGAGTTGAATGTAATGTGTTTGGTTTATCAAGCATTGCAAAACAGCGCTTCCATTATTCCAACTTGTGCAGAGTGTAGCAGCTACATATTGCCTCTGAGATCTGTTTCACGCACTCTGAAGTCAACCCTGAAGCGACCCCATTCAACTGTCACCGCACTCTGTCAACCATAGTGATGTGTCATCACACATGCGTCGGTTTCGTTCGCCAGTGAGAGAATAAGAGAGGAGGAGGGGGGAGAGGGAGGAACAGATGAAGACATGCGACCAAAGTAGCAGAAAAAATTGAGCTTCACATCTGTTTATTTGTTGATGTGTTTATGCATGTTTATGGCTGTGCGTTTACTTGACTGCACTCAATAGCCTGTTCCGCGCTGCAGTGGCACATCTATCCTGCTCCATTTACCGTATGTACATCTTGTCTTCCATATGCGGGGTGGGGTGGTACATGTCGCAGAGATGACATGCCTCCAGAAATTAGAGTAATTGGTAACATTGTGTGTGAGTGTGAAAGGGCAGGGAGGAAAAAAACAAAACAAAACTAAAGGAGCAACAAGGGGAACGGGGCTTAAAAGACACGAGAGAGGCAGAAAAGAGGTGAGCAACAGTCCCTGAGTCTGGTAACAACTCAGGGAGAGAAAAGGAGATGATAAGCAAGCAGGGATGAAAAGGGTGGGAGAGACGAAGTGAAGCAGCGGATGAATTAAATATGCTCCTGCAAAGAACACTCATGAGAAGTGGGGCATGGAGATCCAGGGATATCCCTCTGTCTTTTTTGGCCTCTTTTTTGCTCCTTAACTTTTTTCTTGCCATAATTCCCTTTCCCATGGTGCTGGTTTGCGGCCTGAACTTCACAGCTTTTGGAATCTCTCTTTTTCTTTTTTTTTCTGCCTTTCGTCTTGTCTTTTCCTCTCCTTTTCCCAAGTTTGTGTTTCTCTTAACATTAAATTTACATCTTTATCCTACCCTCAGTTTGTCTGTCTCTTCTTCAGCCCAGCACTCCTAGGAATTACATTCATTACATGAGGTTGTGGTCGGTTGGTGTGGGAAACCATAGTTACACACCCACAATTAACATTTACCTTTTTATTACCTCTAACACGTCCCCCTCTCTCCTCTTCACCCCTCTTTCATCTTTCCCATTCCCATTCATTTTCTCTTTCCCACTCCATTATCCTTACTCCCTCTCCTACCCTATTTTGCCCTCCTTATTCACTCCTTTTGTCCTTAACTCTCCTATCCCCCCTTTTAAGCCACCCTTTTCTTTCATCTTATCATTTCATATTCCCATCCTCTCAGCTCTTATTTTGTCCTATATTCTGTCCCCCGATTTCTACTTTCATTTCTGCTGCTCTCCACTTCCATCCTTTCTATATGCTTCTTCCTTTTTCCATTTAGTCCGCTCATTTCTCACCCCCCGTTCCTGGCTTCTTCGTTTATCTTTCCCCTCGTCTTCCTCCTGTCATGAGCACATTGCTACCACTGCTCCACCCCCAGCAAATGTCATTATGGATCATCTGTAGGGTAGCCATACTCTGCCCATTCACCCCGATGCCTTTATGTTACAGCGAAGCTAAGCCATACAAAGTGCAAGTGTCTATTTTACACATGGTTGCTAATGTTAGAACAAAACACCCCAGGCAAACTTTCTTAAACACTAATTCTAACTAGCTGCCAGCTACTTAAGACAGAGGCCCCGCTGTGTATTAATATGGTGCACCATAACAGTGTCACTCGGGTGTACTCTCTACATGTTTCCCTTTCATTGGAGTCAACGGCTCCCATCTGCAGCCCTTTTCTGGCATTCAGATGTGTTCACAGCCGAGGTTTGCCAAGCTGAAATACACAAAGTGTGATAGTTTCCGCCCCTCAAACAAACCGTTATTGGCCCAGCATGTGTTCTTTCACAAATGTCACTTATCTTTACTTACGCTTATGTAATTGTTAGCTGTCTCAGGTCCTTCTTTACTCTGAAGTCCAATATAATGAAGTTATCCTGTATAGGCATGTGAAGGAGAAACAACATGATGTTATTAGACCTTTGTGTCACTATCCTAGAGTTTATCAGTCACATCATGGTCATGAAAAATACACAGAAGAGTGGTGTAAACCAGCTTTGTCTGAGATGTTGTGATCCTGTTTCATGAGCTGCTGAATGGATTGGTCAGCAGAAGGACACAAGTATGCAAAGGCTAACGGAAATGGTAATGCATATGTTTACAGTACAGTTAAGGTTTAAAGCCATCTCCTCGCAGATTCATAAAAGCAACAACCCTTGCACTCCTTTTGCTTTAGTTCTCCTCCACACAATGATAAATGTACAGCATGACAAAGAAATGCTTTGGTAGTATTTGCGTGTTGACACCAAAGGTAAATGGAAAAACAAATATTGTTCGTCCTGTAGCAGCTTTGCTTGTTTTAAAGTGCATCTTCTCCTCTGTGTCTGTCCTTGTGTTTAGCTCAATTAATTCAGTAAGTCACATGTAAAACCTTGAGTGTGTGTTACCGTAGTGTGTTAGAGTGGTGTTGACAGCCACGCATGCATGTAACCCTACATACGAGGCCTACGCACAGACACACACACTGCTCGTTGTCACCGCCCATTATCATCATGATCATTTATTAAATGTGGCTTCCGCCAGAACAAGTGAGACTAAGAGTGAGGGAGCTCAGGGGGAGGAGGGATTGCTTTCTTAATTAAACGAGAGGAAAAAAGAGAAGGAGCACGGCGCCACAGGCTGGGCTCCTTTGAAGAAAAAACATTTATCTCATTCACTGCATTCCCCTGTTCCTCGTTTCTCCCTCTCTGAGTTGGCTTAGTTACTCTGTAGCAGAGAACAACACACACATACACACACAAACAGACTGCAGTGCGTTGCGCTGCGGCTCATTTTCTTTGTAGAGGTGTAACATGACCATTGTTTCTTTCCAGGTCACATAAAACCATGCTAAATTATAGAACATTAAACATTTCTGTTGGTCTTGAGTCTTTCTCGACACGTGCACGCAGATGCACATGCACATGCACGCATACACATGTACACACACACACACACTGAGTGAAGATGCTTTGCGGGTCAGCACGTGCGACATACAGTAGTGGAGGTGAGCAAAGGTACTGTATGTGCAGGGGTGTGCGCAGCTCTGGGTTCGATCCTTTGGCCCGGGGCCGTTCTGGGTGGAGTTTGGATGTTCTCTCTGTGCCTGTGTGGGTTCCATAGTCAAAGACATGCACAAGGTTAATTGGTGACTCTGCATTGCCCGTAGGTGTGAATTCGAGTGCGTGAGGTTGTTTGTCTCTACATGTCACCTCTGTGACCAGTGTCAGCTGGGATTGGCTCCAGCCCACTAAAAACATGTATTCAGCAGACATAATGAATCTTACAGAGTAGGTCAGAGGTTGTTTAAGTGTTTAACCTTGTGAAATTTAGGCAAAGCTAACAAAGAAGTTTTGGCTTCATTACATTTTGATAGGGATGCACCGATACCACTTTTTCTCAAACCGAATTCGATAGGCAAAGCTAACAAAGAAGTTTTTATTTTCTTCTCTGGCTTCATTTTGTTGTACATTTTACAACAAAGATGTGAAGTTAGATTATTATTACAGGTTCAAGGATTGCTCTAAGTTAGTTTTGGTGAAGTTAGATTATTATTACAGATTCAAGGATTGCTCTAGTACAACTGCTGTGTCTAAAATTACAGAAGACAAAACTGAGGTGCTGCATGAAGAGGAAGCATGTTCCATATTGTCTGATCCTTGTGGGCATGGCCACACACCAAACAAGAAAGAGCGTGATTTGTTGTTGTTTTTTTCTCTCGCTCTCTAAAATAAGCTTCTCTCCTTAAACTGACAAATAACTTACAGAGAGTGATGGGAGATGGTGAATGGTGCACACAAATTATTCTCCTGTTTGGCTCACATCACGTCAGTGGGAAAGCTGTCTTGGCAGAGGGAACCTTAAATGAAATCTCCTTGATTTGCTCAAACAGAACTCCAGAGAGCTTTGAGCTCCAGTGGAAGCTCTGAGGCGATTTTAAACACACACACACACGCGGTGTCCTTCGCCTCACTCCCTGCAGGAAGCACGCAAGGACAGCATCACTGAACACAGCCCTCTTGCCAAACCCAAAATGACACAAGGGTATAGATGACATGCACACCTAACAGTAGGATGCGACAAGCGTCTGCCCAGTAGAGGTTGGAGTAAAACACTGTTGAACTAGCTGGACACGCCGTGACACTTTTAAAAGCCCGTCCGTTTTGGTTTTGTGGCAGAATTGGGTGCCAGAGCAAGTTTGTGTTTTTTTTCCCCCCAAGGTAAACAAACTTAAATTCAAAAGACTGAGCCATTCAGATCCTAAACCATCAGTGGCTGCCCCCACACCCCCAACCACCACCATCCAACACCATGTCCTCCCTCAAGTGTCACCTGGCTGATTGCTCCTTTCATCTGAGAGCATGTTCACCACAAGCAGAGGAATGGCCACGGGCGACAGCATCATTAGCTGAGTCACTCCTGTCATGTGTATGGTTATGTGCATTCTCCTCAACAACTGCTCCTGCCTGACCCCCCACATACAGGAGTGGTGAGGGGGCGGGAGCAATGCTTAGCAAACAGCTTTGAGGCTGCAGCCACCCCTGAGAACGGATTGTCGTGTTGATTCAGGGGAAACCACAGGGGACAGCCAGTATGCAGCCATAATGCAGAAAGAGCCATTTCCATACACATGAGCTGAACCCCATGATGCAAAGGTGGAAACAACACAGCGTTTGTCCCGTGGTGGCCTGAATCTGGATAATGACATCATCGCTGAGGTCAGGAATGCCTGGGAAAGGGAGAGCTGTCAAGGTGCAAATATTCTCTATAGCTTAAGACCAGAGTGCCTCTGAACACCATCATGGATGTGTGTGTAAACACAGAAGAGTTTTCCAGCAGCTTCGTGTTGTAGAAACAGTTATTTGTCAGAGTGTGTGATGTGTCCTGGTCCAGACCTGGACATTTACACCAATTGTACAAGCCCAGCTCTCATCAGCAGCTGATTAAATAAGAGGCGTTTCTGATGCAAGGCCTTCTGGTTATTTCTGTGTTCAGATGATGATGACGCTGCTTTAATGATGTGAAAGCTTTGACCAGCAGTCAAGGCTTTGAGCACATACATTTGTGAAATATAACCATCTTACCATTATCTCTATTCATCTTCTTCTGTAATACTGTAATACAGTTATTCTACTTGGACTTTGCCTGAACAGTAAGTAAAGCCGAAAATGGTGCAAAGTACTTCCTCCTCAGTCCTTATAATAGCTATTATTATTTATTTATCCAGATAAATACCTGCACACACGCACACACAGAGCGCTCATTGCACTGCAGATAAAGGTCATGAAAGGTTAGCGACTTCTCCTACTGCTCACAGCCAGTGCTCAGTCAGAGAGAGAAGGGGGGAGAGAGAGGGGGGTGTGGAGGGAGAGATGAAGGAAGGTGGAGTTACTGTAACATGTACCAAAAATATGTTGGTGGCGGGTGTGAAAAAGAATCGGAGGTGAACGATGTGAACGTGAGGATGGATTAGAGAAGAGGGGAGAGGGACAGAGCAAGAGACACAACCTGAGAAATGGAGGGCACAACGTAAAGCAAGAAGAAAAGAGGGTAGAGATGGGAGGAGGAGGTTAAGAGAGAGAGCGGATTTCACACAGTGGACCACTGACGGATGGTTGGCATTTAGCTCCCCACCTCCGGAAATAACTAATTAAGCATGGACTGCCGTGCGTGTGTGCGTGTGCATGCGTGTGCGTGGAGGTAGACGGATGCATGAGGACAAGGCAAGAAGCAGTGAAGGGGGAAAAAGTGATTTTAATGGAATTGTAAATGTATCATGTTTGTAATTCTGTTCAAAGTGTTTTATTTATTTGGTGAAAGCAGCATCTTCATTGTGCAGCCTGTGTCTGGTCTTGTAGGTGCTACAGTGTATTTTTGTTTTAAAAGGGAATTAATTCTGTTTACCTTCCAGCACTTATTTCCTGTAACTGGCTGTTTTTTGTTCCTCTAAAAACCCAGAGAGGGTGTAAAAGAGTGAATGCGGTTGAGGCTTGTGTAGTAAAGGATGTTGTTCTTTTGAGATTGATTGATTTCTTAAAGAGTACAAGATGATCAAAAATCACATCTGTAAGCAGTTTGAAGAGCCTCCCCTGTGTTAGTGTCCATATTTTATATTGTCAGATCACTCATCCCTTCTGGAATACATTTTAATGTGTGTGGGTTTTTTTTCTTTTTGCTTTTTTGCTTGCACCCCACATAGTTCCTCTAATGCTGCTGAGTCTGAGAGGTGTGGGATTGCTTTCGTGGAAGTACTCCAACACAGTTACAGTGAGCCAGGGGTATAACCTCCTGGCAAGTCGCAGGATGATTTTGGAAGGGCATTTTCATATTTTTATCCCCTTCCTCTCCAATATCCAAGCCAGAGTCCTACATTTCTGCCCAGTTGACATTAGCTCCGATGGTCAAGGTCTGTTCAAAAATGCAAGAGATGCACAAGCATTAAAACCTCTGTGAATATTATCTGTTCTTTTTTCTGGATTACATTACACATCTCTTTTTCAACATAGGACGTAATGCCCTGTATCCAAATTTGAGTTTAGAATAGAAAACGCTTAAGAGCTCGCTGCAGACTCTGTCCAATTTCAAAACACTGGCTTACGCTATACTCAATTACAAACACCCTAGAGGACAAATGGCATTAGTAACGTCAGATGCGTGGGCATTCAAGATTGAAAACGAGAGCCTTATTAAGTTTGCAGTACGGTAAATATTAGTTGAGATCACACTTCCTGTACATCATTTTGTGACCTTTTCCTTACAAGACACCTTGTAATGTATTCATGGCTTATGAATAATATCCCTTTGTCTGTTTTGCGTACGTTCAATATTCTAGCCTGAGAGATGTATTATGTTATGGGTAATTATACCTATTATTAATTATTTTAGTTTGGTTATTTGCCTGCCTCTTGTGCTGTCTCTTCTCAAACTGTACTTATGTGTCTAACATATTATCGAGTGTTAGCAATAGTGTTACGAGTTTTGTATTGTTTTTGATTTTGATTGGTTTTTATGACATGTAAAAAGGCCAAGTAAGAACAGGAAGGAAGACTGTGCTATAGACTATATAAACTCCTTGTGACCTTGTCCCACACATTACTTTCATGCTGTTTTGAAATTAAACTTAAAACTGAATATAAAATGGATATACAACTGAATATGTATAATAATAAAATGCACCACATTGGATTTTAAGAAAGACCCACTGTTTGCTCACCGGACACATTACCTAACACAACTGTTGTGCAGAAACCTACAGAAAGCTTTAAGTGCACTTTCAGAAGACAAGAACTGAAGACAAGAAGATGACACAGAACAGCTTATTGTTGCCAGCGTTTACATTGTTTATCACGATTGTAGAGTTTAAACACAAGCTTTCCTCTAAGATATTTTTTCTCTCGTCCATCTGGTATCTCCCTCCATGGCTTGTTTTGTCTTGTTGATTATATGGAGGTTTGCCAGTGAGTCAACAAAGACTCGTCCCCAGACAGATTCTGTTTCACTAATCAGATGGACCTTTACAACACAGTTTTGATTTATTAAAAGTGCAAAATTCAGACAGTGTGCAGTTTACTGTTAATTTTTGTTAACTGGAATGCTTGAAGTGTGAAGCTTTTGCTTCCTGATTTCTGCTGTCAATTGTTGCTTTTTTAAACGACACAGATACAAAGTCTCTCAAAGGCGTCCATCTATTGACTATTGAACTCTTGTGCAACAATGAATGCAACACCATGCGCACATTACATGTATGTGATGTATAGTAGATGTTATACAATGTTGTCATTAACATGTTGCATCATCATCAGTGAAAGCAAATCCTGCAGTGATAAATTTGCCCCCCCTACAGAGTGAAGGAATTAACCAGTCCTGATAAATGTGTGTGAAGAATGAAAGCACCTCTGACAAGTGATATTGCCTCATGCTCTTGGATCCTTCAAAAAGGAAAAGCCGTATAGAACAAATCAAGACTACATAGTTTCAGTGATGTGAAGGCCATTACCAGCATGGCTCCTCCCGAGGAACAGAGTTGGAGGTTTAGTGCTGAAATCAGAGACACAGTTAGAGGCAGGGTGTAGGAACACAGGAGCTGAGGAAAGAGGAAGACATGCCAAGACAATTGACAGAAATGAGGAGATGAAAAAGGACACGTAAAGAGAAAGCTTTTATACCAAATGGTAAAGTGACAAAGTGCTCTGGAGAAAGAGGGGAAAAAACAGTCAGATACACAGAGATGAAAGGAGACAGGTACAGCTTTCCTACTAAACCCCACCCAAAGTGCTCTTCAAGTACTTTGAGATACACTACTGGCAAACACTTCTCGCTTTCTCACACACACATACACACACACACACAAGCATTCACACAATGCTGTAATGTTGAACATGTCCTGCAGTTTCGCACACCTGAAATAAACGCATCCACGGGTACATGCACACACCTTAGCTTTCTAGGGGAGGATTATGCACGACACGCTCACACCTTTACTATATATAGATGTCTGTGTTGAATCCACACACGCACACACACACACCTCAGTGTCAGAAAACGCTGCACATTGATGATGCTCATATTGTGTAAAATATACTTTTAGACTGATTTACGCACGCGGTCATAAATCACACACAAATGTGACGTTAATAATTAATCACAATTGTATTAATGCGGCGACTGTCGTGACTGAATAAAATACTGGCGTGCAAAGACTTGGCGCACACCTCACACGTACTGTACGCCCACTCTCTTAGAGCCTCACACATACATGTCGAGTCATGTGTGTGGCGTAGACATGATTTTCTGCTGTTTGCAGTGAAAACAAACAAGCGTTCAATAATTTATGTTGATTAAGGGAACAGCTCTGTTTCTGTGTTCCACTAACAAGCGAGACAAGGGGACGGGAAGAGTGGGAGAAGTGCATTTATCTTCATTCCCATCAGCACATTCATAGACGCACACACACACACACACATACAGAGATCATGTACACTCAACATACAAACAGCCACATTAAGCTTACTGCACACACTGTACATGTCCATACTGTAGCCTATATTCTATTGTTGCATTGAGTTGCTTGACGCAGCCATTTGTCTTCATGATGTTTTCCAGCTTGAATCCTTGGATCGTCCACATACAAGTATATTTAAACTACAGTCACTCTCTATTTGACTCAGCATGTGACCTTGAAGACCAAGTGGCTGCACCAGTGATGATGTAGTGTTCTATTAGAGGCTGAATACTTGTGTTAAAACGCACTGTGTATTTATAATACATTAACTTTGTAGAGGTCTGCTTTTTCTGTTTTGATGACTGTCAGGAAAAGCAAGTCTGACCCACTGATTCCATCACACGAAAAAGCATAAAAACCTTTTAATAATTTATTTTGTGAATACATACAGTATGAGCATGCATCACTATTCCAGCTGATATACAGTACAGGTAGAAAAATACAAATGCTTTTATACTGTACTGTGTAAATTGGGTAAATTTAACTAATCTGAGACGCCATTGTGATACTGTTGAATATTGTGTGCATGTGTAAGATGACAGAGAAGAAGCATAATTTGTGTTTTCTGTATTTTCACTGAATACATCTTAAGCAGCAGCAGCAGCAGTAGGAATTTTTAATTATAGATTTGAAAAGGGATCTCAAGGAAACCCTGTTGTGTGACCAAATAGCAATATGTAGATGAAATTGAATTGGCAAAAGGCAGAACAGGGCATCATTGTTGATGATGGGAGTTCATACCTGGCTGTCATGGCGCAATTAACATCATTTTGTTGGAGGCATAATAGAGGAAAATAACCTTGAGATATCCGAATGGTTGCAACGTGGCACAAAGAAAAGTGTACAGTTTCACGCCTTCTTCCAGGCTGTTTATGAACAATTCTTGTTAAATTGGATGTCCCATGGTGAACCCGACTATGCATTCTGATGAGAGACAAGACGCTACAGCAGAGGGGAGGGTTTTTTTTTATTCTATTCAAAACTGAATTAACAGGAACATTGATACCAGAACACCCATGTACTCTCACCCACACACACGCACATATACAGAGCACCATACATGGATATATAATTCATATTCTTAAAACTCCATATACACTAAATACACTTCCGCCCACACACACATGGTTAATGTTTGTTGGTTTCAAAAGGAGACATTTGGACCAATCCCCTTCTTTTGAATATTCATGAGCACCTGCCTTCTACCAAACACTCATGAGATCACCAGCACAGTGTTACCAAAGACATGTATATGTGCTTCCGTTAGGCTTTGTACCTTTATGTGCATCTGCCTCTGTTTGGTGTTTTGTCAAGGTAGAAGGGACTGAACAGATGGAACAACTACTTTAAGAGGTGAATCACCCTATGACAGACATACAGTTTCTCTTACATATATATAATGTCCATACATACAAGTTGAAGGTGGAGTTATGACACTTATCAAGAACCAATATGTTGTCACAATAACATAGGAAACCCAAGAGAAGTTCTGCAAAATAAACACTTTTTTGTTTTCCAGTTATCTGTATTTTTTGTAATACCATTATTAAAGCAGGGCTGAATAAAAGCATTGGCTTTTCAGTTCCTAATACTAAATGATTCTGTCTTTGCTCCGAGGATGAACAACCTTGTCATTATGTATACACATAAGTGTACAGCAGAAACGTCTGCCCTTGTGAATGATGTACGGTATAATGTGATGTAGTGTTATATGCCTCTGTATAATCAATATCAAAAGCCAAGATAATTTAGTGAAATATCAAGGAGCTTTATTCTTACCAGGAGCCAGAATTGTCTAATACCTTAATTGCACTGGGACTGTGCCGTTTGTTGTTCTATCTTCTTTCTATATCCTCTTTGAGCGCTAAAATATTTCAGTGTGTTGCTGACACACACACGCACACACACGCACAATATGTAAACAACATGGCTGACTCTGCCTGCTGTGTGAACAGGGTTAGGGTTCATGCTGCATGTTTTTTCTTCTTTTTTCTTTTTAATAATAACATTATCACTTCTAATGTTTACACTCCTGGCTGTGTGGACCAAGTTGTGGATGTTTTGCCCCGACAGTCATAAATACTTTCCAAATGTGGTTTATCTGTGTGCAGCAGTGATAGATTGGGGGATGGGGGGATGAGGAGATGATGGGGGCCTCTGCCGGTTTCAGTTATCAGAATTCAGCTGCTGTTTGGCCCATTTTAAGCTGTGGTTTGCTAATAGGGCATGCTTTTAGAAGTTTTGCATTATTGGCAACATCGCTTGAAGGGGCTGTTACACACATTCATTTGTAAGTAGGCTTTTCCTATGAAACATTTGGAATATTGTGTCACACTTAAAGGGATAGTTCAACATCTTGGCAAATTCACCCATTGCCATAATCCCTATAGTCATAGGAGTAAGGTTCATTACCTTTAATTATCAGTGCATGTTGCTTTGAGATCTGTGAGGCAGAGAGGCAAGGTAAGGTAAGACGCAAGGTGCTCAGGTAAGTCCCCTGTCCCTCATCAAACTCATCAAATACACAATCCAACAACTCCAAAACACTCTCATGGACAAGTTGTAACATTAGGAGACAGAGTTGTTTTTGAGGTAATAGCTGAAACTACATTCCAGACACGGCTGCTGGGCGGAGTGATTTCAAAAGCGCAAGTAGTTCTGAGTATTTGCTTTATGTGTCGTAATGCTATTATACATGATTATTTCATAGTGTGGTGAATGTGCAGGTCACAACTTGTCCACGAGATTAGAGGCAGGGGACCTGTACTGTTCACCTCCATTGTGTTTGCTGAGCAGCTTGCATCTCTGCTTCGCAGATCACAAAACAACATGCACCAATAATTAAAGGTAATTAACCTAACTCTATGATTATAGGGATTATGGCAACAGGCAAATTTGCCAAAATGTTGAACTATCCCTTTAAGGTTTTCAGGACCTAAATGAAGACAACAAATCAACAGATCAAGGATTTAGTCTAACAATAAAATGTAGAAATGAATCCAGAGTTAAAAAAAAACAAACACTAAGGCACCTGAGCAGGGACACAAGTGAGTGATAGAGACAGGGTCATAAATACACCAGTGAGTCCAGGCTGACTAGATACTGTACAAGTGTAACACATTAGGGCAGAAGTAGACAATCACAGAAGTAGTTAAGTAGTTAAACTACCGTAGATGGGAAAGACAGGAAGTAAAAGTAATTTCAAAATAAAACGGGGAAACAATAAAAAGTCCTCACTTAATTTCCTCATGAGCACAGTCATTTTAGGGGCAACTTATGACATATTAGGGCCCACACAATAAGCGCCTTAACAATTTCCTTGATGATGTATTGATAATCATTAAAGCTTGCTTTGTTTTGGATTTTAGCAATACATCGAATCGTTTAAAAGGGCCGGTGCGTTGACCTTTGTGAACAATGAAGATGGATTGTACTGAACAGCTGCAGGTGATGAATTTTAACACAGTTCAGGTCACTAGTGTCACTAGTGCGTATGTGAAAGACTGACTCTTTGTTTTTTTTAGGCTGTTTAAACAAGCATACTTGTACAGTTTATGTTAACAGCTAATGATAGGTATAGTTGCTCCAGTCTGTTCATCACGCTTCTAAACACACACATACTATAAAGAAATGTGTAAGGTAGAATTGTCCTGACACTGACGTTAACATGTGATTTACACACACACTCACAGCATACAAGCCATATCCAGCTGACACAAAAGCCTTGATGTAGACCCCCATGTCCCCCTTCCAATCCAATAATTTCTCTGAGGCCAATTCTCTGCAGGCACATTCACATCACAGAAAATCTTTTCTCTCTCTCTCTCTCTCTTGGTCTCTTGTGCTGCTAACTCCCTCACTACACTCTCTCTCTCCAACACACACACACTCACACACAAAGCTGTGAGCCATGATTGGGGTTAAGCCTCAGGTTATTATTACTGAGGAGAGTGGGCTGGGTGAGTAGCGCATGGAGAAGGGCAGATGTATGGTTTGTGCATTTGTGTGTCAAAGAGATGACGCGGTTAAAATCTGCTGTTTGACTAAAAGACTTCATAATGATTCATTAAGATGGTTGCTGAGAAAGTCAGTGGTAGGATTTCATGCAAAATCAAACAAGGCGTAAGAAAAGGGAATATGGAAATTAAATTAAATACACATTTATTGTGCCTTGCGGGCAATCAGTTTCATTTTGATCATAGAATTAGTGATAGCACTGCAAAAGTAATTTGAGGACAAAAAGCCTCAACCTATTAAACAGCCACATCCACTGTGACTGTTCTCCTGTGAAATAACACATACATTACGATTTGAACCATATTTAATTTAAATGACTTAAATGTCACATGGTCAGACCTTTAGACATTTGAGGTCTTGAGAAACCGCCATCATGAAATGAGCAATACGAGAATAAGACTGCATAATTAGTACTTCAATGATCATGTACAGCACCTCCAAATATATATTTATATTATTATAATTATAACATAAATATAAACAGTAAACACCCTTACAGTATATCAAAGTCAACATATTGGATATGGTAGACAATAAATCTATTTTTTTGCAAACTATATGCTGGCAGGCATACAGTATATTGTGGAGATGTAAATATTAATGATTAGACTGGAGACGGAGTTGATTGAAATCTATTTTTTCTCCACAAACTAACAACTGAAACTGGCAGGTTGCTAAGAAACCATATAATAGTCATAGATGTTCTCTGGTTGCTAAGTAACCATAGCTCTTAAAGGGACAAGCCCTCTGTTTTGTCTTAACTATGTTTCCTATTGTGGGTCACCACACAGGCCCCCCCATTAATTCACCCATACAGAAAAATAATTCAAATACACAGGCAATCAATATCAACACCAAAAACAGTTTTCAAGAAAAATCATTGGGGTGGGGGCGGATTGGCCAAAACGGCTGCGTTTGGCAAGAGGGGGTTAACGGGAAGGGGAGGGGCAGGGGCAGTGCCGGGATCAAAGCAGGTGGGCGTCCTCGCCGCGGGTTTGCCAACTCCAAAAATGAGCAGGCTTCAGACGGTCATTGCGTTTGGTTTGCCCCCATGTCCACCAAAAGTTCTTAGACCCCCACTCCAAGACACGGAAGGGCCCATCGTAATCCGATGACTGTCGTGGCGGATGAAAACATACTTGGCTGACGGCAGGTCTTTGGGGACATAGGACTGGGGGAGGCAGTGACGAGATGTTGGCACGGGGGCAAAAGTGTCAGTGATGTCTCGGGCCACAGTCCGATGACAATCAGCTGACCAGGGGGCTGTTGCATCTGGGAGGAACTCCCCGGGGACCCGCAGTGGCTGGCCGTATACCAGCTCAGCAGATGAGGCCTGGAGGTCTTCCTTGGGGGCGGAGCAAGACCAAGAATGACCCATGGAAGGCGGTCGACCCAGTTGTTTGGCATAGAGAGGCCTTCATAAGAAACCTCTCACAAGTCCATTGCCCTGCGGGTAATAGCTTTTGGAGCTTCACCCCCAGGTGCTCAGCCACTTCCAGAGCTCCGAGTGAACTGTGGCCCCCTTTAACATCTGATGGTGTGCCAAACCGTGCGATTCTGGCCACTTCTGCTGACGTTCGAGGACAGGGGAATAGCTTCTGGCCACCTGGTGGTCCTGTCCACCATAGTGAGGAGGTGAGTGAAACCACGGGAAGGAGGCAGAGGGCCCACCAGGTCCACATTCACGTGGTCAAAACGTCTCTCAGGTACTACAAAAGGTGCCAAAGGGGCCTTGGTGTGACGCTGCACCTTGGAACGCTGACATGCCACACAAGCGCCTGCCCAGGCTCTGACGTCCTTCTTAAGGCCCGGCCAAACAAACTTGGCCCCTACTAGCTTGATTCACACCCGGATGAGAAAGGCTGTGGATGGTGTCAAAAACCCGGCGTCGCCAGCCAGCAGGCACGATAGGACGTGGTTGGTCTGTGGAGACGTCACAGAGAAGCGTGGTGTTGGCTCTGTCGAAGACCACGTCCTCCAGCCGCAGCGCAGTGGGGCCCTTCTGCAAAGCCAGAATGTCTGAGTCTGTGGCTTGGTCTTTAGCCATGGCAGCATAGTCCAGTCCCAGGTGAACAGACGAAAACCGGCCGGGAAAGGCAGTAAACATGCTGAATGTCTGTAGTGAGCTCAGAGATTGCAGAGAGCTGCCGCTGCTGACGACCAGACCATGGCTGAAGTCTTGGACATGGCGAATGTCAGGGGCTTGTGGTCCACGAATGCAGTGAACTGGCGGCCCTCCAACAGGAATCGGAAGTGTCGGGTGGCGAGGAAAAGGCAGGAGCTCTCTGTCGAAGGTGCTGTATTTTTTCTCATTTTCGCGGAGCTGCTTGCTGAAAAAGGCCAGGGGCTGCCAGGCACCGCTCACCCACTGCTCGCACACTGCCCCCACTGCAGTCAGAGGCATCTGTAGTAAGGGCATTGGGGCACTGGGAGACGGGTGCGCCAGCACAGCGTTGGCCAGCGCTGTTTAGCAGCTCCTGTCTCTCTGTGGGGACCAGTCCACTTCACTATTGGCCCTTTTACCCCGCAGGGCCATTAAAGGACGCATGAGGTGGGCTGCATGTGGAAGAAAGCGATTATAAAAGTTCACCATGCCCAGAAACTCCTGAAGTGACTTTGTGGTGCGGGGACGTGGGAAACCAGTGACTGCCTCCACCCTGGCAGGAAGAGGAACCGCTCCTTGTGGAGTGACATGGTGTCCTAGGAACGTGATGGATGACTGTTGTTATGAATGAGACACACAGGGTACACACGCCTACACCACACCCACTCAGGCACGTCTTTCATTGGCTGGACTGAAAGAGGCGGGGTTGGGGTTTCTGGGGCGTACGTATGCCTTAGGTGATCATTGCACCTGTGTGAGGAGAGAACAAAGAGACACACACACACACAGAGAGAGACCACGGAGAAACCAGAGGACGGAAGTGTGATCCCCCCGCGTGTCGTTTTGATTTTGTTTTGTGTTATGATTTGTGTTATGATTCACCTACATGACAACAGAGACTTTTAAATAAAACCTGATCAGAGATGTGGGCTCGCCCTGAATGCCGGCGTGCGCCGAAGGAACAGGTGGAGGTCTGCAGTCCGGTCCGGTTCCAGTTCGCGACCGTGAGTACTCCTTCCTCGCACCTCAAAGGTCCAGCCAAATACCATATCACACTCAATGCATCACATCCACACACACCCATAGGGAGTTCGTAACACTGTCCAAACTGGCACTTGGCTGGATTAACAATAAGTCCATGTTCACTGAGCCTTTCAAACAGCTGCCGGAGGTGTGTCAGGTGTTCCTCAACAGATGTGCTGGCTACGAGAATGTCGTCCAAGTAAACAAACAGGAATGACATGTCTCGTAGCACAGAGTCCATTAGCCGCTGAAATGTTTGTGCCGCCCCTTTAAGTCCGAAGGGCATGCGCAGGAACTCAAAAAGGCCAAATGGTGTGATGACAGCTGTTTTTGGCACATCCTGCGGGTGGACTGGAACCTGGTGATATCCGCGCACCAGATCGACCTGGGAGAAGATAGTTGTACCCGCCAAGTGGGTGGAGAAATCCTGTATGTGCGGTACAGGATAGCGGTCAGGGGTTGTGGCGTTGTTCAGGCGACGGAAATCACCGCAGGGGCGCCAACTTCCATCAGCTTTAGTAACCATGTGTAAGGGGGAGGCCCATGGGCTGTTAGAGCACTATACCAAGACGCTCCATAGTATCAACTCCTCCTTTGCGATGGCGTTTGTCAGCCATGTGGGGGCCAGCTCCACGCCGTGTTTAGGACAGTGTGGGGGTCACCAATTGTGGAGATGTAAATCTGATGAGACTGGAAAGTTGAGTTGAGTCAGTCTGTCCATTTAGTTGCTAAGAAACCATATAAACTTTAGAACCAGAACCGCCTCTCTGGTTGCTAAGTAACCATAGCTCTTAAAGGGACAAGCCCTCTGGTACCTGGGTGAATGTCTTAACTATGTTTCCTATTGTGGGTCACCACAATATAGTCATAGATGTTTTCAGTCAGTTCACTTGTTTTCTGACATAAGCATAAGTTTTAAATGATACTGAATTACTATTACTGAACTAGTACTATTAATCATTGTTAACAACATTAATGTCTGATTGATTTCTTTATACTTGTATTTTGGGTTTGCTGCTATTTTAGCTTGTTGACACCCCAGTGCCTAAATCATTTCAGTCATTTTTTAACCTCAATCATCAATTATGACCTAAGGAAGAGTTAAAATGTGTTGTAAGGTAAATCTGTTAAATCTTTTTTAAGTCCTTCGCCCAGTATTTCTAAAGTCTGTCTCTTTAGTGATGAATACAAAATAAAGGTCTGACTGGTACTAGGTAGCTTTTGAATAGCATTTACTGGCAAGAGTTGCAGCATAAGTTGCACTACAGTATGATCGTGTGCAGTTTTGCATGAATTGACACAAAAGGTAAAAACAGAAGATTATGACGTCAGAGTGATGTAGAGAAAAGCAGGAGATGGGTAGATCGTCACACTAGTGGGGAGGAAAAGATATATAGAGATGGAGGCAGAGGTTTGTGACTGCTACATTAGCCTCTGTGCTCGTCTCCCTCCAGCACCATTAGCATATCATTAGAAAACATCTGAACTCACAGATGTTGGACTCTTAGCCTGGCAGGCTTGCTGAGAAGCCAACACACACTAACACACACAGGCACAGGCTGACTACAAATCCAGTTCACTCTGAGGGTGAGCGCACACACAGACTCACACACACACACCCAGTGTGATCCCCCAGATGTTTTTACATTGGCCCGTGGCAGGATCAGAGATGTGGAGAAAGGAGCTGGCACAGATCTGACTAAGAGATCTGACGGAGAGATGCAGACAGAGATTCTGTGTGCATCCAATCAGTAAAAGCATATTCCGTACAAAATTTGAACCTCCAGACTCAACAGCAAAGTGAGTCCAATTTTACAGATTATGTGTGCACAGATGCATATGCATGGGTTCAGATCTATATTTCTATGCATTTGTGTGTAGGTACACACATGTGTTCATGCACTCATTATCAAGGGCGTTTTCAGCCATGTGCCAGCTGGTGTGGACGGTGCTGTCAGTGATCTGTCAAACAGTCTGTATTTAGTCTGTCTTGCCAGAGCCTGGGCAGAGCATTTAGACAAGGTGTGTGAAGATGCAGGACCATCACACAAGCAGGTAATCATTATCTGACAAGTATCCAGGGACGGCGTTTAATGGTTTTGGCAACTGGCCCAGCTAAGTCATTTGCCTGTCGCCTTCATAGCATCTCCACAAGGACTCATCAAAAACAAAGTGATAATAACATGGGACATGTGCAGACTGAAACACAACACATGCACACTATGTAAAGCCTCCTGGTGAATGAGATGATTTTATGAACTACATAATGATTTCATGACTGACTTGTCTCTGCGAGGTAGATATACTGTATAATGAAAAGACTTAACATTGTTAAGAGCAAAGAGGAGGACTGGTTTGTAGTGAAACTGTAACATTTCACATTCAAACACAAACATATTGATTATGACTGTGATGATCTACCAGATCAGTTGCTATTCTTTTTATCACTATTTCCATTTGATTTGATTTTCAGAGTACATGTAGTGATATAACCTATTGTTTTTCTGTGCTGACATGGAAGGCTTAGAAAGAAATTCCCCCTGTGATTTTTTGTAAGCAACACTATATTCCTTTTGATGAGTCAAAATAAACGCAATGAGAATCCACTCCACATGGGTGAGAGAGGACATCTCTACTGTTTGTGCATTTGTTAATCAGAGTATTAGTCTTAAAATGCAACAAAAAGTTGTGTCTTTTGGAGACAATGATGAGGAGTCCCCATCTCCCCCTGTGGCTTAATCTTGTGAATTACTAGCTACCTCACAGTTCCAGCTGCCTGTAATTTAGCCTGACGTTAATTCTTTGCCAGTCGTCATATTGATGCTGCACGCTGCCACTCTGTCACTGAATCAAACCATAATACCATTTATTTACAAGTCACGGTTTATCGGCACACGGGGCTATGATTTGACAGGTCTGGGAGACTGAGTGGAGTCTGTAACTGTAATGAGCGTTCTCGCTCAGTCAATCATCAGTGTGTTCACAAAGACCTTCAAAACTATTCAAAGGTGTGTGAAACTACAGGATGCAATGGCTCTTGGTTCAGCCTTGCACTGTAATAGAACAATCTGCAATGAATTGTTATGACACTCTTTTATTTGCAATGGAACTTTATAATGGCCTTTCAAAAACACAAGGGCACATCAGCACCCACTTTTATTAGAGATGCTTGTTTGCTGAAAATAAAGCGATATTTTACCCAAATCCAAGAAAGTTGCAGATTTATAATAAAAAGGCTTCTCAACCAGGACGAGCATGGATTTGCATAACAATGAGAAAAACAACACCCATGACTCCTTTGCATGCCCGCTGCCTTCTGTTCATTACTGTTGAAATATTCCATCCATCTTTTCAATGACAAAATCAGCCTGAAGTCACAGAGGCTGAACAGTTGCTGCCACATGTTATAAATGCACTGCTCACCATTGACTTGCATTGATCCTCACCTTACTTAGAGTAATGCGATGAGTCCCCAGCTGCAACCTCACAGTGTAACGCCATCAATTGATTTGTATCTGCTAATGTTCTTTTTTGTCTGTTTCCAATAAGATACAAGATAGCTGCTGGGTTCATGGGAGGTTGGGTGAGGGAGTAGAGGAAAAGAAAGGAGCAGTGAAAGTATGGCAAAGAGAGATATTCTTCAGCAGAAATAAGGAGAAAAGAAGTGATTTTGCTTGGCGCAGTAGGATGAGTTGGAAGGGGGAAAAAAAGCTTCAGGGCAAAAAGGAGATGAAACGATAAAGGTGACGGAAGGATACAGAGAGGGCTGGTAGATCCTGATATTACCCTAATGATGAGCTGAAGGTAATACAGGAGGGTTAAGGGAGGGATGAAAAGTTAGACGAATACATTTACTGTAAGGGGATGAGTCACAGGGTGGCTAAGGTGGCGGACTGAGCTGTAGGAAGAGGAGCATGAAGAGGGTGTGAAGGTGGAGAAGGACATTTAGATTGATGAGTCATCACACGCAGAGTACAGAGACAGAGAAATAGAAGGATGGATGGATGAATAACAAGAGATGAAAGTGGAGGGGAGGAGGGTTATTCTTCTAACCTTTAAAGCAGGAGTGATGACAAGTTGGCAGGATGACTGTTGGCACAACATTACAGTTGCAACACACCCTTGACACAAAGTGTAATGACTTTATAGATAGATAGATAGATAGATAGATAGATAGATAGATAGATAGATAGATAGATAGATAGATAGATAGATAGATAGATAGATAGATAGATAGATAGATAGATGATATCATATGCCACCATATTATAAAGAGAATAATTTGTTAACCGGTGTGGTTTTTTCATGCCAATTTTTTTTTAGAGATCACTGGCTCTTGTATCTCTGCTCCAAGGTCTCTGGCTATTGTTTGCGGGTGCCACAAGGTTAACTGCAAGGGCTGAATAGGGATGACAGATACAGATAGGTGCTAATGCTGCGTATTGACTTATACATTGGGGGAACAGAAGAGTTAGCTGTAACGTTGTTGTTCATGTAGCACAATACACAGTCATAATGCTTTGATTAGATTCACAGATGTGTGGTCTTCTGTTCTTTGAAATCTGCAAATATTTATATTTATCCTTTTCTCCCCTTTGGCCCATTGGATGGTTACATATGAAATCAAGAAAGGGGTTAAAGAATCTTGAACATATAGTGTAGGAGAACATGGTCATTACTTTTGTATGTTAGCATGTTACTTGCTGGTTAGAGTTTGATATACATGCAGTCCATGCACTTGCTTGGCAACATAACTGACATAAAGCACAACTGAAACTCGATGGGAACATCATTAGTATTGCGTGTGTTTAGTACGTTTGGGGGTTCAAGTTGTTACGATTCATCCTGAGGGGAATGTGAAGGCAAAATCGAATGGCAATCCACTTCTACGGTTGTTGCCCAAAATAAACTCTAAATATCCGATTGATTTTCTTCTGGATTAAGAAGGAAATGATTGTTGGTTTGTGGGCTCAATAACCACGTCTCTTTCCACTGAATTTCTGACTTGATAGTGAGGTAGCTGTTTCAGTCATGATCCAGGTTTGGCAGCGTCTTAAAGGCAGTTGAGATGCTGGCATGAGGCCCAATAGTCCATGTCATGTTTGAACTCTGGCCAGTAAAGACTTGTCATTAGACTTGTTACTTTTGTTCTACAAACATTTAGGCTCCTGCTGTAGCGCCACAATATGATCTTAATGTCATTCAACACATTTCTTACCATGAACACAGTACAAAATTGCATTCAAGTGATTTACCAAGAAGTATCCAGCTGAGAGGTGAAGATTTTCTCTTTAACATCACCATCAAAATGCCGATTCTCACTCAATATGGTTTGAGTCAGAGTACAGCGCTAACATCAGAGTGTCAATTACCACATGCCTATAGCACTCTCTGTTGATGGGTCTTTATTACCAAGTTGGTATATTGACTGTGAACTAAGTAATTGACTTTGGTCAATTCAGTAGACAAGGGAAATGCCTGAGAGCAATGGGTATATTGATGAATGGATTTAGATGCATTGGAAACAGATATATACTTTAGATTTGGTGTGAGGTATTGGTAAAGGAGCAATATTTTTCCTCTATGGTATCTGTGGTGAGCACAAGAGTGTGCAATGTGCGTTTAGTGTTGTGACTAATTCGAAGTGTCCAGTCAAACTGTGCCTCAGTGACATTCTTTGTTTTTGGCAGTAATGAGTTTCAATTCACTGAATTCTACAAAGGATTTGTTTTTACCAAAATGTCTGTCAGGTTAAATAAAACCAATCTGTTCTCAACATTTTAAGATAAAATGCATTCACACAATACAAACACAATGTTTTTGTTAAAGGTTATAGTCAAAGTGGCAGAGGTTCTCTATCTGTGTGTGTGTGTGTGTGTGTGTGTGTGTGTGTGTGTGTGTGTGTGTGTGTGTGTGTGTGTGTGTGTGTGTGTGTGTGTGTGTGTGTGTGTGTGTGTGTGTGTGTGTGTGTGTGTGTGTGTGTGTGTGTGTGTGTGTGTGTAAATGAAGGACTGCTTGGTTTTTGCTTGCTTTATTGATTGCTTGAATCTCTCATTTAATTACTCACAATGCAGGCTCTGGGAAAATCCTCTCAAGGATAAATATGGATTCAAATGCATGTAACAGACATACCTGTTCTGGCATCAGCCACAAACCAAGTTCATACAAAGGACATGCAGAGTTTTAGACCCAAAGTGTATACAGTACTTTCTCACTCTTTTCACCATAAAATGATCAAATTTGCTCATTTGGTAAATGCTTTTATCCAAATGAAGGACATCAGTAAGCTTCAGAATATAAGAAGCCTCAGTGTAAGTATTGCATCTGTTTAAAGGAGTCATCACCCGGAAATCGCAATTTCTCTTGTTAAAACATGCATATTGGTGTTTGACCTCAGTTAAAACTTGCCTGAAAAGCTGGACTTTGAAAGCGGCGCCGTTTTTTCGCTTCGGCTCTTTTTCCGAACAGGAATAGCACACAATGGTGTGCCTTCCTAAAGCACGAGATTTAGATTCTGCTCCGACGGTGACCTCACCGGCGGAGGCTACTTGCCTCTTTCACCACCCAACCCGGCCCGTCCGCTACCTGAAATCGCCGAAGCGGTACCAGGGGGCTGTTTATGTTTTGGAGTCTGCATGCAGGCAAGCCCCCCCCCTGCTCTGTCCTTCCTGCGGCGAATCAACGCGTGCCTCATACAGTGCACATCCGGACCAGTCAAAACCTCGCGCGTAATCTTGCGTGATAAAGTCGCGGTAGGAAAAAGGGTCAGAACAAGCTCAATGTTTGATTAAAATTATTATTTTTTTTTCTAATAAGTTTTACGAATTGATCCAAAGCGATCCAAGGGGGGCTGGATACGTAAAAAACCAGGTGATGACTCCTTTAAGTAAGTAAGTGCTAGTTAACCATGTGTTCTGAGTTCTCTGTCAATGATTGTCTATTAGAACTTAATTTAGTTTCATATTAAAAATGTTACTAAAAAATGACCTTGTGTTATTTATACAGAGACCTGGGAAATATATTAGATTAAGATAACTCATTAATTCACAGTCTGTTAAATATTGAGTAATTCTGCATTAATTTTGTGGTAATTCCCAAGAAATAACCGCCACATAGGCTGTTAATTAGTAATGTTGTGGTGATGTGAAATTATTGCCAAGAAGTAAGAGGCAATGAGGGTCAGAGTGCCAGGGACAGAGTCCACTGTAACTGCCTTCTTCTTCATGGTGTATTAAAGCACAGTATCATGGAATTATCTTATAATAGATCCATATAGTATACACTCATCCCTTGCTCTAGACTTATCCATCTCTGTCAAAAACACTAGCCATGACATCTATACGTTCTCTGAATGCTCTGAACATTTACTCACTAAACTTTACCCTTGAAGGACTATAATGGGAAATATCAGATTCACTTGGCGGACCTTGAGTAGCATGGTTGATATGAGCATGCATATGACAGGAATCACCTTGAGAATTATACTATTCTGCTGGTTGCTTTGTTTCATATAAAAGCACATAATTCAAACCGTTTCCTTTCACTGACGTGGATTACGGCTGAATAAAATGTCGGAAGTTCATAATTTATATGCTTTCCAAGAGCTGCAGAATCGAAATATCCCTCTAAACATCCCTTTAAAATCCACAGTCACCCACTGTGCAAGGACAATATTCCCATGGAGAGGCCTCACAAAAGTGTTGTGAGTGCAATCATGCCGGGATTACTGTAATATAAATATATATATATACTGTTTGTTGCCCTCATTCATTGGGCTTACATGTATATAATTCTGTTGGAAAAAATAAATAAATGTGTAACTATGCCACAACCCTCAGCGCCGGTACACAGCCCACTCATAGTAAAACCGTAGGTCCCAAGTTGGACTGTACAAGCATGAGAAACGTCGCTGCTAGGACACAGCAGTACAAGTCATTATCACATTCAGTGAGCATCCATAAATAAGTAAGAGAACTGAGTGAATCAACTCCCTTTACAAGACATTTTGCTCTGAATTTCACATCTGCAGCAATGGCTAGCTAAAAATAAGATGCTATGAATCACCATTACAATCAAAACAAACCATCCAACAAATGAAAGTACAAGCGGCTTAACACTGGTGTATTAATACAAGTTGGGGAGAAATGGCTTCAGATTAATTTCTCTGAGAGATGTAGCTGTTTTTATGTTAGAAGGTACAACCAGGACAGGCTCGCTCTAAAGTTTCTATTGAGGACTATGATGGATGAAAAGGGGGACATTTCACCATGGATGTGTGAAAGAAGGGAAAACATAATTAAGCTTGTACAGAAGCTGAATCTTCAGTTAGAAACAGAGTCCCAGTGGTAGCAGCAAATAAGCCATGTTGCAGCTGACATATTATTGTGATGTCCACTTACAATCACAGCCACTAAGCTGTGATGTACCTGTCTGCGTTCAGTCTGTCTGAAGCATTACTGATAAATACAGTCACAGACCCATGTTTCATGACTCAAGAATGAAATCCCACAAAACCAGTTCCACATTTGACTTAATACATAATACATAAGTTTGTATTTATGGCACACACACACAGATACACATTAATATGCCATGAAGGCCAGTGAAGTCGCAGCCTGCACTGTGATTCTGCAAGGTGATTGTACCAATTAGCACATCTCCCACCTAGAGACGAGTAAACAACGCAGTGAAATCTCTGGGCCTGGTGTTTGTTTTCAGAAAAAAATGCTTTCCAGACTCTGTGTCTCATTTTGGAGCATGGTGTGAGAGCAGCGAGGAGCCTCGTCCTCCTCCTCCTTCCTCCCCCCTCCGCCCTGCTGCCTGCATCCAGCGCAGTCTGATTTCAGCACCATGGACAGAGTCTGATGGGGAAGTCAGTGGACGCGGGCTGCATGAAGTTGAAAATGACGAGTGCTGGGTTGTTTTAGTGGCTGTTCACACAGCCTAAAATGCACTTATCCTGTTGTAGGCTATATCCCATCCCACCACTGATCAACCGCTGCACGCCGATCGCTGGAAAGCACTGTGCAGCAGATGTACCAAGAGTTCTTTAGTTAGCTTTATCATCTGTGGTTTCATAAAATCAACTTTAATTGTAACTGGAGGCCGACCCTGTGTGCGTGCTGGAAGGGGAACAGGGTCCAGATCAAATTTTAAGTAAATTAACTCCCTGTCAGAAGGCTGTTTTAAATTACAAAAGTATGGTGTAAAAGCGTTGAAGTGGCGTTTTCATCAGCCTATTCGATTTCCTCGTATGTTCTGCAGTGGACCGGTAAAACCCCTCAGAGATGGACAGACCGCATCTCTCACTGGGACAACCGTGAAGCATCCCTTTCACTTTGCCATCTGGAAAAATGAAACTGTGCTCTCCACCGTGTAACTACGCGATCCCAGACCGTCTGTCAGTTTTACCGACCTGCTACCGGCAGGCGAGATAAAACCACTGTGAATGGGATACGGCTATCACACAAATGTACACAGAATGTATCCTACTCCAGGCTACCGCGGATTTCTTTTTTTTATTGTCTTAAGTTGCAACACCTCATTATTTCGGGCATATGTCATTCAGTGCAGCTGTGAATGGTCGCGCTTTTTCTCCTTTCCTCTCCGCGGCCAGATGTTTGTGATCATGAGGTCCTGACGTAGAAATAACGATGACTTTAGCGGGTCCCTAGGGCGCCATCAGCGCCCCGCAGCTGTAGGCGGCCTGAGGTTTTCCCTCTGCTCTCCTGTCAGCTGGCCTGCCGTGCTGCCGCTGCCTTGGTGGGACAGACGAGATTCCGGTTTGGCAGCGGAGCGAGTGGCCGCGATGCGTCAGGATGGATTGGGTTTGTAATGCAATTAGGCGCAGGCGGAACGTCTCTATCTGTCTCTCGTTCTCACTTCAGACAGCATCGCCACTCAAAACACAACAAACCAGGAGCCTTCCTTTCCACTTGAAAACATCTCTCGCTTTGCGCACGTGCATTTACCGTACGCACAAATGATGTGAGGTGAGTGGTGGTGACAAATTAAAAACATGAACACAGTTAGGTTAAAGACTGCACTCTGAACGCGGAGGGGGACCCTGACCACGAAATAGTGCGCACGGACCTTTAAAAAAAAAAAGGCTTCTCCTCACATGTCCCCAGACTGAGCCTTATCAATAGACTTCAGCTGAATTCGGTGTTACAGCAAGTTAAAGACAAGGAGGAGAAAAGTGGGAGATGGAGAGGAGGGGACCGTCTCACTGAGAGAGAGAGGGAGGGAGGGAGAGGAAAAGGGGGTGTGTGGGAATGAGAGAGAGCGAGAGAGAGATGGGGTGCGCATGTCCAGTTCCTCCATGCAGACTGTTCTCCAGCTCTCCAATCATTCTAGCGAGTTTCCCCACTCTTTCCCTCTTTCTCTCTCTCTTCTCTTCCCGTCTTTACATGTGCACCGGACGCACAGCTCTCTCCTGAGCGGACACTGCAGGGGGAAGAAACGAACGAACCCACCATGGAATAGGAATACTGCTGGACACACCGGGGGGAAAACCTCTCATCTTCTCATCTTTATTCCCCTTTTTTTCTGACGCCTTTTATTCCCCCACTCTCTCTCTTTCTCTCTCTTTCGCATCACCCCTCTCTCTCTCTATCTCTCTCTCTCTCCCCCTCTCTCGATGTCTCTCAACAGTTTCTGAAGGGATTGAAGGAAAGAAAAAAATGAGGATTA